>OX438529.1:28301165-29501165 GCA_949316355.1 Bruchidius siliquastri | reverse complement strand
CAAAAAACACTGTTCCCGCCACTACCAGATTTTTATTCTATTCTCCTAACTTTGGTGTTAAACTTCTCACAACAAAATAACTGGTATAGGATAATCATGGGCAGCCGATGTTACTTGAATCATTGTTTTCTTCAAGGTAATGAGATTTGTATTGTCATCGCCGTCGCCATCGCAGCAGCAATTAAGTACCGTTATATGTAGTCCGTTACCATTTTCTGATGTTCATTATGGACAGAGAGCTAGCAGCGTCTGACGCTACCAGTCACTCTCACTCGACAGATTGCATTTTTTCTTCGCCTTCTAGTTTGAATAAGGCAATAGGGTGGTGTATATGTCTTTTTCTAAAGATAACTTCTGACATCGGGGAATAATCTTTGGGTCCCCTCTAGTATCTGTTGTACAGAATACTTCATTTGTCGCATCCCCTAACTTTTTGTATTTTGTCCAGAAATGACGGGAGCTTCTGAGACCCTGACCTAGCAAGGCCGCCTACATGATCATTCCAGGACTCAACTATCGAAGTCCACCCCTTGTCACGGCTGACAGGCCATCGTGCGATTTGTTTTTGTCGGGATAGGGGCTATATTTTTCTATTCGTTGAACTGAGCTCCATTTCTATATCCCCATAGGACAATTGATGTCTTCGTTGACGTAGTTCCTCTCTGGATGGAAGTGGTTCGAATTGCAGCTTATGAGCAGTACTGTCAAAAAGAAACTCTAACGGTAGTTCTTTCTCATCTGCCTACTGGTAAATGAAAGAGGAACCATTTCTAATTTGAATCACTTACGCAAGGTATGGATCGTACTGTTTCATCCAGCCTGAACCCCCAAAAATGTACGTCAGTTTCATTGGTATTTATTTTAACTATGACATATTAAAAGTATTTTGGTTTCCTCGATAATTAAAAGTCCATGTTGGTCGCAGTATTGAGTTACTGTTTTGAGAAATGGTGGTACAATTATCGCTAAAGCATAAAACTGTGATTGACATGCCTTAAGGACTCAGGAAAGATCATGTAAAGAATGAAAAGAAGTGGGTCCAGAATCGATCTTTTTGGAACCTCATTGGGTGTATATTTAGATGCTGTGGGTGAAGGACATGCTACTTGGCGATTGTCGGTCGATTGTCGGTAAATGGGACGCGGTTCAGGCTGAAATGTTAACTTCCTGTTTGACGTCGTTTCACGAGTCGTGGGATTCCGCCTTAACGCTCTTCGTCTATTACAAATGAGCGGTGAATTTTTCTGGCATGACGGGACACGCGACACTAATTTCAAATGCGGTATCTGACGTTACGTCATCATCCGTGAAATCTTGATCCTTAAATTATCTCATTGTTCGGCGTACGCTATTGATGAACGTCAATTGATTGGTATGTACTATATTCTGATTGAATCGTAATGAATGGTATGCGAAAGCAAGATTCTTTGGTTATCTTCATGAAAATCGTAACTGTTTGGTGTTCAATCATGCGACGTAGTTGAAAAGTGTTTGGGTTATCGACATAGCATGATTATCATGTGAAGATTACGTTCGGATTGACATTCATCCATTTGTATGATGTGAGAGCAAGTTTCAAGTCGGTTTGGTCGGGATCCCACTGAGATTTTGGAAGCTTTTCCATTGGTTGCTGATCTGCCTTCTCTTGTACACTTTTCAACAATTCAGTCTTATGCTGATGATGCTCAATAAGCTTGCTCAAGCTCGAGCATGAGGAGTAGTTCCAGTAAATCCAACATCTCTCGTTCGTTATCACGGGCTCAATATATTCTGTGTGTGTATGGCAGCCCAGGAATCTCATCTAGCTGTAAGAGTGCCTCCAATGATGATATAGCATTTGTAGTGCTGCGTTATGCCGACAGACCCAAACAGTACCGGCTGATAGGAGATGCATAAGTGTATCTAATTTGCACAATTTTATCCGAATGATGGGACAATTTCACCAAACAAGAACCTGTACAATCTACATTCATAGATGCGTATGATATTTTTCAATCCTTTCAAAACTAGAACAATCCACTTGTAAGCGACTTACTCACGCAAATCCTTCAGTCATAAATATAAAAGGAACGCAAACTGTTGTGACGGTAGAACGAAGTTGTAATCGCTCATTTTATCTGATTGAGGTTTACCCTTAAATGTCACACAACTGGACGACGATGCAGGACCTTGAAACATCTACAGTGTCGGTTACAATTATGAGGTTGTTCAGTGTGATCCTAGATCCTTTGGCACACCAACCATAAAAACTACACAGTTAAACTAGTCGCCAAATCAGTTTTAAAAATACTGAAAAGGTGATTCACTAACTACGTAAGCATCTTCAGGGGAAGATTGAGGCGAGCTTTGTATTTTGAAATACTGTTTACTAATTTATCTGAATTATCTACTAAATTTTTATTTTATATTTAAATTGAATTCAATATTTTTTTATTAAAATCAAATTGTTATATTGTTCTTTGGTACGTATGTAAATATCAGTTAATTTTTATTTTCAACTTATTAAAAATTATTTGTTACTGTTTGCTATCAAAGCGTGTTTTTCAATTTTTTTTTATACTACATTTATATTGAAATGATATACGCAGTCCTGAAGAAAGTACACATTCCTTGATTTGCGAACTTCTTGATTTTCATGTCATGATGAATTATTCCACAAAAAAGCTTTATCTTTGGTGTGGAAGCGAATTGAAAAAATGAGTAGGCGTTCGTAACAGGAACCAATTTCGGCGATTGTTGAATTTTATGGTTTTATTCGCGGATTACTGCTGGTGGCTAACCTTGGGCCTGATTTGCGTTTATCAAACGGTTAGAAAGCGAAGAAATATTATTTACGTCACGTTATGTAATTTTTCTATTGTTGTTCGTTATGGGAATTTCTAAGGACAAGTCTACATTTCATGACTCTTGTAGTTATGGCCAGTCGTAGTTGCACAAAATTATTATGTATAGTACGAGGGCAGTTCTATTTCTGCTGCTTAGAAGCATTCTCCTTCACAGTTAACGCATCTTTGCATCTGCAAATAACACTCCTAAAAACATTTCCTGAAATTTTGACTTTAGATTACTAGTGCGACCAGCACCAAAAGCTTTGAAAAATCGGTTTTATTTTCTTTTTACCAAAGGGGGCTAATTTATTCCGTTTCTGTATGGACATTTGATTAGTTTGACGTTGAAAAATTGTCACTTTTTGAAATTATAAAAGATTCAATGATTTTTGATATTTTTCGAATCAAATTAATATTTACAAAATTGATTTAAATATTTTTAGGCTGATACCAATCCTTAGGACGAATTAGAATTTCAACCTATTTATTTTTTTGCTTTATTTTTATATTAAGAACCCAACGCTTTTATTTACAATAAAATATTTTTCCGTTAATAACCTTATACCTACTAATTTTAAAAGTATTGTAAATCAGTTTTCACTTTCATTGTGGTTTGTTATTAAAGCGTATTTTTTGTTTAGTTAGAACTGTACTATAATTAATTTAAAATAATATTTATAGTAATGCCAGATAGTGATCTCTACCAACACTAACCATTTCTGAACTCCATAATTCAATTACCTTTAAATACATATGAAATCGGCTTAGAAGACGCCTACAACCAATTTACGTTCGTTCAGTCATTTTGTATTTTTTCCTGGAAAATGTATTTGCATCAATAATTCCATGCATACGTTTGGGATTTGCTGGCGAATTATTGATAAGCAATTTGCTGGATTCTTTCCATCGACCATCGGCAGCGGCTGGTCAATTCCTACAAACATATTAGTTTGCGTACAGATATGCAACAAAACATTCTTGGAAGCCGTAACGGGAAACCGCGGAAAAATGTCTTGTGTGGGCAGGATAATATTTTCATTCTTCCACTTCAGGTCCTGACAAAAAACGCACAACATAAAGAAATCTTCAATTCAAGAATTGCGATATACTCACGACAAGAACATCTGATCTCACTCTTAAGAAAATTTACTTGAGAAGCAGATTATTATTCAAACCGAATTCCATTTAGTTCAATCAAGAAAACGAACATCTTGCGATTCGCTCCAAGTAATTCATTTACTTATTTCTCATCGCCATATTCGTCGACAGCATTTCAGCGGTTCGCGTGTGTGTGTTTCAGCGCCCGTTATTTTCCATTGGATTTAATTTCTATGCACCCCCTCTCAGGGTAAATGGATGTTAAAAAGTTGAGGTTGTGTTGAGATGTGAATTATTTATTACCAATGGTGGACGTATATCTTCTGGCTTACGTACCGGTACATATTTTTATATTCCATTCAACTATACAATATTTTTCAAATTTGATTTAGAAAAATACTATTTGACACAGATAAAGGTAAGAAAGGAGTCACATTGGTACAGTTACACTTTCTGGTTCTTCTTTTTAAGGTTAAGGAACCAACAGTAGCTTTGATTACAGCTCTTCAAAGTTACCGAATGCTTATACTAATACTAAATAAAATCTCATATCATATTTTAAAAATATATATTTCAGCTGGATTAACAGTCCTTAAATTCGACAGAAGCAGAAAGAACTGATTCAACCGACTCAACTACATTTTTTAGGAGGCTGAAACACAATTTCATAATCATTCATGACGCTTATCAACATTCTCAAGAAGTGAAACAAATTAGACTCTGGTATTTGTCTTGTAACTTAACGCTTTTATGCACAACCTGGCATCACAGGCAGCAATCCACCAAACCAGCGTCTCCCGATCAAACAAGCAACGTCGCGAACACAGCGGTGGGGGACTGACGGTAATTATTCTATTTAGTGCACTCTAGACGTTGAACCTGGCGGAGCAACGACGATGTGTTCAGCATTGTACAAATTAAATGGATTTAATTTTGGGAAACATTTGAAGTCCACAGCTTTTTAAAGCGTATCTCGATTTTGAAAGCAAGCTCTCGTTTACGGTTTATAGATGATGTACATAAACGTACAATATCAAAACTTAACATTTGATTATATGATTAGGGGTCTCGCAAACATCTATAAAACGAAGATTGAACATTTTTCACGAGGTTTGAGCGCTAACTCCTCCGACATTGTGTACAACACTCATCGTGTTTGTGTTAAAAATAAACATTATGGCAGTTTGATCATATTGGTGTTGGTTTTGGTTTGTCCTCAAGAGTGACTGGGTTCTGTGGTGGAAGTGTAGACTTTTCAATATGATTTATAGCACGCTTATCGAAATACCGTCTGCGTTTGATTAAGGAATTTTATCGATTTATCATATATAGAGTGGTATGTTTTTGTTATGATTGACGCTAAGGCCATGGAGTGCACCCTTTAAGCGAAAGCAGTAGTAATAGCGATCTAAAATCTTACTGACCGAACTGACGAAACGGGCGCAACTGTGCGGATTTTTTGTCACGTCGACGTAAGGATATAATGCGATAAATTATTAACCAAAATGTTTGTTGCCATCTACGTCAGCGTTTCAATCACTTGGCAACTAATTTTCACCAGTAGCTGACATGCATGGGTGTTTGATAAAAATGCCGCAGCCTGCTTCACTAAAATGTACTGGTACATACAATTCGTTTTCCAACGATACAAATAAACTTTATTATTCATATATTTCTAGCCATATTTATTCCTTTTACTGGTAACTGTATTACTTATCACTTAAGTCGTATATTTCTTTGTTATTTTGAACTTACAGCCACCTGTACACCAATTGATGGGATGCAGGTAAAAACTTCCAGGTACATACGGATTTAATTCTGGTTCCTGAATTTTCGGCGGATGTAAGGCGCATTTTTATATGCATCAGGATCGATATCGCAAAAAGTACAGTCACCCCCCATCCCCAAGTTTTGAGCCCCAAAAATGTTTTTAGACCAAGTATTAGTCATTTTGCTGATATTACCCAAAATAGCAGCAAACAAAACACCAGAACACTTGCACTTTTGCAGCATATTATTTTGGAGGAAGTAAATGTCCAAAAATGTTGGCAATGGTTTGAGTAGAGACGTTTTCTTGCCCTTTTTAGATTGGGGGGAGGGGGGGATGAGGCGAGTGTACAGGGGGAGCGCAAATTACAGAACTTGCCCTGGACGTCACAGTTCCTAGCTGCGATTTTAAGGGGCGCACCACCTTACAGAGCTTTTAGCGGTAATCTGGAAGAATACGCCTCTGTTTAGAAGCACCCCTCGTAATCATTTTCAGTCAACAGCGGAGCGTGTGGTCATGGTGTGGTCGTGATAGGAGATCCACGTCGCGTCGTCGGTTATTAAAAATAACAGTTATGTGTATTAATAACCTCTCTGCATGCGGCTGTTATTGTTTGAATCACGTGCCTCCATAACATTTTCTAATAGCATTATTCATTGTTATGTTGAAGTCATCGCGTACAAACTGTGAACTTTTCCTTTCCTTATCGGAGTATATTTATGAATCTAGTTTATATACGTATGTATGCTTGGATGGTACGCGTCAACGATCTTATCCGGTGCTGTTTAATTTTTTCAGTGCACAACGTACATTCATCAAATTTACGAATAGCTTTCGCTGAAGTTGATGCTATCAGTTACTCAAAGAAAGTGAGATGGGAGATTATTTATAATGAATTAATAGGCTGGATAATATGTTACGCTAACAAAATCGCGACATTATTGTATTGACGCTTATGTTATAAAGAGCAAGATTTTGAGTTGATGGATTATGATAACCAATGTTATTTGCCTCGGGGAGTTGATCAAAATTTTGCCAATTCTGACTCCAAATGTGCTCCCAAACGGACACACTTATTTTTAAATCAAAAAAAGTCAAACCTTTACTAATTGTTCTAAATTGTTTTATCGCGAGATACCAAAGATATTAAGAAGTAACCTGGAAGTAAGTAGTAAAATGTCTATAACAAAAATTATTTATGCCATAGCTAAAAAGCAAAATTATAAATATATTTGACTTTGGAAAACTATGAACTATAATTATAAATCATAGAACTATGGACAATTAGTTACCATTTGTCAAGAAACATAGATGCTAACCTTATCAGTGGATATGAAAATGAATTGGAAAATAAATATTTAAAATATTAAGTCATCTCGAATTCAAATCCTCTTTTAAGTATAAAAATATAAAGTAGATAAACAGATCAAGTATCAGTAGGAAAATAATAATTTTGAGAATTCAGAATCAGTGTTCATCAACTTTTCCGGTGTTTTTTCAATGATATGTCTTCTTGTTTCTTTTCCTGTCCTAATTCTCTGAGAAGTGAAAAGTGGTAGCAGGCGAATTTGAATTTTTGAATCCTACAAGAAACTCAAAAAATTAATGAAAATTACAAAATCTTTTGGGATTTGAAAACCTAACAAAATGTTCATAAATTTGTGATTTCGGTCCAACAATACTAAAAATGCTGATTGCGAGCATTTTCGCTCGAAAAAACAACACTGTTGATAACAAATAATATGTATCGTTAATCGTCTAATTCTTAGGAACGTCATTTTCAAAAATATCAACTTTTTTCCTGACTTTTTGGATGACGATCTCTGACTACCTTTTGCTACCTTGACCTCATCTGATTTAGTAAGTGGACACCCTGTCTATGGACTACCCTCAAATTCATGAATTGTTTGGTAAACATGACTTTTGAAAAATTTGGAAACAGTCGATTATTGAATAAAATATACGAGGTATCCCAAAAAAATTACAATAAAAATCTTAGGGTTTGCAAGCATCACTAGGCAGTGTAAGATAATTATACCGGACTGGTCATAAAGTCCTGCGCACCATAGTTTCATTTTGTATGTATATTATTGGGCATTTAAATACTTCCTTCAATAATAAGCAAAAATTATATCTCGTATTGCCGTTCTCGAATTACAATTACTTGTAGTAGCAATTTTTTACAACTCGGTATGCATGAATTTTAAAGCAAAGTCCCTGAATACGGTCCCTTACTCCTGTCTATCCCATCTTCCGTACAGCCACGTACAGCCAACCTCCGTCACCACTACACTTCACTGCAATTTTTTCGTGGGCTCGGTATGGACGCGTCAGCTATTGCGGAGTGATGTTTTGTGTAAAATGGGAAAATTTTCTAAGTGAGTGTCCTCCAGGCAGGGGAGGAGGCTCAAGAAATTACTCCAATTCTTAGCCAGCTCAAGTAAGTGGGCACCTTTTCATTTAAACTTGCTCTTTTCGTTCCTTTTAGGATAGCCATAGCAACGAATAACATAAGTTATTCTGTGAGCTAAGAAGACATTATTATATATTATATTCCAGACAAAAGTTTTCACATAATTATGTTATACGCTTGAATTAGGCATTTCGCAGAACCGAATAACACACGTTATTCTGCGGCCTAAGAAGAATAAGAAGATATATACTCCAGAAACAAGTGTTTACATATCTAATACGCTTAAACTAGGCATTTCGCAGCACCGAATAACACATGTTATTCTGTGGCCTAAGAAGAATAAGAAGATACACATTCCAGAAACAAGTGTTACATATGTAATACGCTTAATCTTTCGGGTGGTTATTTTATGTATCCCTATCTGCTTTCTTCAAGTGATGGGACAGGGACGGACTCGGATTCAGTTGCTTGTTCAATTAATTTGGGGCAGTTGACCTCAGCAGTTCAACCGAATGATGGCGCATAAAATATTTTAAGCGACCAATTCTCGATTATTAAGGGCCCTGAGATTCTCTCCGATACTCTCTTTGGTCTTCTCCTCAACGGAGCTGCAAAATAATCTCGGAATGCCACTATAGATTCTTATCTATGTGGAATTAATCCGGAAATTCAGGCCTACCTGAATACAAATGCCTTGAAACAGGATAATTTTATACAACCATTAGGTCGGTTGGCCGCTGGTATCAGCGCGCTAGCGATCCTGCTTAGCGAACAGTATGCATTCACCAAACAACTAGCAACAGAGGAAACTATGGAAGGGATGTATTTCACGCCCTCTGCTTGCATCGTCGTCACTATATTCTTCCTTTTTTGGATAGTGGGGTTAAGACGATATTAGATTCTTACCCTATAGATGACTTTCTGTTTGGAAAATCTTTTTTGTATCAGTGGAGTTCAAAGGAAGTGCATCGTCTGGGATCTACCATTAAGAAAAAGGATAAGGCGATATAATTTCTTCCTTAGAAAATCCCGATTACCAGAAATACCAGTCATCCTAGAGCTGGGCCTTCAGGAATATCGCACTCTTTAAACTTCCGGCGCTCTCAGTACCGGCACCGCATGAAAAAGGAGGAGAGACCTCGTTCCAAGGGCACATATGCTCGCCGATAAGGAAACCAGACGACCCAGAACAGTCGATAATAAGTCAAGTCACTACTTCTAGCGCGGACCGATTTACTAAATATTTAGGACAATGGGTGCAAATCACTATTGATCGTCTTGTTCTGTCCTGGAGTTCCGGATATATGATGCCCTTTAGCAAAATACCAGTACAAACTTATTTTCCAGTACCATCTTTTACCTCAAATGAGTCATCTAAAGTAGAGGATGCTATTGAACATTAATTAAACATATAGCAGTGTCAAAAAAAAGGTGGTCAGTTTGTATCATCATCTTTCCAGATGGTTCATACTAAATTTGTTTCCAGTGGATTTCGGAAATGAATACTTGAATATTTGTTCCTTTCCATTAAAGGTTCATACTATGTGTTTAATTTTTCACCTTTTGGTCTTCGAACGGAGCCATTCCTGTTACAAAGATCATGAATCAAGTAATGATATTTCTGAGGTCTAATGGCCTTTCCTGCGCTATTTGCTTGGACGACATTCTTATTATCCGCAAAATTATAGCAGCCGCTAGGCTGGACTGCCAATCTGCAAAAGGTCTATCGGAATTCTTAGTATTCTTACTTAATTTAAAGAAAAGTGTCTTAGTGCCTTTTCAAATATGTACCTTTTTGGGTTTTGCATAGGACTTTATATCGTTCAAAGTTTTTTTACCGATGGAGAAATAGACTCTTATTTTGATTCAGATTGAAAACTTTTATCAAAGGGTAAAGGCTCTGACTCAATTTATAGGGCCGTTCATAGCTACTTGCCCCAACGTTAAATATGGTTGGGTGCATCAAAGAATCTTTGAAAGTAAAACGTATTTAGCATTACGTTCTAGTCACTAGGATTATCAGGCAACTCTATTGCTTTCAGACTTGATAAAATCTGAGTTGCTTTGGTGATACCAAGCCTTAAGCAAGAACAAGGGTACTTCCATAGTGACAAATACAGCCTTTCCTCTTGAGATATTTACAAACACTTCCCCAACAGATTAGGCTGTACATTGTATGAATCGAAACACGTATAGTTTTTGGCCTGTAAATGACAGCATAAAACATATCAATTATATGGAGTTGCTAACAGAATTTAGCGTACTTAGATCATTTGCTCCAGATTTTTGGATTGTTCTATTCTACATACAATAGATAATGTCGTATGGGTAGTGTCAGGCTTAAGAGTCTAATGATATCACATTGCAAATCGGCTTTGGTGCGAAAATAGAAGTATTCTTCTAGTTGCCTAATATATGGATACATAAGTAGGGAATCCCGTTCGACTTAAATTAATACCAGATACACCAAGTCAAACCCTACTTTCTCCACCTTTCAGCAGCTATCATCCGCTATGGCAAAGCCTTTCTCTGATTAGAAATTAGATTTTCCGATGGAATCAAAACTCATCTGCCAAATAACCTCATTGGTAATACCATAGTTTAAGGAAGATCCTACTCCTTGCTTGGCCTCTTCTATTGATTATCAATAAAGATCTTCGTCTTACTGACACTGATTGCTTAATCCTGACCGTTAATAGGCCATGTCGTCCAGTGTCAGCACAGACAATGAGCAAGTGGATTAATCTTACTATTGTAGCTAGCGGTATCGATATCACCATTTCTCCGGCTTACAGTACTCGACCTGCAGCTACCTCGGCAGCCTTTAGGGCAAAAATTTCCATCGAGGTGATTAGAGGTTTGGCAGGCTGAACACAAAAGTCTAAAATGTTTGCGAGATTTCACAATCGACCCCTGTCAAACGATGCTACAGCATTTGCTAAAGTGATCTTAAGTTCTGTGGATTCCACCTGTATTTAGTTTTTAGGTGCGTATGCTCCTCTATTCTAGTTTATTATTAATATGGTTCATTATTATTGTTACCATAAAACACGCTTTCTTGTTCTGCTTCCCTCATTACTTTAATTCTATGAATATAATTCTTGAGGAGATTCTAGATCGTTCGCTTTGAACATCTACAAGTAATTGTAATTCGAGAACGGCAATACGAGATATAATTAATTGATCAATTGCCTTACCTGGAGGAAAATTGATCCATATTATATGAGTATTGCCGTTCGAAAAATTACAAACCCATCCCATTCCCCCACCCCAAGTTGATCTAGAATCTTCAGCAAAATTGCAGTGAAGTCTAGTGGTGACGGAGGTTGGCTGTACGTGGCTGTACGGAAGATGGGATAGACAGGAGTAAGGGACCGTATTCAGGGACTTAAAAACCTAAAACTTTTGTTTGATTTGCGGGTTACGCCAGATTTTATATAGTTTCTATAATACTTTCAATGGGTTTATTTATCATTTTCGAATCTGGATAAATCGGAAATGGTTGAATTAGGCACATTAAGTTATTTACAGTTTTTACTTAGAATTAAACAATAATTTACATATCCAATGATTTGCAGTGTGTCCCATTTGGAAAAATGCAACTTTGGTGCGCAAGACTTTATGACCAACCCTGTATTATTAAGTTTTTTACTGCCTAGAAGGCATTTAAAAACCCCCAAACGTTTGTTTGAAACTTCGTTCTATAGCTTGTATATTTCATTTAATAATAATCGACCGTTTGCAAACTTTTTGGAAGCCCTGTATTTTCAGGGCTATCACTCAAACATTAACAACGATCAACTTCTACTGAACTTTTCTTAAATTCCACCGTTGCACCGCGAAAAATTTAAAGAGAGTTGCTGACACGGCTGCGTGTAACATTTTCTCGTTATGCTACATAAAACACGAACGATTGCGTATACTTGCCGTTGCAACATTCTACTGTCTGCAATACCGGCAAAACTGTTACCAAGATATGCCGGAGCTCAATGGATTTTCGGAGAAAGCCGAAATATATTAAGGAAACTCGGGGCATTCATTTTCAGAATTACAAATTGAACAAATTGTTTGGTTGGTCGCACCATTGCGAAAATTCACCAATCCAAGATGATACGAGTGTCATGCTGAAAGTCTAGATATTCATAATCTATACAAGTTTAAACAAGTTTGAGCACTCAGCTGTTTTGTCTAAAGTTGTAAGTGCTTACACGCTTGAATCGTTCAGTAGTTGCATTGCCACGGTCTCGAATGCATCTAAGTGTTGGCCGAATTTTAACGTGAAAATGGAACCGGGTTGTCGCGATTTTCGAGCCATGATTTTGTATGACTATAAAAAGGGACTAAAACACATGCGGAATGTCACGACAGTTTGGAGAGTTGCTTTGAGGACTCTGCCCCTTCTAGGTATACAGTTTTTATTTGGTTTGCTAAGTTTAAAAGGGGCCGGGTCTCACTCAATGATGAACCTCGCACAGGTCGAACGCCCACTGCTATTACTCCGGAAACTGTAGAAGCTGTGCAAAATATGGTAAAAAAAGATCGACATATAACCTACACCGAGATTGAGGCTTCTCTGAGGATTGGATCGGCAGTGGTCCGAACAATCGTTCATGATCACCTTCGCCTAAGAAAGCGGTGTTCTAGATGGATGCCACATTAGTTCACCAGTGAGCAAAAAGCATCAAGAGTTAATTGGGCTAAGTTTATGCTTGGAAAATTTGATAATCGGCACAATAAAATCACTTTCAATATCGTAATCGGAGACGAAACATGGCATATCATTATGATCTCGAAACTAAACAGGAGGCACTAGTTTGGTGTTTTAAAAGTGAGCAGCCTCCAACGAAAATCCGTCGGTCTAGGAGTGTTGGAAAGAAAATGGTCGCATCTTTTTTGCAAAAGTGTATACATCACAATGGCAGTCTTGTAAAATCGAAGGACAGTTACTTCTGAATGATATATAGCCAAATGTAGTCTTCCTAGAATCATGCAAGAGTCGTCCAAATACTGGTCTGCGGGGTATTCACCATGACAACGCACTCGCCCACAGCGTCGCTAGAACACTTGATTTTTATTGCTGAACAAGGTGTCAAACTGTTGCCTCACCCACTTTATTCTCCGAACCTAGCTCCGTGCGACTTCTTATTCCCTAAGAGCAAATAAAAGTTACGAGGTCGACATTTTTCCACCGATGAAGAGGCAATCGCTGCATTTGAGGAGGAAAATAGCAACCTTTCAAAAGAACGTTGGTCACAAGAATTTGACAAGTGGTTTTACCGAATGCGTAAATGTCTTGAGGTAAGGAGAGAATATGTTGGAAAAACAGAATAAAGTTATTTAAAAAAAACCTTTTAGTTTTTCTGTATCTAAGAACTTTCAGCGTGACCTACGTATATTTTCTGCTGGCAGCTATAAGAAACCAATACTGTACGGTGGCCGCACACTTTGGAATGATTTTAGTTGTTTTAAGGTAAAAACACTTTATCGAGCCAACAATCACATTCACAATAGAAATAGAAAATGTCTGGATTCTTCATTTCCTAGGCATATTTAGAGATAATCAAAATACCAACCAGCATATTTCGTGAACTTTGACATAACCAAGGTGAAACTCTGACTCTGAAGCGGTAGATGAATATAAATTGTTGCTTTGTATGATTATCTATGATGTTTTATCAACGACGAACAGTAAACACCGCGGACAAGTTTATAAATCCGGCTGAATGGGATGATTGTAGTGCGACGTATGCCAATAACCTCCAGCATTCCACCAATTTGTTGCAGGTTATTTGAAATTCAATCACGATCTGACGGTAGTCATCAAAATATAGCAGCCTGCCGCACTGAAGATCGGCGAGTAGCCACAGTCATTCGATTTTATTAATTCCTGGTGAAGGATCATTACACTCCCTCTCGATTAGAATGGTACGGTTTAAATTATTAATAAGTGTTCGTTGAACTCTCTCCATTTCATGTCGTCTGCATTCATATTTGTGGATGATATCGACATTAATATTAAACCATTATTAGGCTGCAATGATAGTATTTCTGGATGTAAGCGATGAAAATTAATGGCAAAATATTCGCTCTAAGCTAGGTACTCGCTATTATAATTTTTTTATGTCCAACTTGTTAGGTGTTTCAAAAAAAATACCAGCAATGACGTACTGCCAATAAACTTTTAATGGGCTTGAGAAAAATAAAAGAAAAACTAAATAAAATAATTAAAAAAAGTCAGAGATGCGAGATGTCAGATCTGAAAAGATGTAAAAAAAAATCTGAGCAACCAAAAACTTCATTATCATGTCGAATATGAAGATTGTAGTGTTCATCATCAACTATCATGACCGTAAAATTAAATAGGACAGTGGTATAAAATGGTCGAGACCCGAAATTATTAATGAGAAGTGAAAGCTTACTTAAAAACATGTTTCGTGTCATCGGTTTAAGGGTCAATTCACGAAAACCTCAACGAGATAATTTGTCCACCGATGAAGAGGCAATCCCTGCATTTGAGGAGGAAATGAGCAACCTTTCAAAAGAACGTTGGTCACAAGAATTTGACAAGTGGTTTTACCGAATGCGTAAATGTAGATATTGAGGTAAGGGGAGAATATGTTGGAAAAACAATACATTTTTTTAAAAAAACCTTGTAGTTTTTCTGTATCTAAAAACTTTCAGCGTGACCTACGAGAAACTCACTGTGGAATTCAGGATACACTTGAATGATGGGAAAATTACACCAAGCTTCTACAATCTACCAGTAACTTTAAACAACAAAAAATGCGGTTTGGTCCCCTGGTGGCACGTGGTTATTCTGTGCTTGCTACACTTCCATAGTTACTTTTATTTCAAATTAATTCTCTACAGATGGCGAAAAAAAGGTAATAGTATACCCAAACTCGTTTCCGCGGATGGTTCGCATGATTTGCTACCATCAATAATAAATTGATGCATTCACAGCGAGCCGTTAGCCGCCTCCATTACAAGACGTATACTTCAATAAATCTAAACTTCAGAGGCGTACTCCAACCGTATGTTTATATAGATACCACTTTACCAAATGATACCGTAATATGGTATGTCATTTGTGTACAGGATGGCCAATCGATAATTTCCAAAGTGACCAAAAAGCAAGTTGCTGGAAATTATTTTCAAATTACTGAGATGATTTATTTTGGAAATCAACGATTTCGTTTTTCTAAACATATTTATTATCGATATATAACATTTTTAGATCCCCATTCCACAATTATCTCAATGTCCTTGAACAACTTGTTGCCTCCGCCGAAGTACGATTCTTCGGAATGGTGATGCTATGCTCGGTTCCATGCAGGAAATAAAAGTGATGTCATCTGTGAAACTAGATAGGAATTGATGTTGACGACTCGTTCAAGTGCAGCGAGTAGAGCGCTCGAGGAAGGACAGATACGGGAGATACGCAGGATTTGGTGGTAAATACATCGGAAACATATCCATCCACCACCACAAATAAGAAGCAGTCCTTGAGAAAACTATTCACCCTTCGGCATAGACGCGGTGGCAGCCCGTAGGCAGCAAGTCTTATGACACACCCTATCCGAGAGCTTTCAATATATCTAGCGCGACGATTCGAGGCACTCCATGAAGCTCAATTGATCTACTCCATCTAATCCATCTAATGACAGTCTCCATAACCTTGGACACGCCTCGCTGTCTTCTTTGCGTTGAACTGAACCCATTTGTGAATCCCCATACAGGATTTGGGAAATTTTTTGCTTGAATATTTTATTCATATAGATTGCAGATACTATCACTTGATGAAGCCCTTCCATCATTCAGATAAAATTCTGTAATTTATTGTCATCTTTGGTTCATTCAGGACAGGAGAAGGGTTACTAGATGAACTTCTGAAACTGCTTACCTGTCACACTAACTGAAGTCACTCTTCATAAATCACGTTAATTCAAATAGCGGTCAATATAAGCGTGCTGATACGCCGTTGTTCAGTTATTACAACAACCTTGACCCGCGGTTTTGACCTAGACAGTCCATTTACTTCGTCAGGGGATGTCATTACTCGGTGGTTTTTCCATACACATACACCCTGACCGTAAGCTCGTATGTTTGTAGTGGTGTGCACTTTAAACAGGCATTAATAATAATTGGAAGTTACACGTCATTCCTGAAACAGAATCTAGGGTAGGCGCATTTTCCAAGGATTGGAGCCACTAGTTTTGACCATCATAATTTATCATTCATCAGTTTTCATTCCAGACTGGCTGTTAGCTTACTTTGGGGAGTGCGAAAATTCTGCACGATTTTGTGGGTTTCAATTTTCAATAATGAATTTTGGTTTCTTTACGTAACTAATAGTGGACATTTTTTGTACAAGTTTGCTTTTGTGGAAAAGAGATCGATCTTTCTATCAAAAAAATGCAGACCACTTTTGGTTCCTCTTTGAAATGTGGCAACGCTGTCCTCCCTTTGTAGATCGGGCTGGAAGCAATGATACGGAATCTGACATTTGGAGCGGATTAAATTAATTTTTAGGAGAATTTCAGAGCAAAATGCGAATCGTAAAGAATTTACGAATTTATTAATGTATAGAAAAGAACGCAAACGCAATATGATTAATAGTGATTTTATTTTATTATCAGGTGTATTACCACGGTAATTTTTTCAGTATCAACACTTGTAAATTTGTTGCAAAATTGGTACTTGACATTCCATATTGTTTGCAAGCCCTCGCGAGAATTACACGCACACAGGGGTTGGATATTAGATTTTTTACAAACTGTTCTATTCGATGTTCGCCTTTTCTCTACTTCATTCATAGCCTCGATACTTTGGAGGAACTACCTTGAATCAGCTGTTCGTAGTTACCATAAACTACTGCTTTAAGACTCTTCCACGCTTCTCTTTCATTAGTATTGAGAAATTACGGCGCATGGTCGAATGTTTTTATTTTCGTTTTTGACGATAACTTCGCTGCTAATGAATCTAATTCCAAAAACTTTAAAGCTTTTTCGTTCTTATCATACTAGTAAGCTAATGTAAAAGTCTCACCAAGTTCCAACAGGTACTTTCCGGGTTATAGTGGTATCAGGAATTACCAGAAGACCGACAGAAAGATGTCTCGATGAATTAAAAATCAGTGGAAGACAATGGAAGTCCGAATCATAAAATTTGATTCATTTTTGACTGTTTTCCAGATTTTAGGCGTAGACCGTAAAAACGTGAGCGTGTTTGTGTAATTCCGAAATTTATTGGAAGTGCCGAAACCATCTAATACACTTATATTGTTACAGCGAAGCCTGCCGGTACAAGAAGGTGCTGTGGAAGGAGGTAAGAGTGGGCGATCTGATCCACCTGTCGAACAATGAGGTGGTGCCAGCGGACATCCTGCTACTTAAGAGCAGCGACCCTAGCGGCTGCTGTTACATAGACACCGGCCACCTGGACGGAGAGACCAATCTGAAGCAACGCCAGGTGGCCAGAGGGTTCGTTGAGAAGGTAATTATCATCACTTAGATGTCAAACTGCATTGGTAGCTCAAGTCGTAAAGGTTTGGGTCACTAAATGAATTAAGTAGCGTATGCACATCAGTGTACTAGCGTGAGTCATCACGCTCACCCGCCTCCGATGTTCCAGACTGTGAAGGTCCTTTGTAAGGCTAGACGCATTCAGTACCTACACGCAGATGCTACTGTGTCTCCTCATGTTGTACTGCCACTTGAAATCTTAACGTCTTGTATATGAATTTCAGCAAAGAATATTTGAGCCAAGCAAGTTCAGGAGTACGATAGAAGTGGAGGCGCCGACGACTAAGATCTACAGGTTTCACGGTGCCATAGTGCATCCTTCAGGGGGTAGGGTGCCTGTCGGGACAGATAATTTACTGTTGAGGGAATGCCTCCTGAAGAATACCGACTACGTGGAGGGAATCGTCGTTTATGCTGGTCAGTGGTGTATTCATGTACATAGATTGTAGATGCTCTCATTTGGTGGAACTCTACCATCAGTCTGATAAAAATTGTGTATTCGAATACCAATCGGTTCGATTTATATTTAAATTATGTCCGACGAAGATTTAAAAATAAATAGAAACGCGTCACTGAAAGTTTTATTTGTGAAACTTTGTATTCAAATACACAACTTTTATATGTAGTGGTGTATTGTCTGTTTTTAATTACTGTAATATTTTTTTTTAAATGCGTCACTTGATAAAATATATTTTCCTAACATTTAGAAATAAATTACGTCATCACCAAAATTCCTATTTATCTACGTGAGAAATTCGATACAACGCTCAACGAGATATATACGAAAATACTTCATGAATAGCAATGCCACTTCGTTTATCTGCACACGGTCCTTCTCATGTAGTGTCTGTATTTTATACCAAAGCAACGATCAAGGAGTTAAAAACATATCCTTTCATCGTTTCGGTAAGCATATCAAAACTATTATCTTTTTCTTGATTATGAAGAAGATGATTTATTATGAGCCACCTCATGTATGAACTCTAAAGTTGATATTATATGACACAGATACAGATACTGATTTACTGAAATCTTCAAGTGACTAGAGAAAATGTACCAAAATTTTGCCGATCACTTGTCAAATACCAAAAGTATAAGATATATGATTTACATTTTATGGAAACATTGCTTGATAGGTACTTCCATCCTAACTAAAAGAAAATCTCCAATTCTATGGTTTATAATTTTATGAAACATTTATCGCATGCATTAAATGAGCCAGGAATCGATGTGAATGATCGCTAATGGCATAAACTTGTCGATTAAGTATGAAAGTGACGCGAAGAGATTAGGTCATTGTTAATTTATTACAGCCTGAACCGACAGGAATTTACATAATCTTTTTTATTTACAATTGGTTACTACGGTACACGCGTTTAGAGATCTAGGCAGACCTTGATCGAAAATATTGATGACAGAATCACAGTCGCCGTTGAAATTAGTATCGCACAGTCCGATAAAAAGTATTCCTCTTCGTTTGTGTAATAGGGGAGTATAATCATTTCCAGAATACTGGGTGATTCCAGGAAATGTCATAAATACTATATAACTAAAACCTCCTACTTATTTTTTTCAATATCAGTAATAGTATAAACGTAATAATAATGAAAGGTCACGGTGTAGAGAGATGAGCTTGATTTTGGCGAAGTTTAGCTGAACAGCTACTCTTTACACTTAACCACAAAAGCTACATGTATACACTGCTCAAAAAAATTAACGGAACACCTCTTTGTGTACTTGTAACTTTCAAAGTGTTAGTTACATTCAGATGGAGCATGCATATTCGAAAAGAAACACATTTTCTCAGAATAAATTGAAGAATATAACATTTAATTATTCATTTGTTTCTAAGAAAAACTTGCACATTGAAAAAATTACAAAAGACAAAGTGAAAATCGGATAGTTTTCTATAGCTAGTGTCTGGTTATTTGATTGTTATGGCGTTTAGTATCGCGTATGTCCTCCTGCAGCTCGAATTACCTCTTGGCATCTCCTTGGCATACTTCGTATAAGCCGTCGAATGTCTTCCTGTGGTATACTGTCCCATTCTTCGATAAGTGCTTCTGTTAGTTGTTGAAGAGTTTGAGGTGGAAAAGACATCCGGGACCAATGCTGCAGGAATAACATGATCTGAAAGAATCATATCAACATATCTTGCAGCTGTAAGGGTTTCCGGTATCACTACAAGGTCCGTTTTTTCTTCCAAACTTATTCCACCCCAGACCATTGCCGAACCATCTCCAAATCTGGATATTTCTTGTACAGTGGTAGCGGAGTCATTAGGACGTCTGTACACACGTACTCGACCGTCACAACGAGTTAGACAGAATCTTGATTCGTCTGTGAAGAGTACAGCTTTCTAATGTCTAAGCTGCCATTGCAAATGATCACGAGCGAAGTTCAATCGAGAAGTTTTATGAGCTCGAGTTAAAACAAATTTTCGTACTGGTCGTCTTGGTCTTAAATCAGCCGCCCGTAATCTGTTTCTAACTGTCTGGTCAGAAATCATTACTTGATTATATTCTCCAGTCACCCTATAGCGATCATGCACACGCTTGATTACTGAAGGGCTGCGATTGAAATTTCTTGCGACTTGTCGGATTTTAATACATTTTCAATTAAAGCTACACAACGAGCTATTTATATCTCACTAAGATCTCTCATTTTGACACAAAATTAATTCAACAATATAAAACTGTCATGCCGTTGCCTAGTGGAGCTGTCAGAGCCTACTTCAATATAAAATCTAAATGTGAATATTACCTTGATCACTTTATTTCTTGTACTGTGTTTGAAATCATAAACGTATCTTGAATAGTGAGCACAAATATGGATTACTTCTGTGAAGTTAGTAGAATAAAATGTGTAACTATTATGACAATATCATTTTCACCTCCATAAAACACCAAGTTAACATTTTACAGATATATTGAAGTGTTCGGTTAATTTTTTTGAGCAGTGTATTTGATCTTATATATTACATACTATTTAACGTAGAAGGAAAATATAAATATAAATATTAAGAAAATTAATAGAAGTATGCAAAAAAGTGCAAGAATACAACAGAATTGCTTGAAATACTTGCGGAAGCAGGGCAAATGTTTGCTTCTATGAAGGGCTAATAGAGTTGAAATATTTTTTCCCAGAAATCACCTAAAAAGTAATTATTTTTTAGTAAATGCCAGGATGTCTTCTTTATATGTACCTCACTTCACTTCTAGGTCACGAAACTAAAGCGATGCTGAACAACGGCGGACCCCGGTACAAGCGGTCGTCTCTGGAGAAGCAAATGAACCAAGACGTGATCTGGTGCGTCTTCATCCTTATTTTTCTGTGTATCATCGGAGCGATCGGGTGTAAATTGTGGCTGGGACACTACAAGGACCTGGCGCCGCCTTTCAAGGAGAACGACGACACCACCGAGGCCTTCCTTGCTTTCTGGACATTTATCATTATTCTCCAGGTGAGACGTTGACCTATGCTTATCCGCAAAAAGAAAATATACGAGGGCTGATCCATTTCTGCTACCCCTAATGAACTAGAACACATTTTATTTACAAAAAAAAAAAATTTATAATTTTTCGCAGTATTCTCATCTACACTCAATGAATTTTTAAATATGCGAAACTCAATCTTTAAAACATTTTCTCCAATCTTGTGGCCGTAAGTTTGTTTCTTTCATTTTTAATGGCATCATTCAACTTATCATGTAGATTGTAGATGCTTTTATTTGGTGAAACTCTTCCATCATTCAGATAATGTTTTTTTCTGTGTTTGCTGTTTTTGGCGCATCGGTTCGAAAACTGCCATTTAAGGATAGTCGACCTTGTTGAAATTTATTTTTTCAACGCATACGGTAGCGAAGTAACACGACTTGTTATCATGCACTCATTTGATTTCCCTACATCAGTCTTTAGAGTTCAAGCCGCTCTTGAAAAAAAATACAACTCGATAATGCACCTTATTCATTTCCATCACTTTTTGGTAAAATTATTACTTTAACTCATAGAATTCGGTATTTTTAATGAGGGTCTCCTAAATAAACGAGAAAATAACGTGAATTGAAATGTCAGACAAGATTTATCGCGAAAATATAATCGCCTACTAAATAGTCTGTACGAAAAAAGAGCAGTCCGGAAAATAATCAGAAATCGGCTAAGATCAAAGCGACGTGCTACCATTGAACTACATATTTCTAAATCGCCATTTCACCCGAACAAGATTAAGGATAGCTCATAAATTAAAACAGTGTGAAACAAAATTCGTAAGACAATGGAACTTCGAAACAGTGTTAGTACCATTAATTCATGCTTTATAACATCTATTGAAAAATTATTGAACGGATGTTCTTGGTCCTTTAACTTCCGGGGTTTGTGAAAAAGCTGATGGTGAAATGTTTCAGATACAAACCTCATAAAACAAGTCCTGCTGTGTTTTGTTTCATATACACTTGGTAGACCACAGCGTTAACATCGTTCTGTTTCTCGTAGACTCATACTTAGAAATTATAGAATGCCCGAAGATAACGATTTAGAGATTAGTATTCACAAAACTTTAGATATTGCTACATGAATATTGGCATTTTTGGATACATTTAGGAAGTTTTCTTATCCTCTTGGCAAAATATCAAGAAAAGTGCTTACAAAGAGACGTCCTTTCAATATGATCTGCATAAAAAAATTTCAATAGAATCAAAATCAAGCGCTTCAAACAAAATACCTTACAAGAACATATTTTCACTGCTGATACCAGCGCCCTTGCGACAATATCTGAAATTTTGTATCAAAAATTGAAAAAATAGCTTCGTACAAGTATAGAAGCAACCTTTCTCTGTCATGCCAGGCATCTTAAGCGGAAATCTTACCATTTTTAAAAAGTTACTTTGTACCATTGAACGAAAAACCTTCTGTCTTCACCATTTAATTTACTCATGATGACTCATTACATGTTTCATTTAGATAACCAATAAATATCGTATGGAACATAATTTTTTTAATCAGATGTACCTCAGCTCAGAGATACCAAAAATATTCCCTAATAATCATTACTTTGTCGATATGGAAAATAGGGTCATTTTTTTAATGCTGATATAAATTCCAATGTGTTTTTTCCAGATAATGATCCCTCTGTCGTTGTATGTAACACTGGAAATGTGCAAGATTATCCAGGTATATCATATCCACCACAACGTTGATCTCTACGATTCTACTGTAGACAAAAGGACTGAATGCCGTGCCTTAAATATTACCGAAGAATTAGGACAGATCCAATACATTTTTTCTGATAAAACAGGTATGTAACTTAAGGAGCTGTCCTAATGTAAACATATGGAAGTATTAGAGATTCAAAAATATTTGCGAAATCCTGATTGCATTGTAGTAAGGGAACATCCTGATTTTTATAACTTAATTTTTATCGGTACATCACTATAAGTTTCCATCTATGTTTATTCCATGTTAATTTATTCTTGAAATAGTGATGGAATGTTTTAAAAAATAGCTTGAGAATATCTTAAGGACATATTGATGGCGATGGTTACTGTTTTCTAGGAATATTCTCTTAACACTACTGCAAATGCAGTCGCCAAAAAAATATTTCCCCAAAGGCAGACAAGATAAAAAAAATCAGAAATCAGTAGAACATTAGCTATACAAGATAAATATTATACTAGATTTGAGAGCTCTAGTTTTGTATTTATAATAGTCAGCTAGGTGACAAGTAACAGTCCGACGATGATTCAGTTTCAAATATAAATCGAATCACTGGAAGCGAGTTTCATTTGCGAAACTTTGTGTTAAACATAATTTTTTTATCTTAATCAAATAGTTACCTTCAGACTGTGTATCGACAGGCGCTTTTTACATTGTATGCAGATGATGCATCAATATTGATAATTAGCAATTCTGAAGATGATTTAAAAAGTACAATCATGTTATTTCAAATGTCAGTGAATAAGATTTCATAATCCACAACGTCAAATAGGCATTCCTGATGTAAAACATAATAACTATCCTTAGAACTATGAATATGTGATGTCAAGTTTCTCGGTTTATATATTGATGATAAGCTTAACTTCGGAGCCCATTGTGATAATATTATTTCACAACTTAAGGCTCTTTCTTATATGTTTCGGAATATTATTGTCATGTGGAGTCAAGATTGAAATATGGTATTTGTTTTTGGGGCTGCTCTCGAGCAAAAGCGAATTGTTTGGTCAATGGTGCAAGTAGCTGCCACACACAGCTGTAAAGATCTCTTCAATAAATATAAACTTCCAACAATACCTTCTCTGTCGATTTTCGAGTTGGCTTTATATGTATACAAAAATAAGAGCAAATTTACTCCGAATAAAGAGCTACATAGTATAACCACCTGGCAGAGTAACAATATTCATACCGATTTTTCTAAATATGTAATTGGTAGTTAATCAGCAAATATACTTGGACTCAAAATATACAATAGACTGCCCAAAAAGTTACAAAACATAACAAATCTAAATCACTTGAAATATTGTTTGAAATAATTTTTATTAGATAAATGTTTGTGTAATATATGTGATTTTATTAGTGTAATTTGTGAAAAGGAAAAATGAATATTATTATTATTATTCATAAATTGATATGTTTTTGCAGGTACTCTAACGGAGAACCGGATGATCTTCCGTCGTTGCGCGATAGCCGGTGTGGACTACAACCATCCGTTCCTGGAGAACGAGAGCCTGGCTGCCAGTGGGGCGGCGATGGGGGCGGGGGCCCACCTGAGTGTCGCCGTGAACGACCAGCTGCTGAGCGACCTGCGTTGCGAGGCTGGGCTGTCAGGCGAACAGACATACTGTCTGAGCGGGGGCGGCAGGGTGGCTCCGCCCACCCATTCCGCACGCATCCAGGAGTTCCTGCTGCTGTTGGCCATCTGCAACACGGTCGTCTGCTCACAGCACCCTCACATTGATCTCATGAATGCTAGCGGTTAGTTTTTTTTTAATATTAGCCAGCGTGTTTTTGTTTAGACCTGTGGCGGTGTCTGTTTTGAAGAGCATGCAATTGGATGTGAACGTTTTTGTGTTAGCCAGTCCAAAATATTGAAATTTCTATTAAACAAATTATTCAACTAACGCCAAAAAGTTGTATATATTTTATATGTTTGGCTGACATATCTAATACTATTTATTATAGATAAAAAATGCAGAGGAAAATAGTTTTGTAATTATTCATTGTTACATAAGTTAGAAAAAAGTATTTTTAATATTGCAAAAATAGTAAATATTACTGAAACATTACCACGCCTCCGAATAACAAAAATTTAATTTTTAAATTAAAGTTTGAGCGCCCTTTTAGGACAGATCAAACATTCACAAGTCTAGGAGCTTTAGCTGTGTACGATTTGCAATAGTAATAATTTTTGTATAGATTGTAAAATAGTTGCGCAATGAAACTCAATCGATTTCCATGGAAAATGGTATTTATACATATTGTTCTTTCCTTGTAACAGTTGGGTATTTAAAGATCATTCATAATTTAACGCTATAACAGTCGCGCCGCAACATCCGAAGACTTTCTAACCAGGTTCTTCTGTATATTTCCAATGGAAATTTCGGCGCGTTTATTTATACTAGTTTACTAGCTCTATTTGTTTGACTGCCACTGTACTGACACACAAAAATTGTGAATTTCAGGTATAATCGAGCAGCCGTCGTTGTTTGATAAAAGAGACCATTCCGGCGATCACACGTCATCGAGTTCGACGAGCCAGTCGCTCTCGATGAACGACAAATATACTAGACTAGAAGAATCGCGATCTGTCACTCCATCGCCGCCATTAAATACGTACCTGCTAGATAACAAACGGAAAGTAAGTTTATTTTTTTTCATGTTCCAGCACCTTCGGGCTTTAATCCGATTCAGAAAATTGTATTCACCCTAAATAAGCTACTACACAAAGTGTCACTGGAGTCTATCCAGAAACGAGCAATACGTCTGGTATATGCGTCTGACCTTACATAGGACTGCCACAATCTGGAACATCGAAGAAATCCTGATTCCATAGAATTTACCATCTTAAATGGCAGTTCTAGCTGTCTGGCATAATAACACCAAGAGTCGTCAGTACAAAGGAGCTCATTTGGCGCCTCCTTATCAGGTCGAACTTCCAACATCTCGAATGAGAGTCTTGCTCAATAGCACTGCTTCTGACTTGAGATTCGTTTAATCGACTGCGGATGAAAGGATCGACCGTTTGCTCTGATGCCCGTTCCACCCCACCCCGTCCGATCTCAGATTGCTTAGCGGCAGTGCCGCCGATCGTGATGACTCACGCTGCCTGGCGGATGATAAGTAAACGCCGCTGAATCATCCTGGTTTATATGCAGTGTATAACGTTCGATCTTTTCACCTGAAGACGCTTAAGGATACGACATCAATGGGATCGGTGGGGAACGCACAAAAAATTCAAGATATTGGAAGTCTAAAGCAGTGTTGCTACTCTGGATTCTGTATAGAAGGAAGGATAATATGCCATGATCGCAGTACTCTCAGGCCCCTTGTACGTCCTCCACAGGGGTTGCTCAAAACTGGCTGTTCAGCCGACCCTGTGGAGCATCCCTTATATTGGCGATAAAGGGCCAGCGCTCCGCCAGAATGGATACTTGGATTGATAGGACAACTGTACGAACGTAAAAATTGGACTAATCCATTCGATAGTCCGTCAAACTGTGATTCTGATGTTTTTTTCTATCGTGTTAAGGACTCTCCGACGATGAACAACTACGCGACGCCAGACTCCCGTCAGAGGCAGCACCCCCACCTGCACGTGCAGGCACTTTCGCCGATCGACTCTGTAGAATCCTCCCCCACCCAGGAGGCGGTACCCGCGGCGACCTCGACCGGCGCTCAGGGCGGATCCAAAGGGCAACGCCCCAAGCTGCTCAACATCCCATATTTCCTGAAGAAGGGGAACAACCTGACGGACGAGCAGAAGGCGAAACTAAGGCAGCAGATGCAGGGTGCTGGGGTGCCCGGGACGCCATCCCCGTATGATTTGAAGCCCATCTTCGAAGCAGAAAGTCCGGACGAGTTGGCGTTGGTCGATGCTGCGTACAATTACGGATGCAGGCTTTTGAGGAGGTACGTAAGATTAATCTTGAACTTGATGAACATTTTTGATAAATACTTCATCCATAATCGGATAAGCTGTAGTGTTCCTGGATTTCTTGAATCATTTTCAATAATAATTTGAGGTTTTTGCACTTTGACAGAGGATACAGAAGTAGCCGGAACGTTAGTAAAGTTTTTCTTTTAGCGGATGTGGTTTCTATACAACCATTTCTGAAATAATGTTTAGGATTTCTATATTAGTCATGGAATTACTACTACTACTATTTTCCTTTGGTTACGTCTGAAATATGTAAACTATATCTCCACCAGGACACCGACGTCAGTGACGGTGGAAACACCCGATGATGGAAGACTGAACTACGAAATTCTAAATGTTTTGCCTTTTGATTCGACCAGAAAAAGGATGAGCATCATTGTTCGCCATCCCCACACGAAACAAATCATCTTATATTGCAAAGGTAAGTAGAATCGCTTACTACCATCGAAATAAAAAATGAATTTAGTTCTTATCAAAATGATATGAACTGATATCCTAAATTATCTTTAGATATCTTGACATTCATTGCGGATTCATTGTGATAAACAACACATTTCCGAGCTATTTTATCGTACGTTTATAGCCCCCTTTCATTTCTAATGTTAGGGAAATAAACGAACAACTAAAACTAGAACAGTAAGCAAACAACTGCATGAGAACCTGCCGAAAACCGGTATACAAGAAAAACTGAACATTTTTGACAGTTGCACAGGAAACAACATGGGAAAGCAGTGGTGTAACGCAAATCTATCATCTTTTGTCTCATCAACCAGAGCCAGAAGATTCACTGTGATTAAATTTGAGTGCTGACGTCAGAATTCGCCAATTGTTTAACATTCGAGTGATTTTCAATAACACCCATTTGTTAAAACAAAAAGGCGAGGTTATGTCCTATAGTCACGATACAGACTATGAAATGCTGCTCTAACATATCTAGTAACAAGCTGATGAGTAAGAGGATTGTTACAAGACTCTATATCACAGCCCTTTATAACATATGCTATGATCTTCCTTGCCTGGATACCGATCACTTTTCCTTGTTTGGACTGCTTGGCGCCATTGCTCAGCTAAGTTAGATACCGCCCGCGACGGTCATACGACTGAAAATAACCATTCAAATGACGAGTTTAGATGAGTCAAGGCAGGAGCTTCGAAGATGTCTTACAGTGTTGCCCATAAATGCAGAATTATTTTATCACAAATACTTTTAGCCTCTTCGTGGTGGTCTACTGTTTTCCAAGCATGTTTTCAGTATCGGTTTGATTTGTTATAGAATATTCAACGAAATACTTTTATAGATTGAGTTGGTTAAGTACTTTTCTCGTACATTTAGTACAATTGTATAAATATATAACGACAGACCGAGATAAACTTCATGCGCAAAACGTTTGACAACGACGCGTTTTTTGCCCTCGCATTCTCTCGCTAGTCAGACATTAGCTATCGACCGAGATAAATAATAAGTGCAGCGATGTTTTGAATATATTATTAGACATTTTTACTTATTCAACTTGTCAACACTGATCACCCAAATATTCGTTCTCGTAGGGGCAGATTCGACAATACTTCCCCAGTTGACGCCCGTGGAGGATGATTCAGAGCAGAAGTTGATCATATCGAAGACGCAACAACACCTGAACCAATACGCTCGAGAGGGTCTTCGCGTGCTGGTGATGGCGAAACGGGTGTTGAATCAACACCAGTACGACGAATGGCAACGTAAGCATCGCGAAGTGGAACTGTCCATCGAAAACTTGGAAAGGCGGGTCAGAGACAGCTATTCCAGCATCGAGAGCAACCTCACGCTCTTGGGAGCTACAGGTACGAATTTTCTTATTACGGAGTAACAACTATTTGTTATCAGAGATCAGTGATCATTTGGGGTCCGTTTCTTAAAATAATTTAATTATCGCGATTCGTATCTACCTTTTTACATATGTCAATGTAAGATGAAGTCAATGCCTAATATAAATACATATAGTGGAGATCATTCACGGTATACGAATTCTTCCTCATTGCAGGTATCGAGGACCGATTGCAGGAGGGCGTCCCCGAAACTCTGTCCTCGTTGATCTCGGCGGGCATCGTGGTATGGGTGCTGACTGGTGACAAGCCAGAGACGGCCATAAACATCGCGTACTCGGCGAAGCTGTTCTCGCCGCAGATGGAGCTGCTGAAGCTGATGGCCCGGTCGAAGGAAGCCGCCGAGACTACGATCCACTGCTACCTGGCCGAAATCGAACGGTCTGTCGGTGAGGGTAGTGCCAGTGCTGATAATAGGTGAGTTGTCAGAGATTCCGGTTCCTTTCTCTAATTAATTATCGTTCAGTATCAGTTTATTAGTTATTTACATATTCACCATATGCATAGTAGTTGAGAGCTTCAGTGGAGAATAATATCTCCTCATCATTGGTGCAACTGAGAATATGTGTTTAAGAACCCCTTAACGCTGAACGACGCAAACTTTAAGAGTTCCTTAAAAACGTCGGTGCAATCGGCCATTGAGGAATCCGTTTTATGAGTAACTGTGCATCTTTTGCCAACATTTAGTTTTAGAAGTTATCGTTTGTTTGCAGAGTAAGACCTTCAACAAGTACAAACGATATATACGACTATTCGCAAAAGAGAAATAAGACTAGAGCGTTGGCTGTAGACGGGAAGACGTTGACGTTCATCCTAGATAGAAGGGCGAATCTCACGAAGCCCTTTCTGAGGCTCACCACTTATTGCAACTCTGTGCTGTGTTGTAGGGCTACGCCCCTCCAAAAGGCTTATATCGTTAGGGTATGTACATACCTATATTTACAACCATTATTTTGTAGGTGTACGTAATTACTTTTGTCGATCACGAATATGGAAAATCAACAATTTCTAGTTCATCTCACTCCCGCAGTAATATTTTTGTGTCACCAACGTTTCAACATGGTTTTAACTCCTGAAGCAGTGAGTCCTAAGTATGTTCTCCTATTATTCACTTAACACCGCACGGAGCGGCAGCGTTGCGTTCCCTAGCTCTTTCTTGCTGTGTCACTCACTTCAGTATTTCAAACCAATGACAGCTTCCTTTTTTTAGTAGAGAATATTACACATTTTCGGATATTGTGCGGCATAAAGGTCGGTTTCTGAAAAAGAAGTTTCCATAATGTGGGAGTGCTGCAGATGCTATTCCATTATTAACTGTAATAATTTGGAATCGTTGCTCTGGATCCGACGTACGGAGTGGAGAGCTTTACCACATTTCGTAGTAATACCCAAAAGTGGTCTACTTTCTCTCTAATATAAAATTCATTTTTTGGGGAATCCATTGAGTTTTTTTTGTTTTAATCATACATAGCAAAACACGTGTCGGGATTAATAAAAGTGGTTTGGCGTGTGGTAAAACTGTGTGCCAAAGGAACCAGTATCACATATCTGTTTTACGTTGATTGGAATGACATCTTGGAGATCCCATTTTGGTGGAACCTGTTGCAAAAACGGGTTCCATTCATTAACAACTCTATGACCTTAACAGGTGGTGAAGGAAGAGCTGAAGATGCGCACGTTGGCGATTGGCGACGGCGCCAACGATGTATCCATGATTCAGACTGCTGACGTCGGCATCGGCATTTCCGGCCAGGAGGGCATGCAAGCTGTGATGGCCGCGGATTTCGCCCTCTCCCGCTTCAAGTACCTCGAACGTTTCCTGCTCGTCCACGGACACTGGAGTTACGACCGACTCTCCCGCATGGTGCTATATTTCTTCTACAAAAACGCTGTGAGTGCTATTCGTATACTATTATGTAGCCTGTTACTATGGTGAAAAAGTTCCACGATGCTGCGTTTGATACTCGGTTAACTGAAGCTACTTTATGTTTCTGTTAGATATTAGCAGGCATTGAAACTAATGATTTTTTTCAGTAATTATTAATTATAAAATCAAGCAGATCATCAATTTGTAACCAAACTTATAATGTAGAACTACAGTCCAAAACAAAGCGATTCCAGTAGTAATCTAGCGTCTGATGGGTCAACTCATAAGGTCTGAAAAACGTTTAGCGCCCAGGAAACAAGCCTTGAATATAGTTATTTAGTTCAGTAACCCGCAGTTGAAATTGTTCACAAATTCTCTTGACTGTACTGTGTAGTGAAGTTATTTAATAAGCTTCGTATTTCTCTCGGTGTTTCTTACAGTTTTATTATTGCCATACACAATCTCGAATTTGTAACATCTTTAAAGTTTCACACATGATCATTAATTGACTGTATTTCTTTCAGGCTTTTGTTTTCTTATGTTTCTGGTACCAAATGTACTGTGGCTTCTCAGGCACCGTCATGATAGACCAGATGTATCTCATGCTGTACAATCTCCTATTCACTTCACTGCCTCCATTAGCTATAGGTAAGTTTATGAACGTTTGAATAGAAAATACAATGACAATTACTTACTTGCTTTCTCCGCAAGGTGGAAACTGGTACATAATTCGCATTTTGAAAGCTGGAAAAAATGGCCCAGTACGGGATTAGAATCACACACCTTCCGATTGTCGGTCGGACGCTCTAACTAACTGAACTAACTGGGCAGCTGGACTTAAAAAATACAATATTAGCCGTGGGTTTTTTTTTTCATCCATAGACCAATGATTGATGTTTTATAAGAGCTGTGAGATGATAAATGTCTATTCGTATTAACCTTGAAACGCTGTAGCTTTTAACCATCTGGGAACAACTCATTCCACAACGCCAAGGTTCTCAAAAAAAAACACTTCGAACTAGCTTGTTCGAGGCGTTGTGAGTTCGACCTGATCAGGATGCGCCCATTGGTTTCCTCTAGTATTTGCTGTACTAGCGACTGTTGGTGTTATTATGCGAGACAGCTCTGTTAAACATATATCGTGATATCTATAGAATAGAGAAAAATCTGTCACCTTTCTTCGATGTTCTAGACTGTGTCAGCCGTGGTTATCACCACCAGCATGCTACTTCTTTGTCAGGTTTATTTTGGTCCAGGTACTTCAGACTCTGCGCGTTAATAACAGTCTCCAAAACCTTGGACATGATTCAAAGCAGACTCACAGGTCTATAGTTGCTAGGTATATTTTTTCTGCTCTTCTTAGGTATAAGTTGTACCCGACCAATCTTCCACCCAGTAGGGAACATTCCTTTTGCAAAGGTCTGGACTCATCCTCTCTTTTCAGTGGTGGTATGGACGAGTAGCAGACTTTCTGGCTAACAGTCGTGGCTACTGAACAAAATTATCTGAACGAGTTAGAACATGAGAGCAATTTGTTCTTAATTTTCTGGTCAGAAATGAATATCTCTTGTAGTTTTTGAATTATAGCGATTTCTTTCTTGTTGAACAGACTTTACCAGTACATTAACTTCTTGACTGATTGTTGTAGGTGTATACGACCAAGACGCTCCGTACGAAGTACTGCTCGAACGTCCGTGGTTGTACCGTCGTGGACGAGCAGGTCGCGTCTACAGGCCGTACTCCTTCTGGATAACCATGCTGGACGCCCTCTATCAGAGCACCTGCATCTTCTTCCTGTGTCAGCAAACATATGACGGCACCGACGTGGATGTGTTTGAGTTCGGTACAGTCGCCACTACTGCTTGCATGTTTGTTATGTTGCTGCACGCCTCCATCGAGATGAGATCTTGGGTAAGAATGATATAGAGCTTAGAAACATTCAAAAAAATGGACGAGGTTTTGCCATAACACAGTGGTTATAAAGCGGGAAAAGGTGGTCGAAATATCTGAGAATCTACAAATTTCCACAAAAGTATGCAGCTCTCATTTTTCAAGATAATGGACCAACATTTTTTGCAAATGATTAAGATTGGTTCTATGCCTATACGAAGCCCTTTTTTCAATTCATGATAGGAAATTTAGAATTCTCACATAAATATTGACATATTTTGGATTGTTTTTTAACCTTCTGATGTCTGAAACATCCAGAAAACGCCTTTTAGACAAGTGTAGTCCAATACGATGATAAAAATTCCTTTTTGCAGACTGTGATCCACGTAGCTTCGATAGTGCTGTCGATTGGCGCTTTCTACGTCTACTCTTTAATCTACAACACGTACTGCGTGCACTGCTTCGGACTGCCCAGCACCTATTGGACGATACAGATCGCCATGTCCAAGCCCATTTACTGGCTGGTGACGTTCCTGTCTTGCGTTGTTGCTCTTCTACCTAGGTAAAAACTCCTCAAGCAAACACAACTAATCTAAATTTTTTTTATTAAATATATATTCAGATGAGAAATTCAAATTTACGGGTAGATCGTCCTTATTTTGGTACTAGCACGGCGCGGTATGGTACGGCAACGCTGCGTTCCCTTTTTCTTTCTACCCTTCTTGCTGTCTCCCTCACTCCTATACTTTTATCGTTCAGGCTAACATAACCTCAAATGTTGGACTGAACGATAAGTGTCTAGGAGTCAATCAGACGACAAGAAAAGAGAGAGAATGCAAATTTTGTCGCTCTATGCGGTGTTCTGCTAGCTGAGTAAATTGTATTTCTAGATTCATAAATTCTATTAATGACTAATTAATACATAAAAAAAGTAATGAATCACAACAATCTTAAAAAGCGTGGCTTGATAATACAATTAGGTATATGTGTTATTTTAGCATACAAGCTACGATATCTTAATACTCCAAAAACATATGTTTTTGATATTTTTCTGACAATGTATTTAGCGTGCTAATTTAATCATACAGAATTATCAGTGATAAATCCTAGATACTCAAAATCAGGAAAAGTCTCTATATTATTTTGTCCGATATCAATCAAGTTACTGTAAAGATATCTCAACTTGTATTTAGATGTAATGACCAGTTCTTTGAATTAATTTTCTTGGCATTTTGGTTCAATCTATATGGTACGAGACTCTCTTAAAGGTTATTTAATGAAACATCAATTTTACGAACTGCTCCGACCACAGATTTATCCAATCATAGTGAAAGACTTAGATTATGTGATCTTGATATGTAATAATATCGTTCAAATAAATTATAAATAATAGCGGTACTAAGACACCTCCTTGAGGAACCCTCATGTATATGTCTAACTAATGAACAACTGATTTTAGTTTTTTGTTTGGGTAATTTTCAAACAATTCCAGAACTGTTTCAGATATACCATGAGACTCTTATTTTTTTAACAAAGTATCACGCTCAATAGTCTCGAATGCTTTTTTGAATTCCAAGAAAACAGATAGGTACGATGAATTTGTAGCGATGCATTTGTTTGATGTTTTATGTTGTAGGTTGGTGTACAGGGTGAGTCAGACGATGCTGTGTCCGGACGAAGTGACGAGGGCGCTAGTGTCGCACAAGCGGGCCGCCAGCAGAGGTGAGAAGTTTTTGGTATCTTGGTCACGATCCACATCAGCGTCGTCTATATACAGGTATACACACAGGTGCGAGAGAGGCAGACAGCGGTACGTCTCTAGCCGACACCACTCGCTCAGAGATGCTTCATTTTTGTTTGTAATGTTGTTTGGAGAGTTGTGTTTCAATCATTTGATTTGCTTGCGTTTCACTCTGTTCATATTTTTTTTAGTATTCCGTACGTCGATCTAATGCGGAAGGTTTGACATGCCATTTTTGAATATGAGATGATAAGAACGTCAGTTGCTGTATCTTTGATCGGCTGAAGTTTGAAAATGTTGTTTCATAGAACTTATCTTGACAATGATTAAGACCACATATAAGTATTGAACAAACTTCACTGACGATTCAGCTTCCTAGCCAGTTTTTTCAAAGTATAAATCAAACATTTTGAAATCTGAAATGACGTTGACACTTAAAAGCAAAACCTATGTTTTTGTACTTGAGCAGCTGAAATGTCTGTAAAGTTTTTTTCAATTACATACATAATTTACTTGTCTTGTGAAAAGCACCTTTAAAAATGGTATGTCTTTTCCCATACTATTTTACACTGCACTCAATCTAGCTTGATTTGCTCTGTTAACCAAACACTTTAATCGATTTGCTGAAGTGATTATATCGTACTGTCAGAGGATTTGACTTTATCATATCTAAACATTGTTTGCCCTTCATACTAACATTTAAGAGTCAACTCAAACAAATAAAATACGCTACTTTGTATTTCTTTTTTTGACAATAAATTGAAAACGAATGAGTATTAGATGATTAATTTAAAAAATGATAAAAAAACTAGGATGTCTAGTAGAATTGCTATTATTCCAAAATTCTTAAATATTTTGATAAAAGTTTTATATGTGATGGGTCATATATAGATAAACTTTCTGTTTGCTGGATTTATTGTGGTGTAAAATGTTTCGCACTCCCACTTTGACTTCATGATATACATAAAGATTGAGCAGGCAAAGCTTTTATAGTTACAGGAGCATCATCCCTTATCATTGAAATTTATGCATTTCAAAAACAGTTTGGATTCTTAATGATTCAGATAGTTTAATCATTACTATTTTTATCACTGATAACAGTTACTTATATTTTTTTGAATTCTCCCATTCCTTTTAGTTTTAGTTTAATTAAATTATTCATATCTTGCGTTTATTTTTGGGTTCCTTCCAAAGATAACTTTCCTATATATTGGGGACTTCACGCTATATTCTTGTATATTCACTGGTAAGTAGGCATGTTCTCTTTCAATGCTCTCTATAACCTGTCATGGCGCCTGTATGTAGTTATAGTAGACGCTGTCCTGCTTACTTTTATGCTCGCTATATTTTAATCTTATTTTTTATAAGCCAACTAATATCATATACAATCTGCGAATCTGTAGAACCCGCTTATAACGACAGTCATGGAATTTATATTTTTTGACGCTGTAATAAGGTGACTTTATTGTCGTTTTTTTTTTTCAAGTTCCACCGTTTCCGATTAGGAATGATTGGGAACGATATTACGAGTGGTAAATGAGAATGTTTTATTTCTTCCACTTTCGACCGCTTCGATTATCGCGACTTTGTAATTTCCTGGTAATTGTTGTTATATCAGGAGTTATTGACGCTAGTACCAAATTTTTCCTTGTACATTTCGGTATCTAAAGATCAGGCCGTTTAAAATTTGACGCAACAACCGAAGACGTTACAATCGGGTTGTACTATATATAAATATTGTTTTCTGTTGAAAACTAATGATATATGTATGGACAGATAAATTTTGGACATTTTCGCCATGTTTTTTGACTTTTTCCTTTTGCATTCTTGAATTATCGTAGAAATTTATTTTATAACATTATATTTTTGTTGGCCAAAATATTTATTGTACCCAAAGTATTGACAAATATTAATTAAAAAATATTATTCACGGTTCCGATTCTCATGTTTTTCTTTTGCAAGGAATGAATATTTGCGGTATCATTAAGAATTATTTGAATTTCAAAATATTCATTTTAAAATTATTTAACAGAGTGGCCACTTTCTGAAAAACCAGGGAAAAGTCAGGGAAGCCAGAGGTGGTCAGAGAAAAACGTTTGGTCACTCGAAAAGTTGTTATCTTCAAAAATGAGTTTTATAGCTTAGAATTACATAGTTCACTTATTTCAAAGATGTTTCCTTTAATCTATATTTTTTCACAACAACGTTATCCAAAAGCAGAGGGGGCTGGAATAAGTTTTCCTAGTGATAATCAAAAATAAAAATAATGGACATGGAAACTTAGATTTTTTTGGGGCTTATGATTTGTAATCTAATTAACTTGTTTTGTTTTTTCTCCGTAGAACCACCGATCACAGGCCTCAGCATAACCCTCTGACGAAGATCGGTTGAGGCCGCCAACGCGAGATGGCGCTGCTGCTGCTACAACGACGGCGGCTCAGAAAAACATTTATTGCTTGCATTTCCAATGGCTGTGATCCATAATTTAAGGGACCAAGTTCGTTTCTCTTTGGTTATCTTTTTTTATTTATCGGAATTTTTTGCCTTTTTAATCGACGACTGGTGTACGTGTCGACGATCCTCGAGGTTTGCCTCGCGTAGTGTCTTTTATTGTTAATGTAGCGGAATTTTGGCGGTTGATAAACGGATGGTTTTTGTCAGTGTAAGGTTATTGGAATATGGAAGATGTGCGTGGACAAATTGATACCTTTAATAAATTGCCAATTGTTAGTTTTTATTCCAGATTAAGGTGGTTCTTTCATGAAACTCATTTACTGTACATTTCCATCAAAATTATAGTGGAACAGGTCTGCAAAATTTCAAAATTACCCACAGCACCGTTTATTTGAATTTTAAAGTCTAGTTTAAGCCTCTGACTATGGTAAAACGATTTTAGTGGTACATTTTCCACTTTTTCTGATAGCTAGTGCACTCATCCTTAGATTTGCATCAAAGACAAATAATAATATATGCAAGAACACTCGAGTAAACTTTTCGCGTTAATGACAACATCCACTGTCAAAGCGAGATTGAGGCTATGTTGATCTGAGTATAGAAGTAACTGAGGCAGCAAGAAAAAATATAAAGAAAAAGGGACCACGTATTATTAACGACCATGTAATATCACATACGAGTACAGAATACAACAAACCATAATTATTGATGTTATTTTTGGCGCTGTAGGAAATATAGTCGAAAAACTGACATTTCCTTGTTGTTTCTATTTTTAACGGAAAATCTTCCAAAACATTCTCATTAGTACTCCTTGAGTCCTTTTCATTGGCACAAATCTATACGACGTTTCATTCGAACCATCATCAATTTAATCTCCAGACACCTAATATTGAGTTTTTAATATTATTTTTTCATTATATTTCTAATGATGCATGTACAGGTAACCCTCGTATGTTCAGAAGATCTGATACTTTCTATGTCATTCTTATGATTAAGATTAATTATATCCTGTTTTTCTTTAAAATGCATTTTGATCGCGATAGATTCGCCGATATCAAAATCTCGTTAACATGACCAAGTTAAAAAAAATTGTGCTTATTGCGGTAAACATATTTACAAGCAAGATTTTACAAAAAAAAAACGTTTTTCTGATACGTTTCGACTTAATCGTCAATTTTGACTATGCTTGAAGAATAAAGCGAAACGCATCTCTGTTCATGATATCTTGTCTTTAATCACCACTTTATCTTCACGATGGGAGAGTTTCACCAAGTAAAAGCATCTTCAATCTACATGAGCTTATTTATAATATATGAAGAATAAAAGAACATTGCAATTATACAATTTTGCGTCTATAGGAAAACATCGGTAATAATGGTTTGAAGGAAATGAAACCTTGTCAGGGATTGCTGACTTCATCAAGAGATTGTGCTTAAAAAGAAAGTCTTAAATAAAGAAATATTTATGTAATTTCAGTTTGACCGCTGTATTTATCAGGGTACCAAAGTTGATGTTAATTTGTTACAGGTAAATTAATTAAGTACGAATGGAGCTGCAAGACAAATGGACATCATCAATGTGCAAAACAAAATAAATACACACCTTTCTCATGACCTTAACATTACCGTCCAAAAACCATCCTGTTGCATGCCTAGTTAATTATTATTAAGTTCTTAGTTCTTTTTATTTATACTTTCCTATTGTTATTTATAATCATTATTGGCTATAACTTTATGATTTTTTTAAATGCCTATTGTTAAATGTTCAATATTTTGTGCCATTTCACTTTTTTATGGATTAGTTTGTAGTTGAAATCAAATTTAATGAAAAAAGTGTACTTATTTTCTTTGTATACCAGAAAAAATAAATATACACAATAAAAACTGATCTGCTGATAATTCAGTGGTGAAATAATTGAGGAAAAAGGAAAATAACAGTTTTTTTTATTTAGTAGCTTGTTTCTTGTTGAAAATACCACGCAAATGGTTTTTGGCGGAATCGCAATGGTGCTGCCCTTTTGAATAGTTTTAAATAATTCAAAAACATTCTATAATATTTCACATTCTTCTTCTAACCCATGCCTGAGAAAGAGTTTTTTTCATTAACTTCAGAGTGGATAGAGATTTGTTTGACACATAAATATCTAAGTTAATACTTTGTTAAGCAATGCAACTTTTTGTTTGAAAATTCTTTTTTTTTGGGTTTTGTAAAAACTGACATTTCGAAGCAGGCATACATTTGAATCGTCGAAAAATATGGCTGGTAGCAAAATCCTACAAGAATTAACTTTTAAATCATGTATGTAATGGAGAAACAGTTTGATTGTTTTGCCACATTTTTGGCACTTCTGTTTTTTGTTCCTATAATTATCATTCCTGAAATTTCCTCAGCAAGCTTGCCAGATAGCACAAACATTACATATTTATTTTACTGTCTTTATATTGAATAATCTCCATGACTGTGAACGATTTTTGTATATTTTCAAACGAAAGTACGTCGGTCAATTCCTGAATATCGTGTAATAATGCCTTAAGGAAAAATATGTAAACCTTACTTCTAACAGACTGTGTGATGTTATATAAAGCTGTTGATTTTTTAGAGAACTCTAAACGAATTGTTAATTCTAGTTAATTTTAGACTACCTTTCTAAATATATTTATGTACCTATTGATATGGTATATCAGTATTAAATCATTTATTGAAATATGTGACTTTCTTTATTCCTCCCTCTCCCTGTTCAAACCATTAAAGCCTTACTTGTTTACTTCAAGTCGTGGCTAAAGTCAATTCAACCAAGGTTTAACAAGAATTGATTCAGTAAGTCATGCAGAAAATTAGTTAGTGCAAGTCGTGTAGCATGCACGCTTTGAAACGACTTTATCTATCTTTAAAATTAATTGTCCCAAACAATGCCCAAAAATAACCATCTAAAATTAATTCGACCAAGTCGTGTAGCAAAGTTATGAATCTAACACACAAACGTCTTAAATTGTTCTATATAAACTTCGACAGTTCCGATAAGGAATGAGTGTCGGAAATGTATCACATGTTGATAGTAGATTTTGACGAAGGAATGAATGTAGATTCTTCATAATTTTGCTTGATGTCTTTGCCGAATTAACTTTGAATGGAAACGTAGAAAAGTGACGACTTAATTTTACAAATTAACATTAGATAGGAAAGTGCAGCATAAAATTTTTAGGTAAACAAATTTGATCTATGTTTTGGGCGAATTAATATTGGATAGAAAAGTGTGATATCATTTGGGCGAAAATTCTGCCTCCTCAGGCCTAAGCTACCTACAAGAGTTGAGCTTGAAATCTCATAAAAAATATTTATCAAGTTCATTCAATAATTAAAAAAGGCGCAAGGCTACAACTTACACAACACAACACAACTTAACTCAGCGCGTCACGTCTTTTTTTAGAATTTTGTACACAAACAGGTAGATTTACATGTAATTCGAACTGTAACATCGTTTTTGGTATATTTTCTACTGGCTCTTAATTGAAACCATCATAGGATTGCCTGAATGTGTACCTATACTAATAAATGTGATTCCTCTAGCCATGGCAACAATTCGAGGATAGTTGTCAGGTGTTCATATTGTGGATTAATTGACATAAATCGTCAGCCACAGCAAGGCCAACTTTACAATGGTCATGGGTAGATCATTTAAATATCAATATTGGACAAAATTTACTTAGTTTTATTAAAAACGTTATGCACTAAACCTAGCGTTGAAAAATGTCATAGATCAGACCATACTGTAGACACTTTCCAGATAGATCAAAATGCACACGTTAAGGGTTAAATAAACCTAGATGGTCTGTGGCCTGTGGGTTTAAATTGAAGAAGTTTTTACCACAAAAGATTTTATACTATAAAATAGAAATCCAAACGACACTGTCATCTATGAAATTATGAGAAATCGACGTTCTTTTATACTTTTATCTATAACACGAATTTATAAGTTAACGACTTGGATGTCTAGATGTCGCTTTCTACATTTTCATTATAGGTTCTGTTGCGATGTAATAAAACTACTTAATTCACTCAATCATAGATGTCACGGGTATTGTTGACATTGTGTCACATCTTCAAAGCAACATTAAAATTAAATAGCTGCTCTTTACAGGTTTCTGCTTAATATTTTTTGTAATTTGGTAAGCTATTCATAGATGTCACAGCAAACATTTTACATTGACATCAGAGTAAAATACATAACTACTATATTAAATTAAATTAAAATTTAACCTGTCATCATCCTTCGACTATACATGCCTTCCACAACTCATCAACATCAGTCAACGACAAATTTATAGTCATGTTACTTAAAAATTATCTCTTACAAGTGTCGCTTGAAAATATATTATTATACATTAATTCATCATTTGAATGATCCCGCTGGAATGGCATCACTTCCTGTAACCCTTTGCTTGCGCATGCGTTTCTTGTGTTCTATTTCTATAGTTAACAAGATGGCAACACTGACAAGTGACAACTTCCGGCTTCTTTCTTTCACCATCTTCGGTCGAGGAAGGATATAAACGTAAGTGCATCTAATTTTTTTATTTGATTGTCTATAAAAAATGAATTAGAAAATAGTTTAATTCTGTTTGCTTATGCTATATTAAATTATCCACTTTACAGTTTATGTATTTTCCAGTATTTTTCGATTTTGTTGAGACTCATTGGCAGTGCACGTGTTCGTGGCGTATGCATAATGAAAGCAAAGAAAGTATTTCATTTGACTAAATTGATCTACCTACATTTAATGCTTTTGCTATAATGCCACCAATAATTTTTATTAAACTATTAAATTAAGTAATGTTGATTGTAATTTATTTTGGAGTATACACACACTAGAGGAAAAGGGGCAAATTTTGCGATGCGGTAGAAAGCCAGTAAGGTTCCATTGCATACTTCTTTTCCAGCAGTTCCATGTTTCGAGCGAGGGTTACAAGAGTACAATCGTTCCTCAATTTCAAGACTTATTTCATCCATTTCATTTCCTCACGATTGACGTTATGAACGTCGTAACGGATTTGCCATTATATATGCATAGTTGTAATGGGTGTCTCTTAATCATGGAGGACACGTTACTCTTAGTTTTTTCTTGTTTTAAGTTTTGTGTCAAAATGGTAATTTCATTTCTCCAAAGTGCCGGTTAGAGTTTTTATCTTTGAGTATTTTACTAAATCCTTGGTAGACTGTTGGTGTAAGGTTATGGATATAGAATATGTGGGACAGAATCTATATTGGCAACAAAATTGCTCCTTTGAATGACCCTATCCTACTATCTATGCTGCTCATTCCAACAAGCTGACCATAATGTAAATAAGGAAAATAGCCAGTTTTCATAGATGTAAATGTTTCATTAATTCAGTTAGTTTCTAGTAAAAGAATTGGAATTAATGTTTTCATGATGAGTAATATTTTAATTCTTTCGCGGTTTCCACCGGAGAGATTTTTCTCAGTGATGGCCAAGAATATCTGATTAAATCATTCACCATAATAATTTGCTCAACAGTCAAATGGTATTGTTCTAATTGAGTATGCTTCATTTCTCACTCTAGAATGGCGGACTCTGCTCCAGCCGGTGGTCGAGGTGGCTTCCGTGGTGGATTTGGCGGTGGAGGAGGACCAGGTGGTGCTAGAGGTAGGTATTATGAGGGTGTCAACCGAATTCCTGACATTCCTGAGCACCTCAAATTTTTCTGTCTTATATTGTCTTTTGAGGTGCTCATCAGAAATAAATATTTTGGCTTCCTCTAATTCATTGCTTCACATGAAACTTGATGATGAATGCCTTTCAATTCTTTCGCGGTTTCCACCAGAAGGGTGTTATGCCCATATGTTGGCTAATAATATCTGAAACATTTGAGTTAAAAAAATTACACTAAAAGCTTGATAGTCAAAAATTTTCATACACAATTTTTCAAAGGTCGTGGTGGTCCGAGAGGCAGAGGACGTGGTCGCGGTAGAGGTCGTGGTCGTGGCAAAGAAGACCAGAAGGAATGGATTCCAGTCACAAAACTTGGACGTTTGGTTAGGGATGGAAAGATCAGGTCTCTGGAAGAAATCTATCTGTTCTCATTACCCATCAAGGAGTATGAGATCATTGATTTCTTCATTGGATCTGAACTGAATGATGAGGTAATTATCAGAATGATAAATAATTGATCTTTTCATTTAAATATTGAGTCAAGAAATTTTGACAGTAATTTGATAGAACATAATAAAGAGCTGCAATTCCTTTGTCATTTATAAAATCATTATATTGGTGCTTAAACTGAATAGATGTACCTTCAAATCAAACCTTACCATGATGAATGCCATTTTATTCTTTCGCGGTTTCCACCAGAAGGGTGTTTTGCCCAAATGTTGGCCTAGAATATCTGATTTTTTTTTAAAACTCATATTATTGTTGTACCTACAAATACCATATAAACAGAGAGTAATTATTTTCTAGGTGTTGAAAATCATGCCTGTCCAGAAACAGACCCGTGCTGGTCAACGTACCCGTTTCAAGGCGTTTGTGGCTATTGGAGACAGCAAGGGTCACATTGGTCTGGGTGTTAAGTGCAGCAAGGAAGTAGCCACTGCCATTCGTGGGGCAATCATTCTTGCCAAGCTTTCAGTCGTGCCAGTTCGTAGAGGATACTGGGGTAACAAGATTGGCCAGCCTCATACTGTGCCTTGCAAGGTAAAAAGGTTTTTAATAGTGTTCCACTACAGGTTCAAAAATAGGGCTTTGGTTTGAGTAGATTTACTGAGATAGAAATTATGTTCATATTTAGTGGTTGTGCAGCTTTCTGCCTATTTTCTATTGAATTAGGTACATGCAGCAATACAAAAAACTTGTTCAATAAGATTCATAAATCAATACCTAGTTATGTAGTAATAATGGAGAGGCAAAGCCTGGCAAGTAGGCCGCCTTTTTCCCTTTTTGCCTATCTTTGTATAGTTACCCTTTTTACTCATATTTCATAAACTTGTTTGCAGTGTCGACTGTGGATCCTTGGTCCCTCCTTAATTCTTTTGAGTTTTATGGTATGGAATTTGACACTTCATAGGTCTAGAAGACCCACTAATATAACATTTTCCACACAGTTTATTTTATATATATTCAATATCAGGAATAGTAGATTGTAAATGCTCTTACTTGGTGATGCTCTCCGATCATGACAGTCCAAGGATGATTTAAATATAAATCGCAAAGCCTCACTGAAAGAAAAGGTTTTATTTGTGAAACTGTGTTAAATACACAATAGGAATAGTGTTCAAAATAACACATACACTAAGCTCTTGTTTGCCAAACACGAAAGATTATAATGTAAATGATGAATAACTATTTTTCTTTCGCGGTTTCCACCAGAAGAACTTTTATGTTCGAATGTTGGCTTAAGAAATCTGATATATTACCGCTAAAGAAACCAGTCTCCTAACTAATTAATTATGTGATCTGATTATGGATATTTTGTTCCAGGTAACAGGCAAATGCGGTTCAGTGACGGTACGTCTGATCCCCGCTCCGCGTGGAACGGGAATCGTGTCTGCTCCAGTTCCAAAGAAACTGCTCCAGATGGCCGGCATCGAAGACTGCTACACCTCCGCAAGGGGTTCCACCGGCACCTTGGGGAACTTCGCCAAAGCTACATACGCGGCGATCGCTAAAACATATGCATATCTCACTCCAGACTTGTGGAAGGAAATGCCGCTTTCCAAGACTCCTTACCAGGAGTATGCTGATTATCTGGCAAAGAATCACAGACCTGTTGCTGGTTTGGCAAGGACGGAAGCTAGCTAGATGATGTTTTGTGTCTAATTTATGTTTCAAATAAAAGTTTGACGATAAGTTTGTTTTTTTTTTGTTAAAATTTTCAGTGAAATTTAGTAATTCCTTTATTTGATTTTTTTGTTGGGATTGTTTCATTGCAGAAAACATTTTATTCACTGGAACAGCTACTAAAATGTGGGACTCCATAAAAGGAACCTTCATTTCACACAAGTCTTTTTTTAAGCTGGAGTCGAGCTATGTCTCGTCCACCAAGAACAAATCTTACAATCTTACAAATGTTTGTGTAAAAGTGTTAATTGCTTTCACAGCAGTCTTCAAAGTTGCTTGGATATTTCTGACAGTAATGTGTCTCTTCTTCAATCATGTTTCGAATGAAATCAATATTTTATTGTAACTGCCATTTTTTGGCATTTTGTAGTAGTAGTAATGTATTTCAATGTGGTCGAATTTCCTCAAATGGAACAACCTGTCATGCAATCGATTGATTTTCTCGAAACATGGTTTAAGGGATGCTTGGAATTGTTAAGAAATGGCAGCCTTATAATGCATTTTTCATTTCCATCACTTCTAGGAACATCATCAACTGTCGCTAGATTAGCTTGTAACACCATTAGATTGAAATTTCAGACAAAATTTGTTGCAAAAATATCATCGCCTAGTATCAAGAGAATAATAGTCCTGGATACCAAGAACCATCAGTAGATATCCTTTTTTTTCATATTTTTTATCGTCGATACGGGTAAGACCAACGACGATAGAACTTCTATCGTCGTTGGGTGAGACCTTTTTTTTTTGAACGACCTGACGTCTCTTGCTTTCTAAGATAATGGCTAATCGACGATTGAAGATATAAACTTATTACCAATGGATTCACATTTTTATGGAAGAATATCATGCATTTTGATTATTCTGTATATTTTTGGATAAATAACTATTTATACCTGAGTGCCTGAACAAGACAAGACTCACATTTATCTCGGTGACAATGAATATAATTACCAATGGTAACCAAAACAAATTGAGTTGAGAATGCTATGACGTTTGGGTTCAACGTTCCAAAAACTATTGTCTGAAAAAAATGGCGTCAGGTAATTTGACGCTGTACTTTCCAGGCATTGATATCACTTTGGAAAACATGTTGACGATTCTTTCCCATTCATAATGCATTATCCACATAGAACTCGCCAATCAACCGAGGAGAGGGAGACATAGGGATGGGTCTAACCTTGGGATTCGTCTCTGGTTTTCTTGTGACGTCATCGAATTTAAGGATCGTCGGAACGTCGCTGCTTGTCGGCGAGTCTTTGCTGCTTGGTGGACTGTCTTTTCTCCGTTTCTTAACGATAATTCCGCCGCAATTGAATAGATTACCAAAATCTAAAAAGCTTTTTGGTCCTTGTCACTTAATCCGTGTTTCACCCTTCCGAGAGTAGAAAACGACGTTTCGATGGCAGAATGAAATAAACTGTCTCACACTTATCATACGAGTGTGATTTAAAAAAAATAAATCCACAATAATTCATCCGAATTCTGATATGTTTTTTGAGCAACTAACAGGTCAGCAGAGCTGGCTAATATTGGCGATCATCTATGAAGAGATTTTATATTGCATTACACTTGTATATGTGTATAAGCAGCTACTACTTGAAATCATATTCTTTTTATATACGAGTATAACTATAAAATTCAGAAACAAGATTAACTGGTCAAGGTATATCTATCTATTAATATAAAATCGGCTTGCTTAAAACTTGCCATATATTAAGTATCCACGATGAAGTGTACATGGGTGGTCTTCTTCTTTGCCTGTTTGCAGACAGTTCTTAGTGACAAGTTTCGTAAGTAGCTTTTCATAGAATTTCTGGCCTCATATACATATCTCTATAGACAGAAAGTTTCATTGAAAAACACAATTGACATTTGGCCAAGTTTGCAAGATTTTGCACTCATAAATCCGACCCTGTATTGAAATATATTTGATACTTGATGGCCTTTAACATTCATGCCTTTACTTTAAATAGATCTCCATGCAAAAATACACACGATCAATCTTTAGGGTTGAGAGTAACAATCCTGAATATAGATATAGACAACCTTTGAACCTTAGCATATCTTTATACAAGAAAAACAACAAGCCAATCAGCAGAGTAATGCAAATTCAATGTGTTGTGTCTTAAATCTTGGATTTACTGAAAACACCAGAACAAATTTTCCATATTCCGCAACTACGAAGAAATGATATGGGAATTACTTATTACCTAGATGGCGAGGAGTTTCGATTGAATTTTTCGTCCATAGGCGAGATTATCTTTGGGATTCATTTTGAGGTGTAGTTAAATACCTTAAGATTGCTTACAAATCATAATTATAAAATCAAGATCATGAATTTATATGCAAACTTCAGATATTCAACTCAAACGAAGCAATTTTAACAATAATCTCTACTATGGATAGAGCATTTATTATTTACCTTTTTTTATTGACGTCTAGTCTAGGGTATTACAAGACGTAATAAACGTTTTATTCCCAAGTACATAAAAAATAATGAAATTCGATAAATTGAATGTGAAAATAAGGGAAACTATTTAATGATCTAACAAGACTGAATCTATAGTCGATAGGCAAGCTACACTTTTACCCTGTTTACTAGATTTTTTCGTGTTTCCCTGCTTTCCTGCAGTCTTGCAATTGCAAACACGAAATGTCGGCTTCGGTTTTTAGCAGCATATGGTATGTTTATCTAGGATGCCCTATATTTCTTATTTCCTGATATTTATGTAAAACGTTATGTAATTGCCTTATTTTTAAATAGTACTTTAGACCAAATTGTTGTTTTTATGCAGCCGACCAAATCAAGCGATGCCGTTTAAATGATTCTAAACTGGATGACTGTTTGAAGCAAGGCATACAGATAGGCTATGAAATTCTTGGAAAGCGACGTGAGTTCTATTTGTACTTATCTATTACCATAAGTTTTTTCTCCAGATTTCCTACTGGGATGCCACATGCATTGGTAGTAAAACTCCATACACAAAGGATGTGTTAGAAGTAATAACCAAATCTTTTACCCCATGTCAAACACGCCTTATGGAAAATCCTCGGTGGTCTGCCCAACTCACCTAATACTTGAGTAGAGTTACAAAATGAAATTCAAATTGCTTAGGACCCAATTCCGCAAAAGAAGCCATAGATTATTTAATTAGAAACATATTCAGACGCACTGCTAAGTTTGTACATTCTCAGGGTGGTTCTATACATTATCAAGATTTGAATAACCTTGTTTGTGTTGCTTGAATACAAAGCATAATCATTTATTGAATATATTATTTATATATAACTAAAATTTCGTTACGCTTGATGCAATTTTTCCTTAGTGTTGCAATTTCTATAATAAGTATTTTATTTTGTGTATAACTTCCAGCCATAAATGCCCTTAATCTTGTGAAGATTGACCCGATTGTTGTCAATAAGCTCGTAATTGGTGCAGGAACGTCAGCTGTGCACCTGGACCAACATTACGAAAATGCAAAAATCTACGGCTTCTCGGAATCTAAAGTGAACAAAGTTCAGTAAGTAAAAATCAACAAATTTATATGTAATGTTAGTTTCGTGTGAAAAAGAATTTTTATTCCTTGAGCTATTTCATTCTTCTTAATACATTCTATGACTTTAAATATCTTGAAAAATAAAACAGTCTTTCAGATGAAATACCAAGAACATTTTTAAGACGATGGTTAAGGTTTTGTAAGGGTTTCCCTTAACACTAGTGCAAATGTACTGGGCAGAAAATATTTCCCCTAAGACAGACCAAAGAAAGAAAAAATTTCATAGAAAAATAGCTAGACAGGATAAATCGTATGCTAGATTTGAGAGCTTTAGTTTTGTATCCATGATAGGATCTAGTTAGCTAGTTGGCAAGTAATCTGGGTAGCCTTTGTCAAAGTCAAATCTGACAGTGCGATGATGATCAAATTGAATCGCGTCACTGAAAGAAAAAGAGTTTTTATTTATGAAACTGAGTGTTTGGCACACAATCATTTTATCTGCATGTTGGAAGAGTTTCACCAAGTTAGAGCATCTACAATCTACAAAAAAAAAGTTAGGGTACTTAATCTCCTGAAACCATATATAATAATAATAGTAATGATAATAATAATAATAATAATAATAATAATAATAATAATAATAATAATAATAATAATAATAATAATAATAATTTTGCTGGGGAGCAGAGAGGGAGGTACTACTGTCACTGTATAAAGCAATAGTTTTATCCAAAATCGAATATGGTATAATAGTGTATTCAGCAGCAAGACGTTCTCATATGAACAAACTAGAACGAATACATAAGGAAGGTATACGATTATGTATCGGTGCTTTCCGCACGTCGCCGAATTCATCTGTCTTTTGCGAAGCCGGCATTCCTCCCTTAAAATATAGGATACAACAGTTACTTTCAAACTACGCTGTAAAAATCTGGGCACAACCACAACATCTAAATCACGATATAATTTTCGATGAAGAAGAACGTGTAACATATCAGTCCAGACCTACCATTACAAAACCTGCTGGTGCCCGTATCCATAATATACTAGAGGAGATACAAACTGATATACCTCCTTCGCATAACCTTACATACAACAAATGCCCTGTATGGAATCTGTTATCCCCAGAAATCAACCTTGAAGGTACCGAATATAAAAAAGGAAACACCAACCCGACGCTTTACAAACAGCACTTCCTTGATATAATACATAATAATCACCCAAATGTCAATAAAATCATCTATACGGATGGGTCTAAAAGCAACAGCGGTGTGGGGTGTGCTTTAACAACTTTAGAGGAGACACGCAAATGGCGTTTAAGTCCAATGTCCTCAATATTTTCTGCAGAACTGTATGCAATACTCCAAGCACTCAAGTATATCACAGAACAAGAACAGGGTCTGTATATAATCTGCAGTGACTCTATGAGTTCACTTCTAGCAATATCCAATAAATTTAGCAGGAACCCTTTAGTACAAGAGATTCTTCTAACTATGTATCAAATCCAACTGAGAAATTCACAAATAATATATATTTGGACCCCAGCACATGTAGGAATTTACGGAAATGAAATCGCAGACTTAGCTGCCAAAGAAGCTACAGAAGAAGAGTACTTCAACATACCAGTGTTACCTGACGATATAAAGAAATATCTTAAAGCTAAGGTACTCGAACAATGGCAGCAAGAATGGAACTGCGACACTAGTCAACTGAAGGTAGTGAAGCCATCTATAAGAGCATGGAAACTACCCTCAGATCTCAACCGTAGAGAACAGTGCACATTAACGCGCCTCCGTATAGGACATACCTTCGTAACGCACCATTTCCTGCTCATTAGAGATCGAGCTCCACAGTGTGATTTTTGTGGACACAACCTTACTCGAGACCATATCATCCTACATTGTCCTGCTTATGCTTCCTCCCGACAAGCCCACAATATATCAGAAGACCTGCAACTCTGCCTCACCAACTCAGAATACATTCGTAACACTCTGTGCTTCCTTAGAGCCATAAATTTTTTCAGAAAAATATAAAACTTACACCTACCTGTGTGTGCCTACACTGACCAACTTATTTCCATCTCAACAGTAACTCTTTCATTACCTATTTTTTATTTGGATCGCTATAGCGAAATATAAACAGTTCCAGATGCGGCTAATAACCATAGCAGTTGATGCCGCAAAAATTTAAAAAAAAAAAATAAAAAAAAAAAAAATAATAATAATAATAATAATAATAATAATAATAATAATAATAGCCTGGACTGGGACAAGAAGACGTTGGACTATGAAATATCCATTCCTGAGTTACAACAAAAGGCCATCTATGATATCAATGGCAAAATTCTCGTACTGCCCGTCTATGGGAAGGGAGATTCAACGATTACGTTGAGTAAGTAAAACATTTGAATGTAATTTCGATAGAAATTATTAGTACTTTTCTTTTGCTTTTTTGGATGCTCTAAGTTAAGGGACAATAATTAACTTTTAGTTTTTGGACAAATCTGGGGGGGAGAGGTGTCTGTACCCTCACCGTATTTACGCCTATACTCAATTGCTTATAGTTCAATATATAAAACTGTGTATTTCGAATTTAAGTTTTATTCAGGGGGGGTACCCCTAGCTACGGAACCGTGAAGACTATCTTAGAGGCTGATTTATCGAATTTCAGAGAACGTTACCATGCAGCACATGATTCAGTTCAAAGAAGAAACAAAAAGCGGCAGGAAACATCTTATAGTCAATAGCTACAAATTAAAAATGTCAATCAGGGGCGCCCACTACGATTTACAGAATCTTTTTGATGGCGATAAAAGGCTCTCAGAGAACATATTGACGGTCATCAACGAGAACTGGAAGGAAGTCTTCGATGATGTCAGAAGTGGGATAGAGCAGGTTTACGCTGAGGTGCTGAAACATATCACTAACGGCTTGTTCAGGCGTGTGCCTTACAACGAAATATTTTTAGAGTAGTTGTTGGTACCTTTATAGGAAAAAATAATAAACAAAGCATTTAAGAAAGTGATTTCACGAACATTTTCAAAAAATTAATTTAAGGCTTAAACGCGACGTTCTGCTTTGCAAGCGTTAGTCTTCAACAAAAACCTGCTATTTTATTAGGGAACCTTGTATATGACATCAGTAACGTATATCTTACATCATCGTTGTTTATTTGGTAATATTTGAATAAATTATACATGATATTCAAGAGAATGTGCATATTTTTAACTTGAAACTAACAACGCAATAGTTAAACATACCTTTCAAGAGAATAAAATATACTATACCTATGTGCAGAGGTGAACTATTATTAGTCAATCTATAATGGCCTCCTCAATTGAAGTACGAAGCTTTTTCCTAGTCTATCTAGTAGCATCTCATGCGTTCAGGCATGTTATTGGCCTGTAGTTCTTGGGATCAACACATCAAATCTCCGGTCTTCGGGAGAAGCATGGTTCGGTCCTTGACAAACCAAGACGGAATTGGCTTCTTCAACCAGTAGGTTTTTATGCCAGACGGGCCAGGAGCAGCGAAATTCTTAGCGCTAAGAATTTCTTCAGTGTTATCAGATGACGCAGTACCTCAGGATGAGGAGGGGGACTCAAACTGCGCCAAGGACGGAGTGTCTGCTTGGAGAGGCTTTGACTTTTCGTAGATGTCTCTCCAGGAGCCCTCCACGCGATCAGCATTTGACGGCTGCTCTATAATCAGTGGTCGATATTGAACCAGACGGGAAGGCCTTTCAAGGAACAATCTGTTCTTCTCCAAACCTCGGACCCACGCCACCAACGATCGTTTAGCAGAAATGAGCATCCATATCCTGTCAGGACAATGCTTCTTGACAACAGCAAATATCGCCTCATGAAGTGTGTGATGCTTCTCAATTCAGAAGCTATATGAAGCACTCGAGACGTGAAAGATCGCCCGACTGCTCGGTATTCCATCAGACACTGCATACGGAATACTTCCTTGCCAGCCAACTTAATCTTCGCTTCTATTTGGTGCACCCGTCTCTCCAAATGAGTCTTTTGAGAGATGTTCAACAACCACCGCGTCCTCTCTCTTAAAGACTGCTAGCATGTATGTAATATATTACACAATGCTAGTAGTAAGAGGGCTCAAGAGCGGCTTTTAGAATTTATTCAATTTACCTCTCTATTTGCAATACAAAAACCACACCTCCGCACCAAAAGATGAAGACCTCCATCTCCAACACCACCTCTAAGTGGAGATAAGGTTGTCATGCCAATTTCTGTGTTTTTATGCATAACATGCGTTGCTATTATTTTATCAAAGTAAATAATATTAATTCTTGCATTGTATTATTCAAAAATGTTTGTTTGAATATATTTGTCACCTGTAAAGACACTGATGACGGAGGAGGTTAATGCCATTTCTCTGTGAAAAACAGAAAAGGTTATATACTTCGCTAAAGGTTACAATCTACGTCTATAGGAATTTCAAAACAGGAATTATCATACTGACTATACGTGGAAACCTTCACTGAAGCATCCTGCTTCAGTGAGTGTTGTGGTTCTTCCATGTTCCAGCAAACTGCATCATCGTAGAAGTGTTCGCAAGAAATTCCTTCATCCATTAGTGTTAGTAAAAATCCTGTAAAAAGAAGATATTGATAAATATATGTTTCCGATAATTTTAGAATGCGTTGTAAAAAGTAGATATTTAACTTGAATACATGTTTATATATATATATATATATATATATATATATATATATATATATATATAATAATGTATAATGTCATGGATTCAGGATTTCTCTGAGAACATCAATTTCGTGATAAATATTATTCTGTTTTGGTTGTGAAAATAAATAATCAATGTATTCAGTAGTTTATTTAAAAAAGAACAGAAAAGCTCATCAAACTTAGGGGTAATTCTATTAAGAAGCAATATTTTAAAGAGCAAACAAACAAAATTTCATTCACTCCCCACTGGTAACAAATTTCTTTTTCTAATTCTTCTAACTGTTAGTTAAATCCAAAGTTCGATTGAAGATCTGTATCAGTCACTGCGCACCAGTTGCCTAACCAATATCGAGCTGTACAGGAAGGCAGGAAGGAAGAATTGCGCGGGAGGAAGAAGCTCCCATAGCGTCTCGCCATAGCTAAACGGTAAATCGCCCGCTAAGGATGCAGGAGGTTGTGGGTTCGATTCCCACTGGCGACAATTTTTTTAAAAATAATTTTACTAATTGTATATACCGATTTTTGTATAAAATTTCCAGGAGAAGAAAAAACACGGTAGAGACTTAAGGTCTTATTTGGATAAGAAGGTCGTTTGTTACAAAAAAATAGATAGTAGACGCCCTGACGACAATCTTTGCCGGACGATTTGTGAAGTTTTCCAGTTTCATTTCGTTAATTGCTTTCAGGAATCGCACCAGCTAAATTATTCTACAGTAGCTTGGAACCAGTAGTGTAGCATACAGACTTATGCTGGGAAGGGATAACTATTTCAAGCGCTTATATTCAATTAAATGATGATATTGAATCCATAATGTTCCTCTGTTGAAATACGTATCTGAGTATATAAGCTTACCATTTTTTTGTGGTCAGTGCCAGTACCTAAATAATATATTAAAAATGGCACTCAATTGTATCAGTTGAAAAATAACGATTTGGATCGGATTTCGAAACTGAGTTAAAAATATTTAAAATGCTTTATAATTGGAACAATTCCCAAAATTTTCAGGTTTCCATTATTTAAATAATTTACAATACTTTTAAAGCTTACCTCAAGTGAATCAGATTCTTCAAAATCTAATCAGTATCTTCAATACACCGCTACAAGTGCACGTGAAATACAGAGTGAACCTACTTGACACATATATCTTTAAGAGGTTAAATATCACTTTTTTCCTTTCCATGCTTCCTATTCCGGAGCTAAAACTGGGGATGGTAGTAATTTGCCCGGTTCCATGAAGGAAATAAGGGTGCTGTCAGCTATTAAGCTGTAGATTGGGTTAGATGTTATTTACAACAGTTCATTGATGTACAGCAAGTATAGCGTTGGAGAAGGTATTAGGAAGCATATCCATCCACCACCAGAAATAAGGAGTGATTGGAGTGATTCCTGGGAAAACTATCCAACCAGTGCAATGGCACAGACCCGGTGGCAGCACATAACCAGGAAGCTTGATCAAGGTCTCTTATGCCATAACCTATCAAAAACTTTACCAGTTATAGACGACATGCTGACGGAATGCGCTAAGAATTAATAGTTGCTCCACCTGCTGACGTTAAAAAACCACTTCAATAAAAGATCACAGCTCTGAATATAACGGCGCTGGCATTTACAATTTGAACCAAGTCGCTCAGATTTTGCTGTACGCCTTTGACTTAGAGGAAAGACCATCCGGGCCTTTATGCGGCCTGTTCGTGTCCTCAGGGAGAAAGTTGAGGGAGTTTGGGAGTCGTTTACACACACACACACACACACACACACAGACAGAGGACTGTAGCTGGCTGAGATAATGTGCAAACACGATGAGAGTGCGGTGACGCCACGCCGAGGTCAATTTTATCACCATTAAGATGTCACTGACCTCACCTAGACATATAATCTACTCACTACAAATTTCAAATTTCCTTCTGTTCTGTTTGATACACACACACAACAGCATGTTGTCTTTAGTCCATCTTAAGATAAAAATGTTATAACATCTTGTTCAGTGTTGCTGTTCAAGGGGAAACACTCAAAATGCGAGCGTTTTTGGTGTTGTTGGAGTGAGATCACGAATTTTTGAGGATTTTGGAAGGGTTTGGATCCCTAAGGATTCCGCAATTTTTCATGAATTTTGTTGAGTTACCTTGCAGGACTCAAATATTAAATTCACCTACTCCAGCAGCTCACTACTGTCATCTGAGAGTAGTGAGTATGGGATGACATAAAAAGTAGTAAGAAGAAGAAGAGGTAACGCTGTGTCAAATTAAAGAAAACCACCGGAAAACCTGGAACAGTAAAAAGCGGCATGTGTATGCAAATTCTGAGTTCTGGGTTAAGGGTTTAAAGGCCTCCAGGAGCCAATTCTAGCCTTCGAGGGAAAATCATTAATTCTTTTCAATTTTCTAATCTAGTAGGACAAGAAGATTAGCAATCACTGTTAATACTGTTATTGTTGAAAGATCCAGAGGTCAACACTACCTTTGGATATATAAATATGATGGCATTAATGCCAAATCAGTTGTGTGAATATAATTTCCAGATTCCAGAAAGCACTTCATTAACTAACCTTGTCAAATGTTCAGCCAATAGACAGCAAATTATTTGGATTTTGGCACACATTACAAATCAAAAAAGTTTTGAGCTTTAGATGTGCAAAATCGCCACTTTTAAACCGACGGAACCATTCTTTACAAGTTGTTTCGGACGGAGAATGTTCACCGTAAACTTCAGTGAGCAAACGATATGTTTCAGTCGCACTTTTCTTTGCAACAAAGTAATGTACCATTTCTTCCCGCAAATGTTGTTTATTTGGGATAAAACTCATTTTAAATAATGCAATAAGACTGTTGGTTTTTTTCGCTACAATTAAATAACACAAACTATGTTTGAAAGCATACACATATAGCTGTCAAATGCATATGTCATCGGGTTTTTAAACTGATACCAGCTCGTAGGACGTACAGAGTCGATTTGCTTGATGCAGTTGTTTACGTCCGAAAATAAAAACACTATATAAGTTATTCTCTCACCATTAACACATAGTGGTCTGATGTCCCATCTTGAGAAGTAAACAGCTAAAATATTAAATTCCAATGCCGGAAAAGTTGGAGAAAACTTACGGCTGTGAGTTCCTGAAGTTTACGACGGCGATTTTATGAAGTATGGCTGACTACATCCAACTGCATATCCGAGTTTTCAATAATGTATTGAAAATCCTCGGAGCTTAATATTTCTTGATCTCACTGAATAAAGATTCCTGACAAAACACGGTATTCGACTATAAGTAATTTTTTATACGAATAGCTGGCCAGAGAGTTGGGAGCTGGGAGAGTTGGAGCTGGAGAAAGCAATCTCGAAATAATAATTGCGTAGAGTGTACAGCTACTTCAAGGAAAATGAGCCGGCATTTTTCAATTCTACGTTCAAGGTATTGAGCATAAAGCAATATTTCTCACAAGACTCTTCCGCCGATGATGATCTGGAATGTTCTCACTTGCAGGTTATTTCCCTTATTCTATAGCATAATTACAAAACTTACTCTATTCCTGGCTAACATCATCCCTTGTCTTCTTGAAATAAAAACTTTAAGAAGCATATGTGCTTATTCTAAATAATTATAATTATATTTTTTTTGGATGCATATTCATGCAAAGTTATGGTATATTTACTGCAGATCAAACCCAATAATACTAAAATGTTCTATTTGTTATAGGTACATGTTATATTGCCTGAAGGTCAAGTGGTAGAACAGCTATAGGAGTTTTGTTTTAAACATTGAAATGTTTATGATTATGCACATATTGTGTATATAATTATGGTAGAAGGAAAATTATTATTTTGTTATTAATATCTTCACTTTTCTCGTAAAACCAGGTACTGACGAGCGGTGCCCTGTCAGAACCAGAGCTATTGTTCTGCGTTGAGGAAGAGCTACAGCTATTGAAGATCACAGACTGTTGAAGGTCTTTATGTAACTTTTCGTTCAGTCCTAGTTGCATGTGTGGCGTGAGACTGACTCAAAGAGGAACATAATAATTTTTGTTTTGTTTCCTGAATGGTTACATTCATATGGAAAGATCTATATATTCAGATATATTTCAAGCATAGGTTTATTGAATATTGTTGTCATTAGTGATAGCAATATCTATTAAATAAGTGCCTCAGTCTGCCTTAAATTGTTAAACGATTAAGTCTCTTGGCTGGATTTGTCTCGTCAGTATGTATTTGGATGTCCCAGTACATTTTGTATTGATTGTTTCCAAATACTTATGTTGGTCTATATTTGTAATAAGGATCTGTGTTTTATATGAGTTTGTATGCTGCGGCTAGCCCTTGGTGTATAACTTTTGTTAGTTATATCTCGCTGTCTATTCAGTTCTTGCTAGAATATTGCATGCACCTGTAATGAGTTCTGCTGTTTTCTTTTGATGTTGCATGTTCTGCAGTTGTCATCCTTTATGGATCTGTCTTTTATTATATACTTTTCGTAGTTTTTGGTTCTGGATAGCAAGTATGAAACTTTCTGTTCTTGGGAAAAGTTGGCTATGCTGCAGGCAGTTGTTTTTTTATGACTCTTGTATTTTTTAGATGGTATCGATAATTTTTGTGTGTTTTGTGTGACCAGGTGTCTAACTTTTCTTTTTGTGATTTTGCATGGATGTGTGTGGTTTAGACGAGAGAGGGAAAAAGTAAATATATAGTTCCTGTCGCTTTTACTATTGATCTATGTAAGTTGGTTTGCTTGCTTTAAAGGAATGTCCGAGTGCTTCTATTTGTTTTGTGTGAAGTGATTGTATGTCTATAACTCCTCAACTTCCTTGCTTCTAATTTATGGTATGGTTATTATGTATCACTATAATTTTTGTAAATATTATCAATTCCAAAATCCAGTAATATTCTCGAGAGGGTACCGTTTTATTTGCATAACAAACATACCTTGATTCTTTGATCAGTTCCCTGGATGACAGATTCGGAAAATAATCCCCTCCATATGTTTGTATAGTTTGCATGTTAGAAATTTTCTAAAATTTTCGTAATCAATTTTTGCTGACATAGAAAAATAAAAGAAGAATGAAATTAATAATTTGAAGGAACAGATATTCTTGCAGTATCATTATATCGGGGGAGCCCTCTCCCCCGATATAATGGGAGGGGGGGTGTTTGTGAAACCCCATTAAAATTTCAATTGATTGTCGATTATTTACTGCTTGATTCAACATTTTCAGGTACTGCACACTACACTCTATTTCAGAAAACATATCACTGACTTTGCAAGAGAATTCGTATTTAAATGAATTGTTATTTGAGTAACTTTTTACAGTGAACTAACTGGGCGCCTTCAGTTGGCTAGAGCGTCCGACTGGCAATCGGAAGACGTGTGGGTCGAATCGCGCACTAGGCAATTTTTTCCGGTTTCCAAAATGCGAATTATGTATCAGCTTTCACCTTTCGGAAAAAGGCAAGTAAGTAATTGTCGCAGTTGAATCTGGGTAGCCTTTGTCTACTATCAATAGTCAAATCTGTCACGTCACTGAAAGAAAGAGTTTTATTTGTGAACCTTTGTGTACTAATATACAATTATTCTATATGAAACAATTTTTTTCTTGTAAATTGTAGATGCTCTTACTTGGTGAAGCTCTTCCATCAAATAGATAAAAAGTTGTGTAATTATCACACAGTTTCACAAATAAAACTTTTTCTTTTAGTGACGCGTTTCGATTTTTATTAAATCTGACAGTCCGACGATGATTTTGATAAAAATCGAAACGCGTCACTAAAAGAAATAGTTTTATTTGTGAAACTGTGTGATAATTACACAACTTTCTATCTACATTACCTATTTTCTATTGAATATGATCAAGAGCTGATGGCCATGACGCTCCTTGCTCCACATGAGTGCACGCCTCTGCGTTATCGTGGTGTGTGGCAGTTACACAATTAAAACAGAAGCTTTATCATTCAATTTAACGATCTACCAAATATTTACATCAGTCAAAGTACGTCATTTAATAATGCAAATTACTGTTTATGAAAATACTACCAAATTGTAGTATAATAAATGTACAAATTGCGTTACTCATTACTTACATTATGTGATACGTGTTCATCCTCGCAACTGTATATTATTAAAATGTTCATAGCTAGTTGTTATACTCGTATATTCCATTAATTTTTCACACTGACATGCTCTCCAGTGTTGCTAACTATTTTAGCCTCATGCAAAGACAAAAGGCCAGTCACTTTTCGTAAGCGCTGCTACAAGATAAACGTCTGTTCACATTGATCGTAAAACGCTCTAGATTGTAACCATGCACCTGTTTTTTTAGTATATGTGGCACGGATATTCATAAGGCAAACTTAAAAGTTTCAACTTCCAACACATCAAACAAGCATCTTCCAAAATTTATTCTTTTAGGGAACCTCGACGTTGTGTAATGAGCTAGCGATGGTTACAATCTACAGCGTTTCACAATCAATATGAATAGATATTCATACTCAGACAGCGCGATAGACTTTTCTGTCTTTGCGAGAGGCTATCTATAAAAAATTCTACAATGGAATCAGGAATCAAAGTGCTTGATAATCTAAAATAATTGTTAAAGGACGTGATGGGGAATCATCAAAAAATATAAAAGTTAATTCATTATATGCTATAATAATAAATAAACAAAAAACTACCTCTATCTAGTCAAATAATAAGTTTACTTGAAACTATGTGAAGGGCAGTCGAATAATTTTGTGCATTTTGTATAGCATTTAGTGTCCGACCAAATATCAATTTTTCATCCTAAACAAGGAGAGGTTTATTCAAATGGAAAGTCACTCAAAATTAATCTAATAGTGAGTGGCAATTTGCGAAAAATTATTTTTTTTATTCATTCTTTGTTCAACAACTGAAATTAATTAAATAATTTTTGATAACAACATCAACTCATCTACAAGTGTCGCCCTCTATCGGGACGCCCATTGTCAACTTACGATTTCCACAGTTAGACCGCTAGGCTATACTGATGAGTCTAGGCTAAAGACGAAACATGCATGTCTACAGCAGGTCTGATGCATAGTGGAGAGCATACATCTCATTTTAGATAAGTTTATAGTGAAACAAAAACATTTTTTTTATTCTAAAAAATTGCGTGAGGTGCTTATTACTATATTTTTATACTGAATCTACTTTTACAAGTAGCGACCAATAAAAAATTATATTTAATATTAAGCATCTCACGCTTTTACAATTTTTTTAGGTATATTGAGTTAGTGGACATTCTTTCGCCGTTGAACAAAATCTGAATAATTATAAATCATGTTTACTATTTAATGGGATAAGCGCGTTTTTTAAGCTATAGTTTATTTTTTATTCTTAAATCGTACTTGAATGTAGTATTAACTAGAAGACTACGTTTTTAAGGCAGAATACATATTTTTTTTAATTCTTAAAATCAAATTTTACAAAAATGTCAATTGAAAATTATTCAACACAAATTATGTTCAAAATTATCTTCTGTATTTTTCGTTCAGAACTAAGATTTCAAAAATGATTTTTCAAATAATATTTGTTGCATTTTCTTTCTAATTATTGTACTGTTATCGGTCTTTGAAAAGTGTGCAAGCTTGCAACTTAAACAAGCCTTTTGAGTCGGTGAAAATTACGTTGAAAGAAACCCTTTATGATTTATCAATATAAAACATTCATAATGAAAGCGTGTTAAAAGCTCACTCTGGATACAGTTATTTAATGTATTCCAGTGTCATTGTATTTTTCTAATTCATACTTTGTCATTCTATATTGATATTTCGTTTCAAGTGGTTTCGGTAAGAAATTTGACGTCTTTTAATCAAAGGAAATGTAGTGGCGAAAGTACAGTTTTTGATAGATTTTGACCGAAGCTGAAGCTTTGGTGGAACTCTGCGCGAGTGTGCAAAGAAGTGATTAAAACAATGGTCCAGTATGCAAACGAACTAGCGTGCATATGAAGTGCTTCAAACAGCAGAAATTTACCCTGGCTAATTTGCTCTTGTAGGGGTTGAATATCAATAAGGGAGGCGGGTTGAAAATCCTCTCCCTCGGCAGTTTCCATGCGGAGCTGTCCTCGTAAAAGTACGGTTTTCTAATGGGTTCGAACCATCGCAGTTTGATTAGGAAGCCTAGAAGGTTACGTCATGGAAATCAAACAAGCCTTGCATTGAAATCTCTGATAACAATGTTTAAATATCACTTTTGTCACATTTACAATATACTAAACATATCTATTCCCTCCTATCTTGTAGTCTACAACTTTCACCCATTGTTTCATGGATGAAAAGTAAGTATATCAAATTTAATATGTTAAAAAATATATGGAGAGTGGGTTGGCTGAAAAATCCCTAGCCAGACTGTGATCGATCACAAATTAAGAAATGGGAGAATAAAACAACTGTAGATAGAGGAAAAATTCTTGAATATTGTTAAGGAAAATTCAGCAAGATTGGTACCTCACATTTTGAGTATTTAGCGATCAACCTTTTTTGTGCTCAATTAGCAACAGTGATTTTTTTTGTTGAGTTATAACTGAGAAAACTATTTAGGAAAATCAAATAACTTTTAACAACGGTATCTCGTTGAAATTGTCATAAAATCAAAATTTTGACAGATTCTTTGATGTTTTATACGGATGAAACTGTTGCTACGTGACGTAGTTGAAATCCAGCTTCAAGAACCCGAAACGCTTTCCTTTCAGATTTGTTGTTGACAATTGTGAAAAATTTTAGAACTCATTAAATTAGATGCTTTTGAACTATGGGGGTTTTGTACACATTGTGTACATAACTGTTAATTGCATATAAAACAACTAGAAATTGACCAAAATTGTGATTTTATGTTAACTAAAATGGGATAGCGTTGTTTAATAGTTTTTTTTCGTCCCAGGCATAATCCAGTTTAACAAAAATAATTCACAATTGTTGATTAAGTTTAAAAAATCATCGAGAATTACTCAAAATGTAATGAACATTATCGGAATAACAAACATCTATCTTCAAGAACGTCCAGCCCTATTTGTGCAGTTATTTTTGCTGGAAAAACAGTGCAAAAAGCTTAAAAACTATCGAATTTTTGTGACAACGATTAATACCATCATTTTTTTAGAATTTCATAACGAGAAATTTTCACAATGTATGTTGATCTATGATTTAACAAGGACAAACATATGAAAGGATGTAAAGAAATAATCATCATCATTCATTATACAATCAAGCAGATCTTCAATTTTTAAGCAAACTCAGGGATCTCACGTATACCCCAGAAGCGAAGCAATTCCAAAAATAATCTCGCCTATACACACATATAAATAAATTCTCAGACCAAGAATATGTGCTTTCATTCACTTGAATTCCCATGTTTGAATTGAATATATTCACTTAAATTTACTCTATATGATCAAATATACAGCATTCTTACTCTAAAATTATTATAGCTTTGCGCATATAGGAAGATATGGTATAAAGATAAGTAGAAGTATAAGTATACCGTATCTTCCTATATGCGCAAAGCTATGATAATCTTAGAGTAAGAATGCTGTATTTTTGATCATATAGAGTAAATTTAAGTAAATATATTCAATTCAAACATGAGAAAGTCGTAGAAGTCCGAATATCAAAATCTCGAAATGTGCATATCATAAACTTGGCAAAAAACAAAGAAAATCTAACCTAGAAGAATACTATAGCGTTGACTAAAGCATTAATGATCACATGAAATAGTTCCACTTCATTATATAATTTATTAATGGTTTAACAAAGTATTAAAACTGTACCAATGTGACTTCTTTCTTACATGTATCTGCGTCATATAGTATTTTACCTAATTGAACTTCTAAAGGTGTTCTACATATAAACAGAATATGTAAAAGATATACATCCACCATTTGTAATAAAACTTATGCACAACTTACATATCACATTGTACACACCTGTACACTTGTATGAGATCCTCACAATAGTCACAACCTCAACTTTTTAACAACACATTCATCCTGAGAGGTGGTTGGTGAAAATTAAATACAATTGAAACTGACGGGTGCGGAAATAGACACACACGTACCGCTAAATTGCCGTTGACGAATATGGCGATGCCAAACAAGTAAATGAATTTTTTCGAGGGAATTGCAATATGTATTCTTGTCTGAAGTAAACGGAGCTCTGTTAGAAAATATTTTAACCTTACAATAAAAATAAAATGGAATAGCTCTTAGACAAGCATTGAAATCTTAGGTGTGAAGAAAATTATATTTTTCTTCCGAGTATATTTCTTTAAAATGAGTATTGAATCCGAAAATATACTTTTCTTGGTTCAAATTGATAAAAATTTTCTTATCAAGTAAGCTGTCTCAGAGTAAGGTCAAATGTTCTTGTCGTGAGTATACTCGTATCTTTACAAGAAAATCGAAATTCTTGAATTGAAAATTTCTTTTTATGTGTCTAGACAGAAAATTTGATGAAAACTCACAAATTAAAATAAAAAAATATGCTATCGCCTAAGCCAGTTAAACGTGCATTTTTTTTGCGAATCTCGTGTAAATTATCACGATTTAGCTGTGGAAACATTAATTAACTCTGAATATGTTATTTACGTTGTGACAGATAAAAAATCAATGAAAGGTTAAAATAATTAATAACTCATATTTCACGACACCGGTACTGAAACATTGTTCGGCGAAACATATTCATTAGAGTTATTGAATAATTGTCCGACAAATATTATATAAGCGTCAAATGCACAGATAACATAAATACCTCAATACAAAGTCTGCAACTACAACGATGTGTACCTGGACGATTTTGTTATGTGCTTTTTTAGTGACAGTACATGGTGATAAGTTCCGTAGGTATCTTAAACATCACTTTAATCATATAATGTAGCGTCATCATTCATAATTTCAAGAATATTTTGGAGTCCAAATATCATCGAAGAACAAAGTAATAAATGAATTACTTCCAACGCAAATTGGCTGAGATGTATTGTCATCGCGAAAAATTCCGAATGTTGTGATTTTTTTTGATGTTTCATGACATTACCTCACAAAAACCCATTTCACTAGTTTCCATCGGTCTCTCTGTCTGTGTCTGGATGTTGTCTTTGCAAAATTGTTAAAAACCAACAACGGTTTTTCAATCGTTTGACCACATTTTAACCATATTTCAGCACCAATTAGTTTTATTTGATCATACCGTTTCAGAAAAAAATATTTTTGATTAAACTCTCTCTATCGAAACTAAGGAATTCGGAAACGAAAGCTAATTGGTGGTCAAAGACGGGCAGGCGGGCAGGCGGGCAACGATGGTGTCGTACAGTGATGCCAGGTCTCATGGTTTTGCAGGAGATTATGTTTTAGAAGGCTAATTAATGATGAAATCTCATTGTTTTGTGTTGCTTTATTCACAAATACAGGAAAACAAACAAGGCGGAATAATTCATTGTAGCTTCAGTTTAGTTCTGGATTTGGCAGTTAGTAATAGTGGTAAAGTTAAAGGGGGCGTAGTTAGCTTTTTTTATTGAGACGGCTTATTAATCCTGTTAGCCCTTTAGCTGCTTTTACTATAAAGATGAATGCCTTGGAATAAGAGAGAGATGTAGCAGTACCAGTTTATTTGAGATTGTGATTGGATTTAAGTGCATTTCACGTACAGTAGCAGTACCAGTTTATTTAAGATTGTGATTGGATTTTAGAGCTGTTGATCTATTTGAAATACATTTAGTAAATATGCAAACTTGAAAGTTTTGAGGATTTTTTTTTAGTTTATAGAAGATATAGCTGTACAATATTGTTTTAAATTAATTTCAAATATCCATAGTTCTATTAAAATCCTTACGTCCAAACTGATCCCATTGAGTGGAAAGTACAGCGTCAACCTACTTGACGACATTTTTATGGACTTACACCCCCAAGTATGTGTGTTTGGTACTGTTAATATGTCTTACGTTATATAAAATAAAATATCTGTTTCGTTGCAGCTGATAATATCAAACGATGCCATTTGAAAGATTCTAATTTGGACGGATGTTTAAAGGAAGGTATTCAAAACGCCTACAGCATACTATCAAAAGGACGTAAGTATATTGTTACCAGGTTATTTTTTAACTAGCTAACTAAATACTACCATTAAGTAATATATTACATAATAAGGGTCCTTAATCAATGGTCCTACCATGAATACAAAACTACAGTTCTCAAAAATCTAACATACTATTGATCCTATCTAGATATCGTTCTAGGTATTAAATTCATTTTTTTTATCTGTCTTAGGGGGCATATTTCTTGGCTCTTTCATTTTCACTAGTGAAGGGAAAACTCCTAGGAAACCATAACCATAGCAGTCAAAATGTCCTTAAGATATTTTATGTTTCAGGATATTCTATTCCTTAAGCTATTTCATTATTTTCAATACATTCTTTCTTAAGATATTTCAAGATTAAGTGAACATATAATACAAATAGTCCATCTAATACTATACTTAAATGAGTATTATTACTATCTGCTGCTGTTAAATTGTTTCCTACTCTCTGGATGAACAAAACTCTTTGAAATTTGAGAAAATGTGTTTTTGGAAGCCTCATAATGTCTATATTACGTAAATCTGTCTCACTCATTTCTGTCGGTCTTTGTGTTTGTTGGCATTTTTTCGCCGCGTAATCTCAGTAATCAATATGATGGTATTTTCTTTATAAATATCTCATGATTTTCGGGTCGAAAAAGCTGTTGAGATGAAAACTACAGTTTGGGAAGTACCGATTCGAACTACTTGACGTGAGCTTTTCCTTGCTTTGCGATAAATGTTTAAAAGTCAAGCGTGTCGGAAAGGAATTTTGACATAATGTGTTTCAGCGGTGGATAATTAATTAACTTGGTTACACAAGGTACGAGGTTATCTTGACACATTTATAAAGATAAAACCGGCTGGACGATCTCCCAGCGTGGCAATAACTGCTGGATATGCAAATGAAACATACGTTTTAATTATCCAAGCTGTATGTAAAAATGATGTTTTAATGCAATGGGGCGAAACCGTCACCATTTTGGATACGTGACATTGTTTCTTTTCTACTTTACCTACCACGAATAAGCAAGGAAATATTTTAGAATTGGACATGTTTTTTTCACATTTGATTATTTTCAAAGATTATAATTATATTTAAATCGTCTTAGAATCGTCATTATGATATGTATTTTATTTTTAAATTCCAGCCATAAACGCTCTTAATCTTGTGGGAATCGATCCAATTGTCATCAATACGGTATTCATTGGCGCAGGAACTTCTGCAGTGCACCTGGACCAACACTATACAAATGTTAAAATCTTTGGTTTCTCAAAGGCTAAGGTGACCAAGGCCCAGTAAGTAAAATTCAGTATTTCAACTGACTAGTGTAAGTTTTGGAACTTATGTTTCAAATAGCTGTGTTGTTGAGTATTAAGTTCAGGAGCGAAACCACTCGCGCCGCTTGTTAGAGAATTAAATAATCTTTCTGTAACGACAACTTAAACCAAAAATTGATGAGATATACTCTAGATAAGAACATCTGATCTTAATCTGAGACAATTTACTTGATAAGAAAATTATTATTGATTTGAACAAAGAAAAGTGTATTTTCGAATTCAATACTCATTCTAAATAAATATACTAATTATATATAAATAACAATTTTACAAATTTATGAAAGTTATTTCTATAATAAACAACAATAGGTACTTTTGCCATGATTTACTCCAAAAGCTGAATCCAAAGCAACATTTTGTGTTTAGAACAAAATTTTCGACAACAATATACAATAACAATAAACAACAGTAGGTACTTTCATCACAATAATGATATAAGCACAAATGACAAATTGAGAGCCATTTTGCAAGATTTTGAACGTAAGTTCTTGAAAACATTGGCATATTCTAGCTAACAGTTGGATTGCTGCTAGACAGGAACCAGTCATCTAACATTTTAACCTGATCGCGGAAAATCTCATTTGAAGCTAAGATTGAGCCAGTAACTTACAAACAATCTATAAATTTGCATTATTTGATGATCCCCTCTGGCAGTCGTGCGTTCAGTCAATACCAACACAGTATTTATCCAAAACAGGCTAAATATTGATTATATTAATTATGAAACGCCTATTTTTCACAAAACGAAACGGAACATCATATTAAACACACGCGAGTATATCAGAACTATTCATTAGACCTTTAGTGTATCACACGCGGATAGCATATGCAAATAGGCTATTATCAGAAACTTTCATGTTCAAAATGACCGTATTTGCGGCCACAGAAAAAATTAGACTAATTGCTTCTCCAATATATGACAGAACGTTTGAATTTTTTATGAACTCAAGCTCGAAAAACTAAACATTTTTTAATATATTGTTTACATCACGATACACAGCGTCCGAAGTTGCTGATCTCGTTCAGCGTGACGTCACTGTGGAGTCAGATCACAAGCCTTTGAAGTCGAAATGCGTCCATCGTTATGATAACACAATTAAGGTTTCAGAGAAGAGCTATAGTTCATCATAAGGAACAAGCAAAATAGTTCGCAATGGTTTATTATGTAGGGTGGTCCGAAGTAAATATTGCGATAACATATAGTTCGCCTACACAGCACCTGAAGTATGTGAAACGACAACGTCGCATTGGGGTCAAGGTAAATAAAGGGTGTCCACCTCGTCGTCGTGCATACTAACCATTCATCTGCCTCACTGGCAGTGCGACGTTGTCATGTTGCACACTTTAGGCATTCTGGAAGCTGGAACTTTGTTTATGCTCTTTGTGTACATCAAGCATGTTTGATTAACTAGTAATTATCACAGGTGACTGAAAGAAAAAAAGTTCATGAACACAATCGTTGGAATCGACCTAACCATAGAAAGTCTTCCCCTTTATTATCTGAATGTAAAGTATCAACCTTTGTTAGACACAAAAAATAATAGCATCAGCATTAGCAGAAATGTAATTCTTTTGACAGTGAGTAAAGCTTATTTTTCTATTAACATTTCCTATCTATTCTGCTCAGGTACAGAGTTACATCAAATGGAACAGAACTGTGATGGAAGTGGGATGCTATTTTGAGCTAATTTATGGAATTCTTTCATTCTTTTCATGCCTAGAGAAATTACATGAATTTCGTAGAATTCGGATTCCATTTTCCAGGCAACCTCCCATATCTCTTCATTGAGGTAATATAACCGCTAGAGATAATCTCCAACCAAAGGGATCAGCTCTGATATAAACTATAAATCTATGATACACTATTGAAATTAATCCCGAAGCTCGCAAAATACTATAGCTTTTCACAATGCATGCTTATATTCGAAAGACATACAAATAAGCTTCTTTTTGCGAATTTCCTTGAATTACTTTAAAAATATCGGTTATGTGGCAATAATGAATAGGAATCGATTCAGAATTCTGTAAAATATTACATTTCACGATACACATACATATATTCGGTGCATTTCGAATGTTTCTTACATGCATTCAATTTGTACAATGCCGAACGTCTATATTTTCAGTCGCAAATAAAATATAAACAATGACGCAGACCAATACACAACATTCGTCGTCTAGGCTGAGCTGCGGCTGAGCGCTAAGATGGTATTAGTAGTGAAATGCTGCTGTGATGCCAAGTTGCGTGCCTGAAAGCGGAAAGTAGATAATATTACGCTTATTTGTTTAGCTTGTTTTAGGAGCTAATACATTGGAGATTAGCATAATTGCCTCTCAAAAACCAGGGTTATATCGGTAGACTCAGTTTATTGAAAATTTCGGTTGGTTATTAGAACTATCGATCCAATCGAAACATGTTTGTAAAATATAAGGAATTATGGAAATCTTCGTTAACGGATTTTGTGAAAATTTAAAAGTGATTAATGTTTTCCGATATTTGTAAAATTTTATCTCATATCTATCCTAATCCTCTTTTCCTGTTCAATAAGGATCATATAATGTAGTTTACATATAATAATATGAATGGAAATACATCGCAGATATTAATAATAATTACTCAAAAACCGAAAATAATGAACCACTGTATCCAGTTTCTTCATTAAATTCTACATAATTCAAAATGTTCCTGGGAATTTATAATCAAAATAATTATATTTTGATCGGCAGCATGTTTCGCATCGTTGCTATATTAATTGTAATTTGGTAAAATAGTTTTGGATGAAATTGGATGAGTTCCTCCTAAAGTTTTAATTATCGGTGTATCCCCCAATACCTTCATATGATTGCTGATTATAAATGCACAACAAATTGTTGTAATTCATATACAGGATCGATATAGCCTAAACAAAAAGTTTTGATTAAATTTTCCGTCCACTGACGGGTTGTTTTTAGGATCGCTTTGTTTTGGGGTGTAGGTTGTCACCCTATATTCTCACAAATTGAAGATCCGCTGGATATTATAATCAATTTAGTAAAAAAAATAGTCACAATATATAAGTATACAACTGATTAAGTTCAACAGTTTAGATGTTTCATGAGGTAGGATTTCCTAGGCCGAGTTACTTGACTCAAAGTTAACTCATTGGGAGCACATTACCTTGGCAGCAAAGAAAGCTGCTAAAGCTGTGGCTGTCCTATCAAGGCTTATGCCAAACGTGAGTGGACGACGATCCAGCAAAAGAAGGATGCTTATGAATGTAGTATATTCTATTTTGTTGTATGGGGCGGAAGTGTGGGCAGAGGCACTTCAATCCTCCAAATACAATGAACGGATGGCGTCTGTTCAGAGAACGGCAGCTTTACGCGTCGGAAGTGCATATAGAACTGTGTCTACAAGTGCAATTCTTGTGATTGTGGGAACGCCACCGATAGACTTGCTGGCAAAAGAGCGCCAGAATAAGTTTCGGAGAAAAGAGGAGACAACACCAGCTGCTGCAGTGCGAAATGAAGAACATCAAAAGACGATGGACAGCTGGCAACAACGGTGGGAGCAAGATACACAGGTAGCTAAATGGACGCACACCCTAATTAGACAAGTGGCACCGTGGCATGACAGGAAATGGGGTGAGATCAACTTTTATCTCACCCAGTTTCTGTCAGGACACGGTCACTTCAACAGCTATCTACACAAAAGGACTCTACTCGACTCACCTAACTACACTTATTGTCCAGGTGCAGTGGATGGACCAGAACACACGTTCTTTACCTGCGAAAGGAGGAACGTGTGGAGGGCATCAATGATGATGACCCTGGGCGAAGTTGTTACGCCAGGTACTATAGTGAACTGCATGGTTCGATCCCCTCAGAATTGGAATGCTGTGGCGGGATTTGTAGAGATGGTTCTACGGGAGAAAAAATCAGAGGAAAGGGTCCTACAGCAGGTGGCCCGAAACGTGCAAGCCTGATTGTGGGCGCTGGCAATAGTGCCCGCATTCTGGGTCTTTTGGCTTGGGCAAACCTGATTGTAGGCGCCAGCCACAAGGCTGCCACCGTGAAGTATTGTGTTAAACAGTTCCGCGGTGGCGGTTGGCGCTCGGAGGTTTGGGTTTTAGTGCGTATGCCATCGGGTGTACTATCTACTACTGTGTAATCATGACGGTAGTGGGTAGCCGGTGGAGACTCTCACACTTTGGCTATAAAAGCTTTCCCCCTCCTAAAAAAACTACTACTACTACTACTACTCAAATTAAACACTTTGGAAGACGTCATCAGAGAGCTGGGAGAGAATGTAATTGTAGCAGGTGATTTCAACGCAAAAGCGGTGTCAGAGAGGCGCAGCTGTTCTAGAGTCTTCAGCCCGGCTCGACTAGACTGTTCTGAACTCTGCTACGAGTCCGACCTTCCGTCGACGGGGGTACAATGGCACGAAAATTGATATCTCTTTAGCACTGCCCAGAATCGCAAGGCGTATAGACAGTTGGCAAGTTCTGAAAGAGTACACTGGTAGTGACCATCAGTATATTAAATTCGAAATTGACAACAATGTAAATGCCGCATTTAGAAGAAATGTTTCGACGTAGCTAGGCTGGAATGTAACTAAGCTTAATGAAGCTCTGCTGTTACGGACTCTCGATGAGGCAAGAGAGGTGCTTACCATGGAAAATGAAGAAAATACACAAGATTCAGTCCACCAAGTCATGGAACTCATTGTGAAAGGCTGTAATGCTTCAATGCCACGAAAAACGTATGTTGCAGGAAGACAGCCTGCTTACTGGTGGACGGATGAAATTGCTGAGCTCCGCAGAAATGCGTTGCGGCTCCGTCGTCTTGTGCAGAGAAGTAGGAGGAGATCGTTGGATGAAACTGCACAAAACCATTATATAGAGGCAAAAAGAGCACTTCGCAGAGCTATAACAACTAGCAAAGCTCTCTGCTGGAAAAAGCTCTGTGAAGATATAAATCGAGACACATGGGGCCTGAGTTACAAAATAGTCATGAAACGACTAGGTAAACAGGCCCCACTTGAACCTCGCGACCCCTCTTCAATGGAAATCATTGTCAGAGGACTTTTCCCGCTACATCCTCATCGTGAAAATGTTCAGGTAAGTATTGAGGGAGACATCCCACTCTTCACAATCGATGAACTGTCGGAGGCTTTTAAAGGTATGCCTAATCGAAAAGCACCAGGGCCAGATGGAAGTGGTAAAAATTATTGCACGCGAGAGACCATATACTCTCTTAAACATATACAATAAGTGCCTCTGTACTGGTATCTTTGCAAGAATCTGGAAACTGCAGAGATTGGTTCTTATCGATAAGGGAAAAGGGCCACCAATCTCTCCCTCATCCTATAGACCACTTTGCATGCTGGATCATGCATGGACGATCTACAATAGGAGCCATACAGCAGGTAGTTACAACGGCACAAAATGCGTGGCAAGGTAACCACAGGTCAAGAGATTCATGCGTTGTCATCACTCTGGACATTCGCAATGCATTTAACTCGGCTAAATGGACAAATATCCTTGATGCTCTCAGAACAAAATTCAGTGTACCATCTTACTTACTAAGAATGATGAGCAGTTACCTTAATGAAAGGGAACTGGTATATCATACGACTGAGGGTGAGAAGCGTGTCCAGGTAACAGCAGGGGTAGCGCAAGGATCTGTGCTAGGACCCGATTTGTGGAATATAATGTACGATGGAGTACTGAGGTTACAACTTCCAGAATGGACAAAACTTGTTGGGTATGCCGACGATTTAGCAGCTATAATAATGGCTAGAAATCCTGAGCAGGCCGACTGGAGGGTAGGGGCAGTTCTGAGCCAGATCCGCGACTGGTTGAGAGAGCATGGGCTGGAGCTAGCAGCTGCAAAAGCTGAGATGGTGGTCTTCACCCGCCAGCGAGTTTTCCCTCAACCGTTCTCGATCATGTACCAGGGGACTACTATCGAGGCCAAAGGGGCGGTTGAGTATCTAGGCGAGTTACTTGACTCAAAGTTAACTCATTGGAAGCACATTACCTTGGCAGCAAAGAAAGCTGCTAAAGCTGTGGCTGCCCTATCAAGGCTTATGCCAAACGTGAGTGGACGACGATCCAGCAAAAGAAGGATGCTTATGAATGTAGTATATTCTATTTTGTTGTATGGGGCGGAAGTGTGGGCAGAGGCACTTCAATCCTCCAAATACAATGAACGGATGGCGTCTGTTCAGAGAACGGCAGCTTTACGCGTCGGAAGTGCATATAGAACTGTGTCTACAAGTGCAATTCTTGTGATTGTGGGAACGTCACCGATAGACTTGCTGGCAAAAGAGCGCCAGAATAAGTATCGGAGAAAAGAGGAGACAACACCAGCCGCTGCAGTGCGAAATAAAGAACATCAAAAGACGATGGACAGCTGGCAACAACGGTGGGAGCAAGATATACAGGTAGCCAAATGGACTCACACCCTAATTAGACAAGTGGCACCGTGGCATGACAGGAAATGGGGTGAAATCAACTTTTATCTCACCCAGTTTCTGTCGGGACACGGTCACTTCAACAGCTATCTACACAAAAGGACTCTACTCGACTCACCTAACTGCACTTATTGTCCAGGTGCAGTGGATGGACCAGAACACACGTTCTTTACCTGCGAAAGGTGGAACGTGTGGAGGGCATCAATGATGATGACCCTGGGCGAAGTTGTTACGCCAGGTACTATAGTGAACTGCATGGTTCGATCCCCTCAGAATTGGAATGCTGTGGCGGGATTTGTAGAGATGGTTCTACGGGAGAAAAAATCAGAGGAAAGGGCCCTACAGCAGGTGGCCCGAAACGTGCAAGCCTGATTGTGGGCGCTGGCAATAGTGCCCGCATTCTGGGTCATTTGGCTTGGGCAAACCTGATTGTAGGCGCCAGCCACAAGGCTGCCACCGTGAAGTATTGTGTTAAACAGTTCCGCGGTGGCGGTTGGCGTTCGGAGGTTTGGGTTTTAGTGCGTATGCCATCGGGTGTACTATCTACTACTATGTAATCATGACGGTAGTGGGTAGCCGGTGGAGACTCTCACACTTCGGCTATAAAAGCTTTCCCCCTCCTAAAAAAAAACTACTACCATGGACCAGAACACAAGTTCTTTACCTGCGAAAGGTGGAACGTGTGGAGGGCATCAATGATGATGACCCTGGGCGAAGTTGTTACGCCAGATATCATAGTGAACTGCATGGTTCGATCCCCTCTGAATTGGAATCCTGTGGCGGGATTTGTAGAGATGGTTCTACGGGAGAAAAAATCAGAGGAAATGGCCCTACAGCAGGTGGCCCAAAACATGCGAGCCTGATTATAGGCGCTGGCAATAGTGCCCGTCTACAGCAGCCTGGTTCTTATCGGTTGGGCAAACCTGATTGTAGGCGCTAGCTACAAGACTGCCACCGTGAAGTAATGTGTTAAAGAGTTCCGCGGTGGCGGTTGGCGTTCGGAGGTTTGGGTTCTAGTGGGTATGCCATCGGGTATACTAGCTACTACTGTGTAATCATGACGGTATCCGGTAGCCGGTGGAGACTCCCACACTTCGGCTATTAAAGCTTCCCCCCTCCTAAAAAGAAACTACTACTACCATGGACCAGAACACACGTTCTTTACCTGCGAAAGGTGAAACGTGTAGAGGGCACCAATGATGATGACCCTGGGCGAAGTTGTTACGCCAGATACCATAGTGAACTGCATGGTTCGATCCCCTCTGAATTGGAATCCTGTAGCGGGATTTGTAGAGATGATTCTACGGGAGAAAAAATCAGAGGAAGGGCCCTACAGCAGGTGGCCCAAAACATGCGAGCCTGATTATAGGCGTGGCAATAGTGCCCGCCTACAGCAGTCTGGTTCTTATCGGTTGGGCAAACCTGATTGTAGGCGCTGGCTACAAGACTGCCACCGTGAAGTAATGTGTTAAACAGTTCCGCGGTGGCGGTTGGCATTCGGAGGTTTGGGTTCTAGTGGGTATGCCATCGGGTATACTAACTACTACTGTGTAATAATGACGGCAGTGGTAGCCGGTGGAGACTCCCACACTTCGGCTATAAAAGCTTTCCCCCCCCCCCTAAAAAAAACTACTACTACGTTTTTGTCCTTGCCACATTAGTACCATATTGGAAAAGTTTCATAAAATCCGTCAAGTACTTTCCGAATTATAGATGGGCTAATGATTACTAAACAGATAGATAGACAGACAGACCGACAGAGCGACGGAAATGAGTGACATGGTTTTATGTGATGTAAATATAATGAAAGCTTCAGAGAGGACTGTATCTAGCGCTCATTTTTTAAGATAATGGAACGTATTTTTTGCATATGATAGAGAAAGATTGGTGCTATGTTAGTGCGGAGCCCTTTTTGCATTTTTTTGATACGAGATTTGAGATACTGTCACATGCATATTGAGATTTTTGGACTCATTTCGGATGTCTTTTCAACCGTTTGGTAATCGAAGTAACCAAAATATCAAGAAAATACCACCGCACGGACATAGAGCCGTCCTTTCTCTAAAAAAAATCTCTTCTTAAGGAAAGGCAATATCTCGAATTCGAAATTAATCTTGATTACAATACTTGCTTGTCAATTGGGGTCGGGAGTGAAATGCTACTAACTCAATATAATTGAATGCTTTTAAATAAGTTAAGAATTGAAACTTCGTATTATTGACTGAAATATCACTAACGTTTCGGCTGCCGTAGCAAGCACAAAATATCAAAAAAATAAATTTGAAATTATCATGTATTTATAGCAAAACGTTGCTGGGTAATAGTAAAACCTTGGCAACGTTGTGCTTCTGGTAAGGCGAAACACTATGATCAAAAATACAAAAGCTGCACTCTAAGCCCTCTTATATTATTCAAACATTTCATGCACTCATTCGAATTATAATATTTGTTTCCAATATTGCAGTTATAAAAAACCTTCGATATTCTTTTATGAACGGAAATAATATTTTTCTTTCCATCTATTTGTATGAATTGCATAACTGTTATACATACAAAATAACCATGTTTGATAGCTTGGATTGGGACAAAAAGACGTTGGAGTATGAAACCGTAAGTCCACAATTACAACAGAAAGCCAGCTATGACATCAACGGCAAAATAATGGTGCTGCCAGTGTATGGAAAGGGTGACTCAACAATTACGTTAAGTAAGTAAGGTTGTTGTTTTAGGCACTTGTAGCTGCTAGTGGCTTTACGCCGATGCATTTTCTGCCAAGGTTGCTATACATGAGAACTTTACGCACACATGCAGATACACCACTCAGATCCATTTCGCACAATACCTCTTTTCATACTTTCCATCAAGAAAGAGCACATTGATAATTACTTTTGTCAAATTGTACTTGTTTTCTTTAACGTTGGCAACCTTGGGTCAATACTATCTGTCTAAATCTTACTCACAGCGCGACGATAACTAAAGGTTACTTACAGAGTGTGACGAAACTATACGCGTCAAAATAATGAATTTTATAGAATCGATCTATAAAGCGTGCCTGATGGAAAGTCTCCAGGAATAACAAATTCATACAAATAGATCGTTTATCAAACCTTGGCTTTTTTATTTTTTGCTTTAAAGTATATAATAACTATCTTTTTTTTGTATTGAACACTAATTAAAATTCATTCAATTATATTTAGTTAGTACTATTTCTATTGCAAATAAACACAATTTAAACGATTAAAAATTAATTTGTACCAGCGTTGCCACATTTCATTTAGGGAATCTACTGACTGCATGGTTAAATTGCGGGAAGAAAACAACTTGAAATTACATTAGAATAGATTTGGATTTTTATAAACGGCCCACAAAAAATTACAAAAAAAAACTGTGTACCAAAATTGACACAAAATCGGGGTAAATCTACAAAAAAAAAAATAGATAACTACTAAACGTGTTAATGCTGCTTTGAATCAGTACGGTTTGACGTTAAGGCATGTGTTTGTAGTTTTTTTTACTAATGCCTCAGAGAAACATTAGTAAAATAAGATCATCTACCAACAGTCCATTGTTCTATTCCAAGACATGTGATCGTTTTTCGTCGATTTTTAGAGGATGTCACTATGAAGCACACAATTAAATTCAAGGAAGAAACTAAAGATGGCAAGAAATATCTTTCCGTTGACACCTACATACTGAAACTGACTATTGAAGGGGCTAAGTACGACTTTCAGAAGCTCTTTGATGGCGATAAACTGCTCGGCAATAATATATTGACTGTGGTGAACGAAAACTGGAGAGAAGTGTTCGACGATGTCAAAAGTGGGTTGGAGCAGGCATACGGGGAGGTTTGCAAGCAAATTGCCAGCGGTTTGTTTAGTCATGTGCCTTACAACGATATATTTTTGGAATAGCTTTTTATTTAGGAATTAAGAATGAGTGTTAATAAAGTTGTTTGTGCTATAAGAATAGTTGTATATTGTCCAGGAGAAATGATGCGGATTAAAATCAGAGATGTCGTCGGACCTTTCGCGTGAAATATAGTTTGCACTTTTTCATTTAAAATATATTGATCATATATCATAGACAATTTTCAATCGGATGAAGAAATTTTCATAAAGGTCTAATTAGGCAATGATCCCAAAAATGGTTTTGGTTTTGTATTTATGATGCTACAATTTTTAAAATTTCGCAAAAGTGATACATACACCAATCGTATGCAATTGACCAAAAAGGTAGGTTGACCTTAAGTATTTTATGATCCAAAAAATTTCTATTATATAAAACAGAAATATAGAGTGAACTTACTTGACGCTGTTTTCTTAAAGGCTAAATATCAGTTTTGTAATTATTTATTATCAGAATTCAGATCAGATTGCACCAATTTTTAGTATAATTAGTAGTTACAACAGAAGCAGGACAAACTGGATTGTAAGAGTAAACGTGCCAACCTGGCAAGCCCGGAGCGTCAACCTATATGATGATTATAGACGATAGACCGGATGTATTGCATGTTACTATATAAATACGTACCTTGAGGATGACTCTGCTGCCACTAAATCGAAATCTAAAAAAAATACGGAGTACTACCGCGGTCAACATTTTATAGATGGTAAAGCGTTTTCTATCAACACCTTACTTTTTTACTTCTTCCCTTCACCACCCTCCACGCCCCAAACTCAATATTGCTCACCTGTAACAGCTCCCCCTACACCAGCCATGACCAAAGTAACTACCAGCGCAGCCAGTTGGTATCCAGCCTGTTCCCCTGTTCCTCTTTCTCCTACAACAAGCTGATCAATGTCTGAGCCGGAACGAGTGCCAGATGTGTTTCGCTCAGGTAAGAGCGGGTTAGCATGACCAGTTTTTTCTGTAGCCACGCCTACTATCACAGCGCTGGCCACGCCTGAAAGGAGGCCGGGCATTCCGTGGAGGTTGTGGACGCCGCAGGTGTCATACAGGCGGAGTTTTGTTGACAGGATGGGCTTGACATAAGAGATAATTCAGTTTCATTGTGATCAAGAGTATACGCAGGAGTGAGGATGTTTGACTTGAAAAGAGGAAGAAAAATGCGGATGAAAAGTTATATTCTGTTACGTCGATCAATGAGAGTGGCATGTCTGGTAGTGGGCGGCACTTAATCTCTCACAGGTGTGTCAAGTGGGGCACTTATAACCAATAGTATTGTAAAGTAATAGAATCTGAGCAGTGCAAGGTTGGCAGGGAGGATTTTTATATTAGTAATGTAATTGAAAAGTTTTATTACGAAGTTAAGGTAGTGTCAATATTCTGCAAATTACTGATGAAAATTATGGAAAAAATCTATATAGCAAAGAGGCGTTCATCCGTTTTATATTCCATTATATTTAAAATAAAATGTCTAGCCACCTATGACCCTGTAACGCCTATTTCTATTTCAGTGCACTTAACCACTTGGGCTCTGGCGTTTCTGGCAGGTTGTACAATATTTATCATTTCGAAAGTCTTCTTTCTTCTGTAATTTTTAGTCCATGAATATATTATATGCGTATAAACATTAATTTGTAACTTTTGCAGGTAATTCGTATGCAGCCCTGGCAGATATAATTCAATTTCCATTCTGGTAATATTTGCTTGGAGTGATACTTTTCCGCTATACGTAAAACAAACATCAGCCTCATGATGGAACTAGTTTCAATTGGCGTAGGGTAAATCCAGCCCGTCGGAAAGGGAGGGGGCGGTGACGATTCCCCCTGCATTGTAAAGGGAGCTGTATGTTTGATGGAGGCCCGGAAATAAGAGGCTGTATCAAATGTATATCGTCAAAAAGTGAAACAAAAAATAAACACGCGCAAACTGCGATTCTTGGACCTTTCTGATGTCGTTCATTATGTTCATGTTTTGAGGAGAAAAACATTCTACGTCTTGATACAAGATGTTCTATTATCTTCGATTCTTACCTCGGTAATACATCGTACTTGAAAGGTATATTTCACGGGTACAAATGACAGAAATTAATATTTTCAATAGCTTATTGATGCAATTTGTAATAATGGGAGAGGTCAGAATGGATAACTACAGGCAGCAAACAGAACCTTGGACACAAGCAAATTGAGGAATAAGAGGAAACCTTAAAGAAACAATACCTGCAATGGGATATAACCTGGTACACAGACGGGTCAAATCCCAGATAGAAAACAGGAGAGATATATTGTACCGCTTGGAGAATACACATCTGTGTTTCAAGCAGACATGTGTGCACTGCGTAAGGATAAAAAATGAGCGAGAGTATAGAAAAAAAGGATCATCGTCATATTCACCGAAGGTAAGGTGACACTCCTGGCGTTGGATGGTTCCAAGATGTCATTGGGAATGTTGTCAACAAGAACTGAGTAAACTGGAACACAACAAAGTAATTTTGAAGTGAGTATGAGAACACTCAGGAACGATCGGCAATGAAAAGGCGGATGAGGTTGCAAGAAAGAGATTATCTTCCGCATAACACAAACAACAAAAACACAGTAAGTGACAATTCCGCACAAGGCATACTGGGACTTGATGATGCATGTATGGAAAACAATTCATCAAAGCACCATGCTTAAAAACGGCTAGAGGACTAATTTCTTCAAAAAAAGAATTAGCTCCGTATACTTACTGGAGTTCTTACAGGACATTGTCGCCTGAAGAAGCACATGAACGAACTAAGAATTTACATGTATAACGGAGACCTCAACTGCAGATCTATGCTGGGAAAGAATAGAGTCGTCCTATCACGTCCTATGTGGCTGCTAAGCATTGAGATAAGAAGAGGAAATAGTTCTTTGGGAAGCCTAGAGTAGAACCAATAAATTTCAGTACAGTACCAGCAGGGAAACTGTACAAACTAGTACAGGCTTCAAAAATTCTAGAATGGGTGATGTGATGAATAAGAGTGAAATAATAATAAGCATTATGGCTGCAAAACTCCATTTTTTTAAACTCACCAAATGAATGTTTCGAGCCGCCACTGCCATTATCCTGTCGGTAACAGATATGAATAAAACTCTATTTACATTAAAAATGTTTTCCTACGGCAAGAAGGGCACTTTTACGGGTAAGCTAGCGCAAAATTCAATTTGGCTAAAATATGTATATGTATGAAGGTTTTATTTCGTCGTGAGCTCTACAAAAAAAAATAATATTTCTGTTAAGGCAAGCAGCCGATCCTCGTGGTGGTGGATGTTGTTTTAAAGTTTTTGTGAGAGACAGGTATATGAATCTTGAAACAAGCCACTTCTGTCGCACGTTGAAATTTTCCATTATGCCAACGAGTTCAAGCAGAGGCGTTGCTAATGTTAGGCTAGGTTCACAGTGACATGTGTGATAGCTCTTGTTGGGACGCAGTGGCATAGTAAGAAACATTTTCGGGGGCAGGGGACATGCTTTTTTTTAAAACTCTGAAAATTTGTGGGAGAGGGTAGGTTGGAGGTATTACATCGACTTTGGCGTAAGCCACTATTTCATAAATCTTTTTAAATTTCACTAATTGATATCTTTTTTTCTTAGAAAATGAAGCTCCTGTTAAACTATTTTGTAATTATTGTTGACTGCTTTGGGAAGTGTACTTAATCCATGGTTGGAGTGGAAAATAAATTCTACTTCCTACCATTTTTCTATTATATTAGGGATGTAACGGTATATAATTTCGCCGATACGATACCAATACCGATTTTTGTAGTGAACAATCGACACCGGTATCGATATCTTAATAGATAATAAATCAAATTATATGTGTTAATCAAAGTTCAAATAGAATATTTATTAGAATTATTATCAAGCAAAGTGGTAACTGAGACAGTAAATAAAGTAATCATCATTTCACAAAGCAATAAATCGATACACAGTGGCAGTAATTAAAGTTTATTTTTGGTAGATTTTTTGAGGAAGCAATGCTTTTCGAATGATTTGCAAATATTCTGTTACGCAAATCATTTTGTATGAGGAATGTGGTTGAAAATAGACGTACAAAGGCAACTGAAATTTGGGTATTTATCTTCATTGCGCCAATAGCTATTTATTCATATTTGATAGGAAAATTTGGATATCTTATATAAGATTGCACCTCTTCCTTCTCAGGAACTAGACATGTTTGATAAAGGCTCATCTTCATACGTTTCTCCAATAAAACTATGATGATGAAAATCTTGTCTACCCCACAAAAATAGAATATTTGTTGAAAAAGTTTTTGGATACTGTTGATCAGAGGCGTCCAATAAGCAAGCAGACTCTGTTCTACATTTCACATGAGGCAAACAAGTTTGAACTACAATTCTCTGCTCTTGCAGGCTAGCATCCAAACGAGTATTGCATGCATGCATTCTCTAAACACGTGACAAGGAGCGTTATGAATTTTTTGCATATCTGTGAGGATTTTATGAGACGATGTTGAATGAATGAAGCATCCGATAATCGGTCTCGCCTCTTTGATCAAATCATCGATCTTCTCTTCTCCTAATATAACATCCTTCAATACTAAATATAAAGAGAGCAGCAACGTTACGTGTATGTCGTCGTTGCGCTTTTCAGAATGTGTGATATCGATTGTATTATTGTCGGTCAATATATCAGTATCGAAATCGTTACATTAAAATTTCAAAGGTTCTCCTGAAATATGAGTTACGCCACCTCGTGTTTTTGATTACGATTTGCGTACCATTAATTTAGCGAAGCCCATAATGGAAACTACACCTGCGAGGCTGCCGATCAAAGCAGCCACGAATGGCTGCGCAACGATGCCCGCAACTGCTCCTATGGCGACACCACCTGCCAGGGTAGCGTTTTGTACATGCGCCATATCCAGTTTCTTCTCCTCATCCACGAGGATGGAACAAGCAAAAGATGTGACACAGCAGGCTGCCAGGCTGAGGTAAGTGTTGATGATAGCGCGCTGCTGTTCCACACCTATGAGGTCAACTGCGTTGAAACTGGGCCAGTATAGCCATAAGAACATGGTACCTGAAAAGAGTATCAATTTATATTCTACAAGGATTTTCAATTAGGAGCATGTTTATCAAGGTAGATCCACGTCAGTATTTCCTTCCTAATTTTTATTCTATCACAACGCTGTACAGACTGGCAACGTTGCGTTCTCATTCTCTTTCTTTGTTTACTTGCTGTCCCACTAACTCCTATACACTTAGCGTTTAAATCAACATAGCCCCAATCTCGATTTGAAGTTGCTGTTGTTTTTTCTTGAGTAATATTAGAGACGGTTGGCGTGGAAAAAAAAGATTGCGGAAGGAGAAGTGCTTAAGATGCTATTGCATTATCAATTGTCACAATTTAGTTTCGCCGCTTGCGGCTGGACCTACCAAGAAGGGACAGCGTTGCCTTTTTCGTAATGATACCCAAAAGTGGTCTACTTTCTCTTTTTATAGGATGAAAACGGTGCTCTAAGTCGACTTCTCACTAATGAGAAGATTTCACTTGCATGTTATTTTACAAAATACTGGTCAAATATAGAATATTAGCTAGATATGGTAAATAGAATGCAAGATTCGAGAATTTTAATTTTATGTTTACGCTAGAACTTAGTTAACAGGTATCCTGGATAATCGTTGTAAGCCATCAATTTACGGCCTGGGGATGTTTTTGGGAAAAAAGTGTGACGCGTCTCAGATTTATGGCCTTTCATTTGTGTTTACACAATCCAATGTTATCAATGAAATATTACTACTTAGCTTTGTGCTTTCGAATGTTGTGCTTCTGACTTCCATTGTCTGTAATTTTGTCATCATACGACATTTCGATTGATTTACTATCTTCAGGTAAACTAGCGAACATGTTCCTACGCAGCTGTTTATGTTACTCTGTATAACCCTGTGAAAATCGAAACAAGTCACTAAAAGAAAGAGTTTTATTTGTGAAACTGTGTTATAATTACATAGCTTTTTATCTACATGATGGGAGAGTTTCACCAAGTAAGAGCATCTACAATATACATGACTCTAGTGTTTGACTGCCCAAGTATTTTTTTGTGGACAGCTCGTCGTCAGCATATCTATTATACCAGGATTATTCAGTTTAACATGTATCGAAATCTAGCATAGAGACATCGAACCTTTTTGGGTGCTTCCGGTAAATTTTGGCGATTCGAGCCAATTGACTTTAGAAATAAAATAAATCACGCCATATCCTCTCATACTTACCGATCATGGCGAAGAGATCTGAACAATAGTTAGAGGCTTTAAGAGATGTTTCTTCCGAGATTCCAGTGTCACCGGCCCTTTCAAGAACAATGCTTACTGATAATCCAAAGTAAGCACCGAACACGTGAACGAAGATAGAACCTCCAGCATCTATCGCCTAGAACATGTAAGATGAGACTGCGTGAAACAAGTGTTTGAAAACCCGCTGTGTACTACTTAACATTTTTCAAGTTGTATGGTAATACTTGAAAAATGTATTTCTTTGTGTAGAATGAGGCGTATAATTATTTTCGTAGAAAAGGGGAGAAAACGCGAACAGGAAAAATCAAAATACCTAAGTGTATCTTTTCATGATATCGATTTGCAATATTCTTCTGTGTTTTGTCTGGTTCAAGGTTGTATCTTGTGTTTCGGTTGTAGCGTGTCCTGTGCATTTGCGTCTGTTTGATTCTCAGACTGCTATGTTCTATGAGATGTTCTGTTTCCAGAATTACTATATCTGATTAATGATTTGAATGATTTTTGATTTGGTGTCTACCTCTCGACTGATTTCGTTCAGCAGTAGCAACGTTTGGAAAAGATAGATGGCTGAATTTAACGTCGAGGTAAACCAGAAACTCAAATTAATCAATATGGAATATATTGAAAGTGAAATATCTTGAGAAATAGAATAGTTTTTCACAAGAAATATCTTAAAGACATTTTGACTGCGATAGTTAAGCTTTTCTAAGGGTTTCTTTCAACAGTAGCACGAATGCAGTCACCCAAAAAAAATTTCCTCCTAAGACAGACAAATGAAAATTTCATGTAATAGGAAAATAGTTAGACAGGATGAAGAGTGTATTAGATTTGAGGGATATAGTTAAGTATCCATGATAGGATCTAGTTAGCTAGTTGGCAATTAATCAATAATAATAATAATAATAATAAAACGTCTTTATTTGGGCGGAGTTTAGCATAAAGCTATTCTTACACTTAACCCTAGCTATTCTTACACTTAACCCTAACTATTCTTACACTTAACCCTTAATCGTAGGCTACCCACCTTGTTAGCAGTCAAATCTGACAGTCCGACGATGAGTTGAATATAAACCGAAACGCGTCACTGTAAGAGAGTTTTATTTGTGAAACTATGTGTTGAATACACAATTTATTTATCTGCATGATGGAAGAGTTTCACCAAGTAAGAGCATCTTAAATTTACATGGTATTCACTGCTTTAAGAGTAATGAATCGTGGCAGTAGTCGTTCTCGACATAAAAATGTATTCCTTTTTTTGAATAAAGATTGATTTATAATAAACATTTTTTGCTTCCATAATTGAATTGTCAGTATTGTAACTTCCATTTCTCTTTGGTGAATGACAGCCGTCTAATATCACCTGTAACAGTGGTGTGAGAAATCGTCGAATTCGAAAGTCAATGTAGAATTTTCAAAAGTGAATACAGCAACTCTGCTCAAGAAATCCAGTTACAAGATCAAGTCACACAACCTCAAAATAAATGTGCATAACATAATGTTCAGCTACTATAGATTATAGGTATATGCTGCTCCCTATATTGACTATATTATTATTAATATTGCTGCACAGTAGGAATTTATATGAACGGTAGATTCCGTCCAGCAAGCAGCAGCACAAATATTACTGATATTTTTTGTCGATTCAATAAAAGCGGCGAACAATGACGTGCATGCAGTCTCCAATCGCTGGATGGTTCGGCCACCACAAACAATGCTCACTGCTTTCAACTCCAGACACCCAGATATATAACGAGCGAAACTTTAAATTGGAATTTTCCAATTATAAACTTCCAATTCTTCTTTTGTGAAGTTTTGTATGTGATACCATAGCTATAACGAAGAGACTACCGGAACATCATGAACTATATACGTCAGAGGTATATTGAATTATAGTTGTCAAGGATGAAGCGCTGGTAATTATTCTAGACCCGATTCTATATAAAAATGGAATAAAATGATAGTAGGGGAGCCCACGATGCTAAATGGGGATTTACTAAAGCGTCGTAAGGACCTTTTACCGGTGGAAGGGAGCGTCTACAGGTGTTCAATAATGTCAAATTAACAGTCACATGGAAATACTTGAGCGCATTAGATATTAATAGTGTATATTCCCCACGTGTTACTGATGACGAAGGTATTTTAATCTACCGGTTTGCATCGTGGAGGCGGCCATACGGCGATAAAAATTACTTGAATGCGTCATATATCCAGAGAAGAAGTTGAGTGAACTCGAATGGAGCTCTCCTTAAAAAAAACATGGATCCTCTGCCAGGGTGTGACGACTGACGGAATATTATCTAGAATTAGGACTTAGAGTACAGTATGAGGACGGTGCTAGAGAGAGAGAGAGATACAAAGAGAGTAAGAAATCGAGGCGGGAAGTGAAACGTTAGAAAACTTGTTTGTGCTGGACAAGTGTAATGACACATTTCAGCAGTTATACTGACCTTCAATATTTTATAACCCAAATGCAAGTTGATGCAGTATACGATGGTCTCCAAAAGGCCCATAGTCACCAGTTGCATCAGAGACACTCTCCCCAACACCGCTCCTGCAGAAATTAATATTGCACCAGCCGCTATTTCTGCTTGGTACACACTGCAAATTATTAAATAAAAAATTTAACAGGGTGTTACTGAACATATATATTTATATATAAAAAAATATTATTCGAATCAGACGGGTTTTGGAGTTGTTAGGTAGAGGTTCATTTTAAGACATATATCAGTAACTATCTAATCTTATTTGTGCGCATACTAGACAGCTCTCGGTCATGGAGTCCACTACAAAAGTAATTATGTAGTTAGTCAAGCTTAGATTAATGTAATTTAGTAACTCCATTGTCAGTCGGCGGAGTGAAATGTAATTTTGGATTAGAAACGCATTACGCTGCTACCTGGCTTAAATTTAATTTCAGAAAGCTCTACATTGCGATGAATAAATGAGAAGTTGATAGTTTCGACTGTACAAAGAGCCAATATCAAAGTAATCTGTTGTTGATGTTTGAGTTACGACAGTAAGTATTGTGAGAGTGACAATTATGTACCTGCTGATCCGAGAGATTGAAGCTGATATATAAAGTGCTTTTGAATAGTTTGGAAACGATCGATTATTGGATAAAATATAAATATAAGTTTGAAGCAAAAGTTTTTGGGTTTTAAAATATCTACTAGGAAGGGAATATTCGAATTATAGAGGGTTGGTGATGAAGTCGTGGTGTAAAATTTAAGCAATTATCAAAAAATCCTCATGGTCTATCTAAAAACACTCTGTGTAAACACAGAAACCATGTGCATTAATTGGAGAAACGCGCCAGTAAGGTGTTCATAATGTAACAATTGAAAAACTATTTGATTCACATACTGGTTTTCAACACATTTTGGCTGTCGAAAATATTTTTCCAAACTTTGACATGCTAGGTTAATTGTTTTCGCTCTATACGATGATTATTCCTTGGAAAATGACGTAAATTCATTCAATCAGACAATTTTTGTGAAACAAAATAGCGAGATACATTTTACATTTAAGCGACAAAAAACATACAAAAGAAAAATAGCATTGACGCTGTAAATGCCACATAATGGTATCAATTGGAAATAATGATTTGAAATGAATTTCGGAGCTGTTGTTATTTTAAATTGCTGTAAAAAATATTGAAACAGCTGAAAGACCTAAAATATTTTATGATTCAAGAAAAATTCAAAATTTTCCTGTTTTCCAAAATTTGTAAGATTCACAAAACTTTATTCAACAGTCCTGAAATCCGATAAGAATATTCAGTGAAACTAGGGCAGGTTAAATACAGAGTTAATCTACTTGACGACGTACGAGTAGGGATGTTGTTACACCACCATTGTATGGAAATTTCAAAAAGTACGATGTAGTACCGGGGTGAGAATTTTATACATGATAGAATGTTTTCTACCAACAGCTAATTTTTTTGAGATCTTGCTCTTCCCAACCCCAATTTTTGGCCCCAAAAATTTTGGGGATAATGATCAGGGGCATTTAGAATGTCCTAACGTCGCTCGGTTTACTGTCGATAACTGCGCCGCCACTGAACTGGAGTTCAGTTGTCGACATGATTTTAGTATTTTCAAATCAATGTAATAAATGACTAATTAAATTCGGCCACCTAGGAAGCACCGTACTGAAAAAACACGTTACTCCAATGAACTTATTTTTCTGATGCTACGAAATTATCAAAACAGAAAGTTTAGAGGCCAGTTCTAGATTTTTCCATTCATTTTCAAAACTCTAACCCCATAATCGCACATACTGGAACAGTGCGAATAAATCCAATTGAAAGAAAAATTCAACAGTAACCATGCATTATTTGGTAGTACTCATAAAATATTTACTTACTTCACTCTAATAAAGACCGACACTTTTTTCGTTGTTCACGAAAGACACAAAAACTTCTTTAGAATCTCACCATTCACTGAAAATTTTTATTGAACAAAAACACAGTATGAGATAAACTATTGTAGGACAGAGAGATCGTAATGAAACATTTCGACGGACACCAGAAACTTTAGGCCAGTAGGTAGAAACAAATCAATGTCGCTGGCCAATGGCGTTGAGGCGCAGATTCCAGGAATTTGTGGAGTGTTGACGGCAATCGTTGCACGAAAAACGATTTTTATATCTACACAGTGAATAAAATTTTCAGCTAGGATATGAGATAATTTAATTTATTATTATATTAATATATATATAATGAGTGATATTAGATTATGAGGACTGAGTACTGAGTAGGTTTAGGTATTTTATTTATTGGAAAGTATACGATATATGTTCAAAATAAACGGTTTTTCAAACCTGTGCTTATACAACTATACTATTTTTGCGGATATTTCTGACCTTCTTTTGACAGTATATTTAGTATGTTCTTAGGTTCCAGTTTCAAAAACTTCAAAGGTTTTTCTTCCTTGTCATACTAGTAGTAGTACCGTGCTAAGGTTTCATTGCAATACAAGAAATACTTTCCAAGTTATGGAGGGGTACAGACATATACACGGAAATGAGTGACATGTTTTTTCCTGATGTATTGTATATGTGATCAAACATCAAGGGAAGTAAAATCATAGTGGCGAACATGAATCCTATGCATTTTACTCAAGCTAACCGAAAAAACTCTTCCATACAAGGAACCATTGCATTTTGAAGTCGTTGGAAAGATCTAGCTCATTTCTCAAGGATTTGAAGAGTGTATCTCAGTCGGAGCACATTTTGTATCAAGTATTGCGTTCTCACCTCACGATGTCCATTACGATTTTATAATCGTCGTCGAGTCGAGAAAGGCCTTGGCAAACCAACGCCCACTGGATAATGCAGGAGGCAAGAAGCATGGTGAATCCCAGAGAAGAAAATCCGTATCTTTTGAGGAAGGCCATGAGAAAGCCGAAACCGACGAATATCATAACGTGGATATCTTGGAATACTGGAATCGATAAAGATGTTATAGGCCAGTCTGTAGAGAAACTTTAACTAGCAATTCTTTATGTGAACATTTGAAAGCATTGTAAGTGGATATCAAATATGAACTCAACAGCTAACTAGTACCAAAAGTTTCATTAAAGACTTTCATTGTTCATACATTTCTGTGAGTTACAAGTATTTACTTGTCTAAGAAATTGCATACACACTGAAAGCCGATTCCATCAATAAATCTGTTTGCTACATCAAAAAGTTCTTAATTTTTTTTACATCAGTTCAAACTACTTTGACATGTAGGGTTGTTTTTCTATCCTAGCAATACAGTTATGAAAAATACATTTTTAATCTAACTGACAAAGGTATCTAAAGTTCCTCACGAATGCATATTCCAATATTTTCAAAAAAAAAATGATAAGCTAAAGCAAATGATGAACCATTAGAGACCATGGTTTTGACCTGAAACAATAAATCTTGCGATTCGCTAATACTCAAACTTTTTTTTAAACCCTGCTGTTTACCGATTTCCTCCCTACCCATGAAAAATCCTAAATATCAATTAGGCCGAAGAAGAAATTACTTACACGGATATTTTGACGCATTGTATTCATCCCCATACTTGCCAAATATGGCAAACAACACCACAAGGAGCATTTGAAAGGCTATAAGTACCCAACACACTTTCACGTTCATGTCTACAGCATAAGGAGCATGTCACATAATCCTGCAGGTGCAGCAAATGACTCTTTGTCGAGTCATACTCTGAATAATGTAGTATTTCTGTACACGAAGGCGTGAATTTTTTAGGTAAATATTGGAAAACTGCATGGTGTCCATGCATGTTTGTACCATTGTACCATGCACGATGTATGATTTGTCTTCAAGGTGTATCAGTACAAGACCAGGTGGTATCTGTTTCCGGTTGAATGTTTTGATCGAAACTGTTTGTTTTGATGAGTCCGAGATATTACCAGAAATCATAATTTCATGTAACTTCTGAAACTTTTCCTGCGGTTTTCTCTCCGAATTATTGTATTTTTCGCTGGCCGCTAATTGAAACCAGAGACACAGGAATAAAAGTTTGTGTATTTAATCTTTGTTTGGACAGTTAGAGATGTTGATTCCTTATTGGTAGCGGTGACTGGATATGCTTCCGATGTTACCATCAGCGTTGGCGTTTCCGAGAAATCTGTCCTTTCTTCAACAAATCTTCTTCCTGTAGATCAACGAGCTGTTGGAAATAACATCTTATCCTATTTACAGTTTCGCTACTATTATCTTGATAGATCTCATTTCTGCGGAGGCAGCATGTTGTCCAGATCATAAGCATATTGAAATATTTTAATCATTAATTGATTAATATTTCAAAGAATATTTTAAGTGATCTAGATTTGTTCTGCTTTGTAACTTTTTGGGCAATCTATTGAATATTCTGGGTCCAAGTATATTTGGTGACTCACTAGCAATTACATATTTCGAAAAATCGGTATGAATATTGTTACTCTGCTAGGTGGTTATGCGATGTAGCTTTTTATTCAGAGTAAATTTGCTTTTATTTTTGTATACACATAATGCCAATTCGAAAATCACCAAAGAAGGTATTGTTAGAGTTTATATTTATTGAACAGCACTCTACTCAGACTATCGCTGGAAATTGCTCTTGTGTGGGGATACGTTTAAATCACCCTCCAAAGCTTCTGAACACAATCGAGAAATAAGTACGGTGGTCACGCTGAAAGTCTTTAGATATTCCTAATCTATACCTACAAGTTCAAACAAGTTTGACCACGCAGCTATTTTGTCTAAAGTTGTGAATACTTACACGTAAAGGCAGCGTTTGAATCGTTCAGTAGTTGCCTTGCCACGGTCTCGAATGCATCTAAGTGTTGGCCCAGTTTTAACGTGAAAACGGAACCGGGTTTTCGCTATTTTCGAGTCATGATTTTGTATGACTATAAAGAGGGACTAAAACAAGCGCAATGTCACGATGGTTTAGTGAGTTTCTTTGGGGACTCTGCCCCTTCTAGGGCAACAGTTTTTAATTGGTTTGTTGATTTTCAAAGGGGCTGGGACTCACTCGATGATGAACCTCGCAGAGGTCGACCGCCCACTGCTGTTACTCCGGAAACTTCAGAAGCTGTGCAAAATATGGTAAAAAAAGATCGACATATCCCCTAAACCGAGATTAAGGCTTCTCCAGAGATTGGATCGGCTGCGGTCCGAACAATCATTCATAATCACCTTCGCCTAAGGAAGCGATGTTCCAGATAGGTGCCACATTTGTTGACCAGTGAGCAAAAAGCAACAAGAGTTGATTCGGCTAAGTTTATGCTTGAAAAATTTGATAATGGGCACAGTAAAAACACTTTTAATATCGTAACCGGAGACACAACATGGTTATATCATTAGGATCCCGAAACTAAACAGCCGCCATTAGTTTCCTGCTTTGAGAGTGAGCAGCCTCTAACGAAAATTTGTCGTCCCAAGAGTGTTGGAAAGAAATTGGTCTCATATTTTTTTCTAAAAGGGGATACATTACAACGGTAGCCTTGGAAAATCAAAGGACAGTTCCTTCTGAATGATATATAACCAAATGTGTTCCTGTAGTCTTCCAAGAACTATGCAAGAGCCGTCCAAAGGCTGGTCTGCGGGGCATTCAATGACACCATGACAACGCACCCGCTCACAGCGCCGCTAGAACACTCGATTTTTTTGCTGAACAGGGTGTCAAACTTGTTGCCTCACCCACCTTATTCTCCTGACCTAGCTCCGTGCGACTTGTTCTTATTCCCTAAGATCCAAAAAAAGTTATGAGGTCGCCATTTTTACACCGATGAAGAGGCAATCGCTACATTTGAGGAAGAAATTAGCAACCTTTCAAAAGAACGTTGGTCTTAAGAATTTGACAAGTGTTTTTACCGAATGCGTAAATGTGTTGAGGTAGGGGGAGAATATGTTGAAAAAACAGAATAAAGTTTTTAAAAAAAACCTTGTAGTTTTTCTTTATCTAAAAACTTCCAGCTTGACCCTCGTAATACGTCCAGTTGATGCGCCTGATGCGCCAAATGATCTCCACGCTCTAGATCATCAAAGGAGGACGTTTGGTCGCTATTCTATAGACACTATCATGTCGAATGTTTGCCCGAGCTGTCTTGCATAATAATTAATAAAGAAGCGCATCTTCGCCAGGTCGAGTTCCTAATGCCTCTACCAAGGCTCTTCCGAAAGTCATTCGCTTGGAGCAACTCGGCGTTGCGAAATAAGCTGCCGGATGTACAGCATTTTAATGTAAATATACATTCGTCTATTTGCAGTGCTTCTAGATCGTGATATGCTTTCTAGCTTTGCGAGAAGTTGTTTATAAAGATATATATGAATTGTAAATTAAAATTGGGAGAATCCTCCATAACCTAAATCCCTATTTCGCATCGACTGCGATGGCTATTTCGTACTTGCCTATCATATTTCTAACCAATCAGTTTTCCAGTTTTAATCCAGCCGTTATCTCAAAATCTCGAATCCGTTGAACGCCATTTACTGGGAATAATTTACCTGCTCAATAACTCATTTTTATTTTCCACCATAATCTGGCTATATATACGAATAAGCTCCTGCTGTATCCATTCGAAATGCGAACATTGCTCACAATTCTGTCACTCTGAAGCTTGTATTGTTTCATATGTTCAAAGAATATTCTTATTAGAGATTAGTTCTCTTGTCGCCAGCGCAAACTGTTCCGGAATCGATGCGAAAATGGGCAAAAAGGCCCCCTTTCGGAAACCAAACAATGACCGAAAGTACAACGACAGAACTTGAATAACTATAACCTGTTCTACGTGCCACTGTCTGAATTTGTCGATTGTTAATGGTTACAAATTTGGCTGATTAACAAATATTTCGTCTTGGTGATGTTGAGCTTCAGACCATACCATTTATATTTGTCATAAGATGTTGAAGAGCTTCTAAGCTATCTGTTACAATTGCTGCCGTCCGCATAACGGATATTCCTTATTGAGAACTACACCTTGGTCGTTTTACTCCAATGCCTCTCTGGAAATCTCCTAGAGATTTTTTATTATTATTTTGGAAAGCCCCTGTTTTCTTATTTTGGAGAAAATACATTTCATAGATTTTGTATACATTCAAGCTGATAAAAATTAAGTTCGACTCGGTTACTCCCCGCGTGTAAGCAGATAAGGATCTGCTAGGCAGTACACAAAATGACGCCTGAGTACGTGTTTTCTAGTTTCATAATTTTACGTATGTTTTGTACCTATTTTCTCTTAAGGTGCCCCGCTTCTAGGCTAGGAAATTTACACTGCTGCGCTCTCGACTACAAATTTTATCAGTCAAATATTAACTTTTCTTACCTTATGTAGGTCTGGCAGCTATAGTATCTTGAGACGGGGTCTAGTTGATTTTACAGGAAAGTTTAAGCTCGATTGAGGAACAATATTCATAGTTTTATCTTATTACTGATATGATATTTGAACGAAAAGGTGAAGGGGCAATGCTCAATCTGGAAGTCAATAATAATGAGAGCAGGTTATTTCCTTCTGTATTGTTTACAGGTTATAGAGATATATTCTAAGATCAATTTAGTTTGATACTGTGCACAAGGGGTTTGGGCTTGTTTTGAGAACTATAACATCGTTAAATGAATATAGAAGAAATACTTTTCACTATGATTACTAACGAACTTTATTGATGTATTAGTTGCCTTGAACCGTAACTTCCAACACTAGCATATTTCTATCTGTGGTACAAAAGGTGTCGAACGATCACAGGGGAAAACTTTGGACAAATTGTTTGAGGGAAAACTGCTGTTCATAGAATAATTTAATTTAAAGCCACAATAGAGAACCAAAATTCAACAAAGCTCGCTCCTCTTTGACCCTCCTCTCCTGTTTGAATGTGCTTACTACCAACTAAAAGTTATTCCATGAATATTCAGATTCTGCCCGCATATCTGATGGTGAATTTTCACAATAATGTCGAAGATAGGAGTTTGTAAACATGGGCGTTCTCCTAGCAGGATGTTTTTGTACCAACCGTGAGAGGTTCAACATTCTCATCAAACGAATATCTCAAGGTACGCAACAAGTCAACCAAATTACGTTGATTTATTCTACAAATGACAGCTGGAAATGATTAATATAAAAAAGCCATCTTACCTGGTTTTGCATGCATATATGCTTCATTTTCAGTTTGAAAAACAATCTGCATAATACGGATGAAAAATGCTACCTCGGAATTTGAGCCGGCTATTTTCACCCACGTGTTTACTAATAACGCCAAGTCACGGTCAGATAAATGTTTTTCCAATGTTACTTCCCACGTTGACAGGCGGGAAGGTATTGCAGCTGATTGACAAAATTCGAATAGAGGCCTAAACAGCTGATTTCACTTTTACAAAGTATGGTATTTTCTTCCTGTACGCTCCAGACAAGTGACTATTCACATTGACCTTAGAACGCTGTAAATACTGATGGAATTAAATCGAATTTTAGTAGTTTTCTATGAGTAAGGGTAGCAAAATTCGGTCTTGCAATAACTGAACAGCTTGGAAGTATAATATGTTTTTGGATAGATGTAACATATTTTAGGTTTGAAATCAATCAACGGAGTTACTTCGACGTTTATGCAGTGAACAATCTGAATGTTGCTTTGTATACTGTTTATGCAGTGTACACTTTGACGTCTTGAAACTTTAGACGCGTCTGTGCTTCCGAAGTTATACATATTCATGTAAGTGAAACAACAATTTAAAACAAGCGAGTTTTAAGTTAATAAAGCAATCAAAATTCGAAAAGGCATCGGTTAGTGACATTAACAACTTGTATATTAGTTGATACATTGACTGTGCCTACCAAAAAGCAGTTTGCACTATGCATTAGACCTGATATAGGCATGTACGTTTCGTCTTTAGCCTAGACTTGTTAATATAACCTGGCGGTCTAACCGTAGAGAGCAATCAACGCTCATCTACAAGCCAATGGGCAGCGCCATAGTGCGCGAAGCTCGGTGATGAGTGCTGAATTTGAAAAGTGTCCTAACGTCATTTTTCATACTCTACAGGTGTTTCGACGTAGTTTCAACATTTTTTAAGGGTGTTCAAAGAAACTTCACGTATGTGTTTTTTTAACAAGGTTTCATCAGCTTGACTAGTATTTATGTAATGAAATCGTTCGACATTTTCCTTGCTTGGGAAGTACAACAGAGTTAATCTACTTCACTCCAGTTTTTAATAAGTTTAAAATAATACCGAAGCGATCAACAGAACATTATTTTATTGTAAAAAACGTGGGTTGCTTGTTTTCAAGTGGTATTCATACTCGTATTTTATTGGTAGCTATTTGTAAAAGCAATGTTGGTTCAAAAATATAGTACAATTGAATACATTTTTTATTAATCACTGTATTATTATTATTTCTTTACGCTTACTAAACATTGTTTTATTATAATGAACTAGTGAACTTTCTATCCATGTTGAATTAACAGAATCTGATATTCTCGAAACAGAAAATGTTTTTTTTACACGGCATCTGAAGCTAGTCGAGTTAATATAAAATTTGTTTTTGCTGCCAATTTATACTGCATCAATTTTCAAAAAAACGGTACTGCAAATTAATTTGGGATTTTGAAAATAAGTGTCACTATCAGTATATTATCATTATAACAAATATGATACAAATCTACGAAAAATGGGATTCCTGGAAGGTATGGATGATAAGATATGAAGGGCATTTAATTACCGTTTGATTATGGCGTTATTATATGTCTATTCTGCTGATACTACTGTGCTACACCAAGATAACCTTTATAGTATTGAGTTAATCTACTCTACAATATTTCTAATGGTAGCAAGATCAATTTCGCATGCAAAGAAGTTCTCTCTAATTTCTTCCTATGTAGATTTCTTCTTCCACTTACTTATCTGCAAGTTCTGTAAATTGCATACCATCCACCTCACCTTCATCCACAGTCAACCAAACGTTCTGCAGTCGCGGCACGTAAACGTGCCGTGTCAGAACGGAATATGAGGAGAAAATGTTTGATCTGGATGCTCGTTCCTTTCATATCGACGCTGTAGCTGTTCCAGGATTCATTTCGCACGATAGCAATTTTGACGAGTCACAAAGATGTAGCGGGAAAGTTTTCCGTCTCAGTTTATTTGGAACCAGCTGCAGGCGTGATGGATAGATGGCTATGGAGTTTTAATTTCGAAGTACAAAGTTATTGAGAATAATTTCACTTTTATTCATTCGCACGGGTATCGATGACCATTTTGAATTTCACAGCAAAACGGTTAAGCTTGATTCATAGTCGACGTAAGTGAATAATTTGGCATGTTTGATTCATAGTTGGCCGTACAACTAACGCACAGGCGTGCAGAATATGGATTATTCCAAGGTTTACTGGTTATGTTGCTTAATGTCTGTACTTTATTATCGAAACAATAAAAATATGCACCAAAAATTATTTTTCACTGACGTGTTTCGATTATTCAAAGGTTGTGCTTCGGACTTCCATTGCCTATATTATATTCACTAGCTAGTGAGTCGTTTGTGTGGCTAGTTCTGATTGGTTCGAACGGCGTTACGACCGAGTAGCCTAGTTTTCTGTTGACGCTGCTGTTCGGCGCTCATTAAGTGTAACATTCGTGTTCAAGTTCGTTTGGTCCAGCTGGAGTTTCTTCATATTCCTTATAAGTGCCTGCCATATTGGTTTTATTTCTACGCTAGGTTTGCTTTAAATGTGGTCGTTATTGGAGGAATAGCCACACAAAAGACACGCCAGCCAGAGGAGTATAAAAAGCTGCGAAGGTCCGAAGAGATATGTTCGCCAGTTAACCTGAAGACGATTGAAGATATTAATATAAATAATATTATATATTAATTATAAATATATTATAAATATACATTGTCTATGGGATAGCATATTCCGCTGCATGAAATAAATGTGACTTCTTGTACCAGTGTATTAATTATATATTACAAAAGAAATGGGTCCACATTACAAAGAAGATATTCAAAACAGACATATTTTATTTACAAACGGAACCATAAGTACATGTAAATAGTAGTTTTTCCTTCATTTGCATCCTTGTTCTTGGTAGAAAGTATAACAAACAGGACTGAGATTACACTTATGAGGAATTTAATAATTTTTTATAACAAACCTCGACCACACCCCATTTATGGAAGGTTGGCGTCTGCCTCCTCCCGATAAACAATCAACAATCGATATGAATGGAAAAACGAGCGGGATTTGTTTTTCGAAAAATTCTATGAAGTGATTTAGTTTCATGCAGATCTAACAAAAAAATATTATTTTCGTGATCAAAGTGACTAAAGACACATTTTTAGGTTTGTATAAACGAGCCTTTCTGTAATATTTAGTCACCTTTCTGGAAACGTATACAAACGGCATAATTTGCGATATCGAAAACGCTGTTGCTAAAATTTTGACTAACCAAATTTTTCTTTATGTCAAAGAAATCTATGCTTAAAGGTAGATGAACTTTGTTATTACATTCCTATATCCAAAATGAGTGATTTTTATAGAAACTAGATGAGACCAACATTTTCGTGGTTTTTGAGGGAGGTGTCAAATTATCAGTAGATGACTTTGGAGGAATCGGTTCAAAGATAAATGCTGAAATGAGGACAGATTTGCGCAACAAATACACAAGGTTTCACGGATAAAAAGATTTTGCTTTTTATGCAATACAATTCTGTTACATTTGTTTTTGAACTCTTGTATATAATTTGCACAATTTTATCTTAATGATTGAAGTACCAAGAGCATCTACAATGTTAGTGTTATGCGTTTCATCAAATTTCTAGAAATACGAATTATTTTTAGATATAAGAATGTAATAGGTTCCTTTATATCTCAGTGCAAAATCCAGTGATATTGAGAAATGCTGAGAATTTTTGAGATACCAAACAAAAAACAGTTCCTGGCCCACTTTTTTTTGGAGATGTCTGAAAAGAAAATAAAAAAATTCGAAGAAATAAAATATCTCAAAAGTAACGGAATTTAAGTCTATATACGCGCTCTTTCCAGAGACGATATAATGTTCCATTTGAAATAACGAAGCTTAGGTCTATTTTGGTATAATCAGAAGTTGCAGATAATTAGAAATATATTCGCTGAGAATAAATCAAAACTTCGGAAAATTAGCCTCAATAATTAGCAATACAAATATCGTCTCATCTCGTCGTGAAGAACTATGAACATCAGAGGACAATGAGGAGTTGTATATTGCTATCACACATTACACTCAGCTCGTCTTCAAATGTCGCACTCTATGGGGATGCCTATTGGCTACTTACGAAGTCAAAGGTCCTAACATCTGGACTGCCTTGAAGCGGCAACTGATTTACAGCGAAATTCCTTGTTCTTCGTAAACACTTTTATGATGTACCGTATCTTGGCGAATTCACATCAGAAGCTGACAACTGATATCAGACCTGTTATAGACATAGTGGAGAGCATCCACTTAACTCGAGTTGAGAGTTGACATTTCTATTAAGATAAGTGTTTTCATTTAAATTTCAATGATCTCCAGCCTTACTACCTTATATCTAAAACTTCTTCTATCTGATAAATTTCAACTTTATAGGGGTCCACAGACTTATTTTTTACGCATCTGTTTTGTACGACAAACAAATTGCACATTTTTCTTTAACATCTCAACCTATCCACAAAATTACATATGTAAATACATAAGGAAACGGACAAGATGTACGAAAAAATGGCTTTAGAAGAGAAGTGACTCTTCTCATATCGACCTTTCAAAAGAACTTTAACTAGGGCCGAAATATTGGATTAATTATTTATGGATGGATTACGGTAAAAGGTATTTTATTAAAATTAGTAGCCACAGGAAGCTGTGGCTTCGTCTTTTCTAATAAAATCACTGTATTCACAAGATTTTATTTCTCACGGAAAACTGTGATATAATCGCACGAATTCATTGGTCCTTCATGAGTTTGTAAATTTAAAATTATCCGACATTTGAAGTAGGTGAAGATACCGTTCGAAGATTTTGTAACAAACATAGATCAATACATACAGACACGTGAAGTTAGTAAGAAGCGTGTTAAAGATAAATATGTCACTTTAGTCCAACTATAAGTGCGTCTGTCAGTCAGTCACTCCGTGAGAATTATTTTTTTACATTTTTAGTTGATGTACAATATTATTGATACAGTGGTAAAAAAATAAAAGGTGTGCAAACAATGGCTGCGCTATTGCACAAATTCGCGTTTTTGAAAATTGTTGAACCGGATTACTTCGTATTTACTATAAATGACAAGTTCATGGAACAAATTTAACGTACAAAATCAGGCTAAGCCGGATTCTTTACGTCAGTTTTGTTCGCGACGACAAACGACGGACTTATATGCACACACTTTGATTTTGCATCTGTTTTGATCGCCAAACAAAGCAGTCTCGTAAAAACGAAATCTGTGTGCCGAGGACACAAGAACAAGGATGTACTGATTAACAATATACTAAAATTTCCTAACTTTGTATAAAACCTATCAATAAAGAAACGTAGGCACATTTTATTAAACACACACTTCAAATGAGCATTTAAAAATGGTGCAATAATACATTCGATATTTTCTTAAATTTCTACATCCATACATATTAACCTAATTTATATATGTATTCTTTCTTATGGCTTATACACAGCGTGCAGTTGTTTGAGTGATCACAAAAATATTATGGCGAAACCACAGGAAGGTCAAACTTGAGAAACAACCATTTTCGTCACAAAACTGCATGTCTGAAAGCGTCATTACTACAATGCCTATTTGGGGGTGAGATACTTGCGATATAGAATTTTTTTTTCATTTTTTGTCATGCTAGAAATGTAAAAAGCTTCTTAAAGTCAGAAAAAAAACTCGCGTATGATAAAAAAAGTTCCGGTTTAAGATTTTTTGTGCAAGATATTTTGCATCGAGTTATGCAGTTTCCTTAAAAACATTCCTATCAAAAAAATGTATGAATGAGCAATATTTTTGAATCAAAAATTAAAATATCTTGCCAAAGTTTAAGTTTGGAAATGTTCAGATAATAATTTCACCCAAATACATCTTCTTTTATAGACTAAAAATAGATTCCCATAGAACAAAAATAAAAAGGCAGTCAATGCACTTTTAGTTTTCCAAAAGCATAGATTTTCGTACAGAATTATCATTTTCTGTTACTGAGTAATTCTTGTCCGTATCACGCTTCCTAGAACCTTTCAAAAAAGGGTTAATCTCTATAGTTTGACCAATTGGACAGCATCAGTACGAACTATATAATATATTACAGATTATACCAAATTTATAACATGGATGTTTCAGTAAAATGGCTGTTTTGCAATCATACCTCATTCCAAATAAACGGAGTTGTTTAATTCCTAGCTTTCTCAAACTAAAATTGAGCTTCCTCCTCGATTAGTCTTGGACACGGATATAACCTTCTATCATAAAAACGTATTTTTATCCAGCGTGTTTATGATGGGGTATTTCTTCATGAATTTTACTATAAAATCAATTAAAGTGGATGTATTAATTTTCTTATCAACCACAAGCTGGATGATTTTCATGAGATACATTTTGTTTGAACTCTTGACAGTATCAGGAAACTCTTTAAGAAATAGAAATGAACAACTGAACCAGTGAGCTTGCAAAACAGGACACAATACATTGTCTTCACATGTGTATCTATATATATCGATGCTGTTTACAACTAGTTGAGTGTAAGATATTGAACTGAGCTCTTTAAAAGATGTATCATATTGACATGGAAAAATATACATTTATTTTACTGACTACCGAGTGTAGTGAAAGAATCAACTTCATTGTGATATGAGCCAGTCAAGAGGCTTTGTTGAGCTTATTTTAAAAATGCTTTTTTCCATTTTGAATTTTGTTCATAATGAACTACTTTATAATTTGTTTCCAAAATGAATTGTTTTTAGACCAGCTAAAAGCAGTGAAGCTCTTCCATCATTCAGATACAAAAATTTGCGTCTAACACAAAGCTTCACAAATAAAATTATTGAAATCTGGCAGTCTGAAGATGATTGAAAAATGAAACGCGTCACTGGAAAAGAGAGTTTTATTTGTGAAATCAAGTATTAAACACACAATTGTTGTTCTGAATACATTTTATTTGATTTGATAATGATGATTTGATGATTGAATTTTTAAATATTTTTTTAACCAACGCATGGCGAAACTATGTCAGATAACATTTTCGTCTCTTTAAATTAACTATCTTCGGGCATACGGAAAACATTCAACCTGAAATCGATACCGCCCAGTCAGCTAAAATTGAACAAATCCTAAAAAAATACCTCGGCTTTTCTAATCAGCCGATTTCAATTTTTCAAGATGCATTTTGAAATTTCAATCTCCTTTTATGTCTTGAATTTTCAGGAGTCCAGGTTTCTTCTTTCAGACTATCTGATTTGCAATACGAACAACTTTCTTCCTAATCTTATGTTGAACAGTTGTAACTTCATTTATGTTCTTTCTATTTAGCAAACATGTTGTCGACGAATCCTGTGCGTGAAAAGTGCAAAATAAACTAACGACGTAAATCGAATTCTGGTGAAAGCATGTTTTCGAATGTATTCGTAAAGGAAAGCTACATATCCCATTTCTTTATCATGCAAAACACGAGTCAATCTTCAAGAAATCCCCGATTCCGCGAACCAGATGGAAATCTACCTATTTCAAAAAGAAATAGCCATAAAACGCAGAACAGTGTCGTCACCGTTTATAGGAAATACGCTCTTGGCAGTAAAAGATGTTACAAAGTATAACGTCGGTAATGGGGCTATCCTTAATCCTATCCTTAACCCTCACGTTCTGAGGAAGTTTTGTTAGATGGATGCGTTTTATTACATGCACCCCAACTAGAACAATGATCGTAAAACGTCACGCCTGGAACTTCACTCAACTGGCAGGTGGTGGGGAGTGAATATTTGTGGTGTCCATCAAGGTTCTTGAATATTTTTTATAGCTATCTCGCATAAAAGGGTCATCACCAAGTCATTCATTCTTTAGGAGAATCTCGACGTCCTAGAAGGAGCTACAACGTTTTAAAGTCAATGTGAATAGACATGTATTCTCTTGACTTGACAATAGCTTAGCTATAATAAAAGAAAAGGATTTCTTCCAGGTTGATTAACTGAAAAACTACCTTTAAATCTATGGTGATCGGATTTCAACATGTTATACCATTTGAATTTAGATAGAAGGTATAGTTTGAAGTCTTATACTATAAGAAATCAAATGAAATTTGATGATGAATATCTCGTTTTTTCAACTATCTACGATTTCAACACCACGAAAATCCATATCCTCATTGCTGTACAAGCAATGTTGAGGTAATTTGGGGAGAGGTATGATTTGGGTATGCCTCAATTTCTGAAACAGATAAAATATTATTTTCCATAACGCATGGTCAGAAACACTACTCAGCCAAACCAGTTCATTTAAGCGCCAAACGTGTTTTGATAAGTATGTCAGTATCCGAAGATGTAGGCATAGTTAACGAAACACATGTCGAGTTTAAATAAATTGATTTGACAAGTGAGAAAACTGTGTAGTGTTTGGGGTTGCTCCTTTACGTGATGAATTCAAATGTTGTCATGTATTACGATTTTAAGCCTTCCGAAATTACTTTTGTTACTTCAAATATAAAAAAAGAGATCTGTCATATGGTCCTGTTTAGACTAAATCGCATGCGACATCGTTTATGCGAGAAGAGGCTTTAGACGACAGCCTCAAGACAACGAACGATAGATTTAAGAGAAATTGGAAAATAACAAATAAAAATTTTATTTGTAGAAATTAAAACGCTACCTTTAAAAAAAATTGAAAAACAGAAATTTAATATTTGCATATAGTTGAAAGTCGTGGCATCTAAACTTTCAAGTGTCAGGCCAATTCAACAAATAGACAAAATCAGAAAAATCTTGAGTGTATCCTCTCCACTATACATAAGACCTGCTGTAGATGCATGTTTCGCCCAGAGATATGTCAATGCGTAAATCATCAAGTTATAAATATCATTATGCAAACCATATTCAATTATATAGTTTAAGCGATGCTCTAATATTTTTATTAGGGTTAACTCCAATACGTGCCTTAACTTCATTGAACAACCTTTTTAACATAATAGTTCTAAGGCAGTTCAAAGAATCTACGTTACACTCAGAAAACAAATTATGCAATGAGAAATACAAAGGAACGCGAAAAAGCTTTCAATATAAAACGTGCTGCAACATTTTTTCAATTTCCAAAGATATATCCATGCACATTTATTATATAGAATTACCTGCAAATCTTTGAAAGAGCTCAGGGTATAACGGGGTTTACACATAAAATTCGGGGCTAATCTGCCTACAAGTTGACAGGATGGTCCAAAAGCTATCATATAATTTGAGCAATGGAAATCTGTGTCTATTATCACGGGGAAATGAAGTCAACAACAAAACTTAAAGACTACATTTTTAAGGCGTTAAATAATTTGGCTCAGAATATAATGTTTTAGAAAGCTTGATATCATAATTATATGATTTAATTATCTACATCACTCAATAGTATGGGTTGTTTTATTTGAAACAGTCGAACTTTCGATCATATAGATCTGAAATTTTGTTTGATAACCTTTTGAGCTCAGATACTTTTTAAAACAATAAAAGTTCTATGGAGTATAATGTTTAATAAAAGGTTTATATTTTTTTCCACTATTCAATTATGCTTTATATCATACACGTGATAAAAAGATAAACATAGAATTTGCAATTTTAAATGTATTATTTATATCAATATAATATATACATACGTATATCACAGGGTTACATTTATCATTAAACATTAATTCACGATACTTGAAATGCATTTGGAATATATGACAAATTCCATTTGATGATGAATCGATGTTTTTTCAGTGTATTACTAAATTAAATTCGTTTATGTTCCATTCATGGGCTTTTTATTCCCATTATTTCGTTCTATATTTTCCAATATAGATTAATTCATACTGATAAATGATTTGTTGGTTGTGGTAGGTATCAGGTGATCTTCATTACCCGCAGTTTAGTTGTTAAATGTCTTTATTATCTGATGGTTCCCGGTTTTGTATCCGCCTTTCACAGGTCGACCTTGAACATATAAAGCTTATCTTATGGGTTCTAGTATTTCATACGCATTTTCAATGTCGACCTTGAATGTATGACCTTGAGATGTAGGTCTTACGACCTTTACATCATATGACATCCTAAGGATAAAATTGGTCTGAACTGATTTTGATTCTGTAGGGATGGACCTATAGTCCATTCCACGAAACCTGATAGTGAAAGTAAATAAACTTTTACTATTGAGTCGAGTTTTATTGGAGAGAAAAGGATATGCGACGCCCACAGTCAGGACCGTATCTGAATATATAAATAACGAAATTTAATTCTAATTCCTGTTAGAGATAAACACATATGAATATGTGCAAAATCACTTACTTTACTCAGAATCAAGATTGCTTTTTGTTTACTTTGGCGATGAAAACGTTCCCCTTTCTTTGTGTTCCTTGATCAGTCGGTACACCGAAGCTTCTCCTACACCGCACTGTTCAGCTGTATTCCGCACAATTTCCAATTTTAAAGTATCTGGATCCGATTGTTCATTCGATTTGTATACGTTATAAATAATGTCTTTTCTGTACTACTGAAAGCCCGTCCTGTTTTCGACCGCTTTTTAGGAAGGAATTCTTCAGCGGAATCTGTTGAACTTGACATTGTTTTGAAGTAAATTACCCACTTATTAAAAATAATTCACCGAACGCTTTATAAATAATAAAAAAACACAAGAACATGCGGTACCAAAACTTTGCGTAATATAAACACAAGAAAATAGCGACGTGGGGCTGGTACTGGAGCAAGTGATCAAGTAAACATAATACGTAAATATACTCGTAATTCGGAAATCGATACAATTGATCAAGACGTGAAAGGAAACACGACGTACGTCGTAGTATTTGATTAACCGCTCAGCCGCAGACACACGCTGTGTCTCCAAGTCTGCATCATGTTAGAAATGCGTCGTTGTCACTATGGACAACTATTCACTGATTTTCCTTAAAACATATTCAGGTTATTTTACAAAATATTGGATTGATTCGCATTAATGTAATCACGTCGTATCAGTTTGAAATAATGTATGGCAACATAAAGTCAGTAAAGTGAGAAGTTGTAATAATATAGTGGAAACTAACACAAAGTGCGAGCAATTTATTAACTCATATGACAACCTGACAATAATCGTAGCGCCTGTTGCGATTTATATTTTTACATTACGTTCCTGGATTTTTGCGCCCCGCCTTTCTGTTTATCTCTACTATCTGGTTTCGTGGAATGAACTTTAGAATTGTTTCGAAGCTAATCCTACTTTTGTTGGAAGGACAACTATCTACTTATATGCCGATGAAGAGAAATTATACCCCCAAATTCTTCCAATTTCTGTGCCAAATTATGTAACTATCGTCTTTGTTTGCCCTTCTTACCCCCATGCTGACTGTCGGCACAGCCAATACCACTTTGGACCAACCTGAGCGCTGGAACACACATAATGGGTTCATTCAAACATCGATTTTTGTACCGTCACGAAACCATTGGGAAATAAAGTCTGTCGGTACGGTTTTTCAAATACCTTTCGACTCTATGTATCGGTTTGGTTTAACGGTACAGAATCTGTCACGTTTGCAGTTGGAGCAGTTAATGGATCGTCCCATGAACCACGTAGAACGCTTTAAGTGTCCTGTGCACGTCCGTGACGGTACATTGTGCGGGAATCGGGATTGTTGGAACAAACTCCTTAGTACATCAAAAACACCGAAAATACTATTGCTACGTATAATCCGGCGGCCGCTTTCGCCTGTCCCGCAGACAGTTCCGAAGAGGACGTCGGTCCTTGTTTGACAGTGATAGGCGTCGGTCTGTATTCGTCCGGACAGGGCAACTTCTTCGATGGTATGGTCATCAGGAAGGTTTTGTTGATTCCGTCGTCCTCTTTGTAGTCGTATTTCTTGTATTGCTCGATGAGCTCTTCCCAGAACGTGTCTGATCTGCAATAAGACGGATAGAGTCGAATAGATTGAATTTTACACGCATAATAATAATAATAATAATAATAATAATAATAATAATAATAATAATAATAATAATAATAATAATAATAATAATAATAATAATAATAATAATAATAATAATAATAATAATAATAATAATAATAATAATAATAATAATAATAATAATAATAATAATAATAATAATAATAATAATAATAATAATAATAATAATAATAATAACGTCTTCATTAGGGAGAAATTTAGCCAAAGGCTACTCTTACATTTAACCCTAGAGAGGGATATATCGTGATCGCGAAAATTTTCGTATTTAAGAATCGATATCGGTGTATACGTTGTGAGCTAAGCGATTAATTTTATATTTTACATAATACCAGTGCATTGTGAAAAATGATCAATATGAGATGGCAATGAAACTATAACTATTTATTATGAATTATATTGATCCAAACTAATCAGAACTAGCCACACAGACAACACGCTAGCCAGAGGAGTATAAATAGCTGCGAAGGGACATGTTTGCCAGGTGATTTGAAGACAATTAAAGTTCAATCGAAACGTCGCGTCACTGAAAATTATATAGACAATGGAAGTCCGAAACACAACATTTGAAGTGACATGTCTTTTTCACAATGTATATGTTATAAACCATGAGAGAAGATATATCTCGAATTCGAAATATTTCACGATTTCCTTTATCTATTGGCGTGGAAGTAAAAAGGTAATATTTGTGACAAACCTTTCAACGTAAGGGCAGACCAGGTTCTCAGGTATCTCTGGTATCTTCTCTGAATTCGGACTGCATTGGATTTCCTCCAAGGCGTACTTGACAGCTACTTGCGTCGTCTTCCTGTGCAGGACGTATATCCAATCCAAGCGGCAATCACAACTCAGTCTATTACCTGTAACAAATACAGAATGTTCATATGTTGCTAGTTTTTTAATTACAAATATATCTATTCAAATGGCATCAAAAAGGGAAGTTAGCATTTTACACCGTTGCAAATGTATGTATGTATGTATGTATGTATGTATGTATGTATGTATGTATGTATGTATGTATGTATGTATGTATGTATGTATGTATTAATGTATGTATGTATGTATGTATGTATGTATGTATGTATGTATGTATGTATGTATGTATGTATGTATGTATGTATGTATGTATGTATGTATGTATGTATGTATGTATCTATGTATGTATGTATGATGTATGTATGTATGTATGTATGTATTTCAACACTTATCTAGAATCCCACTATAAAGATTGGGATGGTTTGTTTCAAGATAGAAATCTAATATTTTGAAGTTCAGAACGTTAAAAATATTGGTTATCTATATTTTCGTTTTGTGTGTTACTTATGGAGATGTATTATATTAAGAGCGTATAAGATACTGAAAAACGAAAATCAGGCATGCCACGATACTGACATTTTGGGTATATTTCTGTAAGTTATTCATGATCCATGAATACTTATGCTTCAATATATGTATAATGTCGACGGTAAAATACTATCAAATTTATCATATTTATGAATTTCTGATAAAAAAAAAAATCATGAATAATAAATAAAGTACTAGACCTCAAAAATCACAGCTAACTGAGAATCGCCCATTAGCATTTGATTTGAGGTGCAGGAACCTGCAGGAGTAGAGTGAGGTATATCTGTGGTCTGTACGATTTGTGAGGCCCATATTGTGAGATTCTGCTTATTATCTCTCGTATTGCTGATGTCTCATTCATACATCTGTAGTGTTCTAAAATCATTCAGCAAGTTGAAGTATTTCAATAAGTTGTATATCTGAGACATATATCTTTTGATATAATTTGTGTAGAGCAACTTACAAAAAGCTATCTCAAATTGATAATAGTACCCGATTAATAAACAAACGATGCTTAAATGTAGCGTAGATACAACACATTCATTAATATGAATTATATACCAGAGCCATACATATGAGTAAAAGCGCGCTGCGTTATGTTCTACAAGCACTGTTTACTAAAACGACTATGTATGTAATCCACGTACCCAGCCAACTTACGACGCATTAAATTTTAATGCAACTTGATACTTCAGTATGATGTTAATCATATCGCGTGCTACGAATTTCATTTTAGCTCTAACGCTATGAGTGGAAGTGTATAATGGTCCGGTCTGCTTCAAAACTAATGAGGTAATCATGTTGCTAGATAATTATATTGCTAATGCGCCCATTGTCGTTCCTGGAAAATGGATTTTACTCTTCCAAGAATTCGTAGATTCAGCGGAGATAGAACTACTATTTAATTTAATATCCGTTTCATAGACAGCAACATATTATGAGTTTAATTTAAGAACAATAATGTTTTGCTGTTTTTAGAAAGCGCTAGTCTGGCTGTAAACGCAAGTAGCGTGTAGTGGCTTATTTGAAAAACCAAGAATTGTGGAAGATTTTCATTTGAATGGGGCAGTTAGCAAGCAGAAGTGACGATAGGACGATAGAAATTCCAAATAAACGCACGAAGAACCACTATACAGTTCCAAACTCACAGGCGGTCTATGATTTTTTCAGACCGGTACATCAAGAATTCGAGTTTGTTGATAAAACTACAGAACTCCGTCAGAAAAGGTTTGACAGCGCTACGAGACATTTATTTAGAAAAACTAATTTCGAAGCGAAGGGACCTACGTTGGTCCACAACAAGTCCTGACCTGACGCTGGATTTTTAAACTTCGACATTCCACCACGAACTCTGTGGACTTTAATATTGCAAATTCGGGTTGGAATAAACGCAGTGAAAACGATGCGAGTTGTTTCTAATAATTTAATGTCTAGACTGGGACCGGATGCACTATGAAGTACCTAAGAAAACAAGCATCCATCCATAAATCAACATGCTGATCAAACGGACAATTCGATCTGTTGAAAACTTCAAGCTGCGTAGAATAAGCTAGGAGTATTATTCTTCCAAAGTCAATTGTGGATCGTAAGAAACATTTTTTTAAATAACCTACAGCTTGTCTGTAAACTCTTGACCCCGGTGATTGTTAGTAATTTACTAACATAGATGCTTGTTCATACGTTAATGAAAATCTATGCGAAATGTCAGTTTCAACCCTATGCAACAAAGGTCAACCACGGATACATCGAGAAATGAGAGCAACTGTCTTGTTTGGCAACGATTCAGGGTAGGCAGGCGATAGCGGTGATGTACAGCGATGCCAAGTCTTGTAGGTTAGCCTAAGATCATGTTTAATGATAAAATATGATTCTTTTGTTTTGATTGAATCACAAATATAGAAAAAACAAGTCGAAATAATTTGTTTGCTTCAGTTCGAACTTTGATTTGGCAACTAGTAATAGCGGTGGGCTAAACTAAAGGGGAACTTAGCTTCTTTCTTAACGGGGTTGATTTGACCTCTTGCTATTTTAGTGGTTTTTACGATAGGTTATTGAATTAATTGAATAAGGGCCTATAACAGTGAGACAAGTGATTTTTTATCCGTTCAACAAGGCAACTTGGATGAATTTCATGGACCATTTGCCCACTTCCGCCCACTGTTTGGTTTCTAAATATAGTATATCCCTTTACTACAAACTTTTGGTTTGTACAAAACATATAGCGACATGCGAACAACACAACTATAAATGATTTTCCTTCTGATTGACTGAAATGTTTTTGAGCAAGCATTTAGTGTCCAATTCTTGCTGAACATTTGCAACGAAAATTTATTATTTATTTCCATGAAATAAGTTTCCCAACAATATTGGGTTATTACCTTACGTTTCAAAAAAGTTTTGACATCCATATCACAGCATTGCATTGCAATTTGATTGGAATGAATGCCTGATCTGAATGGAATGGAAAAAACTGTCATATACTTTTCGGTATACGGGAAAATTTAATGTGGTTAATATTACTGTTTGCACGGGGCAGCGATCTTCAAAGTGAGATGCTTTACCTTCGAACATCTGATGATATCAATATTTGGAAGTCAAATCGGTACAAAGATTTATTGAATGTGAATCTACAAATCCATAGTTCAACGCACAAAAGATCTCAGGAAAATCATGATTGGTGTGTCGACCTTGGAGCTGGAGGGAGGTTCAAAAATTAAATATTCTGTCGAGCTTCTGGGAAATGACCTGGAACAATCATGTTGTCTTTGCTCCGAAGCTTCAGGACAACTCAGAAAAATCATTACGTCGAATTGTCTGCCTTACAAAGTACCTCCACAGTATAGAACATCCAAGAACAGTGGCTGAACTGTCTCTGTACTATATATACTATCAGGGTTATAAAGATAATGATGAGAGATACTCAAAAGAGCCTCTTATAAAATTCGTTCTTTTTCGAGAACCTCGTTCTGGATTGAGCTGTCGTGGAGTTTGTTCCACGATGGTTACAATTTGCAACGTTCTAAGGTCAAAGTGATTATTTCGCAGCTCTCCTAGATTGCAATAGGCTTTCATAACGAGGTATCTTTAATAGCTGAAATCAATTACTTACATCAATTTTGTGATTATGAGCTGCTTTTCCTTGATTCAGAATTAGATCGTTCATTCTAACCTTGAAAACAAAGAGTGAGGTAAATAAATAATTAGTTATTTCACGCTCTAGATTCTGGCCTACCGCTATAATTGTATCACAATTCAAAAATATGTAGGTGTTCCTTTTTTTGTTTTAACTAAGTTGGAAAGTTTGGTAGGTTTGGATTATCCGACTATAATTGTAATAGCTGCAGCAAATGTTACATAAGACTAATCAGTAGAAATGTTAGGACTAGATTTAAGAAGCACTCAGCACATTTAAAATATGACAGGATAGAAAAGTGTACAGTGACGGAACACATGTTCAATAATGAATATAAGATATATCTAGGCAATTAAAAAAAGTGCGTAGTATGGTCAACTGGACCCTTACCAAGCACAGGAGAGTCTAAATAAACAAGTAAACAAAGGTCTATTTTAAAGCGAATCCGTATACCTGACGTGTCCATTTGACAGGTAACCAACGTAATTAAATGTTACGGATGGTAGCAATCGATAGGCATATTACAATGATTAGGTATAATCTTTTAGTTTTAATTCCCCTAGAAGATGCCAAGATAGTTGGAGAAGCAACTGTCGGATTAAAAAAAGTGGTCTGGCGAATAGTGAAACTGCTTTGTGTCTGTTAATGACGGCTGGTAAATATTAGACATCGTATAAAACGGTAGAAGCAATAGAATTTTCATAACTGACGCTGGTACTACTACGCAGAGCAGTAATCATTACTCAGGAAATAGTATGGAAGACTACTATGATGAATCCGTATCCGTAACTATGTAAGCACAGAAAAGTTCTGTATTTAATTTGTTTTTACACAGTTATGGATGCTCACTTGCCTCTCATTCTATTGTCCTCCAATCTCTGAAAACGTGATAAACTAACTACCGTCGCGTCGCTTAGGTCTGCTCAGTCACAATTAATCTACCCTAAAAATAAGTAGCTTACGCTCCTCCATGGCAACGAATAATTGAAATCATTTATATCTCAAATATATAATTTCGGAGAGACCAGGGACATAAAAATTCCAAACGAGCTTGAGATTTCAGACATGTATAATTTAGTAGGATGGAAACCGTTCCATTTAATTTGGAATCCTGGAACAGACTGATCGCTATGTTACCCTTGGAGCGGAATTTGAGAAAGCGAATTTTCCATGAATACATGGTTTGCCTAATAAGGAAAACTACAGGGGATGTATGACTCAATGGTTAATAGGATAGGTTGAAATTTTCCATCATGTATGTCATAGGAGAATTGAGCAGCTCACCCTAAAAGGTGCAGCAGAACGCAAAGAAGCAGAAGTGGTTAACTAGGAATAGTAGCTCTGTGCAGTCCAAATTATTGTGCAGCAGTTTATACAGAAAGTTCAGCGATGATAATATACGACTTCTACCTAAATTACATACATTAAACCTAGAGCATAAAAGTTTTCCACATACACCTCTTTCCGGGTAAATTCCATCACTCTTTAAACTTATATACTTTAAAAATACCCTCAATCTCAATACTCGCTTTTCGAATATTATAATATGGTTTCCACACTACTGAAGCACACTCTAGCCTAAAGCGTACATAGAGAAATAAAGTATATACTTCTAGGGTATCGATGCTATTGAATGACTTATAATTTCTAACAATAAAACCATAGAACTTGCTGGCTTCAGCAGTTTTCAATTCTATATGCTCATTAAAACTCATCGTCATCTAACCAGACCAGACTAGATCTCAATATAGTTTCCCTTTGAACACCAGCAACCTTATAATCATAAAGAACGTTTTTTGCTAGAATTTGATACAACTTTACATTTGGAAACAGTTAAAGAAAAATTGTTTTCCAAACACCAGTTGTTGATTAAATCCATGTTTTTTACAATAACGAGCAATCTTGAGTGTCACTTATGGGAGTGAATATATTAGAATCATCTGCATACAGCAAGTTATTACAAATGAGAAGCAGCAGCAAGTTAGTAATAAATAGAAGAAATAGAAGTGGCCCTAGGTTAGATCCCTGTGGGACTCCAAAGGTGGCGATATATGATTTATAAACCCTTACGTTTAATAGCCAAGTCAGATATGACAAATGTACCAAAATAAAATTTTATCCGGTGGGTAAGAGGTCAACTATTTTTCATCAAATCGGCGTTTATTAATAATAGCAATAATAATAAATTGCCCACAAATTGATGAAATAAATAATGTGTGAAAAGCTGCGGAAAGCAGTGATTATTTTCGTCTCCATGTTTTAACGGCCTATGACTCTAATTCTAAGTAATTTATCATTTGGACATAAATGCTTGCGGAACAAGCAGCATATCAATTTAAGTATCCCCTTAGGCGTAAACTTACTTCTGACAGTTTTGATCCAGTAAATCTACAAACATCTTCTAACCCTTCATCAACTAATGAATATGGCAGGCTTACTGAAAAACCCAACCCCAAGCGCTGCTGGATGCTCAGCAAATATAGTCTTAAATCTGGCTTCTCGAACTCACTATTTTGCAAATGCTGGTTGTTAGGCAATGGCGTGCTGTTCATGGAGGCAAGCAAAACAGTGATTCCCGCAAAATCATGTCGGGGATTCCTTAGCAGCTTCTTTCTTGTTGAGGGGACACTGAATTGACACGAACTCTAGCTACCACTGACATTATCCACATATAATTCAGCTATTGGTTTTGTTAGGTGGCACGACAAGTCCATGTCATACATTAAATGACCCAAGACACCATATGAGTGAAATTATCGTTTGTGTAGGTTTCTTGCTTTAACGGATACACCTCTTTTATAAAATGAAAGACAAAATTCAGCAACAAATAAACTATAGAATTAACGGTTTAAATATTTTGAATTTACAAGATCTTTGCAATATGTGGCACAAGATCCATGTCTCATTTCTTAACGTATAAAAATGTGGTGAGAAGTTCAACGGCACAGGAGAGACTATCTTTGTTGAAAATAAACTTCTCCAAAACATGTCGATGCATCCACGTTTTTATGATGACGAATTTGCACGAAGTGACCCCTTACTCAAAATTTTAATGCACGTCCCTGCTTTGAGTAAAGAGGTTACGTGAAGCTTACTGTTAGGGTTTGTGTTGAGAAGTTCAGATATCCGAATTCGAATTTATTTAACGTCATTACTGGTTACACAAGACATATGTAACGACCTTAACCAGCCAATATCGTTGGATAATTACTTATCAGGAACCGGATTCAAAAAAAGAATCTACCAGGAAAAGATCTGTCTCCTGCTTACATAATGTAATTGAATTAAATTGTCGAACATTAATCTTCTTGCCCTTTCCATCAGATTGACCCAGATTTGTATTCTTCCGTTCCAGATTAGAGATCAAGATCTTGTATGGAAGTGGCAAGCCGACATGCCTGTAATTCTTCTGAACGGTGAGTGGTATTACATAAATAAATATTTGACAGTAGTGCTGGGAAATCCATACAAAATCTCCTATAAAAAAGTATTTCTTAGGCATTTGATAGAAGTGATTCGTGAACACTGGGCTAGTCGGGAGAGATCAATTTAATTCCAACTGTCGGCTAATTTTCGTTTCACTTCTGACCCCTTCAAATTAATGTTCCAATATCACTGTATTAGAGTTTTCTAAATTAAGTGTTTTGTGTGGTTTGAATTGAAAGCGAGGAGAAGTGATGTTTAATCAAGAGGAAGAATTGCTTGAATAACTTCAATAGGATGTGCTTTATAGTTAGTCCTTTTGTGAAGATATAACCATGTTTGGAGATGGTATGACCAATTCGCAGGTATGAGATGATGACTTGATCTCTTCTGTATTTGGAAGGACCAGAAGAATCTTCAAATTTAGTTTAATCTGGTATATCTTGCTACTGGTATTTTGATCCCATTAATTCTGCGACGAGGCTAGGATGTTGCTCTTGATGAGGTTTTGTTTTTGTTAACTGACCGAAAAACCATTAAATATCATATTCAACTATCAACAGTTCTGATAAATTGCGTGAGAAATCAAACTAAACTCCATTTTTTGTTTTGTCTTGTTTTGAATGAGTAAGTAGGCAATCTGGGTAGCCTTGTTAGCAGTCAAATCTGACAGTCCGACGATGATTGAAATATAAATCGAAACGCGCCACTGAAAGAAAAAGATTTTTATTTGTGAAACTGTGTATTAATTACACAATCTATTTATCTGCACGAAGGCACAAAAGTGTCTATCTCCCAAAAAACGAATATTCGAAGTTTTCCGGCGATGGTGGTGTTCCGTTTTTTCGATGGCAATATCCAGGAAAATTAATTCCGGATAGTGTGAGCGCCACAGCGAACCAAAGGCAACGCCTGCAGCCAGTGTTCGCCCAGCAGCCTTCTAAATCAATTACGTCCTCTGGGAGAGGCAAACATATCCCGACGTCTTATAAAATGGCCGTCACATCCAGAACGTCATTCATCAAAGCGCTGCAGATGCGAGAGCATCCTGATACCTATTATTTACGTCACATGATAGATCGTACGAAGATGGAGAGAAATCAGAACGACTCATGGTTGGAGAAAAATGCCACACAAAAAATCGTATTGTACGGTACTGCGTGTGATTTTTGATTATATATTTTTTAAGCATAACTCTTAACAATTGCAGAAAAAGCTTATCTTGCTCCAGAAGCGCGTATAAGCTCTCAAATCTCTCACATAAATGTCATGTTAGCTCCAGCGGAATCGCATGAGACAAAGGGGTGGACTATATCTGCTGATCAAGACTGGTGGGAAGATGCAAATGGTAGAAATGTTTTCAATTAGACATTTATCAAGATGTAAAATGTTACTGAGACTTAAGCCACGTCATATGCACAAAGAACTGAAATTAGTGTGACATATGAGCGAACTTATCTCCGCTCAGAGGTGGTGTTGCAGACGGAGGTCTTCCCAACATTCACGTCATTTTGGGTGTAGAGGTGTGGCTCTTGCGTTACATAAAATTGTCTAGATGAAGGAGCTTCCCTGGCAGTGGAATTACGGAGGTGTTTCCGAAAGAGTTGAAATCAGAGAAGTGTTCCCAAATTGGCTACACTCACGACGCACATACACCGCGTTATGCTAAATTGCCTGCACAAATTCATTCTGGCCGGACATCTATCAAAACTCAAGGAAGTGACGTGAGGTATTTCTCATTTTCAAAAAAATGCTGATTCAAGGAATCAATGGATACAAGCTTGATGTCGAAAGCATCACCTTAATTTGCAACATCGTTGGTGAACATTTCAAATGAAGTGAGTTGTCACGATATCATCAACGATAGCCAATATAGTTCCCGCAAGCATAGATCTACTAGATATTTTCTGGCTCACGTCACACGTATGTGGCGCAGAGTAATTGAGCTTCATGGAGAACCTTGAGTCGTGGCGCTCAATATATATCTAAAGCTTTCGATAGGGTATGGTTTGAGAGACTTTTGATAGAACCTATGGGCTACCACTGGGTTTGTGCCACTCATTGGCCAGTTTTCTCAGGGATCACTCCTTATTTGTGGTGGTGGATGTGTTTACCATCAATGCGGGTGTTCCTCAAGGATCTCTGAGTTCTGCAACGCCCTTCTTGTACATCAACAATTTGTTGGTGATAACATCTAATCCTATCTATAGCTGTGCAGATCACAGTGTTATAGGCTATCTGCCTTTGCGTGAAGTTATATATAAAAAAAACGTTGTGCAACTGAAAAACCAAAGTCCAATCATATAAATGTTTAGGGTTGTATAAAGGCTCACTGTTGATGTTGATGTTAATATAGGATCTGTGATTATTGCTGGAATGCGTGAAATATTGTAGTTTGTGGGGGGGGGGGGGGGGGTGGATGCCACTGCCCATTTTTATGTTCACTATTACGACACTTATGCGTGAGATGTAAAGCGGTGAGTTTTTTCCCGAATATTTATATTCTCTTTAAATGCGATAACCGAGTTTTTTTATTAATTTCAAAGGCTGGTGGCGTGGCAAGCGGTCGAGCGCTTGAAATATTCAGACAGATGCTCCGGATGGGAAATTTATGGGGAAACGGAACAGTGGCCGGAGACAGCGGATATTAGGAAATCGTTTTGTCGCCGCTGGAAGCATTTTGTGTGTGTTCTGGAAGCAAGACAGATAAATGCTCTGCTTTTTCTATAGATTTCCGTAAAACATAAACTATCCCGTTTTTTAGGACAGTCAGGCGGCACTTAGGATTGTGGAAGGTCCCAGAGTGACCTTTGTACTTCTCAACAAGAACTGCAAATTCTTCTGGAACACAATAAAGTAAATTTCTAGTGAGTACCAGGGCACTCAGGAATTATTCCTCATTTCACCTAATTTACTGGTCCAGAACCAGCTTTGTTGTATTTGGTCCCAAATAAAATACTTCTGAAAAGATTTGTGTGTTTTAATATTTTTGTTTTATTTTTTGTGAAATATGTTTGTTGTTAACTATCAATAAAACTATCAAAAAAATTGAACAGTGTTTATCATTAACTTTGCTCATATTTTTTTCCTTTCATTTGTTTATAATATCTTAATCTATCAGAGAAAGAGATTATAGAAATTATTTATTCAGAAATTTTAGCAAAATGTATCTTTTTTATTTGCATGCTATTTCATGTGCATTGTATTTGTCACATACTGAGTTCAAAAAAATTTTTTTTTCAATACAGACAGTTTATCATCCTGAGAATATGAATCAGCATTTTCAAAATGCCGCCACGAGCTTGGGTCACATCCCAATCCAATTTTTTGAATCATTAAGGTTCACTTAACATCCTTCCTAAATATCTGACGCACTCGAGTATTACCATGTGACTATTTTTTCACATTTCTACCATCTAGCAATCTCCAATAGGTCTTCACTACGCTCGAGTAAATCCCCATTTGGCATATTGGTAACCCCTACTGTGTCTTGCGTAAACAATCAATTTTGACAGACTGACGAAGACTTGAAGGTTAGATTGAAACGCGCCGAATTTTACCTTTACGTATAAAGCATCTCATTCTGATGTGTCTAACTTCATTCAAAATACCGATGACAGGTTCGATACATTTAAACTCCATCGCATCTGCCTCTTTCCCGTCACCGTTTTTGTCACACCATATCCTCTCCCCCCACTATCGCTGTCACAGCACATAGGCTTGGCATATCACCCGACGAGACACAGTAATAATGGCCGTTCAGACGAGCATCTTGCCTTCACGCAACCCCGAAGGGTATCGCATTTCCCTTATTTACATGCGACATTATGGAATTCGCCTGTCATTTCACGAGACATTTACCTCGCTAGATTACAGACGATGCGATTCTGCCCCCAACGTATGCATATAGTACACCCGTAGTGTAATGTAGACGTCACAGTGGTGACGTAGGTCACGCTGGAAGGTTTTAGATACAGAAAAACACGGTTTTTTAAAAAAACTTTATTCTGTTTTCTATTATCTCCCTACGTCAGTACATTTACGCAATCTGTAAAACCACTTGTAAAATTCTTGTAAACAACCTACTTGTGAAAAGTTGCAAACTATCTCCACAAATGCAGCGATTGCCTTCCCATCGGTGGGAAAATGGCGACCTCGTAACTTTTCTTTGATCTTAGGGAATAAGAAGAAATGGCACGGAGCTAGGTCCGAAGAATAAGGTGGATGAGGCAACAGTTTGACACCCTGTTCAACAAAAAAATCGAGTGTTCTAGCGGCTACGGTTGTGATGTATCCACTTTAAAAAAAGATACGACCATTTTCTTTCCAACACTCTTGAAACGACGAATTTTCGTTGGAGGCTGCTCACTTTCAAAGCACCAAACTAATGACTGCTGTTTAGTTTCGGGATCATAATGATATAAACATGTTTCGACACCGGTTACGATATTAAAATGTGTTACTGTGCCCATTATCAAATTTTTCAAGCGTAAACTTAGTCCAATCAACTCTTGTTGCATTTTGCTCAGTGGCGAACAAATGTGACACCCATCTGGATCACCGCTTCCTTAGACGAAGATGATCATGAATGATTGTTCGGGCCGCTGCCAGTCCAATCCCCAGAGACGCCTCAATCTCGGTGTAGGTTATATGTCGATCTTTTTTTACCATATTTTGCACAGCTTGTACAGTTTCCGGAGTAATAGCAGTGGGCGGTCGACCTGTGCGGAGTTCATCATCGAGTGAGACCCGACCCCTTTTAAACTCAGCAAACCAATTAAAAACTGTAGCCCTAGAAGGGACAGAGTCCCCAAAGCAACTCGCTAACCTTTCGTGACATTCCGCTAGTTTTAGTCCCTTTTTATAGTCATACAAAGTCATGGCTCGAAAATCGCGACTACCCGGTTCCATTTTCACGTTAAAATTCGGCCAACACTTGGATGCATTCGAGACTGTGGCAAGGCAATTACTAAACGATTCAAACGCTGCCTTTGCGTGTAAGTACTTACAACTTTAGACAAAATAGCTGCGTACTCAAACTTGGTTAAACTTGTATCGATTAGGAATATCTGAAGACTTTCAGCGTGATCTCGTATTAACTGAACTAGACCAATTTGTTTATATTTTTATTGGTGGGCAGATTTCTTTAAGATATAGCACTGTTAACTTGCTCTAAATTCAGCGACTAATTTTGTTAACATCAGTCGCGCCAAGGTGTCGTATTTAGCATCAAGACTGGTTATCAACACTACCTAAACAAAAAACATAATCATGACAATAAGACAGACTATGGTTAAACAGTTTCGATACCTATGTTATTGTTGAAAATCTAACAACACTGCGACGATCCTCATCATTATATTCACTAATCGTAGTAACTGCTCGTAATAAACTTGTCCAATCCATAATTGTTTGAAAGACGTAATGCGTGCAATGAAAACCGGTTATTCTTTACCCTACGGTAATGAGTCATGAGTTGATGTTGCTATCACACCCTTGACTGGGTTACGTATATACCAACCGATTGCTCTCTACAGTAAGACCGCCAGACTATACTGACGAGTCTAGGCTAAAGACGAAACATGCATGTCTATAGCAGGTCAGTGGAGACTGGAGAGCATTCACTTAATATCAGTTGCCAGCTTCTGATCTGAATGAGCCGAGATAACGGTACATCGTAAAAGTATTAATGAAGGCATGTCGCTGTGAATCAGTCCACCCTTGTCGGCAGATGTCGTAAGGTACATCAGTGGCCGCTTCAAGGCTGTCCAGCTGTTAGGATCTTTGACTTCGTAAGTTGCCGATGGGCGTTTCCATAGATGGTGACAATTGGAGATGAGTTGAACATGTCATTGTGTAAAATGTATATAATTAAGCGTATTAAGCGAATATGTAGCAGCAATAATGTGTAAGATATTTAGTGAATTCGATTTTCAAGAAGAATAAGAATTTTCTGTATTCTAATCTTTATCGTAAAACAATAATGACACGTTTTTTTGTATGAAACTGACTAAAAACACAATGCACTGAAACGGGATATGCGGATTCAAAACAGCTGATTTCTTGAAAGACTTGCACTGGAGACCCATATTCAAATGTCTTCTGTTTAAGCATCTATTCAAAAACCCACACACAAAACTCAGCAATAAACAGACGAAGTCACATGAACTAGTCAATCATGGATTGTAAAACATGATTGAAAACCTGAAAACCGATAAATATTATCGTAGGATGCCGGCCTCAAGAAGCAGTGTTGTCATTGTCATTTTTTTTTCGTATTTAACAAAGATTTTGAAGATTTGGCAATAACTGCGTTGATGATTTTGATGATAGATTACACGTGTGAGACCTTTGAATTCACAAGTTGCCAATGGGCAGCGCCATGGTGCGTGACCCTTGGAGATGAATGTAAACAGTACTGTCTTCCTCTGTTAAATAGTATAACATTTGAACGCAGTTCTAGCGATGCTGTCTATTATTGATAGCCATATTGGTTTGATTTACACTATGTGTCCGCTGTACACATTGTCGCTGCTAGCAATCAAAGCAGCCTCCCTTAACTTTCAGCGATACACATGTGGCTCTCTGTGTACGATCTTAGAAAAATTAAAAAAATCGTATTTATATCAATATTCAATGGTATTCCCAAACAGTGTTACAGAAACACTATTGTGGAATAATGCCAAACGACATGACATTTCAAACTTGCCTAGGTAATCGAAACGTTGATAAAATACTTTAAGCAGTCATATGAGGTACGCCACTGCGTCTTTAGAAATACGGCATACATTAAAATATTTATTAAAACCGTAATATCTAAGCTTAATGAAACGTCCGTTCAAGGTGTTTTCATAAATAAACTCCTTTTTTCGTCCGTCGACGCTACGTCTTTAATAAAAACAGTTTAAGCAGGAAATAAATCTATCGCTAAGCGGGAGAGTCTCCATCGAGCAGATACAACTTCTCGTTTTGAATGAGAAATTTATTGAGGGAAATAATGTTGAATATTGCTCACGGTCATATTTACAGTCGTTCTTTAAGACTTCCTTGAACCGAATGAAGCCTTATTAATAAAACGGAATATTTATCATCAGTCAAGGCTTGAACCGTTCTTAAGTATAAGGCAGCTTGGTCTTATTTTCATCCATTATTATTATTATTATTCTTATCTATTACTATTATCATTATTATTATCATAGTAAATTTAATAGTGTGATAGGCAACCTTAAGAATTTTTGACTGTAATGATTATTTATTTCCTTCAGAGTGATTTGTTATGAGTGCGGATGATGTCGATTAACATGGAAGATATCAGGTAAATTCAGGATCGAAGAATTTCTATATCAATATAGATCCTCTAAGGATATCGTCAGTACCATTTTCTCAGAATCCACTTATGGATTGAACAGGTTTAGTCTTTAGCCTAGACTCGTCAGTATAACCTGGCGGTCTAACTGTAGGGAGCAATCGGGTGGTCTATACGTAACACAGTGTCATGCAACATCAACTCATCTAAGTGTCACCCTCTATGGGAACGCCCATTGATAATTTAGGAAGCCAAAGTTTTTGACACCTGGACCTCCACTATGGATCAGATCTGCGATAGAAATGCATGTTTCGTCGTTGTTAATCAGTTCACCCTTGTTGACAGATGTCGTAAGGGAGATCTGTCGCCACTTCAAGGCAGTCCAAATGTTAGGACCTTTGACTTCGTATGTTGCCAATGGGCGTCCCCATAGAGGGCGACACTTGGAGAAGACTTGACTTAGGTATATAATAAAGATTTGAAAAGGATTTTGCTGCAAACGATCTTTTGAACTGCAATTAAGGAAAATAATGGAACTACTGAAATATTTGAAATCTTTTATGATTTAAAAAAATCCCAATGAACATTCAACAACTTTTTCAGCTCTGATAAGCCACTTCATGTACAGGTTTGTAGCGTCAATTGTGAATTTCGATAAACTGCCATTTAGCTTTCTACCTAACGACCCTTTTATAAGGTTGATGCTGTTATGAGGCGCGATTAAAATCATTTATAGCTTCACATTTTACAACAATCATTATCTTTATGGTTTTATAAGCTCGGGCATGTGCTAGGAAAGTTTTTACAGGACCACTAGACATGCAAATTACGGTTTTTACTGCTTTCCTACCGATTAAGCACGTATACACAGTTACATTCAAAAAAAAGATAATTATTATTTGCCTACGTGCTCCACTTTATTGAACGAACATTGTAAGCGGTAACTAGGATGAATCACAAACCCGTAATTAGTTAAAAACTTTTGAAATAAAATATTTTTTATCCATTATAACCTGAAGCTTTCGTTGAAGATCACTTTCAAATTTAAACGGCTCTAGTAACTATACATTACTATAGCGATAGTTATATTCCATTCTGAGACGGTGCTGAAGATTTCGTTTTCTCTTTTCAGATGCACGGATTAGGGTTACCAGACTGCGGAAAAGTCCAGCATTGGTGACATTGGTGTTTTGTTCATAATGTGAGATTATAAATCATATGGATTTTTTTATACGATTATAAAGAAAATATTATTTCATACATGAGTTGTTTCTGAAAACATACAGATATTTTCGTTTTTCTTGTATATAGGGAGTTTCATAAAGGCGCTACCGAATAAGGTTATATTTTTCAATTGGAATATTCTATATATTTTTGACAACAGAAAACAACGCTTTCTTTAATATTCAAAATATTCCTATTTTATTATACTTACCCTTGTTAGTACAGACAAATCATTAATTTTAATGTAATAATAGTTTGTTTGCATCAGTATTCTTTTGTTGTGTTTCATGTACATAGTTTGGTGCCGTTTAGACTTCCTTACTTCTGTGCGATTTTTTTCGATGATTTTTGCTGCTCCAATAATGTAAAATATGTCTGTTTGGAATTCCAGCAATGTTGAATTTTTTTTTAATATAATTTCTCTCCATTCTTATGAGCCTAATTTTGCAAAACTGTAATCCAGATACCAACTAGAATCCCAAAATGAAATGACATGGTTTCCTAAAAAAGGCAACGTCTTGTACCAAAACCTATGTTTTCAGATTATTGATGATGTTAGATGCACTTTTCTTATTACACAAATAGTTTTCTCCATTTCTAATCCAAACGAAACCAATTCCATTGAAACGTTTACGTTACTAAGACTAATCGCCGATTGTTTCAAAATGACTGCTTGTATGTGGACCGCAGGGTTGCGCGGTAATGGGAACATTTCCCAACTTCCAAATTCCTCCATTTTGTATCAATTAGCCGAATTGTCTGATATTGAATCAGATCGAATCCGTTCAGGGAATATACAAATATAATCGTGTTCTATTTGAACGCCACCGCAGTTTCGATGGCCAAATTTATACAGTCCTAGACAACTGGGTAAATTGCAGTCTGTTAAATTGCATTAGTTCACGTTCGTATCGATAACATCCAGTAGAGTCGATCCAAAACCTCTAAAACCAAATACATATAATAAAACAATAGACCGAGAAAGCGATTCAAAAATTGTTTATTGATTACACGCCGCCATTGGTAGTTGGAGAGGGAGGACGAATGAGAACACGGCAGCGATCTAAGAGAGAATTCTTACCTGTTGAATTAACATTTGGATCGAAATGGTCTATTTTTCGACACACAACATAATACCTTGATTATGCACGATGAAGTTTAAATTACCAGAACGCATAAGATATGCTTATAGAGCAATCAATAAAGAAACTCTCCTTGGGTATCATGAAAACTTCATAAAATGGATTGATAAGTGTATTGATGTTGGCGGACATCATCAGGTTTCCCATATCATAATTATATTATTTATGCTTTCGTGAGAAGTAAAGAATCTCTGAAAATTTATTAAAAGAATAAATATCGTATTTTTTATCTACATAAGTTGCAATCGGATTTCAAAATTTTGTGAAAAAAAGATATTTGTTAAGCAAAATTATGCAAGAAAAATATATGTTCTCATTAAAAAAACATGACTGACCTTGAAAAAACCTTGAAAATGCTGTCAATATAGAAAATGAAGGTCATCATTAGCTCTCCCCCATTGCACACAAGAAGTTTCATCTGAGCGTGTATACCTAAAAACTCACCGTTTTCGCACTATATGGTCTCAAGTTAAATGGACCACCCGGTATTTCAGCAATTTAAAATTAGTTTATAATGTTGTAAACTCTAAGAAGCTGGACGCTTATGAAAGCTTAGAGATAGCGAAAGAAGTAGTAGTAGTAATCGAGAGGCAAAGCCTGGCAAGTAGGCCACGTTTGGCCCTTTTTGCCGACCCCGAAGACCATCACTAAAACTATGGTAGACTTGGTAACTCCCTAGTGTCGAACCTTTCAGACCTTTTAATAAAGGTCATGATGTCCGACCATTCCGCTAAGTAGCACTCTTCCCTGTCAAACTCTGCTGTGCCGAACACCCCAGCCCTAAGGCCGCTGTATACGGCACACTCGCCCAGGAAGTGGAACGAGGTCTCGTCCTCCTCCTCCCAGCACTTCTGACAGATTGGATCTTTGACCACTTCTATGAGTGTCATGTGCCTGTTTAATCTGCATTGAGCTGTGAGGATTCCCACTAACAAGTGGAGTGAATCCCTCTTCTGGTTCAGTAGCCATAGCTCCCTACGTTTGTTGTGGCCTGCTATGAGCCTCTTGGACTTCCTGCAGTCGTCTCTTTTCAACCATGCTTTCGCAAGTTCGTTATATGCCCAGGCATCTAGGGCATTTCTAGATAGCGAAGAAAACAAGCAATGTAATGAATAAAGACATCTTGCTGTTTGCCTTAGTTTGAAAAGATGACTTGTCTTCCGTGTGTGTCTGCCTCACCGCTAATAAAGGTAATTAACAGTTACCGTATACAAGCAGGATAACCAGGTATAATCTTTTACTTTCAATCTTACTCTGAAGATGTCAACCTAGTTGTCGAAACACATGTGGGAAAAGTGTTTTGTGTTTTTCACCTTAGGATGAATAATTCTTAAATATTAAACGAAACACCGCATAATAATTTTGATAATATCACGGTACTTTAGTCACCAGACGAGACGTAATTATTCAATGTTATTACCCAATTTAGCAATCTCGCCACCACCGAAATGAAATTTCATCGGCCTACGCATAGCTAAGTGCCACCTACCTCAGCCTGATCGTCAAAGTTGCAGTTATTAAATTTATATCCGGTTTGGGTCTCGACTTCTGGGGCGTGGCCAGTCTCCCAAGCCAATGGTGGGTTTCACACCTCAGTGGTTACTTCACCGGGGTGAACGGCAAATTGAGTGGAATAACACCTGGTTGGTTGGGATATTGGGAATTGAATTTAATGTTTGGGCCTCATTCTCTAACCCGATAAATAATAATCAGAGTTAAGCCTTGCTAGCAAAACTGATAACAGAAGGTGACTTTTTAACACGCTTTTATAATAATAATAGCACTTTATTGCCCAACACAGTGCAGAATACAATATACAACAGAATTTCTGTGCCAAATACACAAACATGAAAAAAACATTATAATATATTCCTAGCAGCTGATTTTAATTCTATAAGGCTAGAGGTGAACAAATCAACATGGTTCGAGATTTTATTCAATCTAACATCTCAGAGAAATTCATTCTACCGTGATAAAGCTTATATAAAAATTACAAAGATGATGGATTCCGTCTAGTCTCCAAACTATCCATGTTAAATCTATTCAATTCAAGATTTATGACCATGTTCCGGATATACTTCATTTATTTTGAATTATAAATATTTTAGGTACTTGCTCTGGAGCTTTCCAACCTTTCAACATGATATTTATAGTATGGGTTCCATATTATTGTTTTGATAGCTTGATCTGTATGTATCCGAATCTTGCAATGTCTTTTGCCGAATTCAAAACGTCTGATTGATTACAAAGTTTGCAAACCTACTAAGGACCAATGACAATACAATATTTGGAAAAATGTCGAAAGAATTTGCATTCGGATGTTTGTACACCAAGTTTACGAGTCATCTGGCTATTATTAAATTTAAGTTAATTTAATAATAAGAAATGAATTAATTATACACTAAAAGACTACACAAAACACTTGAATTCCAAAAAGCACTAAAAAGTTAAAAACCAGCTAATTGATTCTATTTTTTTAAGTGTTTCTGAGAACGTGAAATCAGGTAATCGTCGTTCAGTTCAGTAAGGACGGCATTGGTCATTCGGGTATCTTTGGTAAATTGTCTGCTAGATTTTGACAGCAGTTCACACTGGTGAAACGCACCCCACGAAATTGATCAAAACTTACATAGACGATCGAAGTGGAAAAAATCTATAAAATTACAAACAACAGCTGCCAATGCTTTTCAGATTTCGATATGCTGTAATATTATCATGTGGCGGTTGTCTGAACATCCCTCAGGATAATTAAATATTACGCTGGCCCCCTAACCATCAACAGGCGGAACCGTTCAACCTGGCCCCGCCCACAGTGTAATAAACTTTCATTGGGATTCGTTAATGACATCGGAAATATGACATTCGACGTCTACGATGCAGCCAGATCAAGTGGGCGGTGCACAATCGCTCTCCCGTCTACGGCCACGGAAATTATTGTCTGCTGGCAGTGATGGGTTCCACATCACTCAGATGCTCGCAGCTAGCTGAAAATATATTCAAATAGTTGTAGAAAAATAATGGCGCCATGTTGATTCACGCTGTACATCCTACGCAATGATATCAGCTTAGAACTGGATATTTGCAGATAATTTTAACCTTTTTTTAGCACACTTTACATTAGCTTCACGTGTATGTATGTATGTATCTATGTTTGTAACGGAATCTCCAAATGATTTTTTCACAAAAAACGTCAGAATTTTAAATTTTGCACACTTATCAAGGACGGATGACGATACAATAGAATAATAAGTTTGTCCCATAATTCATTTTTATAAAGCAATACGTTTAGGAGTGATCAAATCATATCAAACTACAGGGATAAATTCAACAATGAATAAATGATAGTTTAAAAAGCTATAAAACGCGATTCTATAGTTAAACGCACTAAAAAGTGAAAAATAATTTCCAATAAAAGAATAAAATCAACGCGAAAATTAATGTCATTGTGATTTTTTACTAGTTCTATTTCAAAATGCAGAGTTAGTGTAAAAATGTAATAGAAAGGACTCCACGGTTTCATCACAACGACATTAATTTTCTTGTTAATCAGTTTATTCATTTGTACTTCTTAGTTCGATTAACTATAAAAGTGCGTTTTTTAGTTTTTTGAACTATAATCTATTTAGCGTTTGGATTCAGATTTGCAAAATATTACAGATATTATATAACATTAATCCTTTTTCAAATTTCATTCACGTTTTCGTAAATTTTCATAATGCCTCATATTCCAAAACTAGAGTTAGTTACACTGGAAGAACATTCTTAAAAGCCGACAAAAATGTTGTAAACACTGAGTTCAACCGACGTGACCCCATTTCTGCACGACTAAGCGTCAATGGAAAGCAATCCATATCTTCCGTAGTGCAGCTTAGTTGTTAAATGTGGTGTAGTGTTCTGCGTTATTATTTATTTATATTTTATTTATGACTATAGGCCCTCAGCATTGTACAAAAGAATTAAGCATTTAAGAGATATTTGAAATTAATCGCATATGCATATAGTTACTATGTTCGTGAGTCAGATGTATTATGACATCCACAGCTGTTCAAAGCATATCCCGTTTTAAAGGCAAATGTGTGAACTCTTCTCTATGTTTAACAAGTATGGAGAATTACTGGGGTCTACGGCTTATAGAACGTCTTTTACCAAAGTCAATAACTCCCCATTTCCAATTTTTGACCACTCCAAATCTTTTTGAAATGTTTGTCAGGTTGCCACGTTCACTTTAACATTCCTGAATAAGGATAATGAATCATTATTTATTATCCTTCACTAGCGATATTTTCCCTTAAAAAATTAGCGTAAAGCTGGCTGACAGTATGCTATGAGCAGTGAAATCAGTTTACTAAACATTCTTCTTCTTTCAGCACTGTTAGTCCGGTCGGAGTAATTGTTCAAAATCTTTATATTCAATGAGAAATCTTGAGGATAGAGAATATCGATCGATTCAAGAATGAATCACGTCAGGTAAACAAACCATCATCTTTCTCACACACGCATAGAAACAGTGTGGATCAATCAACAGAGAGACGTTCCGCGAATAAACATGAAACAATTTCGGCTGAGATTTGAGGTTTCCTCACGCCGCCATCGCCGCGGGATGTTATTTCACGCTGTAACAAACCCGCTGTTTCATGGAAGTTTCCACACAAGGATGAAGGAATTATATAAGACTGTGACTGCGCCTTAGACGAAATGTATTGTCTAGTTAGGGTATGTTTACATTGTTAACAGCAACTTATGTTCCGGAAACGTAATAAGGCGCAATAAATATTGCCGTTAAAGTCTTCGAGTGACTCAACGGCAGAAAAATTGAGAGATGGAGCTGTGACTGTTTCTCATAATAAATCCCGCCAATCTATACAGTAAATATATCCACTCCGCTAGGAACATCCTACTACAATACCATTCCAAGGCTTTGTAGAATATCATCAGTAGATCCAATAACAGAAGTGTTAACATCAAGTGAGGAAGCCTAGATACCTCACGTTGATGGACACTCCATTGAAAATATATTCTTATATGCAGAAAGCTATAATAATCTTAAAGTAAGAATACTGTATTTTTGATCATATAGAGTTAAAATTTTTCACGGATAACCCTCCGCAAAGGCAGATAGCTTATTGCGCTTCATGAGCACTGCACGAGGATAAATGTCTGTTCACATTGACCTTAAAATGCTGTAGATTATATCATTCATGATCTTGGCGCAAATAGTTCTACTTATAAACATCATAAAATCTAAGAGTGTTTGTTTAAGCATTCGGTAATTTTGATGAGTTGTTACCAAAGCCCCTATTGGTTCCTTAACCTTGACAAGAAGAACCAAAAAGGTGTCAAAACTATAGCAATGTGATCTTCTTTTTACCTTTATTGGCGACATATAGTATTTTTTCGAATTCAAGTTTGAAAGGTATTGTACAGCTAAACAGATTTTAAAAAATATGAACCTGTTCTTAAGCCAGAAGATAGACGTCCACCCATTGGTAATGGAGCCTATTCACAACTTACATATCACATACCTGTACACCTGTATGAGATCCTCACAACAGTCACAACACCAACTTTTTAACAACTCATTCATCCTGAGCGAGGGCTGATAGAAATAAAAACCAATGGAAAATAATAGACATGGAAACAGACAGACGCGTGCCGCTGGAAGTTGACGAAGATGGTGATGCGACATAAATGAATTACTTGGATCGAATCCCAAGCTGTTTGTATTGTACATGGGCTGTAAAGTGTTCAATGAACTAGAAGAAAACATGCAGAAAGTACCCACAATTGGCATTTTTAAAAAACAGTTGAAGCGCTTCTTAGCGGAAAACGCCTTCTACAGCTTGGATGAATTTTTTGCGTAACACTGTGAACATTTTTTTAAATTTCAATTCACAATAATTATTGATATGAAAATTTTGGATCATTATTGCAATGATGATCTCATATGTTTCTTTGACTTTTTTTGTTTGTTATGGTGTATACTTACATTATTTAACAAAGAAATAAACTTATTATTATCATTATATATTTACAAGAATGTCGCAATTCTTGAATTAAGAATTTATTTTCATGTGTGTCCATACAACCACTGACGAGAGCGTATGGGTCCATCGTATCCACCCCGAAAGAAAAAGCAGACACCTTGGGGCAGCGTTGTGAAATGGCCTGACAGGAAGTTTGTTCTCCGATTGTTACAATCTTTATCATTTTGAGGACATTTATCCTCTCGCAGCTTTTCTGAAGTGTGATAGGTTTTGTGATTTGCGATAGATTATTAAAAAATTTACAAGTAATAACCATGGAATTATCAAGAAAACGTTAGAATAAAGCAGTGATCTATGCAAATTCAGTATAAACTCTGTTCCACATCGTAAAATACCGGTTGCTCTTAGACTATACAGGATTCAACCTCACAGACATTAGCCACGTGCCCTAAACAATCAAGGTACATAAATCATAGCCCTCAGGCAACAATAACATGCTCAACTAGCTAAATTAATTTGATGATCCTCCAATATAATTTACCTGTAAATTAAATATTTAAATTGAATCTAGAATGATTGCCTTTCGGGTGCACAGTCGATCACCGTGAAATTGCGTTCAGGAGGGTGTTGTCTTTAGTCTCGTAGCTCATCAAAAAAGTGTTCGGCAGTGTTGCCATTGTGAATTTGTGAAATACGATGTTCGGATTACAAGATTTTACGCTCAGACCGATGTGGAGCTCGTTATCATTCTCACACAAAAAAGTGACCAATATTATTTGTGAAACCTTGCGCTCAAATTGCGCGATTTCACCTCAATGATGAGTTAAGAGTTTAACCTAGTATCTTTATTCTACCATCTACTTACAGTTGATAGTTGAAAATAAAAATTACGTTGTATTCGGATGAATAATCATATATTGACATTTAAATGAGTATTATACAATGAATAATATATTATATTAAATGATATTAAAATAAATTATGGTATAGATAAACAAATAAACACGCCTTGATAGAAAGCCGCACAAAAAGTAAAAAAAGTGTAGTATAATGATTTTCTTGTTGATTCTATTATAAAAAAGAGCGGGTAGTATTGGTGGCTATCTGTAAAAGAAGAGGTAAAATAAAAATATAGTGAAAATTCAGCAAACAGCCAAAAAAATTTAATACTTTCAAAAATATTTTAGTCCAAATCCATTTTCAATATTTTTCAATGAAAATTTTTTGGAATTTCTTTTAAAATATTTTCCTATTTTTTTTTGGTCAAATTATTGTATTTTCATCGGTATTGCATACAAGTTAAGCTAACCAAAGCATGTGAAAAACTTTTGGTGGGTTACGAAGTGATAGTAGAAAAATAAACATACCAGATAAAGATGTTAGCGAAACTCCACCTTTTTTACGAAATTTGTTCACTTTTAATTCTTCCTTTGTGCATCCTGCATATATTGATATAGCCTCTCATAATTAGCAAATGCGATAGGTGGAGGAGCAAGTACAAGTACAGTTCTGAATTTATCATTTTCAGCCTTGTACATGAAGATAAATTGTAGCAAACACAGGTCGTATAATTAAATATTAATAAAGTGAGAAAATTTTCAGGTGGCGTGACATAACCACCAAGCTGGGTAACTGGAAATGTTGCTGGCTGTCTGGCCGCATAACATTTAGAACATTAGCACGGGTGGTTAGACTGACCGAAAATTCCTATAAGTAAGATTTTTGTTCTTTTTATTGATAACCTCTCAAGGACAGAAGGAGAAGGTCACCAGATTTAACTCCTCTTGATTTTTTTGTATTGCGCCGTCTTAAAGAAGTTGTTTATTGGAGAAGCTTTCAACATTGGAAAAAATGATGTTACCCTAGAGATAAGTTTGCAATCAGTGAAGAAACTCTTCTTGGGTATCATGAAAAATAGATTGATAAATGTATTGAATAGGAAAATATAATGTAACGCATGATATATGCTTGTAGAGCAATCAATAAAGAAACTCTCATTGCGAGTTATGAAAACTTTTCCCATATGTTGATAATGTTATTCATGATTTCGTGAGAAGAAAAGCAATTCTAACAAACTATGTGAGAATTGGCAAATTCATGGAAGGAATAAATATTGTGTCTTTATTCTACTTAAGTTGCAACCGGAAATCAAAATTTCTGTAAACAAAAGATATTTGTTTTTGCTGTAGCGTAAGGTTCTGAAGAACTTTCATCTTAATGGATTCATCTAAAACTCACCGTTTTTGCGCTATACGGTTGCCTCAAGTTAAATGGACCACCCGGTATAATAGGGACATATCAGCCACCCACTATTCGATGTTCCAGACTACGGATAGCCTTTTTAAGGTCAAGCACATCCATTAGACGTATTGTTTGTATCTGGAATGTGTCCAGGAGCTTCGAGGAATGTTTCGGAGCGCAGTATTTCAGATATGGTCTGATCTGAGCGTCATAAAGTAGTAGTACTGATCCGATGAATGCCATTCCTGGAGAGGCAAAGGACCCCCAGCTTCTGGAACACCGTACTAACAAGTCTGGTAACATGGTAGTGCCAAGACATGTTATTGTTGATAGTAATTTTTAGAACCCCAATGAAAGGTAACTCGGGTATCTCCACAGTTAGCAGACCAGCATATCCTTCCTTTCTCAAGATTGTTCATTTCTGTTTGTTATTGGTCAGATATTAGTTAGAAATTTAGAAAATATTCGGAAGTGGTATTTTCAATTTTTCCAGATATGGTGGATGCGCAATATCGCTACATACGTAGTTGGAAGTCGGCATTTACTTGAACATATTTTCAAATTAGGCTGCCAAGTGCCAATCAACGTTCATCGCAGACACGCAAGGGTAAAACGTAAAATTGTCGTCAAGTAGGTTGACTCTGTATGTCCCACGCAATGGTATCAGTTTAGAAATGAAGATTTTGATGGGTTTTATGTTTAAATTTTGAAACTTATTTTGAAAACATCAAATGGCTAAGGTAGGCGAAACGTTAATATATTTTTATTTCATATGTGTTTTTCATGCGGTCAGGAGAAGATGAAAAATTAACCTTTTTTAGTAAAAAAATATGCCTTAAAATGCCGTCCAACTTTTAAATGTTTAACGGTTCAAATTAAGTGAAAAATAGTTTTGTTGTGGAAACTTGTATTCAAATTACATAATTTTATCTATTGAGATAAATATAATAATATCATTACAGACTATTTTTCACTTTAAAGAAGAAAGGAATATCAATTTCAAAATCGTGAAGTTCAATGGATTGGTATAACGTTTTTTTGCGTTTTATTCGAAAACATTTATACGTCAGACGTTTGGTTTTTCATTTATGTGCTTCACATAGAGGTGACGTAATTAAAAGTATGTCAAAATCGACCTTGTGAGAACTTCGATCACCCTAACTACACCACCTGCACTACATACCACGAACTAGTAAGTAATGTGGAAACAAGTCGATTGTAGACGATAGTCGGCACGAACATGTAAATGCAGCAATCTTATGTAGTTGTAACATGGAAACAAAATACTGGAACATTAACGAGCATGGACGATGGAATTTGTAATTGTAATTTAATTATTTATTTGATCAGTACTACAGGCGGTAGAGGATGGAAGTCCTTATGGTTTCATTTTATATGTTCATGACAAAATGTGACAAAAATCGGGAAAGCCCATAAATTAATAGAATAAATGGGAAAATTAAACTCGTAAATTTTGAGAATGCAGTTTAAACCACATACGTAAGAATGACGTTTTGGTTGTCTCAGCAGCCTTCATTAAAGTACGAGACCATGAGAGCAGTTGTCAAAAGAGATGATTCAAACATCGAGATAGTTCGAATTTGACGTGTTTTTGTTATTAAATATTCGAGATGGGCATTTTTGTTTATATTGGAACGTCGAGCTGTGACAGCAGTTAAACGTAGAACAGTCAAGAGCCAGAAGACGTGGATATAAATCAGCGTAGAAGTTGTTGTGCAATTAGTTGAAATACATTAGTGATTCAAGAACGTAACAATATTACAGCTTTGTTTTGAGCAGGATCTTATTATGAACTGTTATGATAGAATATAGATAATGCCTTTGCGTTGTTGATACATCACATATAAGGGATATAATGTACCGACACACAAGAAACAGAAAGATGTCTTATGAGATAAGGCGAAACATACGGCAGTGTGATTCTAAGGCAGCAACTCAAACCCCCCTATTTAGGATTCAAGAACCAAGCTACAAGGAAACCTGGACAAACACTTATGGTCAATATGTAGGTTTGACCAGATCTTTCCATGAAGCATACTTAATCAAACTGGGTCACAGTTTATTGAGGAATTAGAAATATAATCATCATTCAATTATATAGAGGCAGATTCTTTGACCTTCGTTTTCAGCTTAAAAGGTGTATCTCGTATATGAAAACCTTTTTCTACGAGTAATATTTGAGTTTTTTTCTCGCATCACAGCCATATACATTTCTATTGGGGATGAAACTTTACATTTCGCTGTCCTTTTATCTCTCATTTTTCCTTTGAGCAATACGCTCTAACGACTGCTGGATCCATCTGCATGAAAAGAACAACAAAGGCACGCTATATCTCTTGTACCAATTTGAAAAAATGTGGCATGTCCTTTTCTAGTAGCAAAGTCAGATTAGTAATTAGTAATATATATATATATATATATATATATATATATATATATATATATATATATATATATATATATATATATATATCGTTTTAACTATGTATCTAAAACTGTATATATTGGTTACTGCAAAGCAATACAAATCCAAATAACTAATAGTGATTCTAAAAAATTATTGTTACATCATTATACAGGTCGGCGTCTGCTAGTGAAGAAGTCTTCGTAGACAACCTAGAACAGTACTTACAACAAACAAAAAACTTAAATGTTTACTGTCATATTTTGGTAGGAGACATGAATTTGAAAATAAACAACTTGAATGATGTCACCCACACTTACCTAAATGTGCTTAGTGAACACAACTTCATATCCATGATAAATAAAAGCACTAGAGTGCATTGCGGCACGGGCAATTGTATTGATCACATTTTTTTGAAATCTAATATTCCTAACCTTGAGCATAAATGTATATCTATAGTGTTAGAAAACCACATATCTGACCATAGGGCAACAATTTTGGGCTTAGCAGTAGAAAAGGCGGAAACTCATGATTATAATTCAGTTAAAGAAATATCCTATATCAACTATACAGCTCTACAGGAGGATTTAAAAAATCTTGACTGGAATAGTTACTATAGTGTGAACGATGTTGACATTTTAGTTAAGCAATTTACTGATCTATTGAAAACATTAACCTCTAAAAATACTATCACAAAGAAAATAAAAAGGTGTCAGATTAAGCGTAAACCATGGATAACATCAGGTATTGTAAATTCTGTTAATGAAAAAAATCGATTGCATTCTGAGTATCTGCTACACCCCGAAATAGAGCAGAACAGAGTTAAATATGTTGAATATAAGAAAAAGTTAGGAAAACTTATTCGTAACGCTAAATTTAGTTTCTATAAAGAGCAAATATATGCGAACAAAAATATTCCAAAAAACCTGTGGAAAGTAGTTAATAAAAATTTTAAAGGAAAAAGTGAGCAAATGGTTAAAGAAGTGGTTAACATTGATAATGTTGTATGTGACTCACCTAGGGCTATTGCTAATGCGTTTAACGACTTTTTCATCAATATTGGGAAGTCGTATGCTGAACAAATCGTAAAACCAGATACTAAAAGGCCTCAGCAAAATATTAATCAAAACACATTTTTCTTAGAACCTGTTAACATAAAGGAAGTAAGGTCAATCATTTGTACGTTAAAAAATAAAAAATCATCAGGACCTGATAGCTTGAAGACAGAAATATTCAAAAATACCATCGACATAATTTCACAACCACTATGTCATCTGAGAAACAGAATCTATATGTCAAGTAGGGTACCTGATGGGTTTGAAATTGCTACCGTTACGCCAGTTCATAAAAAGGGTGATGAAAGAAATTTAAATAACTATAGACCTATATCAGTAATATCTACCATAGCTAAAATATTTGAGAAGACTTTAAAGAACAGATTGGTCAGATTTCTTGATAAATACAACATTATCTCAGAAAAACAGTTTGGATCTCGGGAAGGATTATCAGCAAGTGACGCGGTTGCAAAATTAACAGAGGAAATAAGAAAAAACCTAGGATTAAGTAAGCCAGCTCTATGTGTCTTCCTGGATCTTGCTAAGTCCTTTGACACTGTTAACCATCAACAAATGTTGGAGGCCTTGGAGGATGCAGGAATACGAGGCGAACCTGCGCGCCTATTTACTAGCTACTTGAAAGATCGGAAACAGGTAGTAAAAATCGATAACGCCCTGAGTACTGAAAGAATATTTAACTACGGTTTGCCACAAGGTACTGTTCTGGGACCAATCTTATTCACAGTCTACATCAACAACATTCTAGCATCCTCCTTAAGTGGCCAAATAATTAGTTTTGCAGATGATACCGCTGTGCTGTACAATGATAACACTTGGGATAATTTGAAAACTAAAGTAGAGAAAGACTTAGAAACAGTTTTTGGCTATTTTCATCATAAGTTGTTGACTGTTAATTATGACAAAACATTCTTCATGCCCTTTTCCAATACTGTCCGCTGTATGCCAACGTTTAAACAGCTCTCCATAAAGTGCAATTCAAAAATCGTAGGCCTAACATCCGTGAACAGTTACAAATATCTGGGTGTTACCATTGACTGCCATTTAAGATGGGATGCTCATATATCAGGCGTTACAAATACCCTCAGGCAATTGTTATATCGATTTAAATATTTAAATAATATAATAGATTACCCTAAATTTTGTACTACTCTCTAGTTGAGTCAAGACTACGGTATGGTATACTGAGCTGGGGGAGCGCTGCTTATATCCACATGGACGCATGTACTGCAAAAGAGAATTTTAAAAGTGATGAATGGCAAAAAATTCACCTACCCATCTGATAAGTTATTTTCTGAAACTGCTATGCTTGACCTACGACAAATATATGTGCATCAGATTATTCAATTCATATATAAAAACAAACATAGCTTCAGCAAGGTTAATCATGCTTACAGTACAAGGTATAAAGAAAATGAGAGTTTTGAATTGCAAACTTTGCGAAAAAATATAAGCTTACGGTGTCATACCCACCTGTCACGAAAAGTTTACAACCAACTGCCTCAGGTTTATCGTACCTATCTGAATCACATAAATTCACTGACCATGATAAAAAGCATATTTAAGAGGTATATTTTCAGTCTTGGTAGAAAAGAGACCAGAATGCTTGTAGAAATCTACTGCTGAGTATACCTCCATGGTAAAATAAACCACCTTCTTTATCCTCCATACCTTGATGTGTGTTTCCCTCTGTCACTACTTTAATTTGGTTTCATAAAATATTTATACATGCATACATGCTGCGTTAAAGCAAACCACTAAATTTTGAAACAAATGAGCTGTCCATGCACAACCTTTTGTTTGGTTTTAATGGACGACATTTCTTTGTAACCTGATAACTATTTATGATACTTTAGCATGTTCTTTTACATTGTTTTTTGTGTGTGTGTAGTTTATTTGCTAATTTATGCTATTGTAATCTTACAATCTGTCAGTTATTGTTACTTGATAGCAAATAAACTTATTATTATTATATATATATATATATATATATATATATATATATATATATATATATTAGAAAAAAAAAGCAACCTTAAGAAACAAGTGAAGAATTTACACTTAACCAAAACATTAAGTCTAGATCACAATTCAAAATATTGATCAATTGACCGATTGTTTCCTTTGTACCTATGTCTTGGTGATGGAAATAAACATTTATGAAAGCTCGACTTGAAACACATAATTAACTTCCAATGGTCCGGCATTGAACTAACTGCATCCACTTTTGACTGGCGCATTATGATACCCTCTCTACGTGTAAAACTGCCAAGTTTTCCATTTCGATTTGATATAGACGATGCTCAAAGTATATTGGAATAGCAAAGGAATTACATTCAGAATTTTATTAAATTTCATGACAATGAAGCGATGCTGGAGAGGAAGTGTCCCACGCTAGAATACACATCAGGCATCTAATTCAAACTTGGAGCAAATAGAGTGACTGACCTGCGAAGAGGTTATGAGTTCAATACATTCCAATGCAGCTAAACTTCCCATAAAGGAAAACGAGATTTCTCGGAGCGCAGCTAGCTTAGGAAATCGATATATTTATATCTGGTACACTTTTCTTGAATATAGCTGGGGCATTTGCGATTTAACCCATACAGAATTGCAAAAAATTCGGCATAAGTAACCATGTGTGTTTCGAAATGAATATATTTGCATTGCACTACCTCCCATGCCACTTAGCCGGGAAATACTGTACTCGTGAAAAGTTTCGAATTTGAAATATTGGGTCCTTGATGTTTTACATATACGGGCATGTTACTAAAAACCACGTCACTCATTTCTGTCGGTCTGTTTGTCTGTACTCTGGTAATCCTTGATGCCATTATAACTCGAAAAGAACTTTTTGGATTTTGATGAAACTTTGAAATTACTGGCAATGGCGGCCAACCTGATATTGCGTGACGGGGGTTCGTGGACTGCGTCAGCTGCGGTAGTGGGCCATGCTAGGATTGAGGCTCTAGTGGAAAGCATTCTCCTCATTCCCTCACTCAGTTTGACAAGGGCCAACGATTATATAAGATTCGGTCGAAGATTCTCACTCGCTCTTCCTACTGGAACTGGAGAAAGCATGGTTGGAAAGAGATGACTGCAGACAGTCCAAGAGGTTAATAGCAGGCTCCCAAAACATAGGGAGCTCTGGCAAATGAACAGGAGGATGGATTCACCCTACTTGTTGGTAGGTATCCTTACAGGTCACTACAGATTGAACAGGCACCTGTGACTTATAGGAGTAGTCAAAGACAGAAGCGCTGAGAGGAGGTCGAGAGCTCGTTCCACGTCCTGGGAGAGTGTGTCATATACAATAGCCTTAGGGCTGAGGTGTTTGACAAAGTTGAGTTCGACAGGAAAGATAGCTACTGAGCGGAATGTTCGGACGTCATGATCTTCATTAAAAGGTCTGGAAGGTTTGACACCAAGGCCTGCCCTAGTTTTACTGATGGTCTTCGGGGTCGTCAAAAAGGGCCAAAAGTGGTCTACTTGCCGCCAGGCTTTGCTTCCCAATTACTACTACTTGACATTACTGTAACAAGAACTAAACTGCTCTTTAGTTTTTGAATATTGGATCAGTTGTGGCGGAGTGAGTCATCAACAAAATACAAAAAGATAAAACCACTCAAACTTCATTCTTAGAGATTTCCGAATTACCTGATAATTTGCAAAGAAATGTTTATGGGCCCAAAAATTGTTGATTAGGTGTTCGTTCTAGCGTCTATAAAATTTTGATCCCAATGATATTTCGCACTTTTTGTGTAATCAATTCACTGAATGAATATAGGTATAGCTAGCTGCTCCTGGCTCTTGCCAGGTTGTCACGTCTACTCTAACACTCTGTCCTGCTTCTCTTTGAACACTTATACTACTCATTACCGCATTCTACCTGACTAAGGATAATAAATAATCCCAAAAGTGATATTTAGCTTTCAGAAAATAGCGTTAACTATGTTTACGCTGTATTTTATATGCAGTGATACCAGTTTACTAAGTATTCCTATCGGAGTTCAGAACTGTTAGCCGCTTGAAGCTAATACTGCAAATATTTCAAATGTTGGATAATTGTAAATTCCGAGATTTACTCAAATCATGAAAAATTCAGGGTCTTCCAATCGTTCCAATAATAATTTTCTTGAAATTAAAAAGATCAACAGTTCTAATGGCTTTCAAGCAAAAATAATGGTGAATTATATTGTTAAAATAAAACCAAGAAAATATTCTTGCGACACCAATATAATAGTTCGTAATGTAGTGTAATAATTTGTTCAATTATTTATTACTCCACTTGTTGTTACAATGAAAAATCTAACCCAAAATCACTTCTACAACAATGACTAACTCAATTCTAGGATTAATACGTTCGCGCATTCATTTCTAATTAACTTTCCAATGAAGCTTAGCTCTGCGGGTGTATCTCAGTTTCAACGAACCTATTATTATATTTTCACGCTGTTTTTCTGATCTCCTCATTGGTAAACAAATACAATAAAACGTGCCTTCAACACCCACGTTTCCGCTCAAGTATCAGTAAACTTTCACCTTTTTTCACACATTGTGCGTTTCCCTTTCAAACAAACGCGTATCATATGGCTAACCTTAATCCAAGGAAATTCCAATTTATTATTCGGTACATAGAGTGGGGAACTCTCCCCTTAATCCCGAAAAATGTATAAAACAATGTAAACCTGTTATTTACGGGTGTGTTATATTGCTCGTTAGATTAGGACTATTATTCACGTTATAAAAACGAATTTCATGCGTATACATTCCTGCTTCCTGCAACTGATGAAACACCTGTGCTTATAAGCCCGAAATACTCCTTCTCGATCACCAATAAAAGATGTTCGTTATTGAGTTTTCCGATCCTGTCGAGATTAACATCGCCTTGCAAGAGAAGGTTTTGACCAAACCACATTGTTAGTTCACTAGATATGGTCCTACACGATGAATCTTTAGGTGGGATGAGAAATATGCTACTTTCTGCTTTAAAATCTATACCGACATGCCGTGCATCGGCAAGCGTCTTGGCCGGAAGTAGCTTTGTGTACTTAGGGCGCACGATTTGCGGATAAACTCACGGTTTCGAGAGCAGTTGCTGGGAAACGTACAGCGGCCCGATGGGTCGGATTTTGGCCCGCAGATATTTTTCTTCAATTATTTTTCACATATTAATAATGATATATTGTTTCCTTATGTCTGGTTTTGTGAAACGCCTCAGCGCGACGAGACGTCTAGGAATAGTGCTGTGGAAAATTCATCCAGTTTTGTCTTAAAATATACCGTATTGAAGTGTTAATTTACATCAGTTACGATTTGCGGCATGGTCATTGAGAGTATTGTTTATATAATATGAAAAAGTAGTGATATAGATCACGCTTAAAGGTTTTAGATACAGAAAACTACAAGGTTATTTTAAAAACTTTATTCTGTTTTATCAACATATATCTTCTCCCCCTACCTCAATACGTTTACGTATTAGGTAAAACCACTTGTCAAATTCTTGTGACCAACGTTTTTTTGAAAGGTTGCTAATATATGTGAAATAAATAACGTTATTATTGCCAATCCTCCTATTCCCCGCAATGTGTCGAAAAGTATATGAAACGAATTTATTGTAGCCGCATACAGCGTTATCGTTTTTATAAAAATGCGTACAAGTGCCAATGAAACTTCGATAGTGTGCTGTTCACCGGAAATCGAAATTGTTGCCCATATTTTTAATCTGCAAAATACACCCCAACGAGTATTTTTGGTGATTTGGCTATGTTAGTAATTCTTTCAGCATGCATTTTCGTCAGTAATTCCATGTTCTATAAACTGGTTATTTATTTTTAACCGGTATGAGTATTTGGAAAATGGGCGGACAACATTCATATGAGATGAAATATGGTAAAATAGGTATCCCAGTGTTGACTTTGCAGCGTCCTCCAGTGGAGTCTCAACTGTTGACATATACAAACACAGCTTTAACTGAAGCTGAGAAAAGCACTAGTGTGTGATTTTGACGTTGCAGATGGATGGAGTGTTTTCTGGAGTTTGAGACATCCTGGAAATCTAATTGAATATGTTTCTTTTAGTAAAATCGAAAGAAATTAACTGCTGAAAATCGACAGCCTAGTAAAAACAATATTGAATAGCTGTAAAAACTTAGTTAATCACCCTTTCAAAAGAGGGCTTCAAGTTTCAAACCCAAAAATATCAAAATTTTACTGTCTTCCTAAGATTTATAAGCCAGGAAAGGCAATAAGACCAATAATGTCTGCTATAGGGACTCTGAAATATATTGTTTTCATGTTATTGGTGGATGAGTTTAAAAAGCGCATATTGCCTGTCACAAGTCATTTAGTTTTGATTTCCTATGAAGGGGAAACGATAATAAATATTACATCATAATCACATTATTTTCCTTCCTAAATTTAATCAAAATCGCTGCAGGACTTACACAAAACATACAGCCACAAAAATGCCGACAGTTGAACTGATCGACAAACCGGTAACCGAAAATCAGTAACATACATTTTCGTGAGTGTTCAAGAAACATCGTTAGGAAAAACAGTTATCTTGCTTTATAATATTTTCGCTGCCTGCTTGTGGCATGGGAATTGAAAAGTGTACATACTGGTAAATAATTGAACTCGTTTCCAACAGCTGTTCGAAGTACATTGCATCAAAACGTTTTCTAAGTCTTGTGATGACGACGAGGAGTGTAAAAATTCCATTTCCGCTCTGAGAACTAATTTTACGGGGTACGACCCACTCGCGTCTTAGCAGAGGCTGTAGATCATCAGAATTCCTTGATTTTTATTTCTAGAATATACAGAGCTGTAGATCGGGTGGTATCTCTCTTAAAAAGCATGCATTTTTCATATTTCAAAAACAGTATTGATTTTTTAAAGATTACTATGGTTCACTAACTCACTCAACACAATCAATTTTTCAAAATACCTTCCAAAGTTTGAGCGCCTTTTTATAAAATTTCATAGATCCGGTTTGCAAAATCATTGCAAAAAACTGGTTATCCGTTTTGGATGAAAATGATGTGATAATTTCTCATATCAAACAGGTTTTTTGACCAAATGTCTTACCTGTTATCTGAGTACTCAGAAAAATTGCAAAGGAACTTGATTTTGTCACATATCTTTATACCTGTTACTATAGTTTTGCACTTCTGATTTTTTTTTCGATTTCAAACTCTAAATCTTGTGCATAATTTAATTACGAGACTTTTCCCTTTAGAATTTTTTTCTTCAACGAATAGTTCTTCATTTAGACATATCAAGTAAAATAAAGACTAATACTTAAGCTCGTGTACTCTACACACACTTGCACACATGAAACTAAGGAACACGATCTTTTTATCTGCATGATGGAATAGCTTACAATATGGGTATAAAATGAAAGGACTTGCAAAGTATACGAAAGAGAGTAACAAAAAGATAGTGATAAGAAACTCCGTTGCTCCAATCCGTCTGAAATTTTGGTGTACTGGGGTTTTAGCAGAACGATCCAGCGATAACTAAAAAGTAAAAAATATATATGAAGTAAAACAAGCTTTTATTCAAATGGGCTAGAAAGAATAAAATGAATTTTCATTTAAAACTTCTACTATCAACTTATATCGCCATTACACGATTTATATGATACAAAAGCATGTCGCGAGATTGAGTACTTACTAGCATACACAAACTTCCCCAAGACTAATGTCTAGATACGCCCTTGGGCGCATTGTTGCCACAATAATTTTTATAGATGTATCATATTCCAGAATGAAAAGTATATATATATATATATATATATATATATATATATATAATATATATACACTGATTGCTTCCTTTGTTTCATCTACGGATATATTTGATTTCAAACTTAGCAATTCTGTCATTTTGCTACCCTTAGCAAGGGTTACCATCGCATGCAAGTATAATTTCTCTTTCCACATAGCTTGTAGATGGATATGTAGCTGTTTTATTCCTACTGTATTCTGAGTTGTCGTGATTGTAATCCTTCAAGATGATAAACATATATTTTTTAAAAAGTACTAGATTATAATCAGTCCTTACTAGACCACTAGATCGATAAATAAAGTAGTACAAATGTGTAGTAAGTCTGCCTGGGCTTGTGCGATTGATCTTGCACGAATCATCTTGATACAACCAACCCACTTTATCTATCGCCTACCACCTGTACTATTATGAAGAATTTGCTATTAGGGAGCTTCCAACGCCAATTCGATGCGACGCAGCGTTGACACCCGGAGTCTAGAGGAGTTTTCCTTTGAAATCCGTTTCTAGGACGGCCTTTCGCATTTTTGCCGTACGTGAAATTTTATATAAGACGCATTCTGTTATGTCCTTCACGAGACCAAAAATTTTATCACAGGTTTCTGCCTCCCAAGGTGTCAAGTGAAAACGCTTTAATGATCAAAGTAGCGTGAATTTTCATATAAATGGCTTTACTCGTTAACACTCAACAGAGTCGAGTGGACTGTCTACATACTTGCAAGCAATCTAGAGCAGAATGAACGAAGCATCTAAGGGTATGAAATATCATTAGAAAAGGATGAATTGATTGCAAAGAGTTTTACGTCAATAGATTGATTGGAAAAAGTGAAAAAAAGAGATTTTAATTGCTAAAAACGAAAATGTTCATAACATACAGCGTGGAAATCGAACCAATAGTCAGAAATTGGATGAAGTGTGCTGGTCTGAGACCACCAGGGAGAAAGTATAAAAACAACATCGAAAGCAACCGCCTAACTTTTGACCTGAAGATACCACAGGAATGGAAACGTTGTGAAATACATAATTCTCAAAACAATGGAAGCTCGCTCGGTTTCAACGATAGTGTTTCAGACTGGACCATTGTCTATAATTTTGAATATCACGAAGTTTCGATTGATATACTATCTTGAATCATCTTCAAGTAAACTAGCGAACATGTTCCTTCGTAGCTATTTATACTCATCTGGCTAGCGTATCGTTTGTGTTGCTAGTTCTGACTGGTTCGTACGACGTTCTGGTGGGCGACATAACTCAACTGAAACAACTTTCGAAACATGTAAGTTGTCTACAAATTTCGAACAAATGTCAGAGTCTATCTACTCGATGCGATTCTGTGAAATTACCGAAATAGCTGTCGAGCTTGGTAACAACAGCATTGCCTTTATAACTCCCGTAGGTGTGGTTCTCTTAGGTACAGTAACGAAGGGCCAGTAATAAAGGTCACACCCTCTGTACCATTTTCAAGTTTTCATTTCATCCATGCCTGGCTGGGATAGTTGGATTTTTAATGAACAGCATATCTGTGTACGAGTATGTGTACACAAAAAAGAGGGTAAATATCAGCTGTAAGAGTGAGTACCTTTCTCCCTTTTCGATTGGACAAAAGCAGTAACTCTGAATGTTGCAGAGAACATGGACGTCTGGGAAGAGGTGGTTGGTTCGCAGTAACGGAAAGGGACAAACGTAGATTATCAGTTTCAATCGAGTTTGAAAATCTTTTATCTTTTGGAGTTACTTTGAAAAATATTGTAAATATTGTTAGCTAGTTCGTAAGGAATCTGGGTAGCCTTTGTTTAAAGTCAAATTTGACAATCGTTAAGAAGGTTAACTCTGGATTTCGCACGCAATGGTATCAGTTCAGCAAATTATAATTTGAATCTGAATCCGGAATAAACTTTTGATAGTTATAATTGATTTTGATCAATGATATAAACTAAACTGTCTTATAAAGTGAAGAATTTCCAATACTTACAAACTTTAGTTCAACTGTATTAGCAACTCTTAAATCTAATCAGAATCTGCCCAGGACTATCGAACAGAGTACAGACAGACAGAAATGAGTGAGATAGTCTTAATATATATGTCATGAAGTCACAAGAAAACACAATATCTAATGATTATATTCTTGCCGACTATTGGTGTCGGCCGTGAGAGTATAAATAAGTATAATGAATGTTTTCGGAGCTTATTCCTCTTTGAAGACGTAGTTCATGGACACCCATGACACAGAGATATTTTTGCAACAAGCTAAAAGCTGGCGTTGTCACTCTTTCACCCTTGAGGGTTATTAAAAGCAAGCCGAGCTTACGTTGAGTAGGTACAGTGAATGTAGACTGACGTAAAGGGTGATGGGGAGACGTCTATTGAAATACATCTGGAAGCTGATATTATTTGTGTTTAATTAGGGAACATGTTGTTTGACGCTTTTTTAATAATGCAACTTCCGAAGCAGGAATTTTAATGGAAATATATTTGGGAAATAGTACAGTGTAATGAAGAAGCTATAATGTGCGTCATCTGGAAGAAAATGGGACTTGAAGACTAGACTTTATATAGTAATGTATCTGAGCTAGGCTGCCTATCAGAATTGTCAACGCGTTTTCCATCACTATCTTAAGCGAAGGATTATATTGCATGACCGACATTTACTAGTTCAGGTTCAATAAACTTTTCAATTTCGAATAAGAAATTGTGTACCAGAACACAAAGTTTCTCAAATAAATCATCCACTCAGCTTTCCGTGACGGGTTTAATATTTAAATCATCATCGGAGTGTCACACTTGAAGTAGGTCCTATCATCAATTCAAAACTAGAGTTCTCAAATTTAGCATTCTATATATCCTGTCTACCTAGGTATTGTTCTATTTCTAAACCTCTTCTCGTTATTGCTCGAGTTAAGGAAAATATATAAATGGCGAGAGCATATGCATAAGTGTTGAGGAAGAACTCCTAGCAAACCATCGCCGTCAAAATGTCCTTAAGACATTTAATTGTGATAAAATATGTTATTTATTTAGATTGCATGTTTTAAGATGTTCGATTCTTCAAGCTACATGATTCTCCATGACAATATACGAGTATTTCAAAAGTTCATTCACATATAGAAGTAGTGTATTAAATCATGTATTTTATGACAGTTATGAAGCACATTTTTTAACTACTTTCATCGCCACATAACACATAATTAGTATCTAGTAAGTATTTTTAGAAATTCGACCTATCTAGATGTTTGTTTGTGAACGCACTTATATGTTCTCTGTATCTTGTTGTAAATGCTCTAGCAGTTTGACCTATACAAAGAGCATTATAGAAGGCAATCTTACTGGCCTATATATATCTGGCTTTTCCCTATTGTGCATGATCTTAAGCTGGTTGATTATCTATCAAACTGATTATATCTCGAAGACAAAATGGTAAGAGGTTTTTTTGAGAATCATTTTAATAGAACTCGTGAACCATATAAATTCCTATTCCTACTGGTAAGCTACTTGTACGGACTGATTGAATTGTCCCTAATTATTTGAATTGAAAGCCCCGCAGTATTGATACTACGGGAAATGTTTTCATCTATATGCAAATGGATACGGGAATATGTACGTTATTCAGTAACGATGAGGATTCTTGGAGGTAACAATCGAACGATATCTTGACAGGCCGCAACGTAGTCTTTATCCAGCAGGATGGTTCGTCATGAAGGTTGTAGATGAAAAATTGTTTCTACGCAGATTAGATTGTACTGTCATTGTTGCCAACCCCATCCTAGTGTAAATCTGCATTGAAAAAAGCTGTAGAGAATTGTGAGTATACATTAAATCTACAGTTTTTTCCATTGTCCACACGAAACCTGAAGAGCTAAAAAAATGCTTCCTTTTCTAATACCAATTACCCATTTCAATAGTTTTTACTGTGTTACATTTTCGAAACGACAGTTTGTTAGAGGAATAGTTTTCTAGTGCTAAAATGAAAAATGGGAAGATTGGAAAACCGGTAAATCTACAGTTAAAACTGTAGGGTTGGCAACTGTGCACTGTATACCATTGGCGAAGTTGTCGTAGTTACTTGCGAAAATTCTACGTTGACTGTGACTACAGCATTGTCAATGTGCATGTGTCAATTTACGCACAGGTCCATGGGGAACCCGTTCAAAAAATGTTACGGAAATCGTAGAAATCTACGCCAATCGTCATTCCTGATCATTGGCAACCCGTGCCACTGCTGAGCGAAAATTGGTTTAGCTCAAGCAATGTTGCCAAATGGTATATAGTAGAAATAGTGACAGTCAACGACCGAAAGTCGTAAGCATATCATTAATTGTCTAATATCTCAAAGAATTGAAAAAAATTGCTGTTAAATATTACTAATCTACAAAAACTGTTAACTTTACAGTTTGCTTACTTAATGAACCAACATTGACACGACGCTAGAATAAATACCAATTTATAACAGTAAGCGATAGGCGACAGAGAATCACCGTTATAAACGACAGTAATCCCTTGTTTCGTTTGATAGGAAATCAAAGTTTTATGGACTATAATTCTTTATTTTACCTATTAAAATAAATCGGAGCTGGTCTCCATTTTTTGTATGACTTGTAGGATTGTTAAACGTTCGCCCTCATTTGCCTCGAAAAGACTGGCAAAGATAAAACGTGTACGGCCTTTGGTGGGCGAATATCAAGCAAAGACCAACGTTTCTACAAGCGCTCGCTGAAACGCTGGACTGTCTGAAGACGGCTTTATTCTGCCGCAGTGCGCTGCCGCTCCGTCGGAAGTAACATAAAATACGTGCGTATTGGGTTCGCGAGATTGGCCGCATTCAATTTCCAGTTCGGACGTCAAATTTGTCGACGGAATCGACATAGTCGGTAACCGAACAACATCCTGTAAAGGCACCATTTCATTCGGAACGCAATGCGGTTAAGATTTTCCGAATAACTGCACCGCAAAAATCTCGGGTTTTAGGTGTTTGATGTTTAGATTTCATATCACATATAAAAAATGATACTCAGAATTATTTTAGCAGTCTAGATATCACAAAGGCAGAAAGCCGATCACGCTTCATAAGCGTTGCGAGAAATAAATTAGCTTGAAACATTGTTGATTGTAACCAAAGGGGAAGAAACTACCCGATAGATCACTCCATGATGCCGAGGCTCTCCAAAAGAACGACTTTTGGAAGAGGCTCATTCGTGGCGTTGTGAGCTCGACCTGGTGAGAATGCGCACACGTGGCCTCATTAGTGTTTGCTGTACTGGCGAATATCGGTGTTATTATGCGAGACACCTGGCGTGATAATGTCTATGGAATAGACCACTCGTTCCATGTTCTAGACAATTGAAGTCAGGCGCTTCCACTAGATGTATTGCTGCTGGATTATGTCCAAGTGCTTCGAAGTACATCCCCACAGATGCGAGCAGTACTCGAGCGATGGGATGGTTTGTGACTTGTAGAGCAGCAGCAGCTACTCTTGTGAGACCAACAAACATTCCTATGACAGACTATGATTATCTCGATATCCTAATAAATCTACTTTGCCACCTCTACTGAATTAAGGTTTTTCGGAATGGTAGTGGTTTGCCTACTTCCATGCAGGAAATAAGGGGCTGTCATCTGTGAAGCTCTAGATTGGAATAGATGAAATCTCCAATAGTTTTCTTATGTACAGCAGAAGAGAGTTGGAAACCGGACAGATCCCCAAAGCAGTATTGGTGAGCACTAATGATGTTTTTTGTCCAGGTATCATAGGAGCTGCACGTTGATGACAGTCCCATAATCTTAGGTCCCATAATCTTAGACATGATGCAGAGCAGAGTTACACAGGTCTGTAGTTATACTTTATACATTTTTCTGTCCTTTTTAGAGATGGGCTGCTTAGAGATGGGCTGCAGTCGAGCGACTTTCATCCAGTAGGGAATACGACTCGTTATTAGGAGAGTTTGAAGGGTTTGGAAAAAATGCCTAGATTTTTTATACCGATGAGACCCAGACATATCGCTTCTTTTTCCTGCGCCATTATACGCTGAGAGCAGGCCGCTCCAACTACCCATTCATACTTGCTAAGTTTACTAGGAGTTCAATTCGGATTGAATACGGTACAAAATCGAGCGTTCCTAAAAGTTTATATGTTCAGTTTTTAGATCGAATTGGAACCCTGTCTTGTGGCTAGCAAAATGTCATGACACCGTAACTCATAAATTTCATCTCTTATTTCCCAAAATTTTCAGAGCTGCTACTACCAGGATTTATCGTAATGAAAAATTGTAAAAGACCACTAACAACAGGCAACAGCAACGGATTATCACAGTTATGAAGTTTATAAAGCCGTTGTTGCAATTCCGAAACGGTTGCCCGTTTACATGGAATTCAGTCTGATACAATTTAGACTATTTATCAGAGAAAGACACCATTGTTTACATTTATTAACAATACGTTATCAAAATAATAAATTCGGTGGTGGCCAAATGTACGTAAAAGTCCGAAAAATAAATATAAAAATGATAATATTTATTCTACTTTCAAAATTGAATTCACACAATGTTTAACCCAGTTCTGCTGTTGGATATTCTAAAGTAAAACAACTTTGTTTAATTGCAAAAAGAACCACCGATGTCAGATACCGTAAAAAAAATTTAATTTTCTCAAAATTAAACTTAGAAATTCCTGAATTTTTCAAGCTAGAGGTCGTTAAGATGTACATATATAATTTCAATTTTTAGAAGCATAACATTAATAATTATCAACATTATTTCTTATTCTAGATTTTTTAAATAAAACCCTGACCGAGGGAAGGAGAAAGCCTTGGGATGGATCATGGTGGACTATTTAACTAGATTAGTCACAAATATGTCTTTCTTTGAATTAAGTTATATTAGTCACATAATTTTCTTTTAGATATTCCAGGAAATGTGCATTGTTGAGTTCTAATGAAGGTATGTATATCGATAGATGATTCTGAAAAATAATTGACCTAAAATATAGTCACAGATATATATGTTAGTTATGAATGCAGTCTACTTTGCTCACTAACTGTAATATATCTTTAACGCTGTATAGCAAATATGAATTTGACTAAACAAAAAATTATGAGCAATATGTTTAATTTATATCTGTCGACGATTCTTATACCGTAATACCCAAAGCTTGTAACAATTCGACGTGACTAGTGAAAATGTGAAGGCGTCTAGGTCTCACTTCAAAGAAATAAATAATATAAAAATTTCCCATCTGTTGCGACTTCTCCACATTATATATTACGTCTTTTTGAATAGTCATGGATTATGTTCTAAAAATAACTGTGAATGGAATATTATGTCTACCTTTATTAAATAGTCTAAGGTTACAATAAACATTCGATCCCAGAAAAAGGCGGCAAAGAACTTCGATCCCAATTTTCCAACGTTTACATGCCTTATACAGTACCACACTCCAATAAAATTCTCACCGAATTCCAAATATGTAAACATAGTAACTCTTGCTCTGAATATTTATTATGCCGTATCGCCAATGCAGCCCATTAAATAGATAACAATTCATGTTTGTTGGGCGCTAGCTAATATTTGTTCCGTGACATTAATTTCTGCGATTGTTGTTATCGAAGACAAAATTGTGAAAGCTATCGTAAATACGGCGACTGGGCGGCCGCTGGCGCTGGCCGCCCGACACTCTGATTGGGTCGCCGAGCTAATTTGTGCGCCGCCGGTGAGATTACTACAAACTGACACAAAACACACGGGTAGTTCACAGTTTGAGGTGGGTTCCTTCTGAAGTAACTGTTATAAACCGCCAAATACCAGGTGGTCGATTTAACTACTTGAGAGCCGTATAGCGCGAAAACGGTGAGTTTTTAGATGAAACCCTTCTGATGAAAGTTCTTGAGTGCAATCGGGGAGAGCTGATGATGGCTTTAATTTGCGACATTGAGGGTCAACCATGTTGTTTAATGGGAGAATATATTTTTTATTGTCAAATGTTATTCTATGTAAAAAAAAAATATATGTTGTATACAAAACTTTGAAATTCAATTGCAATTTGAGTAGATAAAATAATAAAATATATATTATTTTTATAAATTTTCCAATATTTACATGCAGAAATGGTTTACTTATCACGATAGCATATTTAACGTAATTATCATATGGCAAACCGTTAAATTTCTAATAACAAATCTTCAAAATGATGCCCCTCAACTTCAATACACTTATGAATCCATTTTATAGAGTTTTGATGACACCCAAGCGAGTTTCTTTATTGATTGCTCTACAAGCATATCTTATAGGTTACATGATATTTTCCAATGATGTGGGAGATTCTCGAATAAACATTTTGTTTTACATGGCCCAATAAGAGGAAATCGAGAGGGTTAAATCTTGTGACCTGCCAGGCTATATAACGGGACCACCTCACCATGGTTTGTAAAACGAGATTCATCTGAGAACAACGAACAAAAGAAAAAAAATTATTTAATTCTGTTCAATTTCTTGTCCACTGAGAAAAAAAGAACAAATATTTTATTTTTTATCCACTCAAGTTGCAGTTTTTTCTCAAAGATTAAGATTCTGCAATAAAAAATATGTTTACTGATTATTAAAAAAATATTGTTGACTTTGAAAAAACCTTGAAAATGCTGTCAATGTCGAAAATAAAAGTCATCACTGATTCCAAGGACTTTCATCTGAACGTATTCATAAAAAAAACTCAGCGTTTTCACGCTATACGGCTGTCTCAAGTTAAATTAACCACCCGGTATTAGGTTGGGGTCAATTAGTGGAAATTATTCTAATCAAGAAGCGTTTCTTTGTTTTTACCAGTTATATGTCTGGCGTCCTATGTTTCCGCATCAGAAGCTGATGACTGATATTAAGATTAAGTCTTAATCTATGCAGCATTGTTATTTCGCTCACAAATAAGTTGCATGAATATTTGATACAGTTCATGCCAGTTGTGTCATTTTCTAAACCAGAATGCCTACCTGGAAAATATTCAATACCAATTCAAAGGGTTCATCTATAAAACATCTTTCTGCAAAGAACATAATTGTATATATCAGATTACTGACATGTATCAGGCCGAATTTATAATTACTCAAATTTGAGACCATAAAGTTCTCAAAACAGGTACTGATGGCCGACTAGAAACGCTTGGTTTGGTTCTAATTAATTCCATGTTTACCTTGCCGATGATGGAAAACTGGATTTAATTTGTTGAGCAGGATTTATTTTGCATTGTTATGTAATGTACAATCGCTTCTCTATCTGCATTCAAATTACTCAAACATAATGTTATTCTTACATGTATTCAAATATATATGATATGTACTTTGATTATGTACTTGTAGTTGTATACGTCCATATATCTACTTCATCCTTTTATATGCTACTTTGATATAATAAAGTTCAACAAATATCAGTTCTTGCTACCCACGTACTGCATACTGACATAATAGATTTTGTAGTTATTCGAGAGAAATTATGTTTCCTTGAATTATCACAAACATAAACAGAATAATATCTAAATAGGGTTATGAACATTCGCATGCTGTCAACGACTGTTTGCCGAGCTACACATGGTGTCGCCACCTCTGGGTGTTTCCCACGTTAGCAACGAGATTAAAACTGCAGAAAGGAAGTTTTTTGGCCAGATAGCCAGACTAACTATCAAGTATAGATATAGGGTAAAGTCGAAACATGCATGTCTATTGCAGGTCTTTTGTATAGTGAGACTCAATATAAGTCGTCTATCTGAAATCTAACGTGAATGAGAAAATGGTACATCGTAAAAGGGGTTTATGATTAACGAGAAGAACAATATCAATGATGTTTTCGAGATCCTCTGGAAAACCAGGAGAACAAAAAATCCAACTGAGGGCCTAAAAGACTGATACATAATAGTGTGAAAACTTGGAAATTTTGAAAAATCTATTATTTCGGGGCTCCCTAAATCCCGGGCTCGAATGGTTTCACCACCCCTTTGTCGGCCTATATAGATATAAAACTCAAGAAAACGTATTATTCTGATAACAGTACTTGTCTGAGTGATTAAGCAAAGAACTTAATTCGTACAACAACCAAAATCATCGTCCTCTTACGACCTACCACCTGGACTACAGCACTGTTTTGCTTGCAAGATCAACGAATGGATGTTTATATTATTGGCAGGAACATTGCAGATACGTCTGGTCGATTTATTGGCCATAGTTAACCTCTGTTGTCTGATCTATTCTGTGCCATTCTGTTAACCTACATCCAATGTGAGTTATAGCAGTACTAGATAATCACGTCTCTCACGTCAAATGTATGTATTTCGTTATCAATAAGTAGCAAACACAGCTTGCTCGATGTTTCTATCATTCTATAAAAATGTGATTTATAAACATGAAACACGAATTCAAAACCACTACACACAAAAGTGGAAAACAATTGGAATAGAATGATTGAAAATAGTTGGAGTCGCTGCTTTAAAGATTGCTTGGAGGAACTCTATCCATCTTCAAATTGTGACGTACGCGATGGCAAAAAAGCAACTGATATGCAAATCAATTGGCAGGCAAATTTTTGGAAATATATTAACACTCGAAATGTTTTTGACCACGTATAATGTGAACCTCTATTTAAAAAAACATTGAAAAATTAAGTTTGGTTGATGTTATTGCCCTGTGTGGCTCATTGAAACCATATATACTAACGTTTCAGCTACCTTGCCAGCCTTTTCCAAAATGGAAATCTTAGATTTTGTAACTATAAGACATTGACTGCTTCTAGGGGAATAATTTTGTTTTGAATCAATACCTGTATGTGAATTAGTCTGCAAGACTAGAAAACAGATGATCAACTTGCTTTGCTCGTTAATCCAAAATAAGGGGTAAAACTGTCCTACGAGATAAAACTGAACATAAACCAGTGCGATTTCGAAGCTGGAATATAGTATCCCTCATTTGGGATACAACGACAAACCATAAGGAAAACTAGAGAGAGTATCATGGTCAATCTGTAGATTTAGAGAAATAAGGTTAAACACCTACAGATAGACCGGAAACTTTATTTTATTTATTTTATTTCATTTTATTTTTATTTTTATTTTTATTTCATTTCATTTCATTTCATTTCATTTCATTTCATTTCATTTCATTTCATTTCCGTTCCGTTCCGTTCCGTTCCGTTCCGTTCCGTTCCGTTCCGTTCCGTTCCGTTCCGTTCCGTTCCGTTCCGTTCCGTTCCGTTCCGTTCCGTTCCGTTCCGTTCCGTTCCGTTCCGTTCCGTTCCGTTCCGTTCCGTTCCGTTCCGTTCCGTTCCGTTCCGTTCCGTTCCGTTCCGTTCCGTTCCGTTCCGTTCCGTTCCGTTCCGTTCCGTTCCGTTCCGTTCCGTTCCGTTCCGTTCCGTTCCGTTCCGTTCCGTTCCGTTCCGTTCCGTTCCGTTCCGTTCCGTTCCGTTCCGTTCCGTTCCGTTCCGTTCCGTTCCGTTCCGTTCCGTTCCGTTCCGTTCCGTTCCGTTCCGTTCCGTTCCGTTCCGTTCCGTTCCGTTCCGTTCCGTTCCGTTCCGTTCCGTTCCGTTCCGTTCCGTTCCGTTCCGTTCCGTTCCGTTCCGTTCCGTTCCGTTCCGTTCCGTTCCGTTCCGTTCCGTTCCGTTCCGTTCCGTTCCGTTCCGTTCCGTTCCGTTCCGTTCCGTTCCGTTCCGTTCCGTTCCGTTCCGTTCCGTTCCGTTCCGTTCCGTTCCGTTCCGTTCCGTTCCGTTCCGTTCCGTTCCGTTCCGTTCCGTTCCGTTCCGTTCCGTTCCGTTCCGTTCCGTTCCGTTCCGTTCCGTTCCGTTCCGTTCCGTTCCGTTCCGTTCCGTTCCGTTCCGTTCCGTTCCGTTCCGTTCCGTTCCGTTCCGTTCCGTTCCGTTCCGTTCCGTTCCGTTCCGTTCCGTTCCGTTCCGTTCCGTTCCGTTCCGTTCCGTTCCGTTCCGTTCCGTTCCGTTCCGTTCCGTTCCGTTCCGTTCCGTTCCGTTCCGTTCCGTTCCGTTCCGTTCCGTTCCGTTCCGTTCCGTTCCGTTCCGTTCCGTTCCGTTCCGTTCCGTTCCGTTCCGTTCCGTTCCGTTCCGTTCCGTTCCGTTCCGTTCCGTTCCGTTCCGTTCCGTTCCGTTCCGTTCCGTTCCGTTCCGTTCCGTTCCGTTCCGTTCCGTTCCGTTCCGTTCCGTTCCGTTCCGTTCCGTTCCGTTCCGTTCCGTTCCGTTCCGTTCCGTTCCGTTCCGTTCCGTTCCGTTCCGTTCCGTTCCGTTCCGTTCCGTTCCGTTCCGTTCCGTTCCGTTCCGTTCCGTTCCGTTCCGTTCCGTTCCGTTCCGTTCCGTTCCGTTCCGTTCCGTTCCGTTCCGTTCCGTTCCGTTCCGTTCCGTTCCGTTCCGTTCCGTTCCGTTCCGTTCCGTTCCGTTCCGTTCCGTTCCGTTCCGTTCCGTTCCGTTCCGTTCCGTTCCGTTCCGTTCCGTTCCGTTCCGTTCCGTTCCGTTCCGTTCCGTTCCGTTCCGTTCCGTTCCGTTCCGTTCCGTTCCGTTCCGTTCCGTTCCGTTCCGTTCCGTTCCGTTCCGTTCCGTTCCGTTCCGTTCCGTTCCGTTCCGTTCCGTTCCGTTCCGTTCCGTTCCGTTCCGTTCCGTTCCGTTCCGTTCCGTTCCGTTCCGTTCCGTTCCGTTCCGTTCCGTTCCGTTCCGTTCCGTTCCGTTCCGTTCCGTTCCGTTCCGTTCCGTTCCGTTCCGTTCCGTTCCGTTCCGTTCCGTTCCGTTCCGTTCCGTTCCGTTCCGTTCCGTTCCGTTCCGTTCCGTTCCGTTCCGTTCCGTTCCGTTCCGTTCCGTTCCGTTCCGTTCCGTTCCGTTCCGTTCCGTTCCGTTCCGTTCCGTTCCGTTCCGTTCCGTTCCGTTCCGTTCCGTTCCGTTCCGTTCCGTTCCGTTCCGTTCCGTTCCGTTCCGTTCCGTTCCGTTCCGTTCCGTTCCGTTCCGTTCCGTTCCGTTCCGTTCCGTTCCGTTCCGTTCCGTTCCGTTCCGTTCCGTTCCGTTCCGTTCCGTTCCGTTCCGTTCCGTTCCGTTCCGTTCCGTTCCGTTCCGTTCCGTTCCGTTCCGTTCCGTTCCGTTCCGTTCCGTTCCGTTCCGTTCCGTTCCGTTCCGTTCCGTTCCGTTCCGTCCCGTTCCATTCCATTCCATTCCATTCCATTCCATTCCATTCCATTCCATTCCATTCCATTCCATTCCATTCCATTCCATTCCATTCCATTCCATTCCATTCCATTCCATTCCATTCCATTCCATTTCATTTCATTTCATTTTATTTTACTAGGGAATTGATTATTCAAAAGTTAAGCAAATATATTCCTTAATATTATATTTACAGAACGGTAATTGATTTCAGAATTATATTTGGGGTATTTTATTTAATTTAGAACAGTATTGGCATTTGCCAATCATACATATATATTTGCTGAGCCGCTTATAACATTTCAAATTTGCATCCAGAGGATGGTGCAAGAACATACAGTAGAGTACAGGGACGTAGCTATGGCGGGAGGTTAGGGTAGTCTTTTCCAAGAAAAGATGCAAAATTTGTAAAACGTTCAAAGTGGACAAAAGGTGATAATTGGAATTAGTAAGTAAGTTTTGTGGATAAAATATGCTCAACTCCGGGTCACCTTTTTTGCTTTCCAGGTTTTTCATGGGAGACCCTTCCACTATGTTTATGAAAGTTGTCAAAATTTCGGATGCAGTTAGCAATGTATCAATCCTTACTTCACCCCCTTCCAGAAAAATCGTCTCGCTACGTCCCTGAGAGAGGTTATAGACATCAATTTAGCAAAGTTAATATTTTAACCAGACATATTTCTAGATTATAAATTGGCCCGTTCCAGTTCACCCTTGTTGACAGATGTTGTATTGGACATCCGTTGCCGCTTCAAGGCTGTCCAGGTGTTAGGACCGTTGGCTTCGTAAGATGTCAATGGGCGTCTCCATAGGGGGCGACACTTACGTGAGTTGATGTTGCCATCTCATTATAGTTCATACTGAATTCTAATTCAAAAGCAGTACTTTATTCCTTAAAACAATAATTATTAATATTGGAATTTTTCTGAATTTTTATACTATATTTGTACTACAAAGCATATTTCCCATTATTTTGATTTTGAATTTTCTTAAAATTTCATACAAACATAATATTTTGGTAGAACGTTTTCAAAGCCTAATTTTTCTTGCTTTAGAGGGTGTACTTTTCCACCCAGAACAATACCAGTGAAAACCGGTGAAAGTCGGTGGAGTAAATAGTTTTTACGCCGTGATTTACACACTTGACACTCTCATAAGACAAACTGAGATCATGAAAAACTTGAATCACATGTATCCGCATTATTAATATTGGAATTTTTCTGAATTTTTATACTATATTTGTACTACAAAGCATATTTCCCATTATTTTGATTTTGAATTTTCTTAAAATTTCATACAAACATAATATTTTGGTAGAACGTTTTCAAAGCCTAATTTTTCTTGCTTTAGAGGGTGTACTTTTCCACCCAGAACAATACCAGTGAAAACCGGTGAAAGTCGGTGGAGTAAATAGTTTTTACGCCGTGATTTACACACTTGACACTCTCATAAGACAAACTGAGATCATGAAAAACTTGAATCACATGTATCCGCATAGTCACAATCCATAAACTCTAGATAGCATTCTCACAATGCATCAACCACCGTTATAAAAATACATAATAGTGATGGATGCCAGATTTAATAACAAAATATCGAATAATAATAAAATCTGGAAGACTTAATTTATAGCTGACGTATAGAACAGAGTACATATAGCATCCCTAGCGAGTACGTGGTACGTTATAACGGTTTTATAGGTGTTCTTCCTCATACTTTGTTGCTATAAATCTGATCAATGGTGAAATATTTTCCATGATGAACCCCTTTTATCCTAAAAATTCAGCAATCCTTTGAGAAATTAGAAACCCGTAAAAATACGACTTTCCTCAATTATTATAGGTTGAGAATGGCAGTTATTCCAAGAAATATCTACTTTGTCGCCAATTGTCTTTATAATATAATCGAAAGTATCGATACTCAATCACAGGTACTCAAAGAAACGTTGATAATGTTCCATAAAAAGGGTAACCGAATTCAACTGACTTCGCCTTTTAATTAAAGTATGTACCTACTGTCTTCTTTTTGCTCAGTAGTTGAAAATAACGTGGATGCCAGATGTGGTGCGCCACTATGGACATCGGGTGGCGATGATATGTGCGAGATAGGGACGATACTATGGTACTAAGTGCGGTGCGTCCGCATGGACATACCCTTAGGCCGACTTTCAGTTCCAGTCACGCTATGGGATTTCGGGAGACGCACAAGAACAGTATGTAATTAATTTCGAGTTATCGCAAGGGTTGCGATTTTATTTTAATTTCAATGATACCAGATTCATATTATTAATTCCGAAAATCAGAATTATTGAAAAAACTACGTAGAAAACACATGTTCTTGTTATGCGAATTTATTTTTATGTGTGTACCAGCAATCTAGCGACACTAGTCAGTACTGAGCTGTGATGCCACAGGTGCACTTATGGCGCGGTGTTGCCGAATCGATTAATTTTTCTGAAAATTATGTAACAACCTTGCAAAGCCTTTAAGTGGGAAGTTCAGCTATCTTTTTAAATTTCATTCTCCCGCAGACGATATCTCTTGTTAGAATGTACGGGAATGTAAGCTGTACGAGAGACCGCCGAGGATTTTTCATACAAAAAGAGGGATCAAAACGATGTTGGCTATATTCGGGTAAGAGATGAAACCTTTTTGGATAACCGACAAAGGATCGTTTTAAATATGGGTTTGTCGTTATCGAATGGTATACAGAAAACGAGTAAGTTTGTATGGGTACAAGGAGATCAACGGAAAAGTCTATTTAGAAGAAAAGAAAACGAAAATAAGCTGTATATTCGAAGAAGCATATTGATTTCCTAAATATTAAAATATATAATATGATATATTTGAATTCAAATCTAGAGGAGCAGCGGAGCAAAGAGAAATGAATACAGTTTTTAAAATTTTTCAAGTAAAATGTACAATTGTACAAATTACTTGGTTTAACTCTATCTACAATGTGACCTACTCATTTTAGGCAAATTGATTTTTATCAAGCATAAATGCATTAAATCACAGACAAACTGGTGTAAATCCATCATATTATTATTGATTCTTATATAAATTGCGAATGCTACCAAATCAAGTTACCCGAATCGTTGATTATGTCTTCAGTGCAATATGGTGATGTTTTATATGGCCCTTGCTTGAGCAAATCCGAATATTTATTTGATCGATATAATGATTCAAAAAAGGGACGAACACTGATATTCGATGAAAAAATCTTCTATGTTATTTGTGTCATTATTATCTCTCTGTGTTTGTCGCTGATTCCTGTGAGGTAAAGTTATTTTAGCAACAGCTTCTTTAGCTAAAGGGGAAACATTTTCGTATATCGAGTGCAACTTTCCCACAGCTTTTGCTCTCATAGCTATAAGTTTATTTTTTGAAGCATTAACATAACCAACCGACAATGCTAAGTCACAGGTTGTTTGTAGGAAGTAGGTACTGAGTGTGTGTGTGAGACTGAATAAAGCCATGCAAATTGCGATAGTAATGGACAAAAATAATTGGTGAATAATGTTTATCAAAATTCTTCCTGCTTTTTCTGACAATCTAAAAAAAATTATAACCTGCTTAACAGTTCCTATACAGTTTCTGATTGGAATAACTGTACACATAAATAGCAGATGGATATATTTTCTGCACTTTTGCAGCGCATCCTTTATACTGCACTCTCATGGCTGCAGCTCCATCGTATCCTTGATCTCTTATCAACTTTGTATCAATACCCCAAGTATTAGCCAAACCAGGAGCTGTCAAATCCTCTATAGATAAGAAAGTCAAACATTCTTCAAAAATGCTGTATTGACCCTGAACACAGTCAACAAATCTAACGCACAGTGTTAAATGCTCTATACCGCTAATGTCTGTTGTTGCATCTGCTAAAACACTTAATGATCCAGATTTATTCATTCCAGAAACTAGTTCCCTTGAATAATTTTGTGTCTATGATTATTTCGTTTTGTATACGATATATATATGTTGCGTTAGATGAAGCCGTCAGAAGATGATATATCGCCATTTTCAATTCTAAAATGTAATAATTCACGAAAGTTTCCATCGTTCTCAGTTGGACTCTCCAGGAAAAGAGGACCTGAATTTATGTATCCCCTTAAAATACAAGCAAAATAATACAGTGCGGATTATTGGAACAAGTCGCATACGATTTTTAATTTGGTGTTTCTTGCGTGTGGTGTTGTTGATTGGCTATATTTTTCATGGCTATAACGAAATTTTAGGCAAAAATACGAGCTTTTTGGTGATACAAATGTTTCGTTACCTAATCGTGCGCGGTCCACTGTCTGCGCACTCCTACTAGAAGTTCATGCCAACGCGCAAGCGTGGAGATGTTTGTACCCGCTTGGATGCCACTTTAACAATGTTGTCAGACTTATATTTTGATGGAATTTGCTGATATTTGATAGAGCCATGAAAACGTTTGGGCCTAAGCCGTTAGTGTTTTTTCTTGCCTTCGCTACGCGCCCTCTTCTATGAGCTCCATGTCTTCGCTGTATCTCAAGATCTTGCACCCCTCTAAATAATCCAGTAACTACACCCATGATCATTTATTATTCTCGGTAATCCGTATGATTGTTATAGGTACACCAAATGAATAAAACATAATCGTCTGAATTTTATCATTTTAACTCCATTTCAAATCAGAATGAAACAGAGTTAACATTGGTCGGTTGGTACGCAAGTCTGGTTGTGCAAACTTCTCCTCAGATATCCAAGTTGACAGAAACACCGCTGGCCCAAATTTTTGATACAAATGCGTGGGCATAGTATGCGACGGTCTGCACAGTATATCTGACACATTTCACATGGGGCAACATATTCGTTAGGGCCACAATCTGAAACAAATTTTATGGTTAGAAATTAATTTCAATGAATTTTAAATTATGTCGTATGTTCTGTGGTCCTATTCTTTACTTTTTAATGGTGAGCATACTTAGGCAGCAATCTAAGAAGTGGCTCCCCTGAACCGCCCCTTTGCTGGAACCTCCATGTAGACCTTGCTCAGTTGGGGAATGTCTTTATTTCTAATTAGTCTGTTTTCTCTCCAGTCTTCGCTCTTCATTACCCTACATCTTCCCCCTACAGGTGTTTGCTTTTATTTATTTCTTTTATTTATTTGTTCCCTACAGTTTCTTCCTTCCCGCTCTTTATTTGTCATGATCGAGTCTACCATCGCCAGCAGTAATTCCCAGTTTCTTTCATTTCGTGTTATGAACTCCACAATGGTGGTAGACATCTCTCCTTTCGTTTGCCAATCTCACACACTGGAAAACGGTGTGCTCTGGCATATTAAACAAGTCGTAGTAGACTTGGAATGGTTAAAACATTTGTGTCCCTTGTAGGGCTAGTATGCACGTTCAACCTAAATAACAGCTTTCCTTTCAAACATGGTACTGAAGACGTGATAAGAATTTTGAATAGAAAATTCAGGAAACAGTACGTATACAAATGTTCAACTTTCAGCTATTCTAGCCTGTTAATCGATGGAATAATGTGTTCATACTTTTTTGTCCTGTTATTAACCTGCAACATGAACTTCGAATTTTTTGAGGTCTTGTTGCTGTTTCCTCATACAAACAAGGATAGTATATCGTAGATCCATACAAAATGTCTGATATAACCGGATTTTCTTCATATGTGCAGATTTGCAGTTGCTGTTGTTATACAATAGTTTTAATTTGAAATAACATATTTCACTACCGTTAAAGACATGTGTACGGAAACGTAAATCCTCATCAAAATATAAACCAAGACATTTTATTCTATCCGTAAAAAGCAGATCAGCATTGTCTATTCTGATATGCATGACGCATTTAAAAAACTTCCTTTTCCCCCTAGGACCAAACAGCTTAGATTTAGTTGGATTGAATCGCATGTAACAGTTCAGTTTACAGTGAATTATTTTTTAAGATATATGAAAAGCATATACCAACACTGCCTAGTTTTATCAATTTTTTACTATTTAAGTGCTAGCTTGATTCAAAAGCAACTCACATGTAGATTCAACTTCATACACTGTAGCCACGAAGATCAGTGCCAGGATTGTAAGCATTAAGAACTTCATTTTTATGATGTGGTTGTAAGTATTATAACTTTATCGCTAGTGAGAAAATTAGATAGCGATGTCTTGTAGACATGCTATTTATAAGGTATTTCAAGTAGTTTGTTTAAATACTTCTATTTATTTTGATCCATATCATATATCTCTCCCTCAAAAATAATCCGAATCATCAGTTTATTTCGAAATCACTTCATGCTGCCTGATGAAAAATAATGCGTAGGCAGAAAAAAAATCTTCAACACGTGTGTATCATGAATACCTATAGCATCGTCACATGTGTAAATGAGTAAAGAACAAAACAATATTTCACATAAGGCATCTATAAGCAAAAATGGACCAGACCATGTTTGTATTTCGCATGTCTCGTCCTTATAGCTCGGCGGTTTGCCAGTAGAAAGCAGATAGGTCGCATATTTCAGGTAGAAGTGCATTATTAATGTCCTTCTTCATGTGCCGTGAGAAGTGGCGCTGATCATTCTCATCTGTCAAGAAAGTTGAACTGATTTACATGGACATCCCTTGTCCTTCGTAACCACTTTCACGATTCATCTTTATCGGCATCACAAAAACTATATAGTTTTGCCACTCGCCAAAACACTTCACCATAGTAAGTGATATACTAGTCGGGTTTAAGGAAAGATGGTTTGGTAATTGTGTTTTTAAGTGCTGCGACCGAAAATTTAAACAGCGTTCTGCGGGAAATCTCCGAAAATGCATTCAGTCAAAACATGCGACTCAATCCAACTAAATCTAAGATCATGTTGTTTGGTACTAGGAAGAAAAAGGAGTTTTATAAATCCGTCATGCATATCAAAATAGACAATGCTGATCTGCTTTTTACAGATAGTATGAAATGTCTCGGCTTATATGTTGATGAGGATGTATGTTTTCCTACATATGTCTCAAACGTTAGTAAGATATGGTATTTCAAATTAAAACTATTGTATAAAAACAGTAATTTATTGTCTGCAAATATGAAGAAAGTCCAGTAATATCAGGCATGTTGTATGGATCTACCATATACTATCCTTGTTTGGATCAGGAAACAGCAACAAGACTCCACAAGATACAAAATTCATTTTGCAGATTAATAACAGGATAAAGAAACTATGAACACATTACTCCATTGATTAATAGGCTAGAATGGCTGAAAGTTGAACATTTTTATACGTACTATTTCCTAAATTTTCTATTCAAAATTCTTATTACGTCTTCACGACCATTTTTGAGAGAAAAGTTGTTATTTAGGTTGAACGTGCATACTAGACTTATAAGGGACACAAATGTTTTAATCATTTCAAGACATCGAACAGCAATGTTTCCACGCATTTTCTCATACCAGGAGTCGAAGCAGTTCAATGCTTTAGGCAGTGATATGAAAAAAACATTTCAAATCGTAAGCGCCTCAAATTTGATTTAAGGCAATAACTTATTTTCTCCAACAATCACGACAGAGTTCAGAGCTATGAATTCTTATTTTCAAAACATAGGTTCTTATTTCATTCTATTTTTTACTGAATTTTGTAAAAATAATAATAATAATAATAATAATAATAATAATAATAATAATAATAATAATAATAATAATAATAATAATAATAATAATAATAATATAGAATAATATAGATAACTGCGGAACTTTATTGAAGTTGAAGTGAATTCCTTGTACCATAAATTTTGTATGTTGTCCACGCCTGGACATTTCCAATTGTGAGTGTGTTTAATCGTGTTTGCTATTTCCTGAGGTGTCAGTATGATTTCTCCCTGTTCTGCTATATGTTGATATTTATCCTCTTCTTCTCTGATCCATGCGGCATTTCCGTTGTGTTTTTTTGGTTCTTACCATAGTCTTTTCCAGAATTCAGTTATTTCTTGTTTGCTTGGGGGTTCTATTGTTGTTATCTGGTCGATTGCTGTTGTTTTTTTGGTAGAACTGTTTCTCATTCTTCCGAAAAAGATTGTTAACATCCTTTGTTTCGTTGGATTCGTTCTATCTACGTAGTCTCGCTGCATAAACCGCTAATTTCTGTTTTAGTGAATCCTCTATTTCTGGTAATGGTGTTTGTGGTGATCTAGATTTGAGTCTATTTGCTGTTGTTGGAATGTGTTTTGAGTTTTTATTATTGTTGGTATATTGTATGAGATGTGCCAGATCTTTTCTGATGGTGCTGATCTTATTTTCAATTCTTATTTGCCATCTAGGTTTTGGTCTGTTACCCGCGTCTCTCAGTTGTTCCTGGCAACCTTTGCTCGTTCGTTATGAGTGTGGCAGCTGCTGCAGCATATATTACGGTATGTATTCTTCGATGCTGCTATCGTTTGTTAAGAGTTGCAGTATTATTATTATTATTTACGTCACAAACATACTTTTCATAATTTAGCCACTGCGGTGTGTACCTTGGTGGGTACTATCAGCCCTTAGTTTCATCACCCATGGACGTGCGTCATGTCCGAAATCGCACTCGGAAACGCAGCGGCAGTAACGTTATGGATTCTGAGTTAGCGAGGAGCATACGCCAGATAGACCAATTAATATTAATTTGTTATTCCGTTTTCTTCTATTTTAGATCTGGAGAATATGGTGGGTGGTGGACCAATTCGATCTTCAGTTCGTTGATTTTAGCCATCGCAACAACCCACGTATGGGCAGGTCCATTGTCTTGGTGGAACAAGATTGTTTTCTTCGCCAAGTGAGGTCGTTTATTTTTTAGTCCGTCCTTTAAACGTTGCAATAACAATGCGTAGTATTGACCACCGATTGTTTCACCCTTCTCCAAGTAATCAAAAGATAATTTTTTTCACATCCTCAAAAAACGGTCGCCATAACCTTATTCGCCGATAAAATTGTTTTTGCCTTCTTTGGCAAAAAGCACTAGTTCATCACGTCCTGAACTAGTGCTTTTGTTCATGCCTCTTTGGCCTCTAATTTTTATGGTTTTTAATATGACTAAATTAATTGTTTCCTTTTTATTAATTTACATGCTAGAGGATGATGTATTGTATTATTTTTCCCTGCATGCCCCGCTTTATTTCCGTCCTTGCCTAAATAATCCAGTAGCTACATCCATGATATTTTATCATATTGGGCAATCCATATGAGTGTTACGGCATTCATGGTTCACCAAATGAATAAAACAAAAGCAAGTGTCTCAGTTTTATTATTTCAGCACAACTTCATATCAAAATGAAACCGAGTTAACAGTGGTTGATTGGTACGCAAACTTTATTTGTACGACTTTTCCTCAGATACCCAGGTTTACAGAAGCACTGGTAGTCATAGTTCTGGATACAAATGGGCAGACATTGTATGCGTCGATCTTCACAGAATGCAGGACATCTATGACATGCGGGAAGATATTCGTTAGCGCCGGTACCTAGAATGAATTCAGTGGATGGAAATTTATCCTATATATAATTTTGAGTGTCGAGATGTTTCGATTGAATTACTATACTCAATCGCCTTCAGGTGAACAGTTCATAGACGATGAAAGTCCGAAACCCACCATTTGAAACAAAAGTCTAAAATGTGATACTAACTAATTTTCCAGTGTCAATTTTATATGACTGACCCAAGCAGCAAAAATCACTGTTAGCATTATCACTAGATCGGGAATATGAAAACTAAGGAGTAATTTTTACATCATGCTTTATCATAATAATTACTATTCACTTATAATTAGATAAAACATCTATCAGATATATGCGTCAGAACAACTGTTCTGACTAAGCCCTCATCTGTCTAGTGTCAGGTCTCAGTAAGTCCTGGTAAAGTATTTCTGAAGTCAATTGGAAAACTTTGTAACTGCCACGATTTACCCGGAAACCTGAAAACGTTCAATTTCGCAATTGAATATTTGGTTAGATCATTTGCCAATCTGACAGACTGAAAAACGGTGTGCTCTGGAGTATCCAACAAGTCGGAGTAGTCTTGGAATGGTAAAAAAATGTGTGTCCCTTGTAGGGCTAGTATGCACGTTCAACCTAAATGACAACTTTCCTCTCAAATATGGTTCTGAAGACGAGATCAGGATTTGAATAGAAAATTTATGCAATAGTATGTATACAAATGTTCAACTTTCAGCTATTCTAGCCTATTAATCGATGTGTTCAATTTTTTTTGTCCTGTTATTAACCTTCAACATGAATTTCGTATTTTTTGGAGTCTTGTTGCTGTTTCCTGATCCAAACAAGGATAGTATATCGTAAATTCATACAATTTCATTCTATCCGTATAAAGCAGAAAGCAGATCAGCATTATCTATTTTGATATGCATGACGTATTCAAAAAACTCTCTTTTCTTTCTAGGACCAAAAAACATGATCTCAGATTTAGTTGGATTCGGAGATTTTCTGCATATCGCTGTTTAAATTTTCGGTAGCTTCTTGATGTTTATCTTGGTTAAAGTCAATTAAAAGCTGTGTTTCGTCGGCATAACAGTAAACTTTATGGTGAATTAATTTTTTGGATAGATCAAAAGTATATACCAACACTGCCTAGTTTTACCCAAGTTTTACCAAATATTTTTTTACTACTTAGGTGCTAGCTTGATTCAAAAGCAACTCACATGCAGATTCAACTTTATACACTGTAGCCATGAAAATCAGTGCCAAGATTGTAAGCATTAAGAACTTCATTTTTATGATGTGGGTGTGAGTATTACAACATTATCGCTAGTGAGAAAATTAGTGAACGATGTCTTGCAGACATGCTATTTATAAGGTATTTCAAGCAGTTTGTTTGAATGATAATTTTTTTTTTAATTTGATCCATATCATATAGCTATTCCTAAAAATAAACCGAATCAACAGTTTTTTTCGGAATGCCTGATGAAAAATAATTCGTAGGCATGATAAACATCTTCAACACATCATAAATATAGCATCGTCACATGAGTGAGTGAGTTAAGAAAATAACAATATTTGACATAAGTCATCTATATGTAAAAAGTGACAAGACAATTTGTGTGTCCTCCGTGATACAGGTGGTCTGCTATAGACATGCATGTCTCGCCCTTTGCCTGGACACGTCAATATAGCTCGGCGGTCTGACAGTAGAAAGCAGATAGGTCGCATATTTCAGGTACGAGTGCATTATAAACGTCTTTCTCCATGTGCTATGAGAAGTGGCGTCTTTACGAAATCAAATGCACTTGGACACTGCCTTATAGGCGAAAACAAATGACCGCTACACCCGTCGACAAAAATGAACTTATTTACATTGACATTCCTTGTCCTTCGTAACCACTTTCACTATGCATCTTTATCAGAATTGCCGCTCGCCGAACCACTTTACCATAGTTAGCGGAACACTTCGTCGAGGTTTGAAAAAGGTTGTTTCGTAACTGTGTAGTGTTTGTAGTTGCTGCGTCAAAGGATCCAATATCGCATATTTGTTGGCATCATTTACAAACACACCTTTGATCATTCAGCCACCATGCCAAGCGGTCTGGTGGCCCAGCGGCTACGGCGATAGCCCAGAATGCTAGAGATACGGGTTTGACCCCCTGTCGGCTAAAATACTTTTTCTGAATGTTTCTTATTCCAATTTATATCTGGTACTGCTATTCCTGTTTCTGATATATCTTAACCAACGTTTCAGCCGCTTTGACAGTACAAAATATGAGAAATTAAATTTTGAACAATCATAATATCCTTAATCCGAAAATTTTGTGACCATATTTTCTTTGCCTATGGTGTCAGGCATGGAAAATGTTGGAGACAGAATTTACAGGCCCATACAACTCAAAGCCTCCACTTATAATGCCAACAGCCTCTTGCCCGCCATATACATATACTGTTGTATATACAAAAGGAACCCATTCCAGAAGCAGTTTTATGCGCACATTTTATTACTGTTTCAATTTATCTGAGTTGCAGTTGAAGTCCGTTGCAATGAGGTCCGTATTTAGGCATGAGCGCACTGGAAAAGGTTTGATGCATGTCTATCAGAGTAAATATTTCTACTTTACTTACTTTTGTAAAATATTTGGATTCAAATTGTTTTTGCATATTTTTTCGATTGTCCACTTTTAAAAAATTGAGTAAGAAGTACGCTTTTGTAAATATATATATGGATCATTACTGGACATGATTTCATAAAACGATATTTGCTAACTCATGAATGGCATAAAGAAGAAGCTACAATGGTTCATTTTCACAACTAAATGGTACTGTGCAAGAACGAGTTATGTCCTTAAAAAAAACAAGGCAACTAACAATACTGCTCTGTATTGCGTATATTATACGATAGAAGCCAAAATCTTAATTTCAACTATACTACAACAACTGGTTTACTAAATTTAAAAAAAAAATTGGTCTTGACCGGTTATTTCATTGGAGACCTCAATCCCCGTTAATAAAATTTTGATCTTCATAAACTATTCCAATATTTGAATGTTAATCGGACTGGATTCCTGGTACAATAGGTACAAGGCTAGAAATTACTTATGTTATACTAAAATGCTGTAGAGGGATTCAATCCTGAATTGAGTTTTTGAAAATAAGAACAATAATACCAGCTTCAGTAGATCGCTTCTTGATTCTGTAATATGTGGGTTGTAATAAAACATATTTTTGGGTTCATGTTTCATTTACACGCAAAAAAAATCAGCTAGCCGTCACTAATCAAACATTTATTCACTACTTTTACAGGTAAATCCAAATACAGGCCGAAAATTAGCTGCCCTATAATTGCATTTCATTGTACATAATTTGAGCGTCAGACTAAACTCATTATTTTTTAACATGTTTCCAATAGCTTAACCTGCAGGTGTATTTTTCAACGTAAAATCCATCGACTCACGTGTCACTCATTTATCTCCATGTTTCTTTGATATGATTTATTCTTTGATCCTAAATGGGAGGATATTGCATTGTGGCCTTGGAGTCGTATATAAATATGTTTCGTCTTATCTCATATGAGATAAGCAATGCTGTGTTTTTTGTAAGGCAGTAAATTATATTCATTGTTTCATTCATTTACGTCACAAAGGTGATACAAGAGCACGTAACAGACAGAGTCAACTAACTTGACGCTATTATGTGAGAATTGGAATGCATTAATTTGTATTGAAAGCAGTTAAAACAGACACTTTAGCCCCTTGGATATCTGGCAACGCTGACAGAAGGTCTCGATGGTTCCACACCAACAAACAACATGGCAATCTGACAAGGATACGTATATCCAATACTAGCTGAATTTCCTTTAGCATGTATAATCAATCTGTAAGAAGAAGTCAGTTGATGAAACACAAATGCTAGTATCAGTGCGCGATTCTCCCAACGCGTGAAAACACTGTCCCTTTCCAGGCTCGCGTTATAGTCTAGTGAAATTAGCATTCCAAATGATCAACATTTGTTGGTGCCCTGACAATCAGTAAATACAGATACGTATTACTGCTGTCACTGGATCGATATCCCAAATATATGTGAAACAAGGGTAGCAGTATTACCATGGGAAAATTTCTATATTCGATCGAACGACCCTTTAAATTTTTGTCTACATCTCCAATTTCTCCTTACCCTCACCCCCTACTTTAAATCACAAAATAACAACGATCAGGGACTTCGAAAGCATCCAAAATCCCAGTTTGAGCATTTTTTCGGTTTTTGACGAAAACTTCTACGCCACTCAACCAATATTCAAAACCTAAAGAGCTTTTTGGTCCTTGTGACAAACATTAACCTAGTGTCAAAGTTCTATCAGAGACAGAAAAGTTCATGGCGAGTAACGCCCATGCCTTTACTGTCGCATATATAGGTTTGTCATTTGATCCGGAAACGTCCGCTTAGAATTTACATCTTACATGATGCAGAGCTACTACAACGTTTTCATTGGGGTTACGCTGCCGTTAAAATATGCTAAGATGAAGAACAACTTGCCGTGTTATGGAACATCAAGTTTATCGAATTAGAATGTGAGTTTAATGCTTGTTATAGAATTGTCGTTGAAGACGATTGTAGATGAAACATTATGACAATCAAAAATTGAATAGACAATGGAATGCGATTTCCAGTCACTGTTAAAGTATTTTTATCCAATATTAAAAGTCGATTGAAGATAGTGAATCAATCGAAATGACGGATGTTACTCGATATATAGACAATAGGAATCCGAAACACAACAGTTAAAATATGTACATTGTATGTAAATTTCAAGCAACAGTAAAAAACATAACATTTTCAGTTTTCTCCAGCGGTCATTTCAGGAGCTTTAGAACAGTTTCCAGTAATGAATCTTGGCCAGTACTACCCTTCTAAGTTCACAAAGATTCACCATTATTATCCCTTATCAACCACCCTTTCGCATCAAGCTGCATATAAGTTTCGAGACTTTCGGGGTTAATGATTACTAACAGCACGTCAAATCTAAGATAATTCACCTCTTATTGAGCATCTCATCGCGTAAAATACCGCATATTCTATAAGATAATGAAATTGAATATCAGATTCAAGGATTTTGAGTTGTTGATTTCAAATTTTATGTCAAAATAACAAAAATTCATTTAAATGTCGTAAGAAGCATATATTAACCTTATCAAATTAAGTTTTATAAAAACACAGTTGTTTCCCGATTCGACAAGAATTACAAAATGTAGCACCTCCACTTCATCTGACTTCTATTCTCATAATGAATTATTGAACAACGCGGAAAAATAACTCTCGAGATGATTTTCGGAAAGTTGTTGTTGCAATTATAATTCAATAACGACCTATAAGATTCAAGCGTGATTTCAAATTCAAAAACAGTCGATAACTATCAGAGATCGAGATACATCCTCCATATTGGAGTTGAAGGAATTTGATACAAACGGTGGAATCATCTTCACAAAACGAAGAGGGGTCAGCAAAGGATGTTCTATTGTTTATAAATTTCTTGCACCCCTAATCATATACTACTCGTTAGATACAGATGATTGTTCATTTGCGTCTAAAGTAAATTTTAGATACTCCTTCTCATCGATGTATCAAGTGCATATACTGCTTGCCGAGTGAGAGCTGAAATTATATTGTTATCTTACACAGCAAGCTTTTACTGGCTTGATGATTTTATGTGAACTCTGACACACAGTACTGAAGAGAGAAGCCTAATGACACGTAACAGTAACAACATACAACAACAACTAGATAGCCACAGACCACATGAAATAATATTATAAGCCTAATTATTCATTCACTTATTGCCACCGAAATTTATTCGGGACGCGCCCATTTATCCATAAATATATAATTGGGAGGGTTAAGGAGGTGCTCACTTTGAATTTAACGCATATCTATGTATTCAGAAAGTGAGATTCAAATATTTTGAAGATAAACAATTCATTCTCATTTTCAACATCAAATTGTGCTAAAAACATGGCTATGTATTTGCGAACTAAATGAGACGCTATTGTATTAAAGCTAGTACGATTGTACTAACCACGGCAAGCCTTTCATCAAGTGAAAATGTAAATAAATTGGTCTAGTTCAGTTAATAGACGGTAAATTTTTATTTGCTAAGGTTATTGTAACGACTACACAATTCATCCTTAACCATATAAGCATGTCAAATAAGAGACGTGATAGGAAATTTGCCCTTGCTCCTCACCCGTGACGGGATTTCTTTAATTGTCGCTGTCAGTCGACCCTCTGTTTCTTGAGTGGGACGCGGTCTATGTAATAATCTTGTTAGAGGGGATCACGTCCTCCTTGCTAATCAGTTAACTGTACCGCTTTCGCATCTCAACAGTTGCCGGCAGCGATCGCAGCGACCTCTATGGGGAATAACGAACTTTGATCCCGACAAGTCACTCTTCTGAGAGTAGAGATGGGATTTTTGCAATGATACTGTGTGACTTGGGAAAGAAGTCCAGGCAAAAAATGTGGACGTTTCTAGTGAAATATATCAAAAAACACTTAACAGAGAGTATCTTTACAAATAATAACTCGTTTCTTTTGGCAAATGCAAAACTGTTAGGCAATATTTTAGATTCTGATTTGAAGATCACCAGTTATATTGAATATAGTTGTAAGAAATTGAATGAGGCATACTATGTTATTTTGCAGATGAAGCCAATCATGAGTCGGGAAGGCCTTTTGAGTCTAAGAGGGTCACGCTGAGAGTTTTTAGGTACAGAAAAACTACAAGGTTTTTTAAAAAAAACTTTATTCTGATTTACAACATATTCGCCCCCTACCTCAATGCATTTACGCATTCAGTAAAACCACTTGTCAAATTCTTATGACCAAAGTTCATTTGAAAGGTTGGTAATTTCCTCCTCAAATGCCTCTTCATCGGCGGAAAAATGGCGGCCTCGTAACTCTTCTTTGATCATAGGGAATAAGAAGAAGTCGCACGGATTTAGGTCAGGAGAATGAGGTGGGTGAGGCAACAGTTTGACACCCTGTTCAGCAAAAAAATCGAGCGTTCTAGCGGCGCTGTGGACGGATGCGTTGTCATGGTGCCACTGAATGCTCCGCAGACCAGTCTTTGGACGGCACTTGCATAGTTCTTGGAAGACTAAAAGGAACACATTTGGTTATATACCATTCAGAAGTAACTGCCCTTTGATTTTTCAAGGCTACCGTTAAGATGTATCAACTTTTAGAAAAAAAAGATGCGAGCATTTTCTTCCCAACACTCTTGGAACGACGAATTTTCGTTGGAGGCTGCTCACTTTCAAAGCACCAAACTAATGACTGCTGTTTAGTTTCTGGATCATAATGATATAACCATGTTTTGTCTCCGATTACGATATTGAAAGTGTTTTTACAGCGCACATTATCAAATGTTTTCATTATAATGAGTTGCTCACACACATACGGAAAGTCTAGCCATATAACACATTCAAAATCGAGGAATGAAGGCCTTCTTGCCAGAATTGCGTTTATACAGTGGAAGAGTTTATTCAATCATACTCTCAACTCTTACAGTGATCAAATAATCCCATGATCTTTAGTTCTATTCATTTATTCATTTAGTTTTTACCCATTCACTTGTGAAAAAATACGGAATGTGATCAATAAATTATCTATCTACATATCAATCTATCTATTTGTAGTTCGCACTCGGTCACTTCAAATGTAATTATGAAATATCACAGAATAAACAATAACAATACTCTACACAATATAAGATAACATATTTCTGATGTAAATATATGATATTGTAAGATACTGAAGGTGGGGAGACATTTTTGAAATTAAGTAATTGAATTCGACCTGGAAACAAAGTGGTTGATACCTGTAGCATGTATGCCAGTGTGTGGTAGATAAACGCTCACAGGAGTGTCAAGTGGGACATTCGCTATTTGAAGTGTAACCTTGATTATTGTAAAGTAATGAAATTTAAGCAGTGTAAAGTTATTTAAATCCAGACAAATAGTAAAGGAATATGTCAAGTCTACAACAACCGAGGCGGCCACTGACAGCTTATTGTGTTCCTTCTTTATTATTGATAGATAACTTCTAGCAAAGACATAAAGACTATCGCGCTCTAGAAGGGCTGCGAGTGGATAAATATCTATTTACATTGACCTTGAAATGCTATAGTTTGTAACTATAGGGAAACAAACTCCCCGGCAGCTCATTCCACAAAGCCAAAGTTCTCCAGAAGAACGCCATTAAGAAGAGCCTAGCTCGAGGTGTTGGACGTCCAACTTGGTGACTATATGACCGCTGTGTCCCTCTAGTGTTTTCTGTACAGTGAACTGTTGCCATGATAGTATCTGTAGCATAGAGACAATGCGGCGACCTTTATCTGATGTTCCACACTGTGAAGGTCTGTTGCATCCACAAGAAGTATTGCTTGTTTTTAAATTCTATCCAGAAGCTTTAAAAAAATCACCATTTTACTTTTGGCGTGGGAAATATGAGGGAAGGTTTTTTTCCTTATCTCCACTTTCTATGTTAGAGTTAGTAAGTTCTGGAGGAGAAAGAAAAATTGGAGGTAGTTGTCATAAAAACAATAATCTAGAAATGTCAAATGTCAGACTGCCGTCATACGCTGCCACATGATAAGCGCACGAATTTTAAAATAATCCATTAGGTATACTACTATCTATAACGTTGACCTAGGTAATTCTTCATACTAGTTACACATCTATGGTTATTCACACATTTGTTTTCAAAAGATGGAAATTATTATTTTCAATAGCGATGAACTTTTACATTCATACGATTGATGAGAAGAGCATATTTCCAATGCATTTATTTTACAATTTCCATGTTGTCTACAGGCCTACTTTATTTTTTTAGGTTATGTTTGACCTACTACTACCACTACTGCAAATTACTACAATGTTTTAACTTACTATAGATTAAAGTTTTAAATATCGTCCATACATTTATTGAACTGCTTCAGATATCAATGCTTGAAATGTAAAGCAACAACCTAGTTGTCGCTGATCATTTTCTCTACTCATCTCTACAAAGAGTAGCGCGCATATACCGTTTGTATTTTGGCTCACGTATTATTTACCAGCAAGCAGAAACTCCAGTTTTATAGAAGAGGTGGTCGACGGAATGAACAATAGCCGAATCTCTCAAGGGGGATATTACTTTCAACTGTGTTCCTCGGTCTTTATTTTTTTGCTTTTCAACATAAACAAATATCTATAAACAAGACCTTTTACATGTTATGTTATTGGAATACTCCGATCACGTTTGACATTTGTATGATCTAATCACGTGCGAAAACATGTTTGTGCAGCATTTATAAATGTGTTTTGCCAAGGAACCGCACTGGTATCGACAAAAACTTAAGGAGACAGCCTTTATCCGAAAAACGACAATGTTTGTAGCAAACCTAGTTTACAAATAAAACCGATATGGCAAGCGAGAGAACAAACTTGAATACATGGAACTCAATGACATCTGGACAGTCACCTCAGCAAAAACTACGTTACTCAACCGGAATGCTATCTAAACCAATCCGGACTAGTCGCGCCAGTGGTACACCAACCAGAGAAGTATAAATAGCTATCGTGACGATATATATCGGAAACATAATTTTTGAAACTTTCTCAAGCACGTCGATGACTAAATCTCAAGCTCTATTCGCCTAAGAACTTTGTTGCCACCACTCCCAGCTCATCTGAATGCAAACAAGGACAAAGGAGTGATGCTAAACTATCTTAGGAACTTTTCTTACTGGTATTATATTTTTATCAAAGTGTTCACTTCTGTTCTGCTGTTGTTTTATAAACGTGTTTATGTTCGGAAGTAATGTAACAGTCTTCTCCTAGTTCTCAACAAGTTTTTAATCCAATCGAGATCGTCTTAGTGCTTTGCAGTTAAGTTTGTGGATCGTAGATATAGCGCAGTAGGGGTAGGATTGTTATCGAAGGGCGATGTCGGGATTTACTGTTTATTTATGATCTATCTGTAGGTTTAGAGAACATTCATTAAATCTTTCCCTAAGGCATACTAAACCAAGCAGGATCACAGTCTACTGAAAAATCATCATTCAACATTATAAAGACAGATTCTTTGCTTTTCAAGTTATTATTGACCTACGAGAGGATGTTCAGTCTAATCAAAGCTCAGATTCCTAATTGGAGTCCAGGAATGGTCAATATTGACTTTGAACCAGCTGCAGTAACGACTCTGAAGAGGATTTTTCCAACTGTCCATGTGCATGGATGCTATTTTCATTTCGTTCAAGCTGTTTGGCGAAAAATACAAAAATTCGTTCTGTTACCTATTATCAAGGAGATGCAGAAGTCCATCCAAAAATGTGTATCGCATTGTCGTTTTTGAGACTTGAGGATATTAAAGATGGCTTCTTAGAAATATTTGAAGATGCTCCAGAATTAGCAGATGATGAAGAAGATCAATTAGATGAATGAAGACTGCTTCAAGAAAAAAATAAATTGCTGATAAAATGTTCAAATTACTTTGTACAACAATGGATGCTAAAAACAAACGTGCCAATTACAATGTGGAATTTCTACAGAAGAAGACATCGAACTAATAATGGAGGTGAAGATCGTAATGACACCATAAATAACTTCCTAACATTTAGAACCGTCATAAAATGTTTTAAACAAGAAGCGTCAAACTCCCATGCGAAAATAATGCGTTTAGAATTGAACCTAGATGTTAAAAGAAAAAAATATAACTTTAGAGTTCAGACGAAAGAATAGAAAGAAACGCATCTGCATATGATATCGACAGGTACATAATTTTTTTTGCAGAAAATGTCGTACATTGTCCAATAAAACAAAAAGATATTTAAAAGAAAATAAAAAAATGCAGTTCTTAAACAACTAGTCTTGAAATTATTATGATGTCAGGACTAACAGTCACAAGTCTGTATTAAAAAGTTTTTTTTCATACGCAAAATGGTTCACAATTAGGTAGAAATTACCTTTAATATTTTAGGTAAAAAAAGTGTACGCATTCCGGGTATACGCAAATAGGAAATACCATAACAATATCGCCTAAACAAAAATATGAGGCTTTTGGACCTGGCGAGATAAGTCGTTAGCCTAGAAGGCGAGTAGCTTTGTTTAAATTTTCCGTCCATAGGCCAGGTTATTCCAGGTAATTCGCTTTTCAGTTGAACATACTAATTTTCTGTTTACAAATTCATAATCCGCCTTATCTTATAATCAGTACATAAAATAGTAAATAATAGTATTTTGTCTCTATTAGCTTTAGTATCTCCATTCCTGTTAACTTTTAGTATAACATATGTATTTGAAAAGTGGAATTCTCTAAAAAGTGAGTACTAATCTCAATTATTAACTTGAAAATAGCTTCGAAAGATTTAAAATAAAGGGTTTTTCATTATTTTATGCTCGAAAGCTGCACTTAGAGGACTGAATATGGTGCATTTGTTATTCTGAAAAAGTACTAAAAATTAGGTTGATACCATGTTCAGTAAAATAGATAAAATAAATTTATTCCTCACTCAAACACATACCACTAAAATAACCAAAGCAAAAATTTTGCGCCATTAAAAAAATTGTTGTGTACATAGTGGATCCCTGGACAATTTACGTTAGTGAAACCTCCACTACCATGAATGTAGAGTGGGTGACCTCGGTGTGAAATATCGATTCGCGTATTTCATTCAAATAGTAAAAAAATGGTTTTTGTGACTTCATTGGATGCCACTTTGAATGAGTAAATACTATTAATTGTTTTTATCATAGCATACTCCGTTTTTCAGTATAATACAAGCAAAAGGGAATTATAGAATACATTTGAGCAGATTATTCCAAAAACTATTGATTTTAGACATAATGCATGTTATACAAAAGTTGATTAGAATTATCTAAAGAGTGCAGAAAAAGCAATATATACAGGGTGTTCCATTTAAAATAACAATGTCGAAGTCATTACGGGTGAAACCGGAAACAAGATTACATTTTTTTAATCTACAAATTATCCCCACCTTTAACCCATGCAACATACCAAATTGCATAATCAATACCACTTCCATTGTTACCCAGTATGCATGCAGTCTTGATGTCAGATCTCTCACTGTAATCTATCGTAATGCCATCAATAGGTCAGCAAACCTTTCCTACTGTTGAAAAAAGTCCGCTTGCAGGTCTAACAGAAGCAATTCGTATGCACTGAAACACAAATCTGCAATAATAGAAACTAATGACGACAAAGTTGTTTCTGATAACAGGATTTATGTAGTCGTAATCTTGTAATCTAGCTGGCGTGGCACGAATATGATTTCCATAACTTCCGAGAAATGTTTCCTCGAATGTATTTTTGCCTTTATTCTGATTGTGCATCTAGCGATCTGATGGACGCTAAGTACAACGCTGCCAGTCTGGTCATATAACATTGGAATGTATGTTATGATAGCTGAGTTGATGGTATTGCGTGATAATGTTATCGTGTGGTAGCGTAGGTACACGCTTATTATTACAGTGAGATCCTAAGGCCGCCAGGCATGCGTCAGTCCAGGTGGTCCATCCATTAATCCGATTTTCCTTAGATTTATTATTATCACAATAAAATAAGGCTGCAAAATCACTAATCTTCCTACAGTACAGTTTTTCATTCAAAGATAAAGTAGACCGTTTCTTGTGTCACTACAAAATCTGGCAACGCTGTCACCCCTCTGTAGGTCTGGCCATTGGCGAAATACGAATTAGTGTGAAAAATGTACTGGGCAATGCAAACGGACTATGCTAAACATAATATTTTTTTTACTATTTGGCGCATTAATATGGGATTTTTTCCACTAGTGCCATTCGTAAATATGTTGAGAACATTGACACTATCGCTTGCAAGCTTTCGCCATTGTCACACACGGTGTCATTAGCTCGTAACCATGTGAGATTTTTTGACGCAAAGATGCATGTGGAGTCTGACAGGTTACTAACTATAAAAATTTCCAAATAATGTCTTCTCTAAACAATTACTTTCGAAAATGTGTACACATGAAAAGTGAACATACTTTTATACATAACTGAAAAAAATCTGGATCTATTTTTACACTGGCAAATATGTTCAAGCATTGATTGATTATGGGAAACAATTCTTGCCCCATTTCAGCCGACAATATCAGATCTTTGAAAAAACATGGTAAAGTCCTAATTTTCTAGTGTATCATTGAATATAGTTTCATAGACAAACTAAATTATGTAACAGATGGTCTTCAAAAAGAAGTAGGTTCTATATATGTAGTTACGGGACTTGCGTTGTTTCCTAAATCTCGAGCTAGTCCTCTTACTACTGGAACTTTTGTCACCAAGATATCTTGTACGTGATGAAGGAACGACTTCTGTAGAGGACCTTCTAAAGCGGTTTCTCTTATGTTCATTTTGATGGGTAGATTCGTTGTTACGTTCATGGTTACTATGGTTGACTGGCGAGTTTTCTGACGCTGCGTCGTGTTCGGATACGATATTTTCATCCTCTGTAGTACTATCTATATCATTGACAGTATTGTTAAATTCACTGTACAACTTAAGAACAGTTACTCCATAATCTTGATCACCAAATAGAACACCATTCATATCGAATTGTCGAAATCACTCAAGGGATAAAATAACACAGGCTCACATGAGTACCATTATCAGATTTTGCGTCTCCCTTCACAAGGATTTTTATACGATGAGCGTTTTTCCTTCGCTTCAGTCAACTCTTTACGAAGTTTGCTTTTTATGTAACGGACCCTGAACCTCATAATCTCCTTCATTGTCTAGCTAATATTATCTACGATAAACAACAGCAACTGTCGAAGCGAGACTGCTAAGATATAAGAGCGTAGAAATATTGGAGATAGCAATGTGGATGAGGGTGTGTGGATTTTCACCTGTTGTACTTTATTTTAGAAATAAACATTTTAATCGGATTTTCTAGCAGTACTGAAAAACCTTAAATATTTATGATTAAGAAAATTCGTCATCCAAAACCAATTTCAAAATTTATAAAATTTTTAAAAATTTCGATGATTTCGAATTATTGTATTGTTATGTAATTATTATTTATTATCTGTGTTCCGAATGAATGCAGCAATGAGTAGTTTTATTAGTTTTTGAACCAGAAACAGGACAAACTAGAGGGTTAGAATAAACGTGGCATCCAGGCAAAAGACGGAAGGGTCTATCTATCTTACATTTATAGACGTCTTTCTTACGACCATTCGACAGTGTGGCTTCACCTCTTGGCGTTTGGAATGGTTTAAAACCAAAATTCTGATACCCATGCACTAAAATCTGAATCATATTTTGGTTCGTAGGAACAGCAATGTCATATATTTGAGTGCCACGTGGAACATTATACAAATTTCAATTCTATATAGAACTTAATATAATCTGCATGTTTTATGAAATCACTCCAGTTAGCCTCAGGGGAATGAAACTGGTATTCGGAGAAGAGGCGATTTAAAATTTATTAAGGCACTTAGCTTATTCAAAGTCGAAGAGCAACAGTTACAGGGTTGGTTTTTCGACTCAAATTGATTTTTAAAATACAATATTTCCGAAACGACATACAGTGAAAGGAATAAATTTTGGTTTCGAGATATTGTCTCTTCTTGATGTTTCATATATTTATGAAGAAAAACCATGTCACTCTTTTCCGTTGTGAACGTGTCTTGGAACGGAGCTATAATATAATATAACTGTTTTGGTGCGTTTCGTGGAGAATTATCGTAAAATTTTCGTGAGCAGGGCAATCTGACCCTTCGAAGGCGCACTCACCTATTTAATTTTGCAGACGCCGAAAGCCTTTGTCTATTTTATGTTCATTTGCTCTGGTGACAGCGTATATACAACTATGTCTTCACGGCGGTAAGAATGACGCCGAGAAGACGAGACAAATTCAATACTAGACAGACTATTACTTTTTCCGTACTTCCCAGAAGTAATTTAGTCTCAAAATGTGCTACTCTTTCAAAAGTGACTGTTTAAACATTTCGCAAAAAGAGTTGCAATTGTCAATGATTATTAGACGACCAAAAGCCATTTGAGCAGTTCAAGTCTCACCCTCCAAGATTACCTTACTCCTTCTCAGTTAAAAAATTTTCAAAATTGTGGTTTTACGTCTGCTGTTCTGACAGTCTGTCGGTCTATCGATCTGTACATCTGCAGGTCTGTCGGTTTGTCGGTTTGTCGGTCTGCCGGTCGGTTGGTGACAGTAGTTAGTGTCTTGTGTATTCCTGTATACATTTCAAATTCCAAATTTTGCCGACGGTTTCTAATAACCAGAACATCTGGTAATGACAATTTCCAAATGTTTTGAATTTTGAAAGTGAGTTTCAGCGATTCGAATTGACTATTCAGTTTACTAACAAATTCCTTAATGCTGTCAGATGTTGTGCCATACATGTATCCGAAACGTATCTTCATAATATACAATATTTTGGGGCAATACTCAAAACTTCGTTTTGCATGTTCTTCGAAATGATTCAAAAAAGCTCAGCTAAGTAAGAAGACAAGCAGTACCCCATAGCTGTACCCTCGTTTTGCCCAAAACACTATCTTTTATACTGGATTTTTTTTCAGCCTGGACAAAGCTTTGTGAGGTTGACTAATTCATTTATGATATCATGGTCGCAGTTGTTAGTATTTCCCTCAAATATTTATAAGTTTTGAGCACTGATTCAGTGCGAAATAATGAGAATAGATCAAACGAGACAAGCACAAATTCATAGGAAGGTTGTTTAATAGATGATGATACTTTGTTCTCCATAGGCAATAAACCCATGTTAAGGCTAAGGCAATATCATTGAATTTAACTGCCTCCTCCTATATAACATCTTCCAGAGTATGTCACGAATATTGCAATTTCTCTGAAATTTCTTCCCTCTTCTAGAGCTCCCCGTGGAAATATCTGAGATTATTGCGACGCAAAAGGGTGTGCTGTATTGTCTCTTTTCACTTTTCTTCTGCGATTTCTCAGAAAAGGCACACAGGGACAACAGTGAGGGATTCTTTGATGGACAGGAAGCTTCAAAAAGGTAAACATTACTCCTCTACTCGTAAAAGATGGTGCAGTGTACTACAGCACGTATACGAGAATATACTTTCAGAAGTGGGATAACTTTGAGCTTAAGGCTAATCCTTTTTGAATGGAAGTCAGCAAATCATGACTATACAGGGTATCAGTTTCGTCAATAAAAGAATATTCCTACAAGAAAAACTGATAAAAATTCTTTATTGGAGGTTCTGTATCTAAGCGTGTGTAGCTGAATAAATTTTCAGAAGTGGGACCATTTGAGGATTGTTACTTATCATGTTTGAGTGGAAGACAGCAAATAACCGTGCAGTTGTTTTAATATATAAAATGATATTCATACAAAAAAAACTAACGAAAATCTACATTGGAAGCATGACGTATACATGAATATATTTTCAAAAGTGGGACATTTGCAGTTTGTTACTTACGCTGTTCAAGTGTAAGACAGAAAATCAGAACTGTAGAGCGTATCAATTTCAATGATAAAATGACGTTCCTACAGTAAAGTAATGAAAATTTTTCATATAAACAAAGGCATGCTGCTGAACGAGATGTGGCGACCCATTGAATTTGGCCTAAGCTACAAATGTGAATGTTTGGAAATTCTGAGCGGCTCTGCAATTTCTGGTGAGATTATTCCTTTAATTTTATACTTAGCCTGAGATAAAAAAAAGTAAAAACTTGGTGTACAGAATGTTACTTGGCAGCACAGACGGCTTTTATTGAACTTTTATTTATGGTGCCAATATGCCCGTTATTGTGTTTGGCCGAAAAGCTTACGGCTCCCTCTACACCGGCTGAAAAGTTTTTCCAAGCAAGGTTTATTTGTTTCCTAGTCGCCTCCGATATTATTTGTGGATTTGCAAAATGTAATACATAGTCGAAGTTTATGCAGATTGTAAATTGTAGATTATTTCTGAAACTTATGTACATTTTTACAAACTAGAATTTTTTGAGTTAATAAAGAAACTAATTTATCAATATCTTTCAAATTCATTTCCAACATTTAACGGTTCTAAAATCAGACCAAAATCATCACCTCAAAAGTCAGTATCAACCAACCTGACGACACTACTCCTTTAGTGACATTAAGACTACATATTACTCTCAATAGCGCATTTTCTATCCAAACGCGTTATGGGTATTGTAGTCCACCCACGACGCGTTTAAACACTTTTTCCGATCAGTGAGTAAGACCAATTACCACCAAAACGTGTTGTGGTACACGTACAAAGTGATTGTTCGCGCGCTTTTGTTTTGCTTTGCCCAACATTTCATTTGGCATGTTTTGGATAAATGATGAATATACATTTAAGAAGCATTATTGAAGCAACATGCTAGAAACTAGAAATGAAGAAGCAAGAGACAAAAAGATGGCACTGGGAAATTTCGGCAATTGGGAATAACATATACATACATATATTCATAATTATATGTGTTGCATTTATTTGTTGCTTCTGTGATTATTTCAGAAAACATATTCACCCAAAAATGGATATATGACAAAACATCCATAAATATAGTATTTTTCTCCCTATAATGTGAAAGGTGAACATAAATATGCGCTTATGCTTATGAGCAACGTCCGCCAACAAATTCGAATTTCTAAGCTTGTAATACCCAGTTAACTGTTCCACATCACATCTTTATCGAGTTTCGCTTTCTATAACAGTGCAAACTCTCGCTTCCTCCACGTGGCTTACCTATAAAGGCATTTATTTCCCATCATGATTTATGGCTACATCCAAACTTCAAGTTTGTACTTCTTCCGAGAACTTTCGAACTTCCTTACGGACAAACTTTCTACTATAAATTCATCCTTAGTATGTACATACAGCGAAAGTTGTCTGCGAGGGAATATTTTTGGCATCAAACACGTGGTGATACTTCAATTGAAGTTGTAGGCATATGGAATTATTTTATGAATCGCGATTGAAAAGAAATGGTGTCAAGTAGATTGACACTGTATTGAAGCAATTGAATAAGAAGTAATAAAAACGATATCTTTCACTTCAGTATTTCCTAAAATTCTTATAATCATAATTTGAGAAATCCTCATCCAGCTGAAATGCAGTAATCTTTAATAAAAGCCGTTAAAACAGAAAAACAACATCGTGATATTGAACACCTTGCAACGTTGGCGCTGATAGAAAAATTCTCGATGTTTTGGAGCATAACTAATATAAGTACTACTTTATCTTCTCTATCTGTTGCCACAAAATTGATATCTCAAATATGTGTCTAACAAGAGTAGGACTATTACCGTAGTCAAAATTTTATAGATAATAGTAATAACAATAATACTAATAAACATTATTCATACTGGCGGGGTGTCTCACAAGCAGTTATTAATCCCAACAGATTGAAGAATACAAAGGAAAACAATTACAAATTTATCTCATAATGAGTAAAAATTGAGTCAAGTAGGTTGACGATGTACTTGTCACTCAATGTGTCCAACAATACTGATACTATTAAAAGCTACCTTTACTTTTCAAAATTTCCCAAACTGTCGAATTTCCATACTGATGTGAAGTAGATAGTTAGGCTACTTGATGGCATTTAACGTGCAGGACTCATTGCAAATTTGTAATTATCCGTGATCCTTATTCAATTGAAATGTGGTAATAATAGTTATTAGACAGAAGCAGGAACAAATGACATCTCGCTATGAAAAAAGTAAACTATGCCCTAAAAAGCTATACAATTTTTGTTTTTCTTGAGATTGACTAGACACCATAGTGCGGAAAGCATGGAACTCTACAGACACGAGTTCGAATCACGTTCGCACCATAGACATTTTACTGAAATTTTCTTATTGCAAAATCGAGTCGCTTACGCATAATATTGAGTATATTCAGACAATGCTGCCCCGCTTAACAACTTCGATTTGTCCCCGTTTAAAGATGTATGCTCGAAACCTTGTGAAGCAGCGACGCTATTTTACAGCAAATTTACTTTACAAACTCCATCGTAAACTCCAAACCCTATTTTGAAGACACCGTAATCTTTCTATCGATGAAACGGAAGCCAATAGAACTGAAAGTTTTATAACTTTTCAGTCCACAAAATAAATCCCAAATAATCTAATAGTTATCTTACTGGTCTCCGTTGAATGGGCAGGATAGAAATAAACCTAAACGAATGTAGAACCTTCGATTTGAACACAGCTTAAACTCGGAAATTCTGGTCAGAAAACCTTCTTTCACTTGAAGACAACAGAAGTTCGAAGCAACGTTATTGGAACACAGGAAGCGGTTACAAAAATATACAAAATGCTCCGTTAAAGGAATTTGTTTTAAAAGCTTCATGGAATCCATAACCATATTAGGAGAGGCTCTTTTCTAAGTTATTCTCCAGAAGAACCTCAATATCGCATGAGTTTCCAGGGAGTCAATTTCTTGATAGTTACAACTTACAGCGCTTTAAGGTCAACGTAAATAGACAGGCGCTTTCACAGCGCCTTTGAAGCGCAAAAGGCAATCTAAAATAGTAATATGCTACTGGCTACATTTCTTCAATAAAACTACGTTCAACTAACTTCCATCTCCAAGTGTTGGCCAGAGTGCTGCCCATTGGCATTTTTACGAAGACAAGGTTATGACAACTCTGCCTAATAGCGGTGACAAAGGCCCCGTGGGTTTGCGTGTGGAAGGTTGACCCCATGAACCCCGTCGCTTTGTTACTGCTCAATTCTTCATAGAGAGCAATTGGGTAGTATATACCCATAGATAGTAACATTTGTCTTAAGTGAACAGTAACAGTACAATAGAGTAACATTTAACTTGAAGAATTTTTACTAAAATAGCCCAATAGTGTACCACTGAACCATCGTGGCTGCCATGTGTTCTTGGTCATGACCTATCCTTCCGAAATAAGCTGGATCGGATATTAGCTGAAGATATTTTTGCTTTATGTGCAATGTCGTATACGTTCTGTTATATTCAAATGTCACCCTGTCATTTTAAAACTGTCACACACTACGTCAGTCATGGGAATTGTGGTTTCATTATTCAAAATGCGTAGTAAATAATGTGTTTATTATAACTACTCAAAGTCCACAGTACGTAATCCAGACATCTTATTTTTCAGTTTGTGATATATGAATAAGAAATACCGACAATCTCACTTTATTTTATTATGTTGGAATTGAAAACGGAGGCAAGTATCACTGAAACAATACTGGTCGATTTTTGAGTAACACTTTTATGCAAACCATGTTGTGAGAATAGATTCAAATCAAATGTTAGCGACAGCAGTACCAACAATATACATTACATTGGTATATCAGAAATGGTTTCCTTCTCACAAAGTCATCAATACCGTAATTATCTTACGGGAAACATTCAAATGTATTATAGTAAATGTTCAAAATTATGTCCGTCAACTTCATTACACTCATCAATCCGTTTTACAAAATTTTCATGGCACCCAAGGAGAGTTACATTACATTTTCCAGTGTACTGGAAGCTCCTCTATGAACATACTTTTTGAGATGATCTCATGAAAAGAAATCGGGGATAAATCTGGTAACCTAGGAGGGCACATAACAGGACCACCTTATCCGATCCATCGATTAGTGTTTTCCCGACCCAGCACTTCCCGGAAAATTCTGGCGTAATGAACAGTGAAAGTGCCAATAATGTTCAAAAGAAATGATATTTTATATCTACTCGAGTTGTAATTGGATTAACAAAATTGGTGTACATAATATAAGGATTCTGCAATGAGAAAGATATGTTCCTTTTTAAAAAACATAACTGACTGTAAAAAAACCTTGAAAACGCTGTCAATGTCAAAAACAAATGTCATCATTTTCTCTTCCAATGTATCCAACAACCTTTTTTCAACCTTTAGTATTCAAAAACTCACCGTTCTCGCGATATTCGGCTGTCTCAAGTTAAATGGACCATACGGCATAACAGAAACTTAATTCATTCAAATAGGTTAATGTTGTTCACTCTTCGTTTTATTTATGCATTGATATATATATATAACCTCATATTTACACATTGCAATGAGATCAGCGGTGGCAGCTAGCAAATTTGCCCTATATGCACTGCATATGCACAGTTCTCAAAAGAGACGTCTAGAACGTGGAGATCCTTTGAAATAGGCATGTTTTTGGTTATGGAACTTTCGAGATGGGCATATTTTATATATTACAACATGGAGTTGTGAGAGCAGTCAGTCAGTCTTCAGTATTCAAACAGTTAACAACCAGAAGACGTGGATATAAATGAGCATAGTTGTTGTTGTGTTATTAGTTGAAATAAATAAGTGGCTTAAGAACGTCATAATATTTAAATTAGGTTTTTGATTTTCAACAAGGTAAGTAGTGTAGGGCTGGAGAGCATACATTTAACTTCCCTCCAGTCATGCTAATGGACATCAACACTAACTTTGATGCATCGTGCCTTTTAGGGAAGATCATTTATAATTGTAAGAGTGCGCGCTGCATTAAAGTTGCTCGAAAGAAAGCCAGCAGCTCAGGCTTAATTAATGTGCTCCTTCAGCAGGATAAGATCATCCACCTAGAAGTTAATTAGAAGAAGAAAGAACTTGCCACTTACTGTACAGTGTCGGTGCTCTCAGGCAAAAAGTAACACGGCTTCTCATCCTGCGTTGAAAGCCACCTGGATAGTAAGGCAGGTTTTGATGGTAAAAAAATTGCATTGAGTAGGTTGACATTATACATCACACGCAAGGGCATCGTGTTGGAAATAAAGTTTTGAGTCGAATTTTCGAACTGTTGATCTCTTGAATTTCAAAGAAAGTTGTAACAACTGGAAGAATTCAACTCGTATTTGCTTTAACAATACATGCAAAAAAAATCAAATTTTTATAGTTTTCCAAGAGTTACTCCAACTGAATTGAAATTTTTGAAATCCAATAAGAATATTTAGTAAGCTGCACTGCACTGCCCGAGACGATCATGTTTCCAGACTCGCTAGGTCGATGTCCTAGAAGCTGGTCAGGTCATCCTTGGAGTACTGCTCGCATGTGTGTGAATGTGGACGCAATTCACAAACGATCAATACGTCTAGGTCCTTTGTAAGGTCAGACACATCCAGCATGAATATATGATAATTAAAAACCACGAGGATTCCGGTTATTATTACGAGGGTCACGCTGAAAGTTTTTAGATACAGAAAAACTACAAGGTTTTTTCAAAAAACTTTATTTTGTTTTTTCAACATATTCTCCCCCTACCTCATTACATTCACGAATTCGGTAAAACCACTTGTCAAATTCTTCTTGTGAGCAACGTTCTATTGAAAAGTTGCTAATTTCCTCCTCAAATGCAGCGATTGCTTCTTCATCTGTGGAAAAATGGCGACCTCGTAACTTTTCTTTGATCTTAGGGAATAAGAAGAAGTCGCACAGAGCTAGGTCCGGAGATTAAGATGAGTGAGGAAACAGTTTGACACCCTGTTCAGCAAAAAAGTCGAGTGTGGGCGGGTTTGTTGCCATGGTGTCATTGACCAGTCTTTGGACGGCTCTTGCATAGTTCTTGGAAGACTACAGGAACACGTTTGGTTATATACCATTCCGAAGTGACTGTCCTTTGATTTTCCAAGGCAACCGTTGTGATGTATCCATTTTTAGAAAAAAAAGATGCGACCATTTTCTTTCCAGCACTCTTGGAACAACAAATTTTCTTTGCAGGCTGCTCACTTTCAAAGCACCAAACTAATTACTGCTGTTTAGTTTCGGGATTACGATATTAAAAGTGTTTTTACTGAGCCTATCATCAAATTTTTCAAGCATAAACTTAGTCCAATCAACTCTTGTAGCTTTTTGCTCACTGATCAACAAATGTGGCACCCATCTGGAACACCGCTTCCTTAGGCGAAGGTGATCATGAATCATTGGTCGGACCACTGCCGATCCAATCCCCAGAGAAGCCTCAATGTCGGTGTAGGTTATATTTTGATCTTTTTTACCATATTTTGCACAGTTTCTACAGTTTCCGGAGTAATAGCAGTGGGCGTTCGACCTGTGCGAGGTCCATCATCGAGTGAGACTCGGCCCCTTTTAAACTCAGCAAACCAATTAAAAACTATAACCCTAGAAGAGGCAGAGTCCCCAAAGCAACTCCAAACTTTTGTGCCATTCCGCTTGTTTTAGTCCCTTTTTATAGTCATAAAAAATCATGGCTCGAAAATCGCGACTACCCGGCTCCATTTTCACATTAAAATTCAGCCAACACTTAAATGCATTCAAAACCGTGGCAAGGCAACTACTGAACGATTGAAACGCTGCCTTTGCGTGTGAGCACTTACCACTTTAGACAAAACAGCTACGTGCTCAAACTTGTTCAAACTTGTATAGATTAGGAATATCTAAAGACTTTCAGCGTGACCCTCGTAAATTTCATCGTTTTACGACTGTAAGATATACTATATATATATATATATATATATATATATATAGTATATCTTATATACTCTCAACTTGAAATATATATATATTTCAAGTTGCCTTTTAGTCTTTCACCGACTAGATAGGAAACAAGATTGTGTTATCACTGGAAAACGGCAATAATTGCAAAGTATACTCTTTAAACTTTTTAATTCAAGCTTTCGGATGGCTACGTATCCATATTCAGGGCTACAATGAATAAATACGTAAGCAACAGGTTTGAGAAAATCAGCATATGACTTACATAAATTGTTGAGGTTGTTGCTTACGATGTTATGTAGTAGACAATATGGAACATGTCACTTAAAATGTAAGAAAGGTGATCATAATATGTTAAATTCAACTTGAGTTATCTATTATAAGGAAGATGTTGTTATTTTAGAAATTTGCATTATTCTCAATTGGATAACAAAGAAGCGTCAGTATCTATGTTATTAATGATTTTGAATTTATCACAACTAAGCACTATAAATCATATTGCGGTTATTAAGGTCTGTCCTTTTATTCATGGTGTGTTCACAATGGAAAATATGTGCCAATTCTAAGAACAGACGTTTTTGCAATTTCGGTTCTTTATCCAATACATTGATCGACTCATAATCAATTTTGTGACCTGTGCTATCTGCGTGTGATGCCAAAGCACACCTTGCATGGTGTAGTCTGGTATCACTTTTATGTGATGCGATACAGCCTTTAAGGGACCTAGATGTTTGTCCAAGCCCTGAAAACAATCTAATCAATTTAGGAGTAACATTGATAATATAGGGCAGTGTAGCAAATTTTACTTGGATAGAATTATTATGTACATTATCAGAAACATTAAGATTATTGGAAAAATTGGAATTATTATGGTTTGCAGGGCAATCATTTCGGTACTGAAAAGAATTCTGTTAACCAAGTGTCTAGGGTAACCATTATAGGTTAACAATTTGGGAAGCTTATGGAGATTTGAGTTCTGGGAAGAAGTGTCAGAGATTTTGATGACCCTATTTCTGTCTTCAGTCTCAATATATATATATATATATATATATATATTATATATATATATATATATATTCACTGAAGATGGATCCATAATATCCGAAACCTAGGAAATAAAAAAATAATAAGAGGAGCGCTTCATAGATTATTTGCCGTATTCTCAAGCCTTGTTTTCAAATGAGGGTTTATTATCTATAACGTAATGCTAGATATCTAGAAAATGGAGCAAATACTAAAATGAGAGCAAGTATCTATATTAACGATGTCAAGAGGAAAATATAAGAATCAGTCACTATGTAATAAATACAGACACAAACAAAACGAATACCTCTTCATAAAATATACTCTAATTGATGTCCCAGAAGATAGAAATATAAGTCTCGTTATTGTCATGCCCCTTAATTTAAATTATATTCCTTTGAAAGCTCGTGGAGGGAGAATTTTCATAACGAAGCTGATTATGTTAAAAGAGGATACTGTAGAATATTCATTTCAACCTCAAAACTTGTTGCGTATAAATCAGAATCTGTTTTGCCTTGACTCGATGTCGGAAGGGTGGAGGATCTGGAAGGAATTTTTATGCACATTCGATGATGAATGTTCCGATACTTTCTTTTCGGAAGTGAACAAATTCATCTACTCAGGCACAATCCACTTACGTCGCATTTTTAATGGGAGGCAATTTGATACTTACTGTTCCAATCCAAGTGAGGCTCCATAAAGGTTATTTCAGCATCCAACCTTTGTTAAAAATACTTTAAATAAAAGATTGTAGTACAATTATTCAGGTGAGTCGAATTTATTTTGGCCTTTAAGATGCTGAAAATCCGAAAGTTTGATTTTGCAGGTTTTTTAGCAGCTGTTCATTTAAGGGCGGAGGCAGGAGAATAAGCCTATAAAATAACTGAAATGTTGAGCCCATTTTTGGCATACATATTATATTGATTTGGATCTTAGTATTTAAACATTTTTAACCAATTGAAAATACAATTTTCACTTGTTTGTTGGTCTGCAGGTCTGCCGGTCTGCCAGTCTGTCGGTCGATCGGTCTGTCCGTGTCGGTCTGTCAATCGCTCGATCTGCCGATCTGTTGGTCTGTCTTTCTCGTTATCCCTATTCAATGATCTGTAGCCTCAGAAATGAGCAAACTAAATTTGAACGTTTCTTCATTTTGTTCGTTTGACGATGATCACTCCACCACGACTGAATCAATTTTCAAAAGATACAAATCTTTTTATCCATAGCAGTAATATAGTGTCAAAATTCCATAAAATTCCGCACAGTATTTTCCGAGTTACAGACAGTGGCGTGTCCAGGGGAGATTGAAGCTCAGGACATAATCATCTAAATCAAATATAATAATTATAATAATAAATTGATGCAATATTCGATTTGTAGGAAAGATTAGCTTTTGCAAAATGCAAAATCGTAATGAGACAACTTCAGCACCTTGAAATTAAATCTTGATTTCTGGACAGAGTACAAAGAGATAGACAAAAAAAAATGAAAAACATGGCATTTTGTGCTGTATATATCGTGAAACATCCAGAAAACACAATATCTTGAATTCAAACGTTTCGCCAATCCGATACTTCCCCGCCACTTGGCGTAGGAATTAAAAGAAATTGCTTCCGCTGAGCCAGATATAAAGGTCCAAATCACTGCATCAAATCTACCTAATAAATTCACTCATCAATACAGAGAGGTTGGAATGTAAATCACCATCAAATCAAAAATATATACAACGGGATTACGAGTATTTTCCATCAGCGCGACATTGGAAATGAATTGTAATTTATTAATGTTTCCTATATTCTGATATTAAACCGTTCGCCGAAACTACACAAGTATCCTTTACAATAGTGTCAATGGGCAGCTAGGGGAATTTTAGAGGCCAGGTACACACTCAGGCTTGAAGCATTTTCAAATAAATTTTTTTATCCTTGGTAAAAAAATGTATCTTGGCAATGTGTAACAGTGTTGTTTTTGATATTGATAGATTTGACCTTAAAAGGGTTTTTATTTTCACCCAAAAAACTTTATATTTTTATGATTCTGGTGTTATGGGAGAAATCACACTTTTGAGTCCAGTTTATAAAATTAAAAAGGCACTAATCGTGACTAAGACTTTGGGAATCTGCAATAAAAATTTCTTTCCCACAACTCGTAAATAAGGGCATATAGAAAACGATAAACGTATATATTTATATTTATCAACACGCAGTCATTAAAATTAGTACAATTCTGTCATACCTACCTGAAAAACTTGTATATTACTTGTGGTATATTAACTTTTTTTTAATGAGACATCTTTTTCCTATTATTGCAACATTTATTTATACCCTCCTATTTTTTAAGGTTTTTTCGCAGTTTTATTTCTATCAGAAGAGAAAGTAGACCACTCTCGGGTCTAACTACGAAACGTGTCAACGCTGTCAGCCACGTGCGTGGCTATACAAAATTCTGTCAGTTGATTATCTTACAGTCTAATACATTTCTATACTCTCTGTGTTCCCACCAACATATCCCCAATCTCGCTAAGACAGTTGCTGTTGTTTAAAGTACTGTTCCATTAAACAGCATCTAGTGCAAATCTCTTTCGGCAAACTGTGTAATATTCTTTACGAAAAACAGCGGTAACTGTTATAGCGAGATTGAGGATAAATTGTTGTGAACGCAAAGAGTATAGAAGTGAGTTAGACTGCAAGAAATAAAGAACGAGAAGGGGGACGCATTGTTGCCACTCCGTGCGTCGTTGTGCTAGTATAAAAATGAGGACGATCTGCTAAAGTGGCCTTCAATGGAAGACCTACCTTCAAATCCCCCCTATAATACAAAAATCTAGTTACGCCACTGAATCGTGTACCGAGCATAACATTGGAAATTATTTCGCACATTGATTTCGACACATGCACACCAATACTTATTTACAAATAAAGCATGAATTGATGTAGTGTGACGTCAAATACACGGGAAAAATTTGATATCAAATAATTGAAACACGACTTTAGAATCTCTATGAACAGATTAACATAGCTAATTAGTTACAAGTGTGAAACTTAAATCTCAGTAACATGTCTGGTATTAAGAATATCTCTTACTTCTTAATAATATGTTAATGATCTTGTCTTGAACTGATCAATGTCCGGTGGCAGATGGTAAGAGGAGGCAAAATGAACCAAATTTCAACTAAGTTTGGACTTATTTCAAGTAACATTCAGCACTGGCAACATGGCAATATTCGTAATGTTATACACATGGAGAGGAGATTATACCGTGATTTCTTCCCAACGACGATGCTTTCTCCTCACTCGTTTAAAAATGCTTGCGGTAATAACCTTAAACCAGGCAACCCATTATGCGTAGGCACATATTTAATGTATCCAGAGGAGGTTGCTTTCTTCGACCAGTCAATGACGCGGCTATACACTGAATTGGTTTACGTTATTTAGATACGTCTGAATTGAAGCAGGAAGCAGGTTGAGGTTAGGTAAGGGTGCATTTATTGAATGAATTTTATTATTCTTTTCTAGTTTTTTTATTGGCTTTGGAGTGCATTGTGTAGACTGGATAATTATTGCATAATTATTTCACGGTATTAAGTGTTGAAACTAAATTGCATTTGGTTAACCGTCTGGGGCAATCATTTCCCATTTAAGAACAATAAAATCTACTGATGCTAAACACCTACCCACAGCCTCCCCATGCTGAAAATTCACCGATCGCTGCTGTCAATGTCCATATATTCGAGAAAAGTGTATCTTGTTAATTGTTCCAAATACTTCATACACTGGGAACAATCTGATTCTGAATATCACTATTCATTTTCTAGTTACGATAATTACAGTATTTTAACAGAACATCCACTTCAACACTAATAATGGCAATATATGACAACTAAGACCTCTATCAGCCACAGCTTCCTTGGACAAATTGTGAGCATACTTAGATGACAACGTTTAGTGCAAAGCTAGTGTAGAAATGAAACCTATACGGAAGCCACTTATAAGAATTATGAAGACTACAGTTGGAAAGAGGGAACGTGACACGCAATGACCGCCGAACAGCTACGTCAGCAGAAAACAAAGCCACTCAACCGGCACGCCACCTACACCAATCAGGACTAGCCACGTCATAGACATGCCAGCGAGAGTAGCGTGAAAAGCTGTGGTAGGGATATGTTCCCCAGTCCATCTGAAATCGATTAAAGATAGTAAATCAATCGAAACGACGTGACACTCAAAAATTATAACCGCGTCCGAGACACAACTCGCACGTTGTCTAAAAATTTCAAACAATAGATGTAAACATTTGTTACGTATAATATGAAAATATTCAGTTTCTGTACATAAATACACATACTTCAACCTAACAAGAGATTCTCGAAGATTCCATAAACAGTAAGACCGGTAACAACATTACAGTGTTTACGTACATCAACGTATGCGACTACTGCTTCGGGCGCCTGTTTGCATAATTTTGTAACGCCCTCTTCTGTTATTCTCTTTTGTTGAATGTCTCCAGTGTATTGGTTAGACTTCTACGTTGGTACAAAGTGGCGTTAGATGAGATGCAGCTTTTCAGATACACCTCTCTGAGAAACCTCTTTTTAAGGAGAGCTTTCAGGAGTGCATGACTAAAAAATTCGAATCGATACGCTAAAAGAATGCAAGATGCCGGTTGTCTATTGGAGTGTTCGATGTTCGACATTGACTTACGAACAGGTGGGTGCCGTTGTTAATACATTTGTACTAGATTTAGTACAATCGCATTTCATTTAGTACGCTAGTACATCTTTCATATTTTTGGTATAATTTCATGTTGCAATCACAATGAATTACTTACCTATCTTCAGAACATCTGAATCTTTCTTACCGAATATAGTAGAAATGTGTTAAATTAAGTTAATGTATATGATTTGCGTTTCAGAGTTCACTATTCAGTTGACTCTAGATTAGAATATCGATTATTGGCTGCGAAGAAGAAATAAATTTTTTGACATATCGACATTTCTGCGGAACACATTTAGTACAATCGGACCGTTTTTCAAGATAATAGAACTAGAAAGCCCTTTTTTTGGAATTTTTTAAAGATAATGTTAGATATTGTCACATGAATATTGACATGTTTGACCCACTTTTTCCTTTTTTTACCAAAGTAACCAAAACATGAAGAAAACACGGACATAGAGCCATCCCCTCTCTATGATCTGTATGAAGTAACGCAATATTATGGCATCGTACATGAACATATTTTTGCCACAGATACGAGCGCCCTTGCGACAACTTCTATTTTTCTGTCAAAAAAAGCTTTCTCTATCATTAAAAAGAAACTGTTTCATTATCTTGAATACTGAAAGCTGGAAAGGAAATATTGGAAACCCATACAAATTCCCAATATCATGAAATACTAAATCTTAAAATTCAGGAATTCGAAATCATTCATTAATTTTGAAAATTTGCAAAATATAGGTCAATAGGAACAACAGCTCAAAAATCCTATCACAATCTTCAATAGACTGATATGAGTCAACTTATTGGACGCCATTATCTGAAAGACTTCCCTATTCAGTTGAAATTGAGTAATAATGTAGCAAAAACAGCTTAAACAGAAACAAATAAAAAAGTCCTCTAATAAAAACGAAAATTCCCGCAAACCTTGTGACAACTCAAAATAAATTGTATAATTTTTTGGCGAAATTCCATAGAGTGACTGGAACTAAAAATCGAGTAAGCACGCATTTGAACGTATCAGAGACGTCTCTCCGTTCCGTCAAACAGATGAAAATGGTTTATTGTGCTCTTTCAAATGAGCTCAAATACATCGTATCAATCTGCTTTGTCTCATTTGAGAAAACATCACAGTGCTTCTCTATTGTGGCGGCTCAGTAAATGCAAGCTTACCTTCAGTCGGTTGTTTCCAAGAACATTTATCAGTGCATCAATCGATGTTTTATTCCATCTTCCCATCTATCTTCCCCATAATCATAATACTATCAACATACCTCAATCACCTCGACGGAGGTATCACAAAAAATGGTGAAAGCACACACACACAAAGTTCATTTCCTATTACCCCCCCCAAGACTGTAGTCAATTCCTGCCGAACCTGTGTCAGATTATCTATTCCACAACAAGCGGGTATCACCAGATCTTCTCAACACTCTCCTTTGTCGTGCAGACTACACGTCCCATCGGTGTCGTTGTCGTCTAATAAATTCTGCAAAGCGTTTATCCAAACAAATGCGAGCAACACACGATGACGTACCGGCACACTGTTCCTTGGTTCTACTCGTATCCGGGGCCTCTGCCCGGAAATTTATCACCATCACTTCCCCGTTCGGCAAACTCCAGGCAGACTCCAACTTTGAATTTTCCATAAGGTTTGCTCAACCGGCATTCAACGTTGATACAGTCGACTTGTGCAAATGTGTCAACGCTGCATATGATTTGAATTTAAAAATCGTGGTGTGGTTATAATACTTGCATACGAGGGCTGTTTTCTTTCGGCGGCTGCACAATTGCCATGGAACGAAAATGGAAACGAGAACGGTAGATTCACAATAAAAAACGATGGATTCCCAAAACACAGAATATATTTTCATCAGAAAACATATAATCAGTGTGTCAGCGACCCAGATAATTGTTCAAAGTATTTATATCTACAGACAGCTCTCCACTATACATCAGACCTGCTATAGACGTGCATGTTTCGTCTTCAGCCTAGACTAGTCAACATAGACTGGTGGTGTTGGAACTTTGACTTTGTCGTTGCCGTCAGTTCACCTGAAGACGATTGAAGATAGCATATCAATCGAAACGTTGTGATACTCAAAATTTTATAGACAATGGAAATCAAACTTTTGAAACAGTTCGGTCCTGACCGATATCGTCGTGAAAACTAAAGTACGAATCTCTGCAGTTTCTTGAGAAATTTTTAGTGAAGGTGCAACCAAATTTTGCTGATACCACACCAGTGCAACAATTTGAGGCCATATTGACGCATTGTTAGTAATTACACCAAGTTTACGTAACCAATTAATACAAAAATAGATAAATAATAAATCGATTGATCAGCTGACAAGGAAAATACCAAAACAAACTCGCTCTCGGAAACAGGTCTGTATCAAGGAATGATACGACGGCTGCCTGGGGCAAATAAAAAAGCAGAATAATAAACAGTTCAACACTCAAACACACCTGAAAATGTCACATCAGCTCAATCCTACTCGAATGTATTAACACAAAATGCATTTAAGTACCCAAACAAAGACCAAGCATTAATATTTAATTCCTGTGATGGATCTAAACTACAGGACTACCTACTTAAACTTGGTCCGATAGTTAATCCTAGAAATATACTATTTTGCTCAAAGATCTCCAATAACCGAATATGTATATATTTAGCAAGCAAATATCTAGTCGATACATTTCTAGACGATCCAGGACAAATAGAAGTAAATGGTCAAATCATAAAACCACGAAGATTAATAACACCATCAGATCGGTTAGTCATTTCAAACGTAAGCCCCACAGTTCCACACACAATTATGAATGAAAAATTAATACAACTATCTCTAAAACTAGTATCACCTATTACATTTTTAAGAATCGGAGCACCACTACCAGAATACAGCCACATACTAAGTTTTAGAAGGCAAGTATATGTAGAATCCAATCAACATACTACACACCTCCCAGAATCGGTAGAAATAACTCACGAAACGTTATCCTACCGCATTTTTCTATCGCTGGATAGCCAAAAATGCTTCAAATGCAACAAACAAGGACATGTAGCTTCCCAGTGCCCATCACCTCCCCAGCCTCAAGCAAACATATCCGAAACACTGATTCAGTCCACCTCCCAACAGGAACGAACAATCACACAACAGACAAACAACAACCAAGTAGTCACAACAAGCAGACAAAAAGGAGTTGCACGTCAACACCAAGTCAATACACAAGAACCAGAAACACAAATCACACTTACAAATGAAGTTACAAAACCCACAGATAAACCATCAGAAACTGCAAAACAAGCCAGCGAAATAATATTAGAATACCAAGGTAGCGAAATCGAAGAAAGACAACCGGAACAGCAATCTACAGTTACAAGACAAATTTTAACATACAACAAAGATACAAATACTCAACCTAGCACGTCCTCAAAACGAAACTTCTCAGAAGCGATCTCGCCGACCACGCCAACACATAATCAACCATCAAACGCCACAAACCCTCCCTCATTTGCAATACCTAATACTAAAAAAACAAAGAAACATAAGCCAGATGTCCAACATTCATACATCTCCCAGGAGGTAATCGAAGATGCTAAAACCTTTATAGATGCCCAGAGGCCTCTTTTGACCTTGAACAGCGACCAGTTTAAAAGCCTTCTTGAAAATACATATGGAACAAATGATATAATGAATATAGTTAAAGACTACACAGATGATATTAAAAAATAGATGCACAAGACTTCGGAAATAACTAGAGCGCCACATCGATAACACCAACGAATACTTCAGCGATACCTCTTCCATGGATTCAATAACACATTAGAATACACGTAATGCATATTGGTTTCACGACGTTACTCCAATGGAATCTGAATGGATACTACAGCCATATAAATATGCTACACAAACTTATGTCAGATCACAACCCAGATATAGTCTGTTTACAGGAGACCCGATTCCACGAAACTCACGAGACTCACACTCCAAAGCACTATACGGGATTCTTCAAGAACCGTAATTACAATTCTAATCATATAGCTAGTGGAGGTGTTGCTATATATGTCAAAAATAACATAGTAGCCAAGCCAATAAACTTGAATATACAGCTAGAAGCAGTTGCAGTCACAATAGAAGGTTCCCATAATATTAACATTTGTAACATATACATACCGCCCAACTATCACTTGGATATAAATGAATTGGAAACATTAATTCAACAAGTTCCATCCCCCAGAATTATCCAAGGAGATTTTAATGCTGATCACCATGCCTGGGGTTGCAAAAGAAACGACACTAGGAAAAATAATAAAGGACATGTTAGACACAAGTGATCTTAATCTGTTGAACGATGGTACAGATATAAGACTGGACCTAGGAACTGGAACCTCATCAGCAATAGACCTGAGCTTAAGCTCAACAAACCTCGTGACCTATTTAAATTGGAGTGTACTGCATGACCTCTATGGAAGCGACCACTTTCCTATACTAATTTCCAACCCCGAAGAAACACATATCGGTACTCCACTTGAAAAATGGAATCTAAATATAGCTAACTGGGTCCGCTTTTCAGAAATTATAGAACATAACCTCCATGAGACTGCAATAGGAAACGACATTGATCAGGAATTACATAATTTCAACAATATCATTATAAATGCAGCATATAATAGTATTGGTAAAACGAAACCAATTTTAAACAATCCCGTCCCATGGTGGAACGAAGATTGCACCGCAGCAGTTAGAGCATCTAAACAAGCACTAAATAAATTCAAAAGGCAAAAACTACTGAAAACCTAATAGATTTGAAACATAAACGGGCACGAGCAAAACTAACAACAAGAAGGAGTCAAAAAGAATCTTGGAGGAAATTTGTTAGCAGTATTAATAGCTCAACACCAGTGGCAACAGTCTGGAAAAAAATCAAAAGTATATCCGGAGATAAGACATATTCACCAATCAAATACCTAAAAGAAGGAAGCGTTACGCATACTAATAACGAAGCAATCGTGGAAGCACTTAGCAAAACTTACCACAAAAATTCCAGCAATCAAAACTACAGTCCAGAGTTTGTCAAACACAAGACAGATGCAGAAGCAAAACCATTACAGTTCCAGAATGAAGAAGACCCGATAAATACACCAATCTCCGAACACGAAATGGAAGAAGCACTTAAACCTAAAGGAAACTTCTGCAGGTCCAGACGACATACCCTCTATATTTCTGAAAAAACTGCCACCAATAGCAAAACAACACCTACTGGACATTTACAACAAGATTTGGACGGAACACAAATTCCCGAATATATAAGCATTCACTATACCCATATTAAAACCAACCAAACCACCACTTGCACCAGAATCTTACAGGCCGATATCATTAACATGTGCAATGTGTAAATTGTTAGAGAAAATAATCAATAAGAGACTTTTATGGAGTTTAGATCATCAAAATCGGCTAATAAGTGAACAATCTGGATTCAGACAAAATAGATCTACTATAGATAACGTTCTTGATCTTGAGACACATATACAAGAAGCTCTCAGTAACAAACAACACTGCCTCGCAGTATATTTGATATGAACGAAGCATTTGATACTACATGGAGACATGATATCATTACAAAACTACTGTCATGGGGATATGATGGAAACATTAACGCGTTCATTTCTAATTTTCTAAAAGATAGAAGCTTTCAAGTACGCTCGAATGGGGTTTTATCTAAACCCAGATCACAGGACAACGGTATACCTCAAGGATCAGTCATAAGTCCTACACTTTTCTTAATAGCTGTCAATTCTATCATAAATCAGATAGAAAAACCAGTCCAACTACGACTATACGCAGACGATATGATAATCTTTGTAAGGGGTAGAAATCTAACATCTAATACAAACCTGATACAGAACACAATTCACAACTTGGAAAAATGGTCAGAAAAGACCGGACTATCATTTTCGCCAGAAAAGACAGAATACCTCATATTCTCCAATAGAGCAATAGAGAGCAGAATATCATTGAAACTAAATAATATGACACTTGAACAAACACATGATATACAATTTTTAGGACTCATATTTGACCGTCAGATGACATGGAAAAAGCACGTTGCATACTTAGTCCAAGCATGCGGAAAGAGGATGACCGTGTTAAAATATTTAGCCAACAGGCACTGGGAAGCTGAAGGTAAACCGCTACTGAACGTATATCGATCATTGATTGTTGTTCCCACTCTTGGAAATAATAAGAACATCCCACCCTGGATCATACAGAGGCCAAACGTTAACAAAGAGCTCACGAACATGACTAAAACAGACACTCCTAAATTAGTAATAACTCAAAAGTTTCAGGAATTAATCAACAAATATAAAAACTACGAAGATATATATATATGGATGCATCAAAAATCGATAATAAAGTAGGTACAGCTGTTGTGACTTCTACTACCACCCTAGCAATAAAATTACCAGACGCAGCAATGATTCTAACAGGTGAATTGTGTGGAATACTAGAAGCACTGAAACTAATCAAGAATAAGAACATCAAAAAATCCATGATCATAACGGATTCACTTAGCTCTCTAGTATTAATTGAAAAAATATACACAAATAACCATCTGGTACAGGATATCAAAGAACTCCTACATGAACTACAATCACAAAACCACAATGTAGTCCTCATATGGGCACCTTCCCACGTGGGAATCAAAGGCAACGAAAAAGCGGACAGGCACGCAAAAATTGCAGCAAACCTGAATCGAATGTCAGTCATAAGCATTCCAGCCTCAGATATCAAGGCATTTTTAAAGAATAAACTTATCAGCATCTGGAACATCAATTGGCAAAACCATCAATCAAAACTGCTAGAACTAAAACCCAAATTCGGACCATGGAACACAACCGCAACAACCAGGAGACATCAAACACTAATCACCCGGCTTCGAGTAGGACATACCAGGGCCACGCATGGATATTTAATCAATCAAGAACGAAAACCTATGTGTGAAGTGTGTGAAGTGATATTGACTATCAAACACATATTAGTGCAATGTCCTGTATTAGAGTACTATAGAGTGCAATGCAATCTCAGATCATCAACTCTAAATGATATATTAGGACCAAATTGTAACGTTTACAACTTGTTAAGCTATTTACAACATACTAATCTATTATATAAGTTGTGATATCTCAGCTATTACCGCTAATGGCCATTAGGTCGATGCGGTTAAATAAAAAAAAAACTTTTGAAAAATCCACCTTGTCAACAAGTTTCAAACAACAACTTTTGTTGTATTCGGCTCAATTTTGGAAACCTAAACTGAAGATTGTTGATTGATCATGGTAATTATATGTACTCACGTATCATCACCTGTGATATGTTACACAAAATTAGACGAATTTTGGTCAAAGGGATCTAGTGTAGATCTCACACGATCTTCTTTTTGAGCTGAATTCAACTTGTGAGGAATCCACCGAGAAAAAAGCATATAGGCTCTCAAATTTTTGTATAAAATAGTGGTTATCAGATTCATTTCAATATATAAAAGTGCTTGAATCGTTTTGACAGTAGTGTACCAGTCACCTTTAATCATGTTCCGAATAAGGTTGATATTTTTTCTATCATTTTTGGCTTAAAAGTTCGAAAATAGTCATTTATCTGAAAATCGACCGATTTCATTATATCACTACTTTAATAGTGAAAGAACCCGACTTGTTACCATGCACTCGAAATATCAGTAATTTACAACTTAATTTAGGCAAAAAACCACATAGTTCATCTACACCATTGGAAGATATTGTAAAACATTTTTTCTAACGTCGGGAGCTAATGCACTTCATGTTCACACACCTACTATTTTATTAATTCAGTATTAGGAAATTTGCTCTTATTTTTCAGTCTGTTTTAATCCAAAAGTGAAGTTGGATCGAGATTATTCTAATAATATTCTTATTTCCTGAGGATATTCATTTATCTTCAATACAACTGAACGGCTCCCTTTCTAACCCTCCTCCTATTTCGATTTCTTATGATGTGTGGTTTTCAACACATATTGTAGCAGATTGGTGATAATTTTTAAGTCTCTAGTTTCTAGGTGTCTTGCCTTGACGATGCTTATTAGTTCATCAAGACGGATCTTGTCAAATGCTTCATTATAATCGATTAATCACACGTAAATATCACTGTTAACGCCGAAACATCTTTGGATCAACACATTGAATGCGAAAAGAACCGTATTCTGAATCTAAATTAAGTGTCGCTTATATCAATATAAATTTCCTGGTACATGGTTTTGAATAAATGCGGGGAGCTGTTTGAAAATATTATGATAAAATTCAGTTTTCTTGGTAAGCATATGAAAGTAGATACCAACCATTAACTTGTATTATTCCCAGTTCTAAATATATTTCTGGATATGTTGTCGATATGATAACAATTACTTGTATGTATTACGCGTTGTATGCCCATCGACTGTTGGGAATAAAAGCTTCATTATTATTACTGTGATAAGAAGTAATTTTCTTCATCAACTACGCCATGGGCATTAATGGAGAAATATTTTCCAACTTAGACTCGACTCAACTGCAATCCTCGAATTTCTGTTACAGACGTCATTTCATTTGGCGTGACTGAGAAAAAGTTCATCCGTGATAAAATCTACTGTCGAGACTTGGCCATCAGTATAAAGCAAACAACCGTACGGCCAAAGTTTTAATTTTGAATAAAGTTTTCGCCGTCGTAGTTTGGTGCAAATGCAATCTTCGCATGTCCTCCAGTTTTGAAAGTAGGTGCCATCGAAGTTTTATTTGAATTTCGTCCCGTGTCCCGCTTTTCGCCGCCATCTGAGATAGTAATACAGTTAAATTAGAGGACATTGTTGTTAATATGTCGTGAATATCGCGCAGTGGCGGAAGTAACTAAAAACCGAAATTAGAGTTACGGCGAATTTATTGTAGGTTAATATGTTCCGGTTAAAGTCTTTACTTGGTTAGTCTGATGGAACGTTATCTTGCAAATAAAACAGCAGTGAATTTTGGTTGTTTTTTAAACTTTGTAGCTAGTTTTCAAACGATATTCCGCCAAAGTACCAACCACAAGTAAATTAACAACCTCAACTGTGGATAGTCTGTAAACTACCCTGACACCCAGGTTAATTTATATAATTTTCTTGCAGTTTGTATGTTAGCGACAAATCTTGTATATATAGTTTGTAAACACGCTGAATAGTAAACAATTCAACCAACATTCCTAGCTATTACATTTGCAAAAAGGAGGGTGATTCCCCCGACAGCGAAATATCAACTGCTTCATCAACTGCAGGAGACAGTTTTGCACAGCTATACTAATAATATGCCTAGCTAGGAGAATACAACCTCATATAGTCAACCTTTGAGAGTATGCACACATAAAAATTAATTTTCAGACCAAGAATATGTGATTTCATTCAAGTATACCATATCTAGCTATATGCGCAAAGGTATAATAACCTTAATGTAAGAATACTGCATTTGTGATCACATAGAGTAATTTTAAGTAAATAATTTCAATTCAAACCTGACCATATTATATTCTTGGCACAAAACAGAGAATATCTAGCCTAGAAGAATATTATAGTGTTGACTGAAACATTTTATGATCTTGGCGCAAATAGTTCCAATTCGTTATATAATTTATTATTAGTTAAACATTCTGTAATTTTGATGAACTGTTATCAAAGCTGCTGTTGGTTCCTTCAACTTAAAAAGAAGAACAAAAAAAGTATCGAAACTATGCCAATGTGGCTTCTTTCTTACATTTATTTGCGTCATGTAGTATTTTTCCTAATTCAAGTTTAAAAGGCGTTGTAATTAAGCCAAAAGGTATACGTCCACCTTTGGTAATAGAATTTATTCACAGCTCACATATCACTCATATCATATTAACACCTGTACCCCAACTTTTCAACAGCACATTCATCCTAAGAGATGGTTGGTAAAAATTAAATCTAATAGAAATAGAAAAAGGGGCGCGGAAACAGACATACGCGTATCGCTGCATTGCCGTTGACAAATATGGCGATGCCAAACAAGTCAATCAATTACTTGGATGGAGTCGGAGTCACAAGATGTTTGTACTGCATTGAAATCTTAGTTGTGAAGAAAATTAAATATTTGTTTAGAGTATATTTCTTTAGAATGAGCATTGATTTGAAAATATACGTTTCTTGGTTTAAATTAATAATAATTTACTCATCAAGTAAATTGTCTTAGAGTAAGATCAGATGGTCTTTTCGTAAGTTTATCTTTACAAGAATATCGAATTTCTTGAATTGAGAAGTTATTTTCATGTGTGATGCTTTTTTTATTTTAAAAGTGTTTTTAAAACCATTCAGATATTATCTTTGTATCATATATTTCGCACAATATTCAATGCAGAGTCTGCGGTTCACAGGTGCTTCATAGAAATTACCTATTCAGCCTTCCCATCTGGACAAACCGCTCTAGAAATACGCAAAAAATTCAGCAAAACGAGACTAAACCGAAAAAAAGCAAAACTAATCGAGTTTAATTATTCACCAGAAACGTGCAACGGGGAGCACGAATTTTAAAAGCCTTTGCTTCTCTCGTTACGGAAATAACAGTAATTACTTTGAATACTTTTTCGTGGAGAAGTTTTTAAAATAGAAATCATGAAAAGCATTATAATTTCAAGGAGAAAACTTCTGCTTCTGCATTATGCCAGAGAAGCCATTATTCGTAAGTGCCACTACAATTCACTGTCCAACGAAGTTCTTGCTGAGAGGCTTTATTGTGTTTGAGGCTGCGAATAGTGTTCTAACTGTTATTGCTGATAGTTTCTCTAGATTTGAATCTAATTTGTTATCATGACAATGAATTTATGGGACATGTCTGCAAAATCTCAAATAGATTCAGAATAGAGTTGTTTGTTAATGTCTAATTCGAGCAGCTCATGATGGTTGAACGATTATTGTGGTGATACGTCTAAGACTAACTAGGCCATTCTAGTTTGTCTTAAGAACTATCGGGCAATATGCAACATACTTAACAACAAAGGAAGGATCTTGGGCTGAACTGAAATGGCCTGAAATCGAATATTTCCTCAACAAATTACAGTATTGACTTACCAGTCAACCTGAGGGTGCCCGGATAGATGACAAGGTTCTTGTAGAGATTCTCGATGGAGGTGAACACCAACGTCTCTAGCCGATTGTTGCTCAGGTTTAGGTTACGCAGGGTGAACACGCTTGTGAGAACTCCGGCAGGAAACCTGGCTAGGCGGTTGCTGCTGAGATCAACCGTTTTCAGGAAGCGCAGGCCGTCGAAAGCTCGGTTGCCGATAAAGCTGATTAGGTTGTTCTGGAGGTACAGCTCCTGTAAAATAGATACAAATGAAAGAGTTAACATGATCATGTATTGAATTTGAACTTTGTAGACGATGTGAATTTTAAATATCATTGCTACGGACTTGAGATTTTTGCGTTTCACCCTGTTCTAGCTCATGTCATATTCTCACCTGAAGACGATTACAGATACCCGATCAGGTTATATAATTGAAGTCTGGAGCAGTGTTATAATTACCATATATGAAGACCTCCATTATTGTTTTTTCACTTGTTATGTATTGTAATACATTTCGAAGGAGGTACTCAATGTATAAAATAGACTGTGTGTGTGGCAAATGTTACATGAGTTAGTCTTGTAGACCTATAAGATATCAAATCAAAAACTATACAACTAAAGCAGAAACGTCCAAGTCAGCACGTTTGGGCAACGGCTCAATATAGCAGAATGGAAGCTAGTCGGTATGCATTTCCCAGTCGTCTCCAGGTGAAGAGACCGAGGGTCGTCCGGGCCTCAAATTGAGGCCGGATTCGTATTTATTATTAATTCAGACCATTTTGATGATTGCCTCGCTACCAAATGAGCACCCCAGGCTTTCTGAATGATCAGATTCGGATTCAGCGCCTTCGGATACATGAATATATCAAGGATCTTTGGGGAAGTCACAGGTTCTATCCTCCTTCCTTCTTGGAAATAACGAAGAGGATAACAATTTCAAGAGGAAGATCAAAGAATCTGCCTTTATTAAAGTTGAATGGTGATGGTATTTCTAATTGCTCAGTAAATTGTGACCCAGTTTGTTTCATAGAAAGATCTAGTCAATGTTCTTCAAACTTGCAGATAAATTTTTCTCGACGTTTCCTTATGGTTTCTTCTTGGGTGCCATATGGAAGATATTGGAACTGCAATATATTTTTTTCCTATGGCTGCGGAGGCAGCCGAAACGTTAGTAAATAAATGTTACCGCATATTAACTGATTTAATGCTTACAAAATAGATAAATTTTTGTTTTTAATATATGTTTTCATTTTTTTAAATTTAAAAATTATTATTTATTTTATTATCTATTACTTTTTGTTTCTTTTCAATTAATTTAATTCAGTTTATTACCTTTATTTTTCAAATTCAGGTCTCAAGTTAGTGATCAACGGTTTCAAAATCCGTTACTGATGATCATTGATACCATTGCGTGGAGACCGCTTTCAAACAATTTTTTACGTTGGTAGTTTTGAATTAGCGGCCGACTAAGCCGCGACAAATATAGTTCGCTGCTTCACCATCATATCACTTGACACCAAACTCAATCGAATGAACGTCAATATTTCGACGTCAGGACACACATTTTCTAGGCACTCGGCAATATCGAGAGTCCCTTGTAAGCGGTCTGAGAATATGTAGGTCGCGTTGGCCCTGAATTGAGGCCTGGCTGACTGAGTTTTCAATACGGATAAATTAATATTGCATACGATTGGGTGCCACTGATGAATTTCACGTGTTTGTGCTGCCCCAACTTCCTGAATATTTCAAGAGATAGTTATACGTCTGGAGGTCAACAAAAATATAAAATATAAAAATGTGAATTTTTCAAATTATAATGACATTGACATTTTCTACTGCTTTTAGGGATACAGTTTTGATTTCAAACAAGATGTACAGTATGATCCCATCGCAGTATCTTCCCATTTAGCATCCAAGAAAAAACTACTGAAGTCTATAAAAAACAGTTGTATTAAATTATAAAAGATTGTCATAGAGTTTAGGGCCATTTGATCTAAACTTTGGAAGTTGCAGAAATTTCCAAAAACCTAAGATTTTTAGACTTCTTGAGTTTATAAGAATTATAAACAGTATCTGAAAAAAGTTCCCAAGCATATTTTTTCGAGTAGTCAGATAATAGCTAGGACTTTTAAATTTTGCAAAAAAAAATCTTTTTGGTATGAAAAATCATCACCCCAAATTCCTCTAATATCGGTTAGTTTTTGTGAAATCATTTTGCAATCCGGAGCTATAAAAAAGCTGTGAATATGAAACACCGTCTAAACTAAAGCTCTTAGACTTTTGAAAATGTAATTAGACCAAAAAATTTGTTAGATATATCAGCTGAAAGAATAAAAATTTTAGTACTGGTTTTTCAATCCACAAATACTGAATACGTCATTATTGGATAATAGAAAACATACATCAGCCTAATGGGGGTAATTACCTCCCCCATCCCCTAAGATTTCAGACCAACTGACAATAAACATGATGTCGGATTGAATCAAAAATTATATATGCTTGTAGGCGGCGAAGAGCACTTAAAAAAAACCTAGGTGTGTCCAGGCATGTACCTAGGATTTTTTTTCGGAAGGGTGGGGGGCTGATTTCAAAAGTGATAATATTGATAATTGTTAGTACTGCAATGGGATCAACAGTAGCAGCTAAGAAAATATCACTCACAATATATAAATCATCCGGAACATATGAGCAGCTGTCAAAACAGGCTTCTCGAATGTCAACATTGTTCGAAGTTTGGTTATGGAACATTCAAAATGGGAATTTTTGTATATATGGGAACGTCGAGCAGTGACACCAGTCAGTCAGTCTTCAGACGACAACCATTTAAGAACCAGAAATTGTGGATATAAATTTTTGCACAGACTTGGGGGTTCCATAATTTCCTATACGCATACTAAGCGCGTGTGTGATTCTCATTTTAATCCACGAGCTATAACTCTATGACTATAAATCCCATAGCGCGATCAGAAATAAAATTCGGCAAAGTAACCGCGCATTCGTACGTATCAGAGAGACAGGATGGACGGAGGTAAATGTTTATTTACCCTCTCTTAAATGAGCTAAGGCACAAGGTATTTATCGGTTTGAGCTCATTTAAAAAAAACATCACGACGCTCTCTTTGTGGCGGTTCAGAGCTCAAAGACTCTACTGTTTCACTTATCGTTAGCTTTTCCTTCTAACTTTATTACAATTATCTTAACATATCCTTTTCAACGACCTCGATGAAGGCATTACATAAGATGGTGAGAACATAAGCAAACCCCATCTCAAAGACTGAGGTCTAGATACGCCCTATCGCCAAGTGATACTCGTCATTACTTTTCTGACTATTTACAGACGGGAGACCAATGTGAATCTCTCTCTATCTCTCTCTCCTGTGAATGTAATTGTCTGATTCTATTATAGATCCTTTTTTCTGAACACGATCAAAAGTTCCATTGCTATCGCTTCTTATCATAAATCATCACATAGATCCGTTCAACTTTTGCATTTCCGATGCAAAACATCGCAAGTCCAGTAACCGTTAAGAGAGATTTATCCATCTCGAAGAAGAGCGTACGGCGCATACTTCAAAGCGAGTCCACGGTTAACCACAGACATTACTCTTCCTAGTGCAGAAAAGGGACTTTATTTCACCTTTACCTATTATCGTCCGACTCTAACCCACCATATATCAAAACGTAACGGTATGCGGCAGAGGATATCGACGACCGATTCCATGGGCGGTGACCTATGAAATGGCTAGAAGGGAACTTGAGTAGTTGCCACAATACTCAAATGTGAATGTAATAAACACGAGTTGACCGATCTGACCTGGGTTTCCTTCGTCCGTCTCCCTGTTGACGTGAAACCTGGGACAGTTGCCTAACTTCGCCTAGCTGACCGCCTTTGATAGCAATGTTCATTGCTCGTGAACCGGCGGCTTGTAGCACCTTGCTTTAGAAGAATACTTCTAAATATTTTGTAGGATTAGAAATGACAAATAAGTATCACCATTGGCATTTAGAAATAATACATTAAAGTACAGATATAATGGGGAGGCAAAGCCTGGCAAATAGGCCACCTTTGGCCCTTTTTGCTGACCCCAAAGACCATCACTAGAACTATAGCAGACATGGTAGTTTCTTAGCGTCGAACCTTCCAGACCTTTTAATAAAGGTCATTTCGCTAAGTAGCCCTCTTCCCTATCAAACTCTGCTATGCCGAACACCTCAGCCCTTAAGCCGCTGTATTTGGCACACTGACCCAGGAAGTGAAACGAGGTCTCGTCCTCCTCCCAGCACTTCTGAGAGAATGGGTCTTTAACCACTCCTATGAGTGTCAGGTGCCTGTTCAATCTGCAGTGAGGATCCCTACTAACAAGTGGAGTGAATCCCTCTTCCGGTTTAATAGCCATAGCTCCCTACGTTAGTTGGGGCCTGTTATGAAACTCTTGGACTGGCTGCAGTCGTCTCTCTCCAACCATGTTTTCGCAAGTTCGTTATACGCCCAAGCATGTAGGGTATTACTGACTTTCGCCTATACCTTTTACCTTTATTATTTAGAGCTATCATTTTGTTGCCATTTTGGGATACATTTTTCTACTTAACAATTGGAAATTGTTTATCACGATTTGAAAAAAATGTGTTCACAAAAACCTGTATCGGGTGGTATTAGGGGTCATTGAGTACAAATATGATGTCAAAAAGCAACTGCACTTGGGAGACTGATCTACATATACCTCTCCTGATTTAAGGTATTTGATTAACATAAGTTCACAGATATTTTACGATTCAGATTGCTCCATTTGAGTGAAGCTTCTGAGCTCTGGTGGTTAAACGTGATTCCGCTGGCAACTGATCTCAATGAATGCTTGATTAATGCGAAACACCTATTATCCAATGTTTTGGCGTGCTTGTTTAATGTGAACCATCTCGCCTATTATCATTCGGGTGAGTGATTAACGTGAATATATTTGTTTTCCTCGATTCATGGTGTTTAATAAGATTCTAAGAGCTTGATCAACGTATAGTCAGGTGATTGAATAATGTGAAGCTCCTTACAACTCCTCAATCTAGGTGTTTGAATGAAATGAGGTCAACAGTTTTTGTCACTTCCACTTATCAATCCTGTAGAGGCGAGCCAGACCAAATAATGCTATACGCTGAGCGTAACGATATCCCAACATTTTAATGGCCAACTGTAGTTTATTTGGGGACTGCTCATTGACATGTATATTTTGTACATGAATTGTTCAGCATAGCGAGATATTTCATTAGAATGCGTTGCGAAATTAAACGCCTTTGAGTGCCTGTAAGAAATTATGGCAATCCCAGGTTCTTCAATTGATTTTAGACTTAGATACCCACATACCCTAAATTCGTCGCCTATGCTACACGACGCTCGGTAGGACATAAATTCTGGATAATAATGTCCGTGGATAGTGGCAGCTGTCCAGATGTCCCTAATAAATAGTAATGATTTTTTGGATGACGTCAGCGGAAACGAGAAATGATGTAGATATCCGCTTTTTTGATCAGTGAGAATGTAATAGAGTTCTCTATGAATGCGAAGACCTCAGACGTCGTTGTATTTTTTTGGATATTTTCCAGTTTAGCTGCTCTTGGCTCGATATGTAGATTTCATTGCTCATTCTCGGAAATTCTAGGTTTTTTAGCTATTTTCTATCGACGTATTTAATTTTTTCAAACATGAATGGTGTTAGGTAGATTAACGCTGTACTTTTCACGTAATGAAATCAGTTTAGAGCACAATTTTTGTCATTTGGAATCAAATTTGAGAACTTAAAAAAGTCGAAGAACATAAATTCCTTTACAACTTGAAAAATCACAACATTTTTACGTTTCTGAAAAATTCCTTTATTTCTCATATTTTGAAATCACGTTTCAACAATTAAAATGCGATAGAGGTATTACGAATGGTTCCTAAAGCAAATTGTACCTAATTTATATCATTTTTTTGAAAAGCAAATGTGTGAAAAATCGCTTATGTCGCGAACAAGTACCAGGATTGGTCGATGTGGTGTCGCCCTCGTCAAACCTCCATCCAAAATGTCATATGCCTCAAAAAAAAAATTAAATAATGATTAGGGCAGTCAGAATCGTCAAAGTTTGAGCGTTCTCTATTTTTTCGTTTTCTGACTATTACCCGCTATTGACCAATTTTAAAAAATTACGAAACGCTCCCAAAATTTCACAAAGCAATAATTCCTGAGATCATACACGACTGAAAAGAGAGGGAGATTTTGTGATCACAGTAGTTTTCCTGGAATATCTATACGTGGGAACTGTAAGTAAAAAATAATTAAAAAACGTGACTAGCAGTAATGGAAAATCGTTGACAAGTAAGAAATAAAGGAAATGGGGAGCACAAAAAAGGATACCGATTGGTAGACGAGCGAGACGTATTTTTTGCTATTTGGCTTAATTAGACTCCAATGAATATGGATATGTACCCGTGGGAGTGAGAACAAGCCGTATATTCAGGTGTAACCTACTGCAACTATCATAGAATAACCTTCTTAGTAGTTTATTCCATGCTACTACCCAAAAAAAGTTCATATACAGGGTGATTCACAAGTCTTGACCAAAAATAAAACATCATACTTACGTATTATAAGGAGGGTCATTCATCTAACATTTTTCCTTTGAGGGTTTCATAAAAAAGATACGGGGTGTTGAAATCCAAAAATAAAAAACAGTTTTTTTAATATCTTAAAAATTGTCAACTGCAATGAACTATTGTTTTTAAATACATTCCTGTGATCATGTTTCATTTTTGGCCACGCCTTGTATATACTTAGTTTTTACTATCAAATTAGACATAGATCCTGCTAGGACTAGAAACTGTACCTCTTTCTAACGGTTTTTCCATCAAAGTGGGAAATGAAACCAAGGTAATTAATTTAGAAGCGAAAAATAGGTATTGATTGTAGTAGTAGTAGTAATGCCCAAAATCTGTCTAAATGGAACCCCGAATATGGTTTACATTAGGTATCAGAATGTAGATCATAGTTTTTATACTAATAAAGCATGTGATGCATACACAAATGCGAATAATATTCAAACATGGGCTACAAGGTGCTTTATAAACCTATGAACAACATAACTAACTAATATACCAATATTACTCTTCATTCACTATGCATCAGACCTGCTATAGATATGCATGTTTCGTCTTTAGCCTAGACTCGTTAGTATAGCCTGGCGCTCTAACTGTAGAGAGCGATTGAGTGGTATATACGTAACCCAGTCAAGGGTGTGATAGCAACACTAACACTCATCTCCGAGCTTCGCGCACTATGGCGCTGCCCATTGGCAGTCCAGGTGTTAGGACCTTTGACTTCGTAGGCTGTCAAGTGGCAGCGCCATAGTGCGCGATGCTTGAAGAGATTTTAATATATTCGTACCATTGCTGTTTCTAGAGATAAAATTTTCGTTAAACAACAAGTTTATTGTGAATATTTGATAAGATAGCAACATAAAAATGCAAATCTATGACTTATTTTTACCCATCATTAACAGCTTTTATCCGTTATTCCTCTTTCCTATTATTCAAAACCTCATCACTTCATACAAAATTACGCCCACTACTATCAAATATGAGTTCAGTTATTGGCATATGTCATATTTAGTCATTTCAAAAAAAAATCCACCAGCAGTTGGATTCGGGATGAAGTCGAAATACTGATATATTTAAAGTTACTGGGAAGAGATGAAAATGCGAATATAAAAAACTATTGATTTTAGAGAAGTTTTGGAGTTTGCACCACCTAAAAAGTTCCAATACAATAAGTGCCGAAGTGTAAATATCTGAGTTGTATGAAGCATTTCGACGTGATACGGAAAAACTTTAGAAAGTTCTACCAGAAATGTGTTATTGAATACTTTTACGAGGAGCGATCAAAAACGTGTTACCCTACATTGGAGCGCAATAGCTGTTCATTTGGAATTATTTCGGTTCTTTCTGTTTTCATTCAGTCACTAACTATATGAGGTTGGAGGGAGTTCCAATACTGGACTAACCTCAAGCTTCTGGGGATCATCAGCAACAATGACATGTCCTGGCACAATCATATATCTGACCTTGATAGGTTTCATAAAATTGTATTCAGCCCAGAACAGCTACTGCTGTTCTACAAGGCTCAAATTGGACTATACTGCTCATATGTGCAGGGAGCGTACCCTAATCACTATCTGAAACTTCTAGCCTTGATCCATAAAAGTGCAATACGTCTAGTGAATGCATCTGATCTTACCAAGGACCCCCACCGTCTGGAATATCAAAGAAAAGTGAGACTTATTGGTCGGTTATTGTTCGATGGAGCTCTGTATAAAACGATAACACTTGAGATATAGAAGTGTGATGCTTGTAGTAGTTCTGATACTCTTCATGCTCTCATCTCATCGGGACGCCCATTAGCAACTTATGAGGTCAAAGGTCTTTTAGCGACATCTGTCAACAAGGGTGATGATTTGCGACATCCCTTGTTCTTCGTAAACACTATTTATGATTGCTCTCTACAGTTAGACCGCCATACTGACAAGTCTGGGCGTAAGACGAAACTTGCATTTATATAGAAGGTCTGATGCACAGTGGAGAGCATACACTTGATACATTATGTTTTTTTGGTACTCCGCAAAAAGGTATAGCAGCATTACCTACTACATTCCCAAACCTTATCGCTACTGAATGTCTATTAAAATCGGTGTACGTTTTACTGAGATAGCGCGTTGACAATAAAGCTACGGACAGACAGAGCGATGAAAATAACTGACCTATTTCTGAAATGTATATTATAACTCATTAGCTGGGTCCACACCAAACGATCCATTTTGGATCGGCGATCTCGCGATTCGCGATCATGATCCATGGAGCGTGGATCATGGATCGCATTTATGCGATCCAGTTGCAAATTTAAGCGATCCTGTCGGGGTGCTCCAAGACGCTCCAGCCGATCCACACTGATCCAGTCAGTCGTACTCTATCTCGCTATTGAGTCACACGTGTATCACCATCAACGACAAATAGCCGTAGCAGCAACAACCTACATTTTTCTAAAAGGCAAAAAACGAAAACAGAAAAGAAAGTACTGGGTGGAAACGATATATAACAACCGGTTAGAATATAGGACTCGGCTTTACAAAGAGTTACAAAAGTTTTGTTCCGGACTTCCATTGTCTATACAATTTTTGAGATCACAACGTTTCGATTGATCATTTATCTTCAATCGTCTTCAGGTGAACTGATTGATTGGTGTTAACCAAGTTCACCTGAAGACGATTGAAGATAAATGATCAATCGAAACGTTGTGATCTCAAAAATTGTATAGACAATGGAAGTCCGAAACAAAACTTTTGAAACATCCACGTTGTCTACAAATTTCAAAATTCAAAGAGTTAGTCAGAGATGGAGCTGAAACTGATTTTGTTCGGATGGATGCAAATCAATTTGACATATTGTGTTTACTATTGAATGAAAAAAATACCTAGAAAAAATGATACAAACTATCGTGACGCAATAACTGTGCAGGAAAGAGTACTTCTGACATTAAGGTTTCTAGCAACTGGAGACTCGTACGTCAGTTTGTAGTATCTTTTCCGTGTGTCCAAACAGTCGTATCACAAATTGTTTCCGAGGTTTGTGCCGCAATCATTGACATATTGAAGGATTATGTAAAAGTAAGTAAGACCGTTTTTTTTGGTAAACAACCTTTCGCCCGATCGCCCGAATACCAAACAAGTCACAGAACACGTCTACACCACACGCGCCAAAAGACCGAGGCTCTTTTGAAGCAGGACAAAAAACCGACAACGAATGGATCGCGCGCGTCTCGGAGTGCGCGCGCCAACTTTGCGCCTTGGATCGCATGAGGCGCGTCCACACCAAACCGGCTATCAAAAATCGTATTGTCTCAAATTTGGATATTTTCGCGATCAAAACAATTTTAGCACCTTATTTATGGGGTTAAGTAAAAGGCGAGCATTCAGCATTTTTCATAACAACCAGGGGTCACATTCATCATATCTGAAGTGATTTTATTACCAAGTACACGATAATGATGGAGCAAAATGGAATCGTTTGAAATAATGCCGTTCAGTACTGCTGTAGTTTCAATGGTTAACAATGATTTGAATAACATTTCGAAACTTTTAGATTTTAGAACTGAATTTAAATATTGAATTGTTCGGTGGAATCTTGCAACTCAATTTTGTAGCACATATTTTGTCCAACCGATTGAGCTGAAATTTTTTGTGCACGTCTAGTTTGGATGACGTCATTCTAAATCCAATATGGCGGAACACAAAAATGGTGGACTAGTTTTTTTAATGCTAGGAGTGCAATATGGACATCAAATGGAAGGGCTTGCTGAGAGTAACTCGAAAAATGAAGTGATGTCGCCCTAAATCCGATATAGCGTCCAATGCGCTTCTCCATAGAGGGCGACACTTGGAGATGAGTTGAAAAAAAAGATGGTGATCATAAACTCCGTTGCTCCAATTCGTCTAAAATTTTGGTGTACTGGTTGCAGACCTTTCCAGCGTTAAGTAAAAAGTCAAAAATTAATAAAAATTAAAAAAAAACTTATTTAAAATAAGTTTCGATTTAGATGTGCAGTACAGAATAAAATAAACTTATCTTTCAAAACTTGTACCATTAACCTATAATATCATTACACAATTTATTATCATATAAAAGCGAGATTTACCTGTGTGGATAAACAAGTTAATTGAATAACTTAACCTGATTGATTTTAACTTTCAAAATTTTGAAATTAAGTACATACGAGTACTTCGATCTCGCGACAAGCTTTTATATCATATAAATTGTGTAATGTCGTTAAAAGTTGCTGCCAATATGAAAATCGCTATATGTATGCCCATAAAGCTTGAGGAGGTTCCTGATGGATCCCATCATCATAACTGGATTTTGGTCACAACGGGGAAATCTGAATCGGATTCGAATGGATAAATAATTTTCCAAGTCGATTTATAAATAACGGATTCCTGAGGTAGCTAACAAACAGTAAAAATAATACAACCGAATTGACAATCTCCTCCTTTCTCGAACTCTGTTAAAAAAACATAACATATCTGTTTCTGGATTTATAGGAAGTAAAAGGATAACATAAGTACGTGAGATATATCAATCTATGTTAACCAATTTCGTTTTTTCCTCTCTCGATGCAATTTTTCTGTAATTTGAAAGCGTACCAGCAGATGTAAATTGCCGGACGAATGAGACGGAAAATATCCGAAGTGGAGTAACATGCTGCATGCTGGTCGTAAAATATGGAAGCAGGTCTCCCAATGGAAGCCGTAAATTCGATTTTATTGTTTTCCAAAAGCATTGATGTTCGTTATCGGGATGAAAGCTGAGGGTAAAGAAATGAGCTTCCGGCTTTATCTCAAACACTGCCAGATATGTTGGCTTAGAATGTTCGACTTGCGAGTGTATGTTCCGAAATTTACTAATAAGATTATAACATAATAACGCATGGAATGAATCTTGAGATGTTAGTCGAATTTGTAGAGTGTCACCTTTATTTATTTAATCTAACTGTACTATAGCACATGTTCAGATAAAAATTCTTGAGTGCATTGGAAGAGAGTTAATGATGACTTTTATTTTAGACATTGTTAGCGTTTTCAAGTTTTTTTAGAGGTCGACGATGTTTTTTCAATGGGAACATATATTTTTTATTGCAGAATCATAATCTGCGAGAAAAAACAAATACCATTTATTGACAACATTTTTCAATCCGATTGCAACTCAGGTAGATGAAAAATAAAACATTTGTTCTTTTTCGTATCGTTTCCATACCGCAACCGTAGACAACACCGTTATCATTTCTTTGGAACATCATTGACTGAGTCGTATTTTCTCAGTGGGCAAGAATCTGAATAGAATTAAATAGATTTTTTTCTCTTTTGTTTGTTCTTCACAGATGAATTTTACCAGCCACAGTGAAGTGAATAATATGCACTATGGAGTGTGAAAAATCCGCGATGGTTGAGAGAAGTGGAACATCAGCGCCCTTCGTTGGTGAATGTATGGTGCGGAATTATGACAGGTTGATCGGTCCATATTTTATTGAAGGAACATTGGACCATTTACCAGAGCTAATAGAAGATATACCACTTCAAGAAAGGGCAAGTAGGTAGTTTCAACATGATTGCTGCCCTGTTCAGTGTATTAGAATTTTCCGAGAAGTGCTGGATCGGCAAATAACCCAATCGATGGATCGGAAAAGGTGGTCCCGTTATGTGGCCTGCTAGTCAGGTCCTTACACTTGAGTGAGTTGCCAATGGTTAGCGTCATAGTACGCGACGCTTAGGGATGAGTTTTGATGTTGCTATCACAACCTTGATTGGATAACTTATATACCACCCGATTGCTCTCTACAGATAGACCGTCATATACTGATGAGTCTAGGCTAAAGACGAAACATGCATATCTATTGCAGGCCTGATGCATAGTGGGTAGAATACACTTAAACCTCAAATTCATTTCAGTACGTTACATATTTATTTACCAATTTTGAGGTGTTTCACCTGATTTGATCAATTAAATTGGAAAAATTGGTAATATCAAAAGATTTGAAACCGGCCTCCCAGCATGCCATAGCCAACAGTAACAATGTTAAATTGCTCACATCCTTCTTGAGAAGTACTCTATAAGTTTCTTTTTGATGTTCCAAGATCAGTTCTATGTTAATTTGGGTGGCGACCTGGAACCTATTCTGGTTATCGATGAATTTCGGATGTTTCAAACAAATTTAAACCATGCATATGAAAGGATTGTGTAATTAACACATAGTTTCACAAATCAAACTCTTTTTCTTTCAGTGGCGCATTTCGATTTATATTTAAATCATCGTCGGACTGTCAGATTTGACTTTTAGCTAAGGCCAACCAGATTATTTGCCAACTGGCTAACTAGATCCTATCATGGATATAAAACTAGCGCTCACAAATCTAGCATACTCTTTATCCTATCTAGCTATTCTTCCATAGAATTATCTATTTTTTCTTTCATTTGTCTTAGGAGAAACCTTTTTTGAGACTGCATTTTCATTAGTTTCAAGGGAAACCCCATGTGATAAACTACTTGATTTCTTAAGATATTTTACATTTTTAGGTATTTTATTCCATAAGCTATTTCGTTCTTAGTAATACATCCTACGAGTTAAATATTCAAAGACGTCAGGGTTTCGCAGATATTTTTAAATCTCTAATGTTACCATAAAATTTAGTTCATGTATTTTATTACAAGAATGGAATACACTCATTCTATTTTTGTTGCCAACTTTATGATTAGTATCTAGTAAGTGTTTGGTAAAATTTGATCTTTTTGGATGTTGGTTTTTGAGGGCACTTATATGTTCTCTGTACCTTGTTGTGAATGCTCTAGCTGTTTGACCTATAAAAACAGCATTACAGAAGGCTCATGAAATCCTATAAATATCTGACTTACACCTATCTGGTTCTTCCTACTTTGCATTTATTGAATAGGATCTTAAGTTAGGTGCTGACCTGTTAGCCATGTTTATTTGATTATCATACACTATTTTTACTGTTTTGGATATTTTATTGGAAATGTTACCAAAATATATAATTGTGATGTACCGTTTCGTTTCCTGTTGAGAGTTATGTGGATGTATGCTCCTAATAGCCTTTCCGTATTCTTCTTTATCATAAAGTTAAAGTCAAGTCTGTCAGTTCGACGATGATTTAAATATAAATCGAAACGCGTCACTGAAAAAAAAGAGTCTTTTTCGATAAACTGTGTGTTAAATACACAATTCTTTGCATGATGGTAGAGTTTTACCAAGTTAGAGCATCTACAATCTGCAAAATTTTAATCATTTGAATTTTTTTATGATGTATGGTATTTTTACGATGTAGTTATATTTTTTAGTAGTAGTTGCCTTTTTGTTTTAGCGGCCTTCAAAATACTACACATCACCGCATTGTAACTCAAGAGAGACCATAAATAATGCAAAAGGGCAAATGATTTGATTATTCGAGATATTTCAATATTTTTAAATTATGTTCCAACTACCAATAGTTACACTATCTATACATCTATCCGTTTATCAGAAGCTCAATTACTCAGCTGTTGCAATTTTCGGCATCAAAGGTTCACTTTGAACCTCTATTTCCTTGCAATATGAAATTATAAAGAGGCTTATAGAAAGGAAATTGATTTTCATCTCTGGGAATGAGAGTATCCTTTTTAACGGGTTATGTTGCATCAAAGGCAGAATATAACGAGTTTCTTATTTTATAAAGCAATTATTGTTGGAGAAGCTTTCAAGCTATCGAGAGATTGCTGCTCTCAGGCTCGCCGTTCGTCTCCAGGGTAATTGAAGGTACACAGCATAAATTAAAAATTAGCCAAAATAAAAACAGGCCTCATTTGGATTGTTTCACACGTAAAACATGTTGATTGTAGATATGAAGACGTTCGAGATATAAAAAAGGTATTATTTTCAAGGCAAGATGAAAGAATCTGTCTTATTGGCGGCATTGCCAACCTTACTGAAACATCAGTAGATCTACTAATTTTGGATTGAAATCTATTAATATCTGGAACATAATTAATTACTGTTGGAGTATTTGTGCTTTGAATGTAACTGTCTACCTGTAAGGACGTGATATGTATACGTTGTAGTGATTCTTCTGAATAATTGAATATTTTAGTGTTGGAGCATAGATATTCCAAACTAGCAACCGTTATTTTTATTTGCACATTTGTATCCATATACATGGTCCTCATGCAAGTAGCAGTGGAAGCATTTTGGAAAAGGCATAAAGATACTCAGTGATCCTTATTTCTTGAAAAATTACGATTTCTGGAATGTTGATGCCAATCGCTATCGCACCATGATTATTGACTTTTTTATATCTGAAATTCATGCCCTTAATATGGGTGATATCTGGTTTCAACAGATGGAGGTACCAGTCACGCAGCTCCTGAAACAATGGACTTATTGAGAACACATTGTAATGAGCAGTTTAGTTCTGGTTTTGAACGGTGAATTGTACACCTCGATCGCATGATATCGCACCTTTAGATATATTATTTGAGTCCCTAATCTAGGTGGATGGGCCAGAATCAATTGGTGTCTTGGAAGCCAAGATCACTCGCATTATTGGCCAGACTCCTGTCGTAATCCGGTTAAACTATATGTTTTTCAGAATATAATACATAAACCTATAATAAATTCCTCATTATATATACGGTGGTTCTAGCTGACTTTAAGCATTCTATGTTGTTTCAATAATTTGGTAGTATAATAAGATAATAAATACCGCAAGTTTTGAACATTACATAAATCTACTGGGATACGCTTCACATGGCGTGCTATGGTTCCACTTCATCCAGGTGTCTATTTCCGTTCGACAGAATTGTCCGTCCACACGTTAGCACGGTGGAAAATATGCAAAAAATAGTGGCGTGTCAGCCGGCGCGCGACCCAACCTCCCACATGCCACCCTCCCGTATTTGTTTCAACTTTCCACCATACCAGTGGCATCATAAATCAATTCGAAGCTTCGACGGCTCCACAATAAATCCCTCTTTACTCGAATCATCATTCATACTTTCCGTATGCTGGATGATTTTAGGCTTCACTAATGATTAAGTGTATAATCTCCACTATGCATCAGACCTGCTGTAGGCATGCAAGTTTCGTCTTTAACCTAGACTCGTCACTATAGCCTAGCGGTCTAGCTGTAGAGATCAATAGAGGTCAACCGGATGGTATATACGTAATTCACTTAAGGGTGTGATAGCAACATCAACTCATCTTACGAAACCAAAGGTTGAACTGCCTTGAGGTGTTTACGAAGAATAAGGGATGTGGCTGTAAATCGGTTCACCCTTGTAAACAAGTGCCGTAAGGGACATCTGTTGCCTCTCCAAAGCATTCCAGATGTTAGGACCTTTGGTTTCGTAAGATGTCAGTGGACTCCCCATAGAGGGCGACACTTAGATGAGAGGATTCATAAGATTCTGAACTTCAAATTCCAGCTCTATGAGAAAGAAGCCCGTAGCTTTTGTGATAACCGTCAACAAATATATTGGTATGATATTCAAAACTTACCTCTATGTCCCACAACTCCGAAAATATTCGAGATGTTAAGCTTAGTATTTTGTTGTAACTGAGGTCGAGCTTTTTCAGCTTCGACAGGCCGAAGAACGTCAATTCGTTTATGTCACACACATAATTCTCTGACAAATCCATCTCTATCACGCTCCCCATATTTGTGAAAGCTTTGTCGTCAATTTTTGTGATGTTGTTTTTATTCAGCTTGACACTTTTTAGGCTGGGAAGGTTATAAAACCAACCATATTTTATCCTCATCAGCTCATTTTCTTCCAAATTTATCAGTCTCAACGAAGCCAAATTTGAGATCGAGTTGTAGTTCAATGATTCAATCTTGTTCTTCTTCAAATTCAGTACTTCTAGCGAAGAAGAATTGCTGAACACATGCCGCTCTACATCCAGCAGTGTACCAAATGATATCGTGAAGTTCTTTAGGTATGGCATGTTTTGAAGAAAGTGAGATGGAACCGTCCTCAGTGTTCCTCTGTACACAATGACCTTCAGTTTCACTAGCTGTGGTTGTGACTTCACTATCAGGTCCCAGAAGAAGTGGTCTTTACCCACCGGATCGAAAACCCAACATTCGGTGGACTGCACTTTGGGGAACTTTCCTTTGAGGCAGAAGCATTTAAAGGCCATGTTTTCGTACTCTTCCATATCGCAGATGTCTGCCGGCTGGGAGATCTGGTTTTGCGATATGTTTCTTCGCCGTTTAGATGCCTGGATCAGAGTTGTGTCGGCCAATAGGAATAGAATGATCGCTGTAACTGCCTTCATGCTGCCAAATCTGGAACAAGAGAAAATACATAGTTATATCTTCCGGTGATCTGAGATATGAGATCCACTTTTAGTCATGTAAATTGTGGATGATCTTACTTGGTGGAACTCTACCATCATGCAGATGAAATACTTGTATATTTAATAGACAATTTAATTGACGTTTCACCAATATCCGCTACGGACTATTTCGGTTTACTATAATTAATTATACAATAAAATACAATACAAAACAATTAATTGATAAATCATATGTCTTTTACAATCATCTCCAAGTGTCGTACAGGGTGGTGCTGCCCATAGGCGTCTTACGAAGTCAAGGTCCTAACAGTTGGACTACCTTGAATCGGTGACAGAAACCCCCTCCCAATATCTGTCAACAGGGGTGAACTGATTTTCGGCGACGTACCTTGATCAATAGTAAACACGCCAGAACCTGACGACTGATATAAGTGTATGGCTCTTCACTATGCGTAATACTTGCTATAGACATACCTAGTGGAGAGCACACACTTGATATCAGTTGTCAGCTTCCAACGTGAATCAGTTCACCCTATTTGATAGATCTTGTAAGGGATCTTTGTCATCGCTTCAAGTCATTCCAAGTATTAGGATCTTGTCGTAAGGTGACAAAGTACGAGTATGTAACCCCCAGACGCCACTGGAATCAATAATTGTCTATTAGTAGTAAAAAAAAAACTTTGCGAACCTTTATAACTTAGTTGAACAGTCTGCCCTTGCAATTACGGCTGATCATTGCGTAACACCCTATACAATGTAGTTTCCGATTACACCGAAATATCTAACAGTGAATGCCGAACAGTGCTATCAAGTTATTCGGAGAATTTCAGATTTGTTCTATTTTTATTGTGCTGTGAAAGCTGCGGGGAATAAATCCAGCTCGGAATGCAAAACTGTTGTTTGAAAAGTTCAAACTTATAGTACAGGAAAAATAAAGTTACCATTTTGTGGTAGTTAGGTGGTACGTATCAAAATTGAATCGATTTTTGAATCAAAATCAAAGCCTAACGTAAATTATTCAAAATATGAGTTACAACAGACACGTGACCAACTCCAAAGGCGTCAGTAATGGAGGAAGAATGGGGACAACTAAAAAAACTAAGCGCAAGCAAAAAATTTTTGAGTAAAGTTATGTTTATGCGTATCCTTGTTTCATATATTGGAAGAATATTCCTGCAGTTAGATCCTCCTCAAATAGATGGCATGTGGCCATTTCAGTTTCATCTTCCTCCTAGATATTGTTGACAATGTAATACTTATTGAGGCTACTAATGGTGGTCAATTTAAGCCGTGAACATTTTAGTTTGTTGTTGTAAATTGCTGCTTGTTACATTTGTATTTGTTTGAAATTCTCAAATATGATAACCTTCAATCTCTTGAGATTTGCTGTAATATTGTTATGGATAGGAAAATATCATCTTATAGGTGTGGAATCATTGAGTGCAGTAACTAAGCTCAGAAGCATCACAAAGTTAAATTTAACTCGATAATGTTATTATTTGGAGAACCTTATTAATTTGACTGGACTAACATCGCTTTGAAAACTTTATAATACCAACAATTTCATAGTGAGGCAGTTCACCGTAACGTCAGATAAATCAGGGTCCCAATAAAAATTTTGTTAAATAAATACGGCGTATCGGGGAAAAACCATATATGCGAGATTTTTTATTTGTTGTAGTCCATGATTTTAATTTTGTATAGGTATTACAGTACACATGTCTAACCAGTATGTAGCCTAGCTAAATTGATTACATATCTACATACGTTTCAGTACATTCGACGCATTTCCATGGATTGTATGCCAAGTCGGTTGAATAATTGAAACACATATATAAATGAATAAACTATAATTTCAAAAACACGATTAAATTGCAAACCATACCTAAAAATCAAACATTAATTATTTAATATATGTTAAGATTTTCTTGTAAAAAAATGTATGAGATTCACCAGCCAGGAAATGAGTCTTTATCCGGGTCCTCTATGATTTTGCATTGTAAGATCAAATGCACCAATTGGTATATCATGATGCGCATGCTATATCCAAAATATGGCGCTTTACTAGTCTTTCTACTACAGCGTCAGTGGTGATGTCGTGCATGTATGACACTCACAGCATTTACCGGTGGCACCACATTTCGAACGCTTCCAATACCTTACAGGTTTTTTCGGTTAAGCTAAAACTTTCTTCATCATATATAACCACAGAGGTCACATAGCAGAAGAACTCTGATTCCTACATCGATGGTTAACGAGATAACGTTTCGCAGACGGCTTAGGGCATTTCTTGCCTTCGAGTTCTTAATTCCAGTCAGCGGTGCATGTTTCACCTATGTAGCATCCGTAATAACAAAATCTATTCTCTCTTTCCGACGGCACGTTGTTTACTGTAAAATTGGCTGTTGTCAATCATACCTTCATTTGGGGCTATGTTCATCTGACAGATCGACTTCACTGTTTCTTGTTCTCTTGCAGTCCCTTTAAACTATTTGCCAGCAAAACTGCGTCCTCTCTACCTATCGGAGGTTATTAATGCGTTCTCCGTTTATGATCATCATCATTTATTCTAATAATGCCTTTTTAAAGAGACTGAGTAGGTGCTAGTAGTAATGGGGAGATAAAGCCTGGCCAGTAGGCAACTTTTGGCCCTTTTTGCCGACCTTGAGGATCATCACTAGAACTGGGACAGGCATAGTAGTTCCTCAGTGTCGAACCTTCCAGACTTTGCTGTGCTGAACACCTCAGCTCTATGGCTGCTGTATACGGCACACTCGCTTAGGAGGTGGAAAGAAGTCTCGTCCTCCTTCCAGCACTTCTGACAGATTGGGTCCTTGAAAACTCCTATGAGTTACATGTGCCTGTTCAATCTGCAGTGACCTGTGAGGATCCTCACCAACAACTCAACAAATCATAGCTCCCTACGATTGCTTGGGCTTGCCATGAACCTCTTGGACAGTCTGTAGTAATTATTATCGAACCATGCTTTTGCTACTTCGTTATATGTCCAATCATCTAGGGCATTACTGATCTGGCCTCTGCTAATACTCAGCAAGGGTTCGGGGCCAATGCATGTGGCCCTTGCTCTCATCCCCGCCAAGCAACCTACTTTCTCATTAACTGGCACCCCACTGTGACCAGGCACCCACATGAGGGTCACATTCTTGGATTGAGCCAAGCGTTGGAGGGCGGCGCTGCATTCCTGGACCAGTGATGATCTGATCCTTGGAGATGCTACCGCTCCCAAAGCTACCTGACTATCCGCATTACGTGCACGTGTGGTGTCGTTAAATTATAAAAACTGAGCGAGTATGCAACGTAGAAATTTAAAAAACAGGAATTTTAAATTTTGATTGTTATATACGTCTCTTCTAAAATAGAGAAAAAAATAACGAAGCAACTAATACACTTTCACCGAGTAATGGAAAAAAAACACATAAAAAGCGTTTCTATGGTGTCAGGATCAGGCCATCAAACCAAGACTTGTCTGAACCTAAAAAGGCTAATTTTCCACAGTTGGACGGGGAGTCTCGTCAAACGAGAAAAAAACGACAAAGCGGAAATCGTATCCAGCCAGAGTCCTTGGGGATGTTCCGGGGTTGCGTCTGAGCACAGTTCAGGTCTCACGGGTGTCGAGAGCTCCTCATAAATCCTGTCTTGTATTTCTGTTTCGTCTTTTAACTGACAAATAGTCCAGTCAAATCTTATTTCCTCTGGAAACTGCAATATGCCGACATCCATAGTAAAAGTGTGAGGTACTACTTTCAAGCAGAAGTGTACATTTTGTTCTTTGCTCAGTGTGTCACGATCAAACTACAATAATTTTATCGTTTGATGTTGGAAAAATGGTCAATCGGATAGAGTAATACAAGAAAGAAAAATAGTTTGAGGTTGATGCTGAAGTTCCCACGCAATGGTATTCAAGGTTTATATGAGATTTTGGAGCTGGGAATATTTTAAATTATCAATAAAATAAGCATTGGAATTAGTGGAATACTCAGCTAAGGTTTAAAAAATTTCCAAAATTTAAAAATTCAGAAGATGTCCAAAACTTATTTCATATGGAATAACAGTTCAGAGATCCGATAACAAACTGATATCACTACATATGAAATATAGTCGACTTGATTGACGCTATTCTTACTATTGTAATCATGTATTATCCTTATTTAGATGGAATGCAGTCATTTTTAGTATACAAGTAGTTATTTAAGCAAAATTAGGACATGGTAGAGTGTTAGAGTACTCGTGGAAACCTGAAAAACCGGGAGCATCTATTTATAATATATTTCTAGTCTTGTAATTCGACCGTTTTTCATTTCAACAGCGAAATGGTAGAGGAAGTCTTACCTCCGTCTGACCTCCCAAACTCTTCACCCCAATATTTCATTTCTCAAAGTTTTTTTAGAAACCGATCAGGAAACTGAGAACTGTCCAAAAACGAAGTTGCAGCATTCTTCAGTTATTGTGACGCTGCAGATTTTTTTGTAATTTCATGCAGGTGTTCACGAATTTGAAATCCCTTTAAAGCCCTGTAATGAACCTTGGTCAATGCATTTTTTGCCATGTTTTTTAGACCTGTATTCTAAAATGACCAGAGATCTGCGAAACATGTATAAACGAACCTTGCACAATTTTCAAAAGCATTGTCTTCCTTCTGCTAAGACCAAAAAATTATTGCTATTTTATTTGAGATTACTTTACAGTCAATGCGCCAAGCTCTGCAAATATAGCAGCATAACCTACTTTGACTCTATATCGTTTCGATCTCCAAAATCGATACAGAGGTTACTGAGATTACCCGGTGAGAAAAATGATAACAGACAGATCGACAGACCGACAGAGAAACCGACAAACTGACAAAAATCAGTGTGCAAACATCATAAAACTCATTAGCTCAAATTCCACTCACACTTCCCAGGCATATGCGTGGAAAGTAAAAGGGACAACTGGTGCTAGTAGTGAAGTTAATATCGTGACCTTTAGTAGCTAATATCGTGAAAACGATGAAGGGGGGGAAAACATGTAAGCTTGACATATATTCGTTCACGAACTACATTCCCTTTCGTACACAATATGAAAATAAACAGCCGCTTTTATACAGAGGAACTTGACATGCTAATAATAAAGTGGCGTATATGTGGAAAGTTCGTGCTCTACTGCTCTTCCGAAAAACTCATATGTAATGAAGGGGGAAGGAGAACGTCAGACGACGAAAACTGATCCTCTAGGGAAGGCTCACGAAAGTTCTACCCGACTGAATTTTATCCTGGAACGACTCATTTTTATCAGACTTTAAAAAAGGAGTTTACAGTTAAACTCGTTTATTATTGAAATTGGAAAATATTCATGTATAATACTCTAAACCTTAGGGGTTGGTTTGTAGCGGATTCTTGTACATGGGTGCAGTATTCCAGTGATCAATTTTCAAAAAAAGGTGTCAAAAAGTAAGTAATATAAAATGGCGAGATCTTGCTGCCAAAGCACATGAAATTTTAAGGTGCTTTATTTCGAATGCTACGTTCAACAAAATAACGGTAAACGCCTTATAAACTGAATACAAAGTGGAGGTAAGGTTTACGTCGATAAGTAAGTCAAGGACATAACCGTCTTAACTATAAAGTTTAGGTAACTGTATGTGAATTCTTAATTTTATTAAATAATTTTTGATACAAAAATTGTGATAGAAATATTTGTTTAACTATGACAATGATTTTAGGTGAATTGATTCTTTCAAAATTACATGAATAAGGAATTTCAAGAAAAACGTTTTTTCTGAGTTGTTTTCATATTGAGAAAGATGAAAAAATTACAATTCTTGTATTGAAAAAGTTCACAAAAACATAATTTATTTGAAACAAATCAGAAATCTCGCTTCGAGAATAGCTCGCTCTCAAAATCTGCGAGATAAAGATACATCAAAAACGCAATGGTGCCTAGTGGCACGAAATATTGCCAAATATCAATAAATACCTCAACCTAAAATATTAAGGGTAATTTTTTTTGTAACTGACTCGGACCCACTTCGTCTATGAAAAAAAAAGTAACCAAGATGCATACACTTTTTTGTCACACCTTTGTTAAATATATTTGTGTTTATTACAAGATAAAACAATTATTATTATTTTTTATTTTTTCTGTATTTTTCCCTCACGCTTTTGAATACAAACTTCTGAGACTGTTAGCCCTGACATCATGATGTCAGGACTAGTGGTTTAAAAGAAGCTTTTTTTATTTATTTTCTTTTAATTTTTTTCATCAATCTAATTCAAAAGTGTAAGATATTTTTTACAAAAAAAAAATATGTCTCTGCCATTATCATATATAAATTCAATTCAGGTCTCAAAAACGCCAATGGAATACACATTTTTACGATTTGTTAGACCGCATTTTTGTACTTTTCGCCAAATAGCTTGAGCGGAATGAAAATAGTACCCCTGAACATGGACAGTTCGAAAAATCCTCTTCAGAGCCGTTACTATAGCTGGTTTTAAGTCTATATTGACCGTTTCTGGACTCCAATTGGGAACCTGAGCTTTGACGAGACGGAACATCCTCTCGTAGGTCAATAATAACTTGTTTGGCAGAAGTCCAAATGCCACCGGAATGATGTGTACGCAAAGTGGGTATATTTTGGTGATGTACGCATTCTAGGTATACGCAAATAGGAGGACATCGATAAAATGTCAACAAAATAAAGTAGATACATTTGTAGGGCTGTACCGCCACCTATATCGATGCGCGGATTTTTATAATATTCGAGTCATGTTAGTGAGTTAATCACCGAGACAGGTTATTTTGACCTGCTCTCACTCGGAAAATGTAATTGAAAACCCATCAGGTCTCCTTAGTTTAAATTTCAATGTAGTTAGAAACCCAATCTTCTGATGAGATGAATTAAACGGGAAACAACAGGATCAAACAATCGTTCAGTGTACGGAACTACATGAAAATAACAAATGAAAACAAGGCATGAACTGGATAGACAAATAACTTCGCCAGTCAGTCGTATATCCATCACAGGAAGATTACTTTCTCATAAGAGGCTTCAATGTACTACCCCTTCTCCGACGAAAGGTCGAAATGAAATATTTCCTCGAGCACCATTAGCAGTCATCAATTATTAATGGAGTAGCTTTTAACGAAAATAGGCTCATCGCTCAATAGTAAATTATCCTTTTCTCCCAATTGTATACTTTACTGAAGAAAGAAACTTTTTTCGACTGTTGGAAAATCCAACATTTTCCGCTTCATTTCAGACTTAGTAATACGAGGTCTAAAACCATATAGTTATGTGATTGCTTAGGTAAAACTGAGGAAAATATGCTTTCGTGGAGATTGGTAAATATCTGGAAAATGAACAGAAGCACAGAGTGATTTAGTTGAGGATGTGACGGTTATCCTTCACTCCCAAGTTTGTTTTGTTTCAGTCTATCTTGGATGTGGATAGACTGTAAAACCTATCGGTCGTCCAGAGGATTACTGTCCGTATGGTGTGTTATCCAGATGTTTGGACTTGGACAACTTAATGGCATGAGGGTTCCAAGACAGAATGCTGGAAACACGGATTCTACTTTACACTAACTTTTTTTTGAGTTTCTGTCATTCTCAAATTGTGTTTGTAATACCACTTTCTTTTATCATTGAAGGCCGATGTGAATAGACATGTATTCTCTCGCAGCACTTCTGGAGCACGATAGACATTCCATATTTAAGAGAGTTTATGTATAAAAAATAGAAAAATTACGACAAATATCTTGCCACCAGTGGGAATTGAACACACAACCTCCTGCATTCTATGCAGCCGCTGTGTCGATCAATAGTGAGTTATTACAGTAGTATTGTCTCAAATCTAGTTTTGTAAAATTGCATTAAAAAAATAGTTAGTTAGTGTCCTTTTTTTTAGTTAAATTTTATGTATCCTATACAGAATGCAAAATATCAAAACACTGAAATCTAAGACTCTAAGGAGTCCGCTTACAATAAAAAGAATCTACAAAATAAAAATATTTGGTGAATTAGAAGGCAAACAAGCAAAAAATATATATTTACGTGTCAAAGATCGCTCTTCCGTTCATAATTCATAACTGATCCAAGAACAGTGATAGGATATCTGCTGGAACAATTCTAATAATGAAGTGAACACCTTAACGACCAGAAGTGAGATTGCTGGTCGTCCCCCACAACACACTTTTTTGACGTGACGCTAGCAATTTGTTCCGAGTAAATTAGTTTCAAGAATCTCGAATAAGTTTGGCTGTCTAGGGAACTGCCTTGTCTCCTTTTTTACATGAAATTTTAATGAAACAACGTTACATTGTAGGAGATTATATGGTGAACTTTTCTAATAATGTGACACTTTATTACTAGCGGCTAAAAGTTTTGAGGTTCTATACAAACGAGCTTCCTTCCGTAATATTTAATCGACGTTATAGGGTTATAGGAATATTTCTAACGCTGTACGATCATGTAAAATACTATCGAGTTCCAGAAGCGCAGCGAGGGTGTATGTATCTATTTACGTTGAACTTAAAACTTGCAGATTGTGAAATCAGATGAATCCACTAGCCGTATTGTTTTTTATTGTATCCAGACGATTCAGAATCTCATTATTTATGGTCACGTTCGAATTTTACTGTTAATTAAAATATCTCTTTGTATAGAAAACAATATTATTTCCTGGATCGAAACATATTTCGCACTAACAACAGCTCTCATTATTATAATAACCTGTAACTAACATTTGGATGTTTTCATTACATTTAATTGTTACTTTTTATGGCTTTATTGATCTGGATTTATTAGTTGGTACAATTATAACATTGTTATAACTGAAATTACATGACCTGATGGAATATTATGCAAATATTTGTACTGTATTGGAAATTTTTGCACACTACGTCAGTTAAAGTATTGATTGGAATTATGTACATTTACGCTGGATAATGATAATATCGTGATTGAAAACTGCAGCAAAATCATTAATTATGAATTTCTAATGAGTGGAGTGGTATAGGTATTCAGTTGATTAGAACTTCCTTTCTATCTTCATTGAGTAATTTTAATGTCTGCCTCCTTGATAAGCATTTCCGTCCTCCGTCTGTTTATCTGTATTCTGTCCAGTATCTCCAGACCCCTATAAATCGGAAACTACTTTCGGATTTAGATGAAATTTGTACACCAGATTATGACTATGACGAGTACAAAAAAGCTAATAGTTTGTGAAAATCTATTCAGTAGCGGCGGAGATACTGTGAAGAAACAAAAGAATGGCAAACAGTCAAACTATTTTTTTGAATTACTCAAGCATTTAGTATGCATATAGGGCGTTAAGGAACCCCGAAGACTGGTAGGAAAATCCTGTGCAAAAGTGCAATAATTAATTATTGATAAGTCAAAAAATCCTGAAATTAAACATGATGGCAGATTGCGCTCAAAGACTCCACTGTTTCACTTGCTGTTAGCTTTTTTATCTCATTACTATTGAAATATCCCTTTTTCTGTTACCTCAACTACCTCGACGAAGGTATTACAAAAATGGTTAAGGCATAAACAAACTCCATGGCTTTTTACCCCCCAAAGACTGAGGTCTAGATACGCTCTTGGCTGGAAACTTTACTATACATCTGCAATAAGTTATAGTGAGCGATAGGCTTTCCGAATTTGCTATGAAAAAAACCGCCAACCGTCATTCGTGTTACCTATTGAATTATTCTGAATGTACGTTCTTTACGTGTATGTTTTGTATTCTCAGTATTGTGAAGCTGCCAGTTAGTAAACGTACGTAGTAATTACCGCGAAAAGATTTATGAATGCTAGGGATACTTCCCGAAACAATAGACATTAATTTTTAATTCTAAGCTCGGAAAGGAGCTATGTCGTATGCCGTCTGTTAACAGAAATGTTCAATTTTTGCAGCAGATGAATGTTTCGTCATCGTGACTGTAACGCCCATTTACCCTACAGTTAGAAAACAAAAATATATGCGAGTTATTTTCTTGCTAATCAGTACAACAAGCATTATCGGGACCTAATCGGCGCATCCTCAGCAGGTCGAATTTCCAACACCTCGAGCGAACTTCTTCGAAAGGTAATTTTTTTGGAAAACCTCAGTGTTGTTGAATGGGCTGCCGGGAAGTTTGTTCACCGCTGTGACCATTTCAGGGCCAATGTGATTATGCATGTATATTCTCGGAGCGCTCCCGGAGCTTTCATTATTTGAGATGAAATTGATCAATGTCGACAAAATAAATATTTTAGGGTTAGTCATTCGATTAAACATTTATTTATTTTACCCAGATACAAAAGAAAACTTATATTTAGCTCTAAATTATTTGCTCGAATACAATCAAAATCAGAGTAGTTATTAAACTTCGAAGACGGCGATTTCCTTTTCGAATAAATAAGTAACTTTGTCGTTCACGTTGATAAAACTAGGAGTTGGTTAAACGGCTATCACGTCTTCTATAACGACCAAAAACTGATCATGGGGTTCAGGAGAAAATAGTTTTCGTGACCTATCAGAAGATTTCAACCCTAAAGGTTCAATCTGCTATTTTCCTCGTTGTGATTACACCCTGTACTACAGCCGTGTAGCCTTAAACCATTTTCTTTCTAGATCCTCCCAGGACCTTAACCAGCTCTCAATGTGTAATGCACGTTTTTACAGACAACAACGTATCAGTGAGACAGCAGGTACAGGTGTTATTCGATCATCTTTTTAGTACATCTGGCGGGAGACAAATTTAACAGGCGACATACGCCTTAAATCGAATTGAATTGAAATGAAAATGGAACTGAGAGATCAATTTCACCCCAAACGATGGTACCTTACAATGTGCTCACATCATATCCTTCCCCAAATTAGGGTTGTTAACTTCCTCTCCTATCAGCCCTCCAACCCTAACAAGATTTTTCGTTGACACAACAAAATAATAAAAACACAATAATAAAATATCGATTAAGATTTAAAAAGGAAGAGCCATGTTCTGGGGGTCACGGTCCTATAAACAGAAATTCTGGTGTATTTCAATTTATTTTGCATCCGCTACTGATAGCTGGCACAAAAACGCTCCCGACTTGACTGATGGAATTATGCTAATAGAATAAATATGATGTCGAAACTGTAAGGAAAGTTCAAAATTTACTTCGTGGGCTCATCGCCTCACTTTGAAAATCACGAAGACATCAACTTTAAGACGCCTTGTGCTGGTTCGAAGAAAAAAGGACTCCTCTGCAGAGGGTTTATGAAAATTTCGCTCTTCCTGAATAATAAGTCCGAAAAAAGTTCTCAAATCTGTTTAACGCTCATCCACGTTTATCTGTTGAAAGTTTTTCAAGTGGCAGTTTATCAACGAGTTTGGTGTACAGGGACTTCTCGAAATACAAGGTGTCCTCTAGGTGCTCCTGTGAAAATAGGAAAATTCGATGGAGTGAGTGCAATGGTCAAAACCTCTGACGGCACTCGACTCGGATCATGAATGAACTTTTACTGTTCTATAACCGACAACTGTCTGATATTAAACGTGGTAGTGGGGAAAACTCAGGTAGGTAGGTAGGTTTGCCTATCTGCTGTCAATGAGTCAGTGGTACCTGTCAAATTGTGGGCCCAGGCTGTCGGCCCACAATCCAAGGATTCGCGGTGTTCACGAATTCCGAATTACTTCTCGTTGATTAATGGACACAGCTGTAATAAACAAAAAAAACGCTCAACTATTGAAAAAAAAACATTTTTATTATAAAAAGATAGGCTCACATCATTAAACTTTAATTTGGAAATTTTTCTTTCTGTTGCCTCAACCACGACTTCTTCTTATTCCCTGAGATCAAAGAAAAGTTACGAGGTCGCCATTTTTCCACCGATGAAGAGGCAATCGCTGCATTCGAGGAGGAAATTAGCAACCTTTCGAAAGAACGTTGGTCACAAAAATTTGACAGGTGGTCTTACGGAATACGTAAATGTATTGAGGTAGGGGGAGAATATGTTGAAAAAACAGAATAAAGCTTTTTAATAATCCTTGTAGCCTTCTGTATCTGAAAACTCTCAGCATGACCCTCGTAATCACATGCTCAATGGACGTCTCAGATAGAAAGTCGGACAACTGTGCTGCCACATTTCATGTCTGCGGCCTGAAGAGTAGAGTCGGCCATGGTGGCACGAAACGAGTGAAGCGAGGAAGTCGAAGTGGCCGTTCCGCAATTCTGTAGCAGGCTGGGTGAATTTTGGCTATCAAAATCAAGTTACGCAAGAGAAGTACAACGAATTCACACTACGGACGTCTCTAACGCGCCTGTTCCAAAAATCGCTTTTTTGCGGAATGACCTTTCGAGCAGTTTACTACCCGATGGTAATAAATGGCGATATATTTTTCTTTTCAGTATTTCTGATTATCAACAATATCGCAGTATAATCCCTGTGGCTCAGCTTAAAAGTGTCAGCGATGTCTGTTTCCTCCGATGTCCGCCCATGGCAGAGATAGCAAATCGTTGTCCTGTCACTGCACCGAAATGTATTTAAATTTATACAAGTGGGTCCCGACAATTGCGGGGTATGTTTTGAACGATGAACCTGTCAACTTGTTATAATCTAATTCACCGGCGGCGTTCGCGTTCGCGTTTGTCGGAATGACAGACTATTATTTCGCTCCATGGGCTTTGTCACTGTTCTATTTTGTGCGGTCTGTTGTTTCTTATTGCATCGTTAAAAATGCTACACTCCAGCTGTTATAATAGCTATTTATGTACGAAAGATATGTAGAGGGCTTCTTTGAGCGTCATCTCCTTACAGAAGGTTGACTATCATCACGGCTAATTTTATTTTTGATGCTGTGGCCCTGAACAGCTTAATCCAGCTGCATCTGCAGCATTGTCTTAAATTATATTGCTCAACCAGGAATACGCCTTCTTCGTTTGCTTCTCCTTGCCTTGACCTCACCTTGAATAATTATCTGCAATAAAATGAATTTGTCTCCTCTCATCACATGGCTCAGATAAAGCAACTCTCATATCTTTATGGTGTTTAACATGTCTCTCTTTTTTCCAATTCTCTCAAGTACTTCAGCTACTTCGTATTCTATCTTTCCAACTTATTTTTGACCTTCTATTGTTCTGTTCCAACGCCCAAGCTTACATCCCCTAATGCAGAGTCGGAAACATATTGTTTTTTATCGCCCTGATCCTGGAATGCAAACTTGAGATTGTTACCACAAAGTACCTTCCTGGTTTCATTTAATATATTTCTAGCTTGGTCAATTCCAATGTAGATAGCTGTAATATTGATATAAGAAGAAAAACAAGATCATGGCATAGGCAGTCAAACTTAAAAACGACGATAGCTGCCAACACGGGTTTCAAACTAATTGGCTACCTAATCAGGGTTACATAATCGAATTCAATAATGGGGAGACTATGAAGGAATATTTGAGAGAAGCTACCAGAATGTCGTAGTGTTTTGCTATAATCTTCATCTCAAGCACTCATCGTTCTCCAGGAACGCTTTAAGAGTAGTAGCTGTTCCGAACAGTATCATTTTTTGGTACGGCGGCAACCTCAGAAGCTCGAAATTACTCGAATATTGGGAGTGTCTCCATCCCCACGGCTTGTTCGAGGTGATGGAGAAGATGCCTGTAGTGTACCTTGGTGTTATTATGAGCTCGGTCGAACATTTCCCACAGTGCTATGCAGTTGAGATAGATTAAAAAATACTCCAGTTTTTTTAATTTTACTAAACTAACTTCATGTGGATCTCATATCCGATAAGAATATTCAGTGAGCTGATCACTACACGTGAAATACAGAGTAAACCGAGTTGACGCTGCTTTTTTAAACTAAATATCACCTTTGTAATTATTTATTATCTTAATTCATCAAAGCCTGGCAAACACGTTATATGTAAACAGACAAATGGGTATTTTTACCGATCCAGCAAACGAATCTACCGAAAAATCCAAATATCAATTTTCAATAATATCTATGCATATGATTTATCTTTATATATATTATTTATATTTGGTCGCTTTTCATTGTTTTCCACATGAAAATCATGAAACATACTTATATTTTCCTTATGTATTATAGAGAATTTCAAAAGTTATGAGTAAAGTGGTTTTCAGGAGATAGATTGTGCCCGTTTAGTACCCCAACAACATTTGTATTTTATATATTGGATCTTCCACATTCATTCGTTCATATCGAACGCATATTCTCATCCATCAATTTAATGAAAAGTAAACAGTGAAATGCTAGAACACAGAGACAAGATGGGGATTGTACATAGCAAATAATACATTACTGCTATGATTTTCCATTTGAAGCACATATCTTGTCTCGAATGCAGAAAGATAATTTATCTGAACGGTGATACAGACGACTGATCATCAATCACTATTTGGATTTTTCCACATAAATTTTTCATATTACGGAGCATCAGGATTAAAGGTATTCATGTTTGGAGTTACAGTTTTTTGAGATAATCTAAAATAAATAAATATATAAATAAATGAAATAAACATGGCATTTGGATATCCAAAGCTTTCTTACATTGCAATGTGAGTACCGACGTTATGTATCAAGCACTTATTGTATTGCATGCTTTTTGGCCCTTGGCCTTTGGAACTTTCCTTAGTACAAAATACAAAAGACAGAATCATATAGGACTTCGCCTGGAAAACCTTCAAAGAGGAGTGAGGTTTGTTCTGGGCCTATTTTATCTCCAAATACCTATATTTCAGCCCCAGTTCAACAAACTTCTCAATTGGTCTTTGTCAGGTGACAGGATCTTTGTTGGATGAAAAACACCCGCTCTTCCTGCGTAACATTTCTGGAAAAAGCAGGCACGCGGAAAACGTTAATTAGCGTAATGCATTTATTCATTTTCTGATGTCAGTAGGTATCTACATAATTCTTTCAAATTATAATTTCAAATGCATTTTCTTGTGAAGGATTTGCATATTTTCGCATTAGGCATTTTCGCACTTTTACATTAATTTAATGGACGTTTGTTGTGAAAAGTATTCCTCTGACAGAAATGCTGTTGAACAGCTTCGCTTCTTATTCAGCAATTAAAACTGAGTCTAAACAGCCTTTTTTAATCTATCAAGAGCTTCAGATCTTAGAGGCAGTCTGAAGAGTATCAACTTTTTTTTATCAAAGCCCAATTTCAAAGACTTGGCTCTTCATGTGTGATTATCTTATATCGGAACAGATTTGAGTAAATTGAATACACTAAGATCATCTCCTTTGGCACATAAAGTAAAAAAAATGACAATGCTGATAGAAAACAACACAATAATTATAAAACTGAAAGGGAAACGTCAAAAACAGCACTCGGTGAACATGAAACAGAACAAAAAATCAAGTTTCAGTACTGCAAAAAGAAGTTAACAAATTCAAGATGAATATTAAACGGTCTACCTTTATAATGTAAAATAATAATCATTGTAATTCCAATTCCTTAGTATGTATGTGATCCATTATGGTCTAGTATGCTTCCGGAAAAAATATAATCAATTTTATCCAAACTTAACAACAAGTTTTCCTCCAGGTTTCCGTATGGTTTGCTCTCAGATCCCAAAGGGGGAGGGATAAATATTCTTTATTCTGCTGTTTTTTTAAACTCGGTGATTTATATTTTGAACCAAAAAGGAGGAAATTCTCAATTCGGTTAAATTTTATTATGTTTGCTACTTTACAATTCCGTCATTTATAAGTCGTTTTGGAAAGTACTTTTTTTATTCGAATAGATATACTTGAAAATTGGTTCCGTTGTTATCATAATCCAGTTCTTGAGATGTTATCTGAAAATAATTGACGGAGGTCCTCAACTTTGATGTACATACGGCAATTTTGATATTTTTATCAGTTACGCTAGACGGAACCCATTTTTCAGGGCATGTAGATCAAATAAAATTAACAATAACAAATTCATGTCTCAATATCCTTTTTGCTTAACAACAGACAGCAGAAGTTGAATTCGCATGAACATTAGCCATCAAGTACAAACAATAGAGTGAGAGACACAGAGAGAGAGGGCAGATGATAATTTTCCTAGACAGATACCAACTGTAACACGATGTTTTTCTCATTTTCAAGCACAAGTTAAGAAAGTTGGCGAGGATAAGCGAGAAACAGATTGTGCAACTTTTTTCAACTTAATATTCATGGAGAACATTTTCATAAACTTTCTTTTAGCAGCCACTTTATTCTGCTCGCTAAGCGGCCAAAACTTTCGAGGGTTATTTTTACGTGACCATAAAATAAATAAAGACGGCGATTACATAAACCAGCTAAAGATGGTTAGCCATTAGTTCATTTGTCAGTTATCAATAAACCGTTTAAGAGCATGTTGTGGAGTATATGTGGATAAAAAGATCATGTGTGTCAATGACTTTGCTACATTAAGATAAAATTGAGGTCTTTATGCACAAGGTTCCTCAACTGAAAGTTGTTTTTTGTGAAACTTTGTGTATACCGGGTGGGTCCGTTTAACATTGATTTAACACTGAGTTTTAAGATGAAAACGTGCAGATGAAGGTTATTGTGTGCAATGGGGGCGAGTTAATGATGACTCCTATTTTTAACACTGACAGCGTTTTCAAGATTTTATTGAGGTTAACCATGTTTTTTAATTGGATCATATATTTTTTATTGCAGAATTTTACTCTACGAGAAAAAACACATACCGTTTGTCAAAAAAAATTTTAATCCAATTGCAAATTAAGTAGATGGGGGCGAGTTAATGATGATTCTTATCTTTAACATTGACAGCGTTTTCAAGTTTTTTTTTAAGGTTAACCATGTTTTTTAATTGGATCATATATTTTTTATTGCAGAATTTTCTCTACGAAACACATACCGTTTGTCACAAATTTTTTTAATCCAATTGCAAATTAAGTAGATGAAAACTAAAACATTTGTTTTTTTCGAAATGTTTCAGTACTGCAACGGCAGACAACGCCGTTGTCATTTCTTATGGAGCCTATGGCATGGAAGTAAACCGAATCGTGAGTGCTCCCGTGTAGTCGAAGTTTTCTTGAAGAAAAACCACGAATTAATTTGTGAATTTTTCACAATAAGCAATCTAAGATGTAGTGTTCATGAATTTGATATAAAATCAGGCTATGTGCTAAATGCAAAGTAAGAATTGCTGAGGATGATTTGGCGTTGCCTTGTGACAGCTGTGCTAGGTTGGTTCACAGAGACTGCTCTGGCCTCAGTGCTTCGGAACTCAGAGTCATGGACCTCAAGGGCAAAAGGCTCCTAAGGTACTACTGTGATGACTGCCAGATTGGTGTTAAGCTTGTCCCCAAGCTCATTGCAAAAAATGAAAAATTGGAATCAGAACTGAATGCACTCAAAGCACAGATATCTATGGGGTCCAGCCTGCCAGAGGAAGAAATTCTGAAAGAAATCCAAGAGAGGCAGATCAAGGCCAATGATGTGATGTTCTTCAATCTATCTGAGGACACGGATGATAAATCAGTAAAGGACTCAGATCTGAGAAAAATTAAGGAGATCACGGAAGTCTTATCCTCCGGTAAACCCCAAATTGTGAAAGCAGTAAGAATGGGCATCCGAAACAAAAACAGTTATAGACCACTAAAAGTAATTCAGAATTGTAGTGAAGATGCTGTGTCAATTTTGAAGAACAAGAAAAGTCTTACAGAAGGGAAAAATGTCTACATAGAGGCTGATCTGACTGCTGCACAGAGGAGGGAATTTGAAAAACTTGAGAGCTGAGATGACCGAAAGGAAAAATAAAGGCGAAGAAGTTACTATCAGGTACAGAAACGGAATACCCGGAATTGTAGATTCAAACATCAAGCGCCCAACAGTTTAGATGGTTTGGTATGCCTGTACCAGAACGTGGGAGGTATAAATACAAAAATTGACAGTGTTTCTACGTATGTTAGTGATTCTGAATATGATATAATTTGTCTCACGGAAACATGGCTGCGACCGGACGTCTTGAGCACTGAAATATTCCCAGATGAGTTTCAAGTGTACAGGAAGGACCGAAATTTACGTGATACTGGACTGTCGACAGGTGGTGGTGTTTTGTTTGCTTGTAGAAGCTCTTTTAGTTGTGTCACTATAGATACTAGTTATTTCAATGAGAATTTTCCAAATATTGACCTCCTAGTTTGTAAGGTTAATATCCAACATTTTATAGTTTTTGTAATAGTCATTTATATTCCACCTAATACGGGGTTTGAAGATTTTGAACTGTTTTTTGACTCACTTGAACTATTTGAAGCTCTCAATGGTACGAATGTTATAGTATTAGGTGATTTTAATGTACTGGAATATATTAATACTGATATCAATGACAAAAAAAGTATTATTATTAATCAGTTTGTTGATTTTATTTCACTAAGACAATTTAATGGTATTCTCAACCAAAATAATAGATTACTTGATCTTGTTATTAGCAACATTGCCTGTAAGGTAGAACATAACCTGCTTCCTATTGTTTCTGAAGATTCTTATCATCCATCACTGACTGTAACTATAGCTACTACAAACACCTTCAATAACACTTTCGTGCCCAATATGAGTCAAAAAGCTTACAACTTTCGCAAAGCAAATTATGTAAATTTGTACAATGCTCTGTTGCACATTGATTGGTCATGTTTAAACAACTACAGTGTCATGAATGCAGCCATTGACTATTTTTATGGTATGCTATATTCTGTTTTTGATGAACATGTGCCACTATACAAGAGTTTTAAACGTAATTTTCCTTCATGGTTTGATTCAAACATTATCAAGCTAATAAAAAGCAAAGAAAAGCTTCTACGGAAATATCGAAGTACAGGTAACAAGCATGTATTGCAAAAATACAAGGTGCTGAGGTCTCAGATAAAAGAAAGTATAAAGGTATCTTTTGATAAATATGTGAGAAATTTGCAAGATAAAATAAACAGAGACTCTGGACAGCTGTGGTCTTACATAAGAAATAAAAATAATTCATCTAGAATCCCTGGCCATATGAGTTATGGAGGAACAATTATTTCTGATTCACAAGAGATTGTTAATATCTTTTCGCAATTCTTTAGTAGTGTCTTCGTAACTTCTTCTAATCCAAGTCAACATATCAACAAGGTATATAATCTGAACGGTGTCAATGAATATATATCCATAAAAGAAATTACAGAAGCTGAAATTATTTCTGCATCTAAAAAATTGAAAGATAAGATGACTTCTGGAATTGACAAGATACCTTCTTTCATAGTTAAAGACTGTATATATGTTTTAGCTAAACCTCTATGCATACTTTTTAACCTAGCAATTAATACTTCCACGTTTGCTGATTACTGGAAAATTGCGAAAGTTGTACCAATCTTCAAAACGGGTAATAAACATGAAATTTCCAATTATAGGGCCATATCCATACTGTCCAATTTTTTCAAACTATTCGATATCGTCATTTATAATCGTATATTTCCTGTAGTCAGAAATCATATTGTCCCATCACAACATGGCTTTCTTAATGGCAAATCTACTGAAACAAACCTTGCAGTCTTTACACAACATATATCTGAAGCCCTTGACCTTGGTGGCCAAGTGGATGTAATATATACAGATTTTGCCGAAGCCTTCGACCGACTGGATCATGGCATTCTAATTGATAAATTAGACTACTTTGGCATTTCATCCACCCTTATTCGGTTTTTTGTGTCATATTTGGGGAGCAGATTGCAAATGGTACATTACAATGGATTTGTGTCTAATAGTTACATAGCATCTTCAGGTGTCCCACAGGGATCTTATCTTGGCCCATTGTTATTCACACTGTTCATTAACGATTTAGATTATATAATGGCATCTAATAGATTGTTTTATGCCGATGACCTGAAGATATATTCTGTTATCTGTAGTCATACTGATTGCATTAAGCTCCAGTCAACTCTTGATAATATCAGTTTATGGTGTGAATCCAACAAACTTCATTTGAATGTCGCTAAGTGTAAAATGATGACTTTTACTAGGAAAAAGACTATACTTTCTTTTGATTACCGTATTCAAGGTGCGCTACTATCTCGTCAGAATAGTGTTGTAGATTTAGGAGTTTTGTTTGATTCAGAAATTAATTTTATTGAACACATCAATCAGAAAATGTCAGAAACCTACAAGAGATATGGATTCATTGTCAGAAATTGTCGAAAGTTTGATAACATTTCAGCTTTAAAATGATTGTTTTGTGCGTATATAAGATCAAAACTGGAATACTGTTGTATAATATGGAATTCATATTATAAGTATCACATTGATAGGTTGGAAAAAATTCAAAGGAAGTTTTTGAAATATTTGTCATTTAAAATGTATAAAGTGTATCCTGAACGAGGTATTGAATATCAGTTGTTGTTGAGTCGCTTTGATATGGATAAGCTGGAAACTAGAAGGAAACTATCATCTTTGACTTTTCTATATAAATTATGTCATATCATTGATTGCCCGGAGTTGCTCAGTTTTATCAATTTCAATGTTCCTCAATTCAACTCACGTCACTTCGTGACCTTCTACTGTAGTTCTTCAAGAACTAATTTATTATTAAAGTCGCCAATTATGGTAATGTGTACTTTACTCAATAATATGTCAAACCACGTCGATTTATTCAACTGTAGACTAACGGAATTGAAATCAACTGCTAAATTGTTATTATAAACCCTTCATATTCTTCCTAGTTACATGTACTGCTTTAATGATTATATTCAAATTGTATCTTTGTCCTCTAATCTCTGCCCAAGCTTTTGATTTATTTTATTTAATATTGTATATTGCTCTGTAAAGGGAATATGTCTGTTGGACAATAAGGTGCTATTATTTGGAACATTATTGGCTGAGTCGTATTTTCTCAATAGTCCAGAAACTGAATAGTGTCAAATATAATTTTTTTCTTATGTTTGTTGTTTTCAGATGAATCTGGTTTTACAAACCATGGTGAAGTGAATCGACATAATATGCCCTACTGGAGCGTGGAGAATCCGTGACGGTTGAGAGACGTGGAACGTCAGCGCCCTTCGTTGGTGAATGGATGGTGCGGAATTATTGATGATAGGTTGAACGATCCATATTTTATTAAAGGAACACTATATGGGTAAAAATATCGAGACTTTCTACAACGCCATTTACGAGAGCTAATAGATGATATGCCACTTCACGAACGGGCAAGTATGTTGTTTCAACATAATGGCTGCCTCCTCATTATGCCAGAATTTTCCGGGAAGCGTTGGATCGCGAATGCCCTAATCGTTGAATCGGATAAGGTGGTCCCGTTACGTGGCCTGCTAGGTCACCAGATTCAAGCCCTCTCGATTTCTTTTTATGGAGCCATCTAAGAAAAGTAGTTTATTCGAGAAGCTCCCTCTAAATCAAAAAATATGAAGTAACGCAAAAAATGCTAGTAGAGCAATTAATAAAGAAACTCTCCTTGGGTGTCAGGAAAACTGTGTAAAATGGATTGATAAGTGTATTGAAGTTGGCGGCCATAATTTTGAACATTTGTTATAATAGATTTAAAGGTTCCCCATATGATAATTACATCACTTATGCTTTTGTGAGAAGAAAATCATTTCTGATGAACGATGCAATTATTGGAAACTTTATAAAAAGAATAAATATTGTATTTTTATTTAGTTAAGTTGCAACCCGATTTCAAAATTTTGTGAACCAATAATATTTGTTTTAAATCGTAGAGTAAGATTCTGCAATAAAGAACAAAGGATCCCTTTAAAAAACATGGTTGACCTTGAAAAAACCTTGAAAATGCTGTCAATGTCGAAAATAAAAGACATCATTACCTCTTTCCCATTACACCCAAGACACCCCATCACCGATTTGATGCTATACGGCTATCTCAAATTAAATGGACTACTCGGTATATTGCACAATTTTATGTGATTGATGGAAGAGTATGATCAAATAGGAGTATTTGCAGTATCCAGTTTTTTCTTGTTAACTTTTGTAAAGGTCGACTTTCTAGAGTACAGCTAGGCCACTAGAACCGATTATCTTTCGACAGCACAAAATACGAAAATAATCTATTCTCCAAGTACAAATGTGAATGAATTGTGCTAGTTCAGTTGATAATCGGATGTAAATATGCTCCCCGATAGGCCACTTCACAACGCTATGGATCTACAAAGAATCCGATATGAAAATATTTCATACCTGCTGGAAAATTGTGCTTTTCTAACTAATCGCTCTCGCTGGCCACTGTGCGACCAGCGGAAAAAAGGTGCCGCCGTTTTGCGAGAATTTTAAATAAAACATTTTCAGGGAGAACAACTTCAAGTGGTCCATTGTATGCGATGCTTTGCCGGCATACAAAATCGAGCATGCTGCAACTGTCCAGAGTCGTCTTCAGAGATGCAGTGTTGGATTTGCACTGCTTTGTCGGTGATGGTTGGTTAGCCTTTACAGAGATTCGTTGTTGGAGGGTTTGTTTCAAGATTTTCATATCGCGAATTGCTTAGTGTCCAACAAAAATGACATCTTTTGCCAGTTGGCAAGGAAGTATTGTAATTTCGGGAAATTTCGAATTCGAGGTGTTGTCTTTTTTTTGATGTTGCATGATGTTGAGGTTTGACATCTGTTGGCCTGCTTACAGCTTTTTGATCCCTGGTCTCTCTATGATTTGGAAACTGCTTTTCGATGAAACTATGACCCTAAAATACTACTGTGACAAGGACAGTCTTATTAGTTTATGTAAATCGGTCCAACTTCATTTTGAGATATTTCTGAGGCCCCTAAATGAGCTGAAAATCTATATAATTACGTGAGGACCAGACGTTTAGAACAGAGACATTATTGATGATGTTGGATTTACATCTGAGAATCAGCCAGGTAATGTGATCATTCCACGTCATCTCGTAATCTTAGAATAAGTGTGTAAGTAATTTTCCCGGATTGTAGTCAATCTCGCGACTGTTCAAACTTGAAAAATAACTTGTATTATCTATAGGTATACCTACCTGGTAAACTATCTCGGATTTTTAATGTTGGCAGAATAAATTCTGTCGCCTGTCCACATTTTGACCTCTGTCAGTAGTTTAAATAGAATAATTAAACAGGTGGACATGTATGCGAGATATCCTTTGATACCCTACACAACAAATGAACAAACTGTCTGTCAGGCAGGCGATAACGGTCACGTATAGTGATGAAAGCTCTCATACCTTTGGTGAAATTCTTTTCGAAGAGTATTTTATGCCCGCTATAATACAGCACCTTTTTTTCGTCTATCCAATGAGAAAGTAGGCCAATTTCAGGTGTCAACACGAACTGTGGCAACGCTGTCCTGCTCTGTGCAATGTGAAATTGTGACAGTTGATCATGGAATAGCATCTGGAGTACTTCTCTTTCCAAATCTTCAACATTGTGTAATACTCTTTACAGAAAAACACAACAACTGTCAAAGCAAGATTGATGCTATATTTGTCTTACCTATGAAAGTACATATAGGAGTGAGCGGCACAGCAAGGAAGATAGGAAGAGAAAAGGAACGCAATGTCAATGTGGGGAGGCAAAGCCAGGCGAATAGGCCACCTTTGGCCGTTTTTGCCGACCCCGAAGAGCATCACTAGAACTATGTCAGACATGGTAGTTCCTTAGTGTCGAACCTTCCAGACCTTTTAATAAAGGTCATGATATCCGACCATTCCGCTAAGTAGCACTCTTCACTGTCAAACTCTGCTGTGCCAAACACCTCAGCTCTAAGGCCCGCTGTATACGGCACACTCACCCAGAAAGTGGAACGAGGTCTCGTCCTCCTCCCAGCACTTCAGAAAGATTGGGTATTTGACCACTCCTACGAGTTCAGGTGCCTGTTCAATCTGCAGTGACCTGTGAGGATCCCTACAAACAAGTGGAGTGAATCCCTCTTCCGGTTCAATAGCCATAGCTCCCTACGTTTCTTGGGGCCTGCTATGAACCTCTTGGATTGCCTGCAGTCATTTCTCTCTAACCATGCTTTCGCAAGTCCGTTATGCGCCCAAGCAACTGGGGCACTACCCAGCATATGCCCTTTGCTCCCATCCTCGCCAGACAGTCTGCTTTCTCGTTACACCCCGCTGTGAACAGGGACCCACATGAGGGTCACGTTCCTGGATTGGGCTAAGCGTTGGAGGGCGGCGCTGCATTCCTGGACCAGTGGTGATCTGATCCTAGGAGATGCTACTGCTCTCAAAGCTGCCTGACACTATGGGAGTATATATAGATGTCCTGCTCCGTACCATATTGTACTTCTGCTAAGTATGCCACCATTGGGATGGCAAATATCTCCGCCTGAAAAACTGACATGTGGGTTCCCAGCGCTACGCTGTCCTCCACGCCTCTACCTTCCAGGCATATTCCCGCACCACTGGATCCCATCCCATTGAAGCGAGATCCGTCAAACTACTGGGGTAACTGTGTGCCGGCTCTGTGTTTAGTGGTGAGACGGGGAATGAACCTGCACATCTGCATAAAAAAGAGTCACGGAGATACTATATTAATTCTGGGCGATGCCGCTGGCAGCCCCGACTAACATACGTGAAAAATAACAGAAAAACGTGGCGTGCATTTTTATCACACCGCCAGATCAAATCCGACAACGATTTTAGCTTTTATGTTCTAGACGGTGGTAGACTTACAAATCTCTGACTACCGAGGTTAACAGCAAAAGTGAGGGAGTGGTCATGATAGATTTTTATGGGATTCTCCTGAAATCTGCAAAAAAGACTTGACTAATAATTAGGAAAGTTAGAAGAGAAGAAAAAAAGTATCGTCAGTGGGGATCGAACCCACGACCTTCTGCTTCATGGTTCAGCTATGGCGAGACCGCCATGCAATAATCTTCCCAGGCTGAAAACTGTACCATTACAACATAGGACTTACTGAGTCGATCTACTCTACTTTTTATATATACTTCAAGATTCGTATAAACATGAACAAATATAGAAACATACATTTCCAAGAATAATGACTTTCATCTTCTAATCCTTAGTTACAAGATCCTGAATCAAATTTGACAGACAAACAAAGAAACAGGCAGGCAGACCGACGAAAATAAGTGGCATGACTTCAATTGGCATCCGAACTGAACATTAAAGCATTGCCCTTCATTCACCAGGAAGATAGGAATTTTATGTTGCTCCACGTGAATCTCATTTCCAACTGGGACTATATAGTATGCGCCTCAAAGTGAGTTACTGCTTTCATTTAATACCTAATCCCCAGTTTGAAATATAGCTACCAACTAACTACCCCTCTAGGTATATATAATAAAGTCAGCGTCCTAAAGCTCACCTCTGTTAATTAATCTATGTTGAGTTTAAAGAAAGTTTTCTTTTACGGATGCAGAGGGATTACTTATTAATAATCTGGGCGAGTAAAGCTGAGCGGGGTAAAGCTTGATTTACATTAGGTTTGTTCCAAAAATGACACTATCACTACTCTAAGATAACTGCTCAGGAACAGCCTTTCTCTTCCGTAACTCCTGGCTTCCTCACCTCTTTTATAGCCTTCAGGTCTCTCTCCTCCAGAAGATCGATAGGTAGCACTTCTCCACCCACCACCATAGAAGCTTCTGTAGATACTGCTCTATATGCAAAAATCTCTCAAAGTGCCACCTATCTCTGGCTTCTCATCATAATTCCTATACTTCTCCTTTTTAGAGATCTTTCTTGAATGGGAGATCCATGAAGCATAGTTGAGTTCTCAACTTCCGCTAGTACTCTTCTCTTTTCATTGCTCGGACCAAGTGGCATCAGCCGGGTCAAGCATGCAAATTAAAGTATTGAGTTAAGCCACTGAGCATAGTAAAACGATTTTAGTGGTGCGTTCTTCCGTGCACTGATTTGCACTAATCTTATACAAACGAACATGTGAGTAAACTTTTCTCGTTAGTGGCAATTCACATCATTGTTCTTTTTTTCTATCCGAAGAAAAAGTAGAACACTTTTAGGTGCAACTACGAAATTTCGCAACGCGGTCCCTCGCCGTAGGTCCGATATAATAACATCTAGACTGCTTCTTTTTCGGCAAGTTCGTTCTCCAAAAAATAATAAAAACTGTGGATGCGAGATGGAGGCTGTGATGGTCTGAACGCTATGAGTATGAGAGTGAGACAACAATAAAGATGGGGAGAGAAAAGAAACACAATGTTGCCGCTTCGTGAGGTGTTTTCCTAGTATACTAAGAAGAACAGTCTACAGATGTGGCCAGTGGGAGAACTACCTTAACAGGTCGTGGACAAACTTTCAATTCTCCACCTAATATGCATCCTCGAGTTACGTCCATGGCTTCAGGTAAAAATGAAGGAAAGCATCCTTAGGAGTTACGAAAGCAATTCATTCTTATTTATGAAAATAATATCGTAATGCCCTGTCTAATGAAAATTAATCATCCAGAGCGAACCCAGAGGGAAGGATTCTGGAAATGGAGAGATAAATATACCTACTGGCTAGATTACAGTTATACGAGGCTCTACTTTTGTATGATGCGCCTCTTATTTATTTAGGGCGATATGGCTTTGATTGAGATGTTAGAATATGATTTGCTGTATCGGCCGAAAAACTGTTGGGTTTCACGCGATACTAAAGAGCCTCAAACTATAGCTATCTTAACCTCCAATGTAATTTTAACGGCTAAGTGGAGCAACGATTCGTTTCTGCTCATCCGAGCCGTAGCGATCGGTTAGTCCGTATGGTTAATCAAACGGTGGGCAAACCATGAATATGTACCTTATACGTAATAATACCCCAAGTATGAGTAGTAGATTAGAGATCCTCGAGTGTCTCAAACTGAATTAACTAGTCCCGTTACAGTTACTCACTAATGGAAAGTTGTTGTTTGAATTTAAACCCATTACGTCACAGCGACATTGGCATCTACAAAAGCTCCCGAATTATTGGCTTAAAAATTAAACTTCAGAACAGATCAATTTGGTGAAACCCATTTAGTTCATCCTCCCAGGGCTAAATTGTATTAAAACAGCAGAAAAAGCCAACATACACACTGTCCGACCTACAAGAGATGAAAGGGGGAAATGGGGCGAAAAAACCGTAGGCGTTACGGAGTCATAGGCGGCGACACCTTTTTAACCATATAAAATACTGCACTAGATTTTTTAGCGACAAGCGGATATGGAAAAGCATTGTTACAAGCTTCTATATCACAGTGCTTTATAACATGTGCTATGATCTCCTTTGCCTGGCTAATAACTTTACCTTGTTCAGATTGCGTTGCACCACTGTTCAGATGCACGTCTAACAACTCAAAGTCTTATTGGCTATACCTATGATAAGTTAAGTAGAGTCCACGAAGGCCATGCGACTGAAAATGGCCATTCAAAGGACGAGTTTAGACGATTCAGGGCAGGAGCTTTGAAGATGCCTGACAATGTTGCCCATAGATGCAGAAATATTTCAACTCAAATAATTTTAGCATGTTCATGGTGGTCTACTATTTCACAAGCATATTTTTGTCACTGGTGTTTCAATTTGTTATATAATATTTAACAAAATACTACTATACAAAATACTTTTTTTGAAACAGTTTTTATAAGATAAAGGCTAATTAGCTGAAATTCATTTATTGAGAAATTTTTCGCACCCCTACACCTATTATGAAAGTTATCACGCAATGGATGGAATGTAAGTGATATAAAAATTTACCGAAATTGATGTATAAAGAAATTTCTTGCACCCCTATACCTATACAGAAAATTATCAAGGGGTAGGTGAATGGATGTGATATTATTGAGCTAAGTGCACGTAAACTTCTCAAGAAAAATTGTCCAGAATAGATATTCTACTATATACTGTCTATGCATTACTATGTATACTTTATTATTTTTATTTTTGAAACCTATAGAAAATTAATTGAAAGTAAAAACTTTTCCTTTTACCATCAACTTATAACGTCATTACACAATTTATATAAACTATATTTTTGCGAGACTCAAGCTTTTATATCATATAAATTGTGTGATGACGTCATAAGTTGATAGTATAAGTTTTGAAAGAAAAGATAATTTCATTCTTTTTAACGCATTTAAATGAAAACTTGTTTTTTAAAAAAGATTTCCTACTTCTTTAGAAGTCCGACATATTGGATTTAGAGTGACGTCACTTTATTTTACGAGTTATTCTCAGCAAGCCATTTCATTTGATACCCATATCGTAAGAGCGCATAAAAAATAACTAGTCCGCCATCTTGGGTGTTACGCCATGTTGGATTCAAAATGACGTCACACAGCTATCCATGCATTGTCAGGAAAACTTAACATGCATACAAAATTTCAGCTCAATCGGTTGAAGACATCGGCTTCAAAATTCAGTTGCAATATTCCACCGAACAAACATAGTTACATAGATACATACATTGCAAGTTAAATAAAAGCTTGTGAAAACGACAAGCTTACTCACGTTGTATAAAATAAAAATATATAAAATCATGTCAAACAAAATAGCAGGCAAATAATCACAGTGATAAATTTTGCTGAAATGTTGAACTAGAATGACTATGTTTCCTATAATCTCGTTTACGATATTTTTATCATTTTTGATAGTCTTATTGATGACAAATTTCACAAAAAATAAGAATGTTAAAATTTGCAATCTTATCAGATGTATTTTGCCTACAAGATACAAACTTCATAATTTTGGCAATCATCGTTGAGGCAGATGTTAAATTCAGATAACTAGATTCGCAGAACTTGAAACATGAACAAATTTACTGTGAGTACTGTGATCAGTTGTGATGGCTGACGGAAAGTATATTATCTTGAATAAGGAATTGGAGTATTTTGTGGTGACAGTGCGAGAGAATCAACTTTATCGATAATTTGTTTTACTGCGGCTCGTGGGAATCGGGATCTTATACTTTTTAGTTGTTTTGATTATTCCTCCAAAATAAGAAATAATATCGACTGCGCTAGATAATGTCAAGGTGACGTTTGTTCTGGCAAGTTTGAGACTCTCCCACTCCCTTGCACAAAAGTTGAGTCCTGAGGTTATTGATATGCACACTTTTCAGCATGTTATGAACCCTGCATCCATTAATCTGACGCGCTCGAGTGTGTCCGAAATAAGAGTATTTTTGGATATATATGGATGTGATTGGCTCCCCTACACAGACGGCTCTATATAGGGCGCTTAGGTATGGTGTAGATACTCAACAGGGTGCAAGGTTGGATTTTTCTACTATTTTATTGCGCTGTACTGTTTCGCTCTCAAAATAAACTGCCTAGCTTGACTAATACATCCAAAACTATAATCCAAATAAGCTCTGTTCCAGAAATGCAGCAATATCCTAAACAGTATCCATATCCGCACTGGACCAATTATTTCATCAATTAGCGATCCACTGTCAATATTTGCAGATCCAACTCTGTAATGTTATACGTACCCTCCATATTTTCTTGTTTACTTTTAATCGATGTTGACTGCGTTGATTCAGATTGGAATCGTTTTGGACGATGCTGTTGTACCAGATGTAAAATAACGTGTACTTTTTTTCAAATCGTGTTGGCATCTACGTATTTGAAAGCCTATATTGCATGCTGGTTTCTAGTTCAATCAAAGCATATGTGAATCTGAATTGGATTGTGAACTAGCAAAATGAACACATAATATCGCTTACTAAACATAGTAGAACCAGAACTTTGTTCTAACAAGCGCTAAAATGATCAGGACCTAGGTAAAAGTACAAAGATATAGTTTGTACTAATTTAAATTACTGATAGAAGTTTCAAGTATTTGATGCATTTCACAATATTTTCATTAAGGTTTGATTTATGAATGTATTCAGGAAATGTATGCTAGGTACTTAGAGTTGCTTTGGAAAGCAGTTTCAAACTTGTGTAAATTAAATAAATCAAAACTTCAATAAACGTTTTTAATATATAATGAATAAATGGACCGAAACATCATTAAACATTTCATTTTTATTTCTAAGGAAGTTTCAGTTTAATGCAAAAATCGGCACATATTTGAACAAATAAAAAGATCTAGTTAGCTAGTTGGCAAGTGATCTAGGTAGCCTTTGTCAAAAGTCATATCTGACAGTCCGACGATGATTTAAGTATAAATTAAAACGCGTCACTGAAAGAAAAAGAGTTTTATTTGTGAAACTGTGTGTTAAATACACAATATTTTTATCTGCATCAATTTTTTATTATTTAAAAATTCCCAAAAGCTTCAAGTTTTTAAAAACTATCATATTTCCTAAATTTCGTTCAAGTAGATCAGCTAACTCTGAAATTTGAACATTATGTTCAATATGGCCAATTTTTTGAAATCCCTATCAAAATAAAATGTAGCAATCTGTAGCAAAAGCCGCTAATCAGATGTCGAGCAAATTATGACCCTTTTCGTTTAGCTCACCACTATTATTAGCTGCTAAATGAAAAACTGAACTGAAGTAAAATGAATTATTTCGCCTAGTTTGTTTCACCATAGCAACAAAAAAATGAGATTTACTTTTTAAAGTATGAAAGCATGAGTTTTCCTTCGAAAACATAATCTTCCGTAAAATCATGAGACTCGGCATCACCGTACGTCTATGCTATCGCCTGCCTGCCCTGTAATACTGTCGAAAAAGACAGTTGCCCTCGATGATCATTTGTTGTGTAGGGAATCGACGGATATCTCAAATAGATGTTTATCTGTTTAGAAGGACAATGGGTGACAATCATCTCTGTTTCAACAAACAGCTCACTTGCTATCTTATAACAAGAAACAACAATGCCAATTTCAATAACATCGGAATAGGGATCTTTGAGATATTTATAAAATCCCTTTTTTTAAATTTGACTTCAGAATTTTTAAGACCCGTGCTTATTCGAACTTTAGATCATTAAGTAACAGCCTGACTCAGAAATTCATATGGTATCTACATACAACGAATTCATATTTGCTGATTAAAAATGCATTACCATTTATTCCGATTAATGAACTTTTATATAATATAAACAAAATTGCGTGCTGTCGTATATACAGAAGCTTTTTAGCAAGTGTGTTTTGGGCGTTTTAATGTCAATTACCGCATATGCATAGAATGCGAAACCGCATAATTTCTAACTCACGTGACTGGGATGAGCGTGGCAAAAAGCATGACGGCTGCCGCTTAAAATTGCATTTTGCTTCAATTTACGTTTGAATACGGTGTTCTGGATAATACCGTTGATGTGAATGGAAAACAATATTTGTTAATTTTGCCAAGACGTCGAGTAGTTTTGATCGAGTTTACCGTCCATAGGCGAGATTATTTTTGGAATCGCTCGGTTTTGCACGTGTCCTGAACACTCTAAGTTTGCAAAAAAATTGACGATTTGCTTGATTTTATAATTAACAATTAGTGAGGAATTAGCTGCCTAATTAGCTTACAGGAACGGCGACATTAGAGGAAATAAATAAAAATACTATTTTCAATACGAGTGTCACGCTGAAAGTCTTTAGACATTCCTGATCTATACAAGTTTAAACAAGTTTGAGCACGCAGCTATTTTGTTAAAGTTGTAAGCGCTTACACGCAAAGGCAGCGTTAGAATTGTTTATAGTTCTCTTGCCACGGTCTCGAATTTTAACGTGAAAATGGAACCGGGTGGATTTTCGAGCCATGATTTTGTACGACTATAAAAAGGGACTAAAATAAGCGGAATGTCACGAAAGTTCATCGAGTTGCTTTGGGGACTCCGTCCTTTCTAGCGCTACATTTTTTAATTCGTTTGCTGAGTTTAAAAGGGACCGGGTGTCACTCGATGAACCTCGCACAGGTCGACCGCCCACTGCTGTTACTCCGGAAACTGTATAACCTGTGCAAACTACGGTCAAAAAAGATCGACATATAACCTACACCGAGATTGAGGCTTCTCTGGGGATTGGATCGGCAGCGGTCCGAACAATCATTCATAATCACTTTCGCCTAAGGAAACGGTGTTCTAGATGGGTGACACATTTGATGAGCAAAAAGCAACAAGAGTTGTTTGGGCTAAGTGTATACTTGAAAAATTTGATAATGGACACAGTAAAAACACTTTTAATATCGTAACCGGAGACGAAACATGGTTATATTATGATCCCAAAACTAAACAGCAGTCATTAGTTTCGTGCTTTGAAAGTGAATAGCCTCCAACGAAAATTCGTCGTTCCAAGAGGGTTGGAAAGGAAATGGTCGCATCTTTCTTTTTAAAGTGGATACATCACAACGGTAGCCTTGGAAAATCAAAGTACAGTTAGTTCTGAATGATATATAACCAAATGTGTTCTTGTAGTCTTCCAAGAATTAAGCAACAGCCGTCCGAAGACTGGTTTGCGGGGTATTCAGTGGCACCATGACAACGCACCCGCCCACAGCGCCGCTAGAACACTCGGATTTTTTTGCTGAACAGGGTATCAAACTGTTGTTTTACCCACCTTATTCTCTGTGCGACTGCTTCTTATTCCCTAAGATCAAAGAAAAGTTACGAGGTCGCCATTTTTCTACCGATGAAGAGGCAATCGCTGCATTTGAGGAGGAAATCAGCAATATTTCAAAAGAACGTTGATCACAAGAATTTGACAAGTGGTTTTACCTAATGCGTAAATGTATTGAGGTAGGGGGAGAATATGTTGAAAAAACAGAATTAAGTTTTTTAAAAAAACCTTTTAGTCTTTCTGTATCTAAGAACTTTCAGCGTGACCCTCGTAAAGTTCAATTACAAAATCAAGCTGATCATCGATTTGTAAGCAAACTTATGCTGGCGATTCAAAAAATGATCTCGCCTAGAAAAGGAACATTATTTCTTTAGTTGGTGAGTATATCACTTTCGTATTTTGCGCTGTTGATTTACTTTGACCATATATGAGTTATTATACCATCTAGCTCTGTAGTCTCTTTAGATTGATTATATAATTATATTATAGAAGCGAGATTTCATGTCCATGAAGATTAAACGAGATAGCTCAATACTTTGTCTGATTTATTTATCAAGGTTCATCTGCTCCATAACTTTGCAAATATTAAAAAAAATGCACTTTACAAATTGGTGTTCAGCAAATAACCGGAACAATCTGAGGTTATGGTGGGATGATTTAAGGTTTGCCATATAATATTATTACACATCATATCATTTTGAATGAAATTCAAAACTAGAAATTTGTAAAACGCTGTATGTTATTCAGAAATGAATCATCTGTGTATACAAGAATGTACGTGGTATGTACAACGTTTTCTTCTAGATCTGCTGGCAATATAGTGGCTGGAAAATTAGCAGCATAGGGGAACAACACGCGATATTGTAGAACGGGCAATTCATTGTTATTAGAGTTGGGTACTTGGCTCATAGCTCTAAGTTATGGACACGTTTGCTTGCTACTTCTCTGGTAAATAACTGTTAATTGTTATTTAGAGACATATTATGAACTAGCTGAGAATGCGTTGATGTTATATAACGGGGAGTTTTTTTTATATATTTTTGAGTTCTTGTTACTTTCTTTGTATCAATTAAAAACTGACTATTGTTTCTAGGGTCGTTAATTTCTATCGCAAAATCATCATATTTAGATATCTCCCCAAAATGGGAGAACATAATTGTATAGTAACCTAAACAAACTTTGAGAAAACTACATAATATATCCTGTCAGGTGAGACGTTTAAGAAGTGAGGAAAACAAACCTTTGTAACAAACGAACGCAATCATTACTAAAAGGCTCAAGATATTTTGTGACAGATCATGAAGAAGCACCTAAAGGTAACGTCAGTCTGAAATTAAGCATACTTTTTGCGCTATATGGCTGATTCAAGTTCCAAAATCGATAACTAGTATGATAAGTTGAATACTTGCAGTGGCGAAGCCAGCTTTTTGCTATAGGAGTGGCCAAGAAAGGGAAAGAAACTTTTTGGGGGTTTGACGGAACTAAATTTAATAATTTTTCTTTTATCGTATTTTCTGGCCCGTCGAGAAAAAATACTCTCCGTGGAAGAGCAAAAAAAAGAACCCTACTGAAAGCCTTAAAGGTAGAGGTACAGAGATCGCCAACCATGCCAATCCGCACTATGTGGCATATAATTTGAAATTCGTAAAGTGCCTATTTCTCATTCTCAATTAAGTGGATAATTTTGTGGCACATATTTTTCAATTATCCTCAAATCAGCTGACTTTTACCAACTTTTGACAAGCTTTTTCAACTTTTACGAACTTTTCTTAACCTGTACAAGGTTTTTGTCTACTTTCATTGAAGTTGAAGGAGATTTTTGAAACTTTTTGTTTTTGTATTACTAAAACATTTCTACCAGGTGACATAACCACGTTTTTATTTTTAGTTTCAAAGCATTATCAAAACATGACCAGGCGTTTCAGGATGGTGTCTGGTTCAAGATTCCAATGATCTTCAAACGAAAAACGGGAAATGATTATTCAGTCGCCAATGATATATCGATATATAGTGACTCTTTACCTTTATAATGATAACAAACATATTTTTTAACATTGTTTCTACCTTGTTATTGAGAAAACATTTTTAAAGACAGATCCTTTGAGTGATGTTGGTAGACATCATATCAAATCGTGTGTTACAAAATGTTCCCTATGAAATATTTCAATACATAGTCTAGCTGATCTTTTAGAAACATACTATTCTGAGTCTTAAATGCTTTATTCCAGGTATTTTATTACTAAAATTTTGCTATCAAGCTATTTGGAAGATCGTCTCGATGAAGGTTTACTTTACAACCCAAACGGTTTCTATATAGTAAAAAAGAAAACAAATGTTTTCGAACTCCTATATTTCTGGAAGATCGAAGGGATAGACAATATTTCATTTGGAACATTCTGAAAAAAACGATTCCATGTGTTCCAAAAATCTGTCGTGTCTTTAACAGTGTCGAAAACATATTTGAGCAGGGCATAAATATAAACGATTTGGCAATGCTTCCGCAATAAAAAGCGTTAAGTAGGTATCATGTTAATTGAAGACTACCTGAGTCGTTTCTGATATATAAAAAAATATTTATAAGACGGCGGGGGGGATGTACTCCCTATCCCAACTGTATCAGTAGCTTTCGCGTCATTCGTTTCCCGCAAATACTTTTTTTTCAGTTTGCTTTGGTCATACGTACGGCCGGCAAAAACAGCAGAATACCGCCACGGTTTCAGGCTTTGTTCGCTATGCAATTTTTTTCTTTATTTACCTTGAGCAAAATTCTATTTGGCCGATATACGTAAACGCAAAAGAGTCCGGTATTATTTGTGTGCTGTATACAGTGAAAACCGCACGTCGAGCGATCCCGTGAAATATTAATAAAGGAGACCTTGTAAGCCCACAGTGGGGCATGTTTGACAACTCGGGATTTTTGTTTACAAAACATTCGTAAATCCGGATATTTTTCAGTTTTTCAGATTCGCGTTGGTATAGACCAGGTGTAGTTTTGTTTCAGGTAATATTCCGGGAGAATTATATGGGTCAACAGCTCAAAATCCGAAAGTGTACTCACCCAATGAAAGTCTAAATAAATGGATCTAGTTCAGTTGATAGTCGGTGAATAGAGTAGAGTTCAGAATCAGTTGAGAACTCTGCCTACGTCCGGAAATGTGAGATAGCGGCATCGAGTTTTTAGCAGCCAATATCTACTATCAGGTAGATTAGGTTGACCGTGTTCCAAACATACCCCATCTAAGAAGGCTAGTCTAGTTCATAGGACGACACTACGATACTGAGAGACTTTACTTCGGCAAGTATTCAGATCATTGACGACATTGAGACTATTGTGGAATGGAGATTTACTGATGGAGTTCAGTTTAATGCGCAGAAGACTCAGACAACAACCCTAACAAAAAAGCCTCATGCTCTTTGAAGCATCTGCACCTGACCTCATAAAGGACCTCCACAGTCTAGAACATCGAAGTAGGGGAGACTGGGGCAACAAAAGAGTGAATTTTCATACTGATAGATGGAGACTTTTTACTTTATCACTCTGGCAACACTATCACGAGGAAATATTGCAGTGTTGCCAAGTAGCGTAAAATTACACAATCTGTGTAACTCAACACTCATCCCCAAGAGTCGCGTACTATGGCGCTGCCTTTGGGAACTCACGAAGCCAAAGATCCTGTCATTTTATTTGTGTAAGATTGTGTAATTTGAAAAAACTCCTTGAATAGGCTTTATAAGAATTCAAGTATATGCAAACTCTCCTAGCGGGCGATTACAGGACTAGTTCTATTAAGGGTTTCATTAGGAGATTTCTTCGTACAGTTCGTCGCGAGATTGCACAAATTCACATTGGCAACAGTGAAATGCTGTTTATCAACGAAGTTCCGTTTGAAGGTCATAAACGAAGGAGCAAATCTCTGTTCAGAACAGATATTAACAATGGCGATACGATGGCGGTAGTTGCAGTCGTGGGGGTGTCGTTATGTCTTAATTGCTGCTGCAATACTTGCTAACTGAGCTTACGCTCGGCTTGTGGTGGGTAAATTAAGATAAGTGGCTCGGCCGGGAAAGTTGTTAACTTCTTTTATTTCTCATGCCAATAGGCGGGAAAGTATTTATATCGCGATAAATTTCGCAAACGGGAGAGCTATCGTTGAACAGATTATTGGCTCCTAATTTATGTGGTACCTAATATTGATTTAAGTATTTTTAGCTAATTCACTGTGTATATAAAAAATATTATTCAATTATCTTCTTTTTTTATAAACTCTTCACTATTTTATAAGTTGAATTAAATGAAAGCAAATATGTGGACATATATACAAATATACCGATTCATTTCTGAATATTTTGCCGTTATAGTAATATTTAAATACCTACGATGTATTCGATAACCTGCTTTTTTGAAAACGCTTTAATAGAACACCCCACTAAAAGTAAGACATATTTTTGAACTATTTAGATTTTATTCATTTTATTATATTTTAAAAATAGTTACAATGAAATATTTTCACCAGTTGATATCAAAAAGTCCACCCGCAATCAACCACAATATCTTAATAATTTTTATTATTTATTGTTTTTTATCAGAGCTTTCCTTTAACTCTATAAACAACAATTTAACTCCTATTTTTTAGCCTTAAAATTAATTTTTTTTCTAAATATTTCTGTTGAAATTCAGGAAAATTGTCAACTCTATGTAAAAAATGGTTTTCAAATTATGTAGCATCATTGGTCGTCATGCATGTATACAAGTGAAGAGTGTTAAAATAAGAAATAAAAACGTTTTTGTGTTTTATGAGATTCCTGATCTTAATTTTTGGGGGTACAAGATTTGAGGTGTGGGATTGTGAGGAGAGGGAGATTTTAAATATTCCTGGCGTCAGCAAAGGAAGATCTGTGATTTTTGGACTTTTGAACCAGATTATCCTCCGTACTTAGACTAAGATATTATAGATGGCTTTTCACACAATTACTCTCAAAACAGAAAAATGATGATTATTTTCGATTAACTATGGACCTTTACAACTTATAAACATGGCAGATTTTCGATATTTCAAACTGAATCCTTAATTTATTTTTATACAAAATATCTATGGCATAGTTAATAATATTTCCCAGGGACCAACTTGTTCCAATTCAGTTATATTATAACAGAAAAAGCATCATTTATGATCACGAAATGACTGTTTAGCGTCCTAGAAGAAGATCAAGTGGGTAGACTCCATATTTCGCGTGGAGTGATTCCAGTTTATTCTAAGACTTTGATTGGATTTTTTAAATTGTGTTCCACCTGAAGTCAGTTTTGGAAATATGTCAGATATTTGATTTCTCGAAAAAAGTTTCTTAAATTATTTAAAATGATGAAAGATTCAAAGATTTCAATATGCTCCAAATTTAATTCCAAATGATAAATTATTCCCATATGAGATCCAAGTATTATTTCTCCACTCAGACGAATATTCTGTTAAAATGAATTTTCAACAAATCCCATCAAAATAGATGTGATTATTGGCTGAGAAAATAAATAATGATATTAATATGTTCTGAATCGCCTTGAGGATGATTGAGGAGAATAAATAAATTTCGCCATTCGGTGTCCATGCGTGTCCCCTCAAAATTCAGTTCAGTGATTACTTTTAGACCTCACAAGTCTGATCCAACCGTCTTTTTTATTTGCTCTTTTCCTAACGTTGCATATACCGCGAACAATTTCCCCTTAAAAATGATCTGCACCCCACCATTATGTATCGGGTGTTATTTGTTTTCTTACAAATATGTAGCTGTCACACAAATAGGCATTCCCAAAATTGTTGCGTCCTAATCTGTCAAACGTCAGTTACGTATTTTCTATCACAAAAAAGTGTGAAAAATGCCACTATTATACGCTTTGCCATTTATCACCATGCACAACCAGGCATAATATACAAACATGAGCGGAAGATCCAGGAATTGCCACGATTTACTGGGAGCACCCAAAAACGATAAATTTTGCAATGCCCCTCGATATGCTACTTGTTATTTGTATCTTGTTTCAAGCTGCTATCCTCTATGTAGATCGTCAATGCTCTTACTTGGTGAAACTTGTACATCTTGCAGATAAAATGCTTGTGGAGCTTTCTGTTAAGTACACAATCATTCTATCAGCTATCCTTTTAAATGTTCCTATTATTTTATGCATAATGTGTTTTGGTTTTGTACCTGTATTTTTAACACAATAAATATTTTGAGATTATTCTGTTCTTGACCCTTAAAACTGCAGAAACGCCGCCAATGTCGACGCCATAAGCAGTAACATAATTAAACCAATTTCTGAAAATTCACATCATATGGCTTACATCTTACGGCAACTGTGAACCAACGTAACATTGCACAAATCTGAGAGCACCTTAATACGAGTACTTTTCTGCTAAGTCTAGTAAATTTTATTTACCAAATTATTATTCATAATTTTCTAAAGTACCCTTTTCTCCAACCAATGCATCTTGCATCCGCTAAAAACCTTACTTGGAAAAACTTTCTCCAATCTTCTGGCTGTAGTTTGTTTATTTCACTATTAATTAACATAATTAAGAATCAACCATTCCTTCGGATAATGTCGTCAATTAAAAATATTTAGGTGATAGGCCAAATGGCGGAGTCTTAATGCGGACCACCGACCTAGTTTGTGAGGAACCGCGCCGCAACCTAGATGTGGGGTGTTTTTTTTTTGCTTTTCAAGTGTTAAAGCCTGTGGAAGAGGTTTTTTTCGCTCTTCAAATTTGTTGGATTGGATGAATGTCCACTATAGTAGAAGATGATTACTGTGAAGATTTCTAATGTGGACAGCGATAATAAAGTCCAGACTACAAAACGGACCCCAAACAAAAACCTACTGGTGACCTCTGGTCTATATGGCGAATAACTAATTATTTCTATATATTGGATATTTGTTCGAGTAGCAGTGCAAACCCGAGCGTGACCTTGATGCAAGATAAATATTCCTCTTGGACGTTTTCAGCGAATCTTTAGAACCTCAACCAAACAAACTGTAGCGTACCATTATGAATTAATGGTACGTCTATCCTTCTGTGCTACAGTGGGAAACATGTGCAACAATTTAATAAAAAGTGGCGAGCACCTTTTTAAGTGTATGCTCACCACTATACATCAGACCTGCTATAGACATGAATGTTTCGTCTTTAGCCTAGACTCATCGTGTATTCCACCCTCTTTGAACATTTCACCGACGCACATGAACAGCAGGCCTTATTCCACGTCACGCTTCGTGACAGAGCGACGTACACCGAAAAATATAAATCACGCGGCGCATAAATCCTGATGGATAGATTCGGACCGTTCACGTGTTTGTATGCATGCAAGTATATATGCGATGATCTGCCATCTCTGTCGCTCTCTATGAAAACTCAATTATGTACCTCCAGGCCGTTATCGGGACGGGGTAGGCTAAATGGTGCATTGTGCCGGAACAATTATTGTGATGTACCTATGTTCATTCCGGTGCCGGTACGTTGTTTGATCCGGTGACACTGAATACACAAGAGAAGGTAATGACGCTCGCGTTGTGTGAGGGAATGTATTTTCCTTGTGGTGCTATAGTTCATAGGAGTGATGGTTAGATGACGTTGAATGATCATCAGTAATTGTGTTAGCACAAGAGTGTGGGGGGGGGGGTGGAATAACGAAAAATATTTGAGCGACTGGGGCTTGAACCTGCGTCTCCAGAGTTCCGAGCACTAAGGATACAGCTTCATCGAGAGTAAAGACATTTGGAGTGAGAAAAGTCGACACTCCAGAATGCTGGAGACAGGGGTTCAACTCCTGGCGGCAGCAAACTTTTTTTTTATTTTTCTCACACTAAAATGGTCATCCTTTTCTGTATTTAATTTGTTGAACATACTGATTAATACGACTTGTCTTCCAGACTAGTGCCTGACCTGAGAAAGTACTGCGAACAGCAGCAACGTGAGATAATGGCATCTAAACAGTGCAAAAATGTTTAAAGCTAGGCAAAAAAGATTATAGCAAAGGTCATTAGTGGCTCTGATATAGAAACATCTAACAGAGGTGGATCACCTGGATGACCTCGTAAAGCTTACGGTTTCTTGATAGAAATAACCTTATTCGTCTTTGGTGTTTTCTAGCAGGTCGGACAATACTCCGCACGTGATGGAACCACGCGACATCGCACAACGGAGAAACACATGCTCACTTCGATGGCCAGAGTATGACTGATCTGACTGACCTGCTCTGCAGATCGTGCGTGTTATAGAGTGACAGTAACACAGATGTTCTCACTCCAAAATGGTTTTCAACATATGTTTACACAGTGGCCGCCTCATCTTTCAAGCAGTTTCATCATAAGTCGAACTTTCCTCCGGATAAGGTTAAGCTGTAACTGCAAATTATCCACCCCTAGTGATCATTTCTCCCAGGACTCCAACTAAGGGACATGTGCGGTCCGGATGAAATTAATACGATACACACGTGCCAGACGAAGATGTCACGAATATGGGTTGGAGGCCAAGAATTACGTGCAAATCTCGTAATTAACGTAATTAGGCCAGGCAGGGGTGCGGTGCGGAATATAAGGCAGACGCCTCTGGTCCATTGCTGGCGAACTACTAACGCTCGGCATTACCTAATAAACTATTCCAGAATTACGTTACAGCAAGTTAGGCGGACGCATATTTCGCACCCTAATCGCATTACGATAACCTCTCGCAAAGGAAAAAAACGAGAGAATTCATTGACCTAACAACGAATTATTCTCCAGGGAGTACAATATCTACCCCGGTCGCCTTTAGGAATACGTCGGCAATACCTGAAATCAACACATCTTACTAGCAAAAACTATTAATGAAAAACATGAAGTTATTATAAAGATTTCCTCAGTCGCTTAAGCGTATTAAAGCTTTAAAATACTAAACCTACTTACATTTTGCTGATTCAATAAATCTTTATGGCCTTTCCACCGTTTAACCTCACCTGCAACAAATACAAAGAGGATATTTGTTAGTACTACACAAAGTGAACAATATTTATGGTATATGAGACATGCATCTGTCTTCACGAAACTGGGCGATCATTATTATAGCTACAATCAGTTCAGTTCAACGTCTAGATACGTCAACCGTCTTCATCATCAAGCTCCTGGAGATCAACCAATAACATGTCCTGGCACAATCAATTTGCTGGAATTGCTAGATAGGAATCCCAAAGATGGGGGTTCTCTTTAGCACCAGGAAGTTGTAGTAGCCTCCGGAACAGCTACTGCAACTCTACGACATCTATATGAGATCATCGCTGCAGTTCTGCTTAATATCACTTCTGAGCTAGCTCAATCAAATAACTTGTGTAATGCCAATTCATTTTTTTGCATTCTATCAACATAAACTCAACAACACTTTTCATATTGTACTTTGACACATTTTTTATTGAAAGTCTTGGTAGTATTTGAACTTCTCTTCCACTCATAAACCAACAGCTATAGTTCACTCGCTTTTTCGCAATGCAATGCTACTGACCTCAGCTGGAGCTAGTACGTTAATCCTCTCTGAGAAGTCTTCAAAGGCTTATGAAGGTCCATGTCGTCTTATGGTTTGTTTTTCAATCCTTAATTGGGGACAACCACTAGATTTAGAAGATTTATTATGTTTTGATCATGTCTAAAGAGTACGATTATTATCAGCTGTTTGAACTATATAACTACTCGAGATTTAATGCAAACTTCCATGGAGGTGTTGTTTTATCCATCCTAAGCCGACAGTAAACAAACTATGCTCAGACAATGTTCGTAACTTCAATCTAAGGGGTTATGCATGTATTTATCCTCTAGAGGGTATTCAGATCCGTGTGGTTCCGCATTAGACTAATTGAGATACAGTAAAGTTGTTATAAGCAATTAGAAATACGGCAAACTAAATCGATGCTCTGAGGTTTGCCTTGGGACTATCAAATATATACAAGGCGCCTGTGCTCGTAACTTATACGTATATCGAATAAAAATGAGGCAAGTAGATCACCTCGGTACTTTCTATGCACCCATAGAGATAAATTTTAAAATTACGGGTAAAAAATATTGGTTATACTAAATTATAGCGCACTAAAAATACTTTTGGAAATATAAAGATGTCTTAATGAAGGGATAATTGTTATTCAAGTAAATGCTGGAAATGTAAATCCATCGTATAAGCACATGCCTTTAAACCTTCCTGGAATATTCTGGACCATGACCGTGGTTATTTGTTCATGCAGGTCTTCCAGAGTATCACTGGGAGTGTTGTAGACTTTGGATAATCAGCAAGGTCGCTTGACCCGTATTCCCCTATACATTTGGAGGATAATATCTCTCCTCTTGGGAGGTTCAAGGGTTTGTAATGGTTTTTGATTCAAACTCCCCCCCCCCCAAAAAAAACAAATGTTTCTGATTTTCCGTTTTGATTGGAATTGAAAACGTAAGGCAAGGCATAGCTTCAAGGAAAAGAGCTTTTTTAAGTATAAATTTAACCGATTTTGCATTATTTCATGCTGTATCGTTGACACTTTTTGAACGACTGGGCGATCGTCATAAATGAAGTTACAGTGTATATGAGCCGCTTTTCATCGAGATATCGCTTGACCTCCACTCCCATTTGAAAAAAAATAGTGCTCGAAAGGTTTGAGGTGGTTTTTGGGTATGTGTCCCCCTGAAAAATATACTTGATATCAACTCACCTAAGTGTCACCCTCTATAGGGACGCCCATTGACACCTGGACTGCTTCAAGGCAGTCCAGGTGCTACGACCTTTGGCTTCGTAATGGGCGCCCGCATAGAGGGTAAATGAGTTGATGTTGCTATCACACCCTTGACTGGGTTACGTATATACCGATTCCTCTGTACAGTTATATTGACGAGTCTAGGCTAAAGACGAAACATGCATGTTTGTAGCAGGTCTGATGCATAGTGGAGAGTATACACTTAAACTTGATATGTTTTTGTTTTTTCAGGAGGCTGTAAATGGAAATGTACGGCAAATATAACTGCAAGGGAAAGAGCTTTTTTAAATATAATTTGAACCAATCTTTGCAATTCATTAAAACCGTATTGTTGATATTTCGAACCCCTCATATTTTTTGAACGTCTGGAGCTTCAAAAGCTGAAGCTGTAGTGCCCTTTCCAAGGCATAACTGCAAGGGAAAGAGCTTTTTTAAATATAAATTCAACCAATCTTTGCAATTCATTAAAATCGTATTGTTGATATTTCGAACCCCTCATATTTTTTGAACGTCTGGAGCTTCAAAAGCTGCAGCTACAGTGCCCTTTCCAGCCAGATATCCCTTGACCCCCTCCCATTTGAAAAAAAAAATGGAGCATGACACGTCATCCCAGGGATTGGAAAGTTTGTAATGATTTTTTGGTCAAATAGCTGTCCCTCTAAAAACAAAAACGTATTTTTAGATTTTTTTGTAAATTTCATTCCCTAGCGGTCTTGCCTTGCGGTAAATCTTCATTGGGCTTTTTGAAAAGACTCTTCATAACATATTTGCCGTTCTGCTCAGCGGTCTTGCCATAGCTGAACAGAAAAGCCTAGAATGCAGGTGGATTTGAGTTTGATCCCTACTGGCACATTTTTTTCTCTAATTTATCTAGACCTGTATATAATTTTTGTAATATTTCATCTAGTTCTACTGCACTATAACTGTTCAACCTGTCTGTCTTATAAAGCTTACATTATGAGCCCATGCTGAAATCCTGTTGATACGCCAGGGATACGTTTGGTATCGTTTACGTAAAGTAAAAGCGAAATCTACAAAGGAAGAAGGTGTCTTTCGTTTTGCCAGTATACATATACAAAGCATTATGACGGAGATCGATAGAGCGTTTTTGACAAGCTTCGAAGCGGACGTTGCACAAAATTCTGATTTTAAAGGTAAATTTAGCCTACTGCATATCATTATTCTGAGAATGTTCGGTAGGTCTTCATTTTAGTACACCTTTGTCATATATCCAGGGTGGCCGAAAACAAATGTACCACAAGGCATAACTGCCATGAAAAGAACTTTTGGAACAATATAGAAAGTTTAACAAGCGCACTATGGCGCTGCCCATTGTCAACTTACAAGTCAAAGGAACTTACACTTAAGTAAGTTGCCAATGGGCAGTGCCATAGTGTGTGACGCTTGGAGATTAGTGTTGATGTTGCTATTACACCCTTGACTGGCAGGAACGTCGTTACGTACATACCACCAAATCGCTCTCTACAGTTAGACAGCTAGGTTATACTGACGAGTCTAAGCTAAAAGACGAAACATTCATCTGGAGTTTTGACGGATCGGGGATCCTTACATCCGCATCCGGCAACTTCTTTTTGCAAGAATAATATTTCCTGTTGTTGTAGGAACTCTTTCAGAGGGTGTGGAGGTCGTAGGAATACAGGAGATTTCTCTCACTAGGGTTGATAATTTTGGATATTTTTTTTCGTTTGCTTCCCACCATTTTAGCGGATATCTATTTTTGTCGACATTTTGCTCATGAATATATCTTTCGAGTTCTTCCCTTCTCTTCAACTCCTCAGTGCCTGACGGTTTCGGGAATAGGAAATCCAATACACTTGAGCTTTCTGTATTTACTTCTTCTCGTGGATTGTCATATCTTTATGAGGTCTGTTCCAGGAATTCAATTGCGATACTTTTCATATTTCTTGGCAAAGTGATTTTAAATCTAGGATCAAGAAAAGACATGTCCTGAATTGCTAAATTTGCATCTTCTACACTCGACAGGAGTCTTGAACTCATTTCTTCAGTAACAGTAATTTCAAAAAGATGTACAGGTTCGGATAGTAAATCGTCTTCATTTATAACTAAGAAATTTGACGATAAAGACGCCATAAGAGGTTTTGCCATCGACACAATGTCACATATTCTTCGGCTGAGAGTAATGTAGTAGCTTTTTCAAACTAAGTAGGCAAGGTACTGGATACAAGGATCCCGTAACCGGAAATCAGATCCGGATCCCCGATCTGAGATCCGAATCTCGGATCGTATATCGGGATCTCAGATACAAATATTATATCTGGATCCGAATTGTCCAAATTAGAATTTTGGATCCGATCCGCATTGCAAAAGGATATGGATATGATGTGCAGCACTAGTGTATAGCAGTTAATTTGATACATCTTGGTATAGCTATTAGAGCATAAAACATGCAAAAGCCTCGGGAATTTTGTAGGTTATATTTATATGTAATACTCTTGATGTAGGAAGGAGGCCATCTTGGGGAGACGTGTGCTGGGCAGCTGAAAAAATATTGAAGCAGCTTTTTGATATAGGCAATCGAGTCCTGTACTTTCATTCTCCCCCTTTAGCGCATATCCATATCAAAAAGCTCCATATTATACAAATTACACTACAGTTCAGATAAAGTACAGGTTTCAACCGAGACAAAAAACTTAGGCATTCCATTGCTTATAAATCATTTATGATGGCTACACGTGTCCAGCGTAATCAGGAATACATATATCTTTCATGTTGCTGTATACACTTCGCCGACTGCTTTTATGCTACCTATTTAGATTTCATTCTTCTACCACTTTATTGCAATTTTTGCTCGGATTTGGAGCTGCCCTTCCACGTAATCAAGAAGTAAGTTATAAAAATTGAGGTGATTGAGAGAATTGTGGAATGGGGGTCTCCAAATAGAGTTTAGTTTTAACGCACATAAGAATCAGACAAACAGCCCTTACGAAGTACTTGCAAGTACTCGCATTTTCGATCAAGCTTCTGGAAATTAACATCGACAATAACATGTCCTGGCTCGATCGTGTTACAGGCCTTGCTATTGGTCGTTTTTGCTCTGGATATTTTTATTCTTCTACTACTGTATGAGGCTCAGATCAGACTATCTTTGGAATACTGCTTGGATTTGAGGGGATGGATTCCGAAATACTATCTGTAGCTTTTGGACACAATCCAGAAACATCTAGAACATCGAAGGAGGGTAGTTGATCTTCCCTTTCTCCGTGGATACCATTATGGCAAATTCGAGCTGTCTCGTATGATAAGACTAAGAGGCGCCAGTACAGACTGTCCACCACCACGTTCACCACCACGTCCTTACCGGGTCCAGCTTCCAACGCCTCTTGCAAATATCTTTCTTTTGGAGAACCATGGTTACAATGTACAGCTATAGGATTTTTTCGCAAAAGCGAGAAGTTATGCTGGAGAAACAGCTAGATATTGTGTAAAATTAAATAACGCAACTTTTTTCTCTCTGGAATTTCTCTCTAAAAGGTACGATTTTTAAAATACATCAGCTGAGAGAAATACATACAACTCCTTGGAGACTGCATGCATCTTAAAAAACGAAGCCTAACGTGTATATAAATAACTCCAGCGACGATGAGGTTCCTTAAATCAGCCGTAAATGTATTCTAGTTTGACTACAGACAATGTCTTCTGTGATATAAATTACGGAGCTCTCGAATTACAGAAACGAAAGCTTTGGAAGTTAGACCTACATCGTCGATAACGCTTCACCAAGTCTTGCTATGGTTTTTATTGCAACTTCCACCGCGGACAAACGCTACACAACACCCAATATAATTTTTATGGAAAAATGTTTGGAAGTACTCAGAGTTTTAAATTATCCTCCTCTAAATGACTCTCGATGAAATTAAGCTCAACTTCAAATCGTAATACTAGCTAATAGATGAATCACAGTTCAGATCTCGGAGTTTCTATTTAAGCCCGATAGAACCAGCTTGCAGAAATATTAAATATAACAGACAGACATTTACCGATGATAGAGCATCATATATTAGATTTTAACATTGAACCAGTATATTTACCGATTTTTCATCAGAGTTGACAACGCTGTTCCTCAGACCATGGAAGACCAAAGCGGTCTTATTGAAACATATACATTTCAAACAATAACGAATTGTTTCATTAAAATGACCGGAAAACGACGAACTGCCATAATTTGTTCCAGTTATCTGTAGCATCTTTTCAATAAGAAAAGGGAAACGGTCCGTGGTAGAATGTCGGCTAGACCGAGATTGTCCATTTGTTGTTTTTATAGCAACAATCTTTCTTGGAAGGTCCCTACTTTCGCTCTCGGCCGCATACAAATATTCCCATTACTAATGGAGAGTGGCTTCTACCGTTAAGCCTGTGACATGGCAGTATTGCCTACATAAAAAGCCAGATAGCGTGGGAGATACAGCCATTAGCTCCGCTTCTCCATTACACAGAATCAACGTTGGACGGAAAACTCCAACGCTAGATAGTTTAGGCAGACAACAAGCCCGTGACTTGAGCTCTCTTATACCAGGCGTTTAAGATTCCAGCTGTGTGATTACTCATCGAACTTAGGCCAATTATTAATTCAAAATGAAAATGTGTGGGAAAATGTAAAACTCTAGAACCTATGTAGCAGAAGTAAAAATATAGAAGATTCAATCGTACAGAATCACTCATGACTTTTTTCTGTCGAACGTATATGAAAACACACAATAAATACATGAACATGTGAGGTTGCTACAAACACAAAAAGATAAAAACCAGCTCTAACACAATTTGTGAAGAAAGTTATGCCATCGCATCACTCAGGAGATGACTATTTAAACCGGAATTTGAAGCTTTTGGTCTTTTAAACTGCAATAAGCAAATATCGGAATTACTGAAAGACCTCAAATATGTTATGATTTAAGAAATTCACTGTTTTTCAAAATTTATAAGATTTCTAAAACTTACTTCATATGAGCTTATAGTTCTTGAACCCGATAAGGACATTTAGTAAACTTATACCACATCTCGTGAAATACAGAGTCAACCCATTTAAAACCATTTTTTTGGGCTAAATATCACTTTTGTAATTACGTATCATCTTAAATAAATGTGGCAACCGGGAAAACTGGGTCTATCTATATAAATTTTTGATTATATGGAAAACATCTAATTGCAATCATTCTAAAACGAGGCGCCTAAAAATTCTTACCTGTGGAATGTAATGTTTGGATTCAAATAATATATAATATATTTTTCGACACACAAAACACTGTGTTTAAACATAAGTATTCACTATGTAGATTAAATCACAAGAAACACTACGTATTTCTTACAGTGTAAGCACTGCGACAAAACAACAGCAGACTAAGCGTTCCCGCGTCGGAAATAGTTGGTTGAAGTCATAGGGACTATAATTATGACAGTTTATGAATTATGAATGAAACGGGAAATGTCTCTCAAACAACCTCTATGTTATTGGTAAAAAAGGTAATATTCCGCAATATATATTTATTTTGTCCATTAACTTAAGAGACTTAAGCTATAAGTTCACAAGATTTTCAGGTATCCAAGCATTGTAGAACTACGAATTTCAATTTTGGCGATAACTAGATGTAAACAAATACATCTGTTGCATCTTATGTCTTTGGATCAGACGCTGATTCGAAATATTCACTTCAGAATCGGCTAGAATCGACGACAGAGTCGATAAGTTCAAGCCCGGTTAAGCATTCGACGACAAATAGCGCGTATTTTTCAGTTAGCCTGCGTTCCGGATGGCTTCGGAAATCGTAATGTCGGAAGATTGGACGTTTTCGACCCCGGAGGACGTTATTAAAATTTTAGGAATGCTGCGCTCCCAACTGGATCATTTTAATAGCAGTCGACATTCCGGTTGGGACGCATCGCTGAAACGGTGCAGTTTACTTGACCTCTGTTCCTGCTGTACTGCTACTAGTTAGTAAGTTGTTCCATAGTGTACACAACAGCAGCATTATAAAAAAATAATGCATTATACAATCATTGTGTAAAAGTTCTATCGTGCAGCTTTAAACTATAAAATCATTGTATAGTAGCGGTATAAAGCTGTATAAAAAAATCGTATAAGAGTTGCGTACTTATTATAGAGCTGTTATACTACCAAAGTGTTATATAAATGCGGCCCATTTTTGGTTGTATAAGAACCATTTAATGGTTTTATAGCACGTAATAAGAATTTCAATATCCTATGATACATTCTGTATATCACTAAAAATAATCACTCATTTCCGTCGATCAGTCTCCCTCTGTCTGTCGGTCTTTCAATCAAACAAATGTGATATGAGCCATTCTTCGTGATCGCTATATCTCCTCGCCTATTGGCGTTGGAAGTGTTGAAGAGCTGTTAGTTCACAGTATACGTTTTCAAAGGAATTATCCAGAGGTCGTGAGGCATAGCCAGCGTGTGTACTCAAAGAAAACTATAGCACCAGCTGAGAGATCTCAGAAATTCTCCACTCAAATGCAATTTCATGGAGTACACATCATGCACGCTCGGTGCCTTATTGCAACCGTTAAGCTGTGTTCATATCGGACACCACAAAGTTGCATTAAGACACGTGACACATTGGTGAAACTTGCCTCACGAAACATGAAATTTGTTTATAGTCGCAAAACCCATGGATCTGAATGAAATGCGACAAACTGGTTTTTCATCTCCAAGTGTCGCCCTCTATGAGGACGTCCATTATCAACTTACGAAATCAAAGGTCCTAACACCTCGACTGCCTTGAAGCAGCAACAGATGTCCCCTTTCCGATATCTGTCAACAAGGCTGAACTGATTTACAGCGACATCCCTGCTACTCCGTAAACAGATTTAAGGATGTACCGTTATCTCGGCTCATTCACATCAGAAGCTGACAAATTTGCTCCACGAAAACAGCAAATACTACCCCATAACATAACAGCGTCTTCATTCGACGATCTTATAAGAGAAGCTGTATCTAATAATAGACAGACATCGTGAAAACGTTATTTCCTAATAAAGTAAAGTCAAACTCCATGGCAAAAATGCTATCCTCCAAATATGATCATGCTTGCTAAACTAATATTTGTCGGTGATGCGGAAGACAAAGAAATTGGTAGGTGGCCCGACACAATGTCTGGTTATAGAGCATCACGTCTCGCTGTGCCAGTTTCCTGCTCCGTTTCCAACTCTCATATATATATATATCATCCTCTCACGTCCGTCGAATTTGTGACACCTGAAAGAAAAAATGCGGAAATGGCGTGTCTTGTACCGGAGGAGAATTTATAAAGGATTTCTCTGGTCGGAGGGCGATGATATAAAGTAAGTGCGCAAAGAAGAATGTGATGATGTCTGTATGATGTGCTGATGGTATATTCAGCATTTCAGAGGAAGCGATCCCCCATATTTACTACTGCATTATTTGTTTCAGCTAAGGGAGCGCCCGTATCGTCTCGTTATTTTTTGTTTTACTCAGTTTTAATCTTTCTCTGAAGATGCTAACGTAGTTAGCGAAACGATTGTCTTGGAAAATAGAATCTAGTAGGTTGTTGCTTTAATTCTCACGCAACGGTATTGGTTTGATGAGCCAAGATAACAGTACATCGTAAATAGTGTTTACAAGGAACAACGTCGCTGTGAATCAATTGACCCTTGTTGACAGATTTTGAGGCAGTTCAGGTGTTAGGAACTTTTGACTTCCTAAGTTGCCAATGGGCATCCCCATGGAGGGCGACACTTGGAGGTGAGTGTTGATATTCAATAAACTGATACCAAAGCACCAGGAATACAGAGTTTGCCTATCTGACCTCAATTGAAAAGTTGAGTAGCGCTATATTGCACTGTAATAGCAATGCATTATTCTGTAGTAGTTCACTACCATGGAAAGTAAAAAGTTATAAATGACCTATTTGATAGTACAAGTTCCTGCATTCCAAAAAATATAACGAAGTCCAGCTGCATATCAACCTATTTATTCAGCAGGCTGTGGCATAAGTCGCACACTAAGCTTCACATTGCATAGGAATATATGTTGAAAGTTGCGCGATAAAATGGGTATCCAATTGCCTTATGAATGCAGCTTTCCTTTCTTCGTAAGTAAAATACGCCAACTATAAAGAAATACTTATTTGTTCCTTGCGGAATCGAAGGACAGAACAAACATTTTATTTTCTTTGCTGGAAAAATAAAATACCGGATCAGAAGTATAAAGCGAATATTCTTTGTGGTACGCTTTGGACATGGAAAACAAATAAAAAGTATTTTATATGCTATACATGTTCGGCGTTTTCAAGGCAGGACTACGTCACGCCTAGAATGTCGTTAGATTTTTTTTACTTTCTTTGCTATCATCGTGTCCTCTGAGGAGGTTAAGAGGAGAAATAGAAAAAATCTGAGGAAAATTCAAACTTCACACAAGTATTGTAATCGCGAAAAAGGTCGAATTCAAGACATGGTATTTTCTTTATGTATCATGAAATATGCATCACAAAAAATATGTCACACTGTAGTTATTACACATCAATAACCTGTCAAAAGGTGTGAACTCATCGTTTGTTAAATTGTTACCACTATTTATGTTGAAAATATTTGATTTTTTCTCAACAAAGTGCATGCAGAATAGTGTAATATAAAAAAACGAGAGATTTCATTTGTTTGTAGCAGAAACGTATTGTGAAGAAATGGACATTAAAAAAATGACATATCTCGGGAACTAAGAGGAAATAAATTAATAGAATAGAATAGAATAAAATAAAATAAAATTAATAAGTAACTGAATGTATAAATAAATAAATGAATAATTATAAATATGACCACTGGTGTATACATATTTGGACCTTCTGCTGATGGTTCCAAACATAATGTTAAAAATATTCAATTGTTATATGATATACTGTTCATTATTTAAACATATTTATCTGGTGTGTGTATAATATTTAGATAATTAAAATATTTATGATGAAGCTTACCACTTGAGTAAATAAATAAATAAAACGCATTTTATATAAGACGACCTATAAACCGTATTCCGAGTTGTGCTCTGCGTATAGTATAAGCTGCTTACTATACAGCTGTATATCCATGAAAATCCTGCTAGTCATAAACCTAGATATTGCGCCATCAAAAAGAAACGCTGGCATAAGGCTAAACGAGAGCGACGACTCCACGTCCTATATTTACATACACCTTCAAAGTACCGGTACGGGACCCGCAACAGGACGAGAAAAGGATCAAGAGGGCACCGTGCATGAATATTTTATGAGTGCGTGACTGTGATTCCCATAACGACGCTGAGTGCAATGGTGGCTCGTCAATCTAAGTAGGCCGGGCCTACAAAGTCTGTAGTTATTCCTTAAGGCTTCCTTTAACCTTGAGGAAGATTTATTGGTGAAACGGATAAGGTAGCTTGGTTGATAAATTAAGGAAATTGTTTTAAGCTTTTGTTATCATGATATTCAGGGACAAAGAATCCCTATGTTGTCATATCTTCTAAACATACAGTTAGTATTAATTTGCCTTTGGCATAGAGAAGTCTTTGAAAACCGGATGCAGAAAGTTTGCTTATAGTTTCATCAATATCACAAAATCTCCAATTATACTTTCAAAGAACGACGGAACAACTACTAAGTTCAGTGATGAGTATAAAAATATAAGTCAGAATCACATACAACGGATAACTGTAGAAACTGTTTTGACAGAAATAGCGAATGGGTGTTCATCGCTTCCTTATATAAGGAAACCTCAGGCTTTGACTATAAATCATAACCCGGGAGGTCTCGAGATCTCCTTGGGTAAGGTATCCTAACTACTCACTTAAGGTGAGGATTATAAATACGACACTAAGCAATACGTTGTTCAATGGTATTTCTGTCAGCTGACAAAAACAACAAATGTGTTAGCACGAGGCGATGTTTCGGCTTATTTAATTTAAACCATCTTCAGATTCTTTTATAATCTGCAGAAAAAAGGATTAGACAAATTAGAAACTGCGTTCTCGGCATCTGGAACCATAGTCAAGACTGAACCTGAAGATGGTTTAAATTCATTAAACCAAAAATATTTGTAGTACGTAATGCCTACTAGAATATGATCATAAATAAGGTCTTGATTGATACTTCACTAAGTCGTAACCGCCACGTCACTATAGAACTAACTTGAAATCTATTCTCACCCAGTCAGGGAAACCCTTAAGAATATTCCGTATACACGTCGATGTATCGCGTTCTTGTATAAAGACGATGCACATCAACTTAAATTTGCCACCAAATGTGGGAGTTAGTGAGGGTGGAACATCATAAGGTGAAGACATCGCTGTGGAGCTCTACTTTGGTTTCTTTATTATTCCCCTTTTTGCTTTGAGCTGTTTCCGAAGTGCTTGTTTAAACTTTTGACTTCTTAATTTGACAGCGGAAAAATCTGTTTAAAGTATAATATTTACTGTCACGTTCTTCTTACGAATGTTTAGGTTGTCATAAAACTTGGTATAACTGACGCCGTGTGGAAATGATCAAATATGAAGTAGTACAATTGACAGAATTAAAACCAAACTAAATTGAAACCATCAGGGAACAAACTCCTCTAGAACAGGATATTGTTGGTGTTAATTGCCAGAAGCCTGATGATATGATATGCTTTTGCATTGTACCTCCTTCATTTTCTCAACTGGCAGACCAGTATGTGATTTTGTTTGTCAGTCTTCTGCTCTCCATTTGTATATGCCCATTTGACAATTCTTTCAATGTCCTCATTAATCTGGACCACATCGTGTATCAGATATCTCGCGTTTATATTTTTAATTTGTTATAACTAAATAACACTCATTTTACATCATTTCGACATAGTCCTCAACTAAAGACTACAATAAAGATACCCAAGTACAGCTTACAAGTCCTGATTTATAGTCGAAGTTTTAGGCGAAAGTAAGCCTCTTGCTATCGATTTTCGAAGGCTTCGCTGAAAGAAGCAAATTGATACTGAGAGTATGTCGAGAGTACCTATAGGTTGTACCCGAAAGTATCTTCCATATCTTTTTGGCATGCTACCACGGTTCATAAAAACCTCATTTCCTCCATGTTCATCGTGCTCATTCGTACCCATTTCAAACTATTCGCTACATTTTCCCTAAGGATGCCTTAAGCAAGCCTTAACTGACTGTAAATTGCGGTTTCATCGATAAAGGTTATTTAAGGTTCAAGGAGGTTTTAAGAAAAGTCTAACGTACGACCCTAGTACTTTGACAAAGGAAGTTTTATTACCACTTCCCCACGGTTCTAAAAACATAATTTTCAGCGAGAAAAATTACCCTTTCACATACAAACCAGCTGCCCATTCCTACTCATATTACAGCCCCTCAACGGGAGTGGGTTTTTGAGGAATTACTCTGTATTTCGGTCGTCGGGGGCACCTTTGTCAAGCACCGTCTCTTTACGACTTACCATATTACATACGACTTCCTTCAAGTGCAATTCGTCATTCTGCAAAGCAAGGCAACTCAAACTTAATATGCTCCTCTTTACCAGAAGATATACGTATAAGGAGCTGATATTTATACAGGACGTCACAGTATTTCATGCAGTATGAAGTCTTCTAAGGTTTGAATGTAGAACGGCTGAGGATGCTTCTATTTTTTTCGTGGTTATCCATCAAAACAGTTGGACTTTCTCCTTCTGTTTCTTTTCAAGGTATTTATGAGGTACTTTTTTGATAGTTTATAGTATATATGTAGATCCATGTCATTTATTTCCGTTTTATTCGCCCTTAAGATGATTAGTAAAAACGGCATCAAGCATGTAGACTGTGTACATTACGTACTAAATAACTACTCCTTGCAATAGTTAGTAATTGAGTGACAAAATTTTATCAAAATCCAAATTGTACACCGACTGACCGACAGACAGTGCTCTGCGATGTATAAGCTATGAAACGGACAATAAACAATGTTACGAATTCGAAAATTTCTGTAAATATAATACTTCCCAGCCCATCAGCGTGGGAAGTAAAGCATGTCACATTTTTTATTGTTCTTTCACGTAAAGAGGGTTCCCCATAAAATTAAGTAATTGGAACAGATTAATCCCCATTATAGGAGTAAAGCAAACAATGTCCTTGAATAGCGCACAATATGACAAAAAAATGCATCATATGAAATGTATATGTATATGTAAGTCATTATACAAGATATCAAATATAAGATAATATATCAAAATTTATTTTAAATAGTTTGTAAATAGGCAACTACAGCTTCAAATGTATGCCCAACAAAGCTTACCTTCCCGTAAGGTGTGTCACCATGTGGGAGAGAAAGAAGGTATTTTGCATAAAATATGGTGCTTTATGGGCTCGTACATTTTTCGGCATTAAAGAGCATTTTACATGGTGCACGGTCTTCAGCTCCTCATGACAAACGGTTTTCGCATTTTAATGTTATCAAAGAAGTCGAGGATCAGCTATTACGCACGCAAAAAGATCTGATCTGATGTAGAATCTTATTTTAGTAAATAACGATGCACAGTAGTAAACTTCATTTTATAAAGCGACTTAGAAAGTAGTGGAGCTTCTGTTATTCCTACATTAGGTAGAAAAAATCTATATATACTCGTAATAACATACAAGATCTAAACTTCATGGAAACATTAGAGATTCAAAAATATCTACGATATCCTAATTTCATTGTACTAAATGAAGAGACTGATCTTTTAAACTTGATACACAACTATAACTTTCCATCTATTTTTTCTCTTGAAATATTTCAAATAGAATGTATCAAGAAGAATGGAATGGCTTAAGGAATAAAATGTATAAAAACGTGAAAAATCTTAAGAAATAAAATATCTTAAAGGCATTTTGACGGCGATGGTTGAGGTTTTGTAGAGGTTTCCCTTAGCACTAGTACAAATGCAAACGCCAGAATCGATTTCCCCTAAGACAGACAAAAGAAACAAAAAATAAATAATTTAATAGAAGAATAGCTAGACAAGATAGATAGTATGCTAGACTTTAGAGCTCTAGTTTTGTATCTATGATAGGATCTAGTTGGATAGTTCGTAAGTAATCTGGGTAGCCTTTGTTTAGAATAAAATCTGACAGTTCGACGATGATTTAAATATAAATTGAAACGCGTCGCTTAAAGTCAAAGAATTTTATTTGTGACACAATCATTTTATCCATATATAAATAGATATCATCGTGTACAAAATACTAGTAAATGTGTGACTACTGTGGTCAAAAAATATAGATTATATAATAATGTTGACATTTTCCACTCTCCCCACAGCATTGCCTCACTTTTTGATCACCACTACCAAGAAAATTCTTTAAAGAATGATCACTCGTTCGGAAATCATCCACAAACAAAGCCTTCTGGTATTACCGGAAATGAGGAAAATGAATGACATGGTACATCAGAATATCATGGAACATCAATAAGAATACATAGTATCTTGAATTCGTAATTTTTCGCAATTCCAATCGTTCCCCGCCTATTGGCGTAAGTAGTGAAACAAGTTATATAAAATAAAGATATCCATTGAAGTGTTTCTCTACAGAATACCTAATACGGAAACTACCCTCGATTCGTAAAATTCACTTTAAGCTTACATGCTTTGTTTTCTTCACCTTTATGCTTGGACCAATTTCAGAGCTGCAAAAGGAATTTAATAGAAATCGCTCCGGAGCTTAATACGATTTCGCACCATCTACAGAACTTGAAGAGCAATATCAAAGCATTATCGCACAAAGAGGTGTAAAAAAATGGCGAGATTCCAGAAAATGTGTTTTGGAGTTTTTAGAAATGTTAATTATACCGGGTGATCCATTTAAGTTGATACAGCAATGACCGACAAACAGCCACGTCAGCAGACCGGAATACCACTCATCGGGAACCAGTCAGAACAGACCGCGCATAACGACACGTCATCGGACTGGATATAAATAGGCATGAAAGGAACGTGTTCCACCTGAAGACAATTGAAGATGGCATATCAATCGAAACGTCGTGATACTCAACAAATTTTATAGACAATGGAAGTCCGAAATCAAACTTTTGATACAGCGCGGTTATATCGTGTCATTTTGTGTTTAAGTTCGCTTGGTTTAATTTATGCGCTAGGTTTGCTGTAAGCGAAGTCGTTATTGGCGATGGAAGCTATCTTTTTGAATTTTCGTCGATCAATCAACACGTAAACTAAACTAGAATAAAATATAAGGATTCCATATAAAAAAAATCATTATCATACTGATTTTCTGCAAGTCCCTGTATATTCCGAAATATTTTCAGGATATGTGCCTGCAACTACCAAGTAACTTTTGTATCTGATTATTTTCTACTAGGTATACCTTGGAAGAATCTAAGAATTGAACACTGTGCTATATCCATTTTAGGCTTCCCGCAAACATTTTGCTACTTCAAGTATCAAAAACAATAAGATCCTAAGTACGTCCCTATTTAGCCTAAATAGCTATAATTTAATCTCTCACCGCTACTCGCCGCTTCCATTATCCCCCTTTCAAGTCACAAAGATAGAGATAAAAGTCTATACTAACGTTACTAATGCTTTTTCTATATCTAAGTAAAACCGTAATGGCAACAATTCGAATAAAGGAGGTTCTCTAGCTGAAAAATAAACTTTATGTATCGCACCGCATATGGCCTGATGTGCTCTGTGTCGTTTATTTCTATGGCACTTCTCATGTTTAATGCATGCTTCGGAAGCATCCACAGGAAATAAAACAACAATTATTTGGCCAGTTACGGGGTCGACTGAAAGCTTTAACGTCTCTTTTGAGTGCTATTTTTATAGTACCAGAACTAGGAAAAGCCCAAGATGCTCAATAGATGAATTGGGGCGACTGGAAGTCAATTAAGTCATATGATACCTACCTAGAAGGCGATGATATTTCAATCTATTTGTTAACAAGTTTAGTTGTCGAATATACCTGACTTAGCGTAAGTTTAAAGCAATCATTTCGCTAACGGGTGATGGAAGTATTACAGGAATGTGATTTCTTACAATTTCAAGCGTGGTTAGAACCGTAAAGAATTTTTCGAGGAAATCATTGGAATGCATGGTGAGTAGTCGTATTCGTTCACTATTGTGAAGCGGTGGTACAATGGAAATCAACGTGGTCGATTTGCTCCTAAGCTCCTAAGCCAAAAACAGCAGCAAAAAATATTGACCGAATTCGGAAAATCACCATCACATGACTGTCAGAAACGTTCAAGCAGCAAAAATTGGTGTGAAGGTACTTTCGACACATTTGTAAGTCTGTAAGCTTTGTATTCGGTGAGTTTCTCACAATTTGATTTTAGCTCCAAAAAAAGACCATTTGAGATGATGCAGATCTACCTTAAATTGCTTTTGGTTTGATCGAAATAATTGGAAGACATGTCATGTCTGTGGAATCATTATGTTTACTTAGTTTAAATAGACGCATAAGGTTTTTCCTATTTCTAAAGAAAAGTTCAATTAATTCAGTTCACTGCAAGCAATCTATTGATATGTTAAGAATGTAATCACATGTGTCGCATTTATGAAATTTAACGAAACAAAAATGCCATTCATGAGATCTCATTTTTAAGATGATCACAGATTCTCCCAAAGAAAAATATACAAAATTTGATATCAAACTGTTTGTAAAGTTGTAAAGTAAACTTTCATCTGGACGCTACTGACGATCAGCCAAAACAGTTTGATAACATAATCTTTATAGAAAATAAAAGTCTGGAAATTCTTAGCTCAGAACTAAGCTTTTTCAAAATTTCGATTACTATATGCAATATTTAATTTGGAACATTCCGAAACATATGATTTTATATGTTATATGACTAAAAGTGATAAAAAAACGTGGGTTGAACATCTATGGAAGGTTACACCCGAAACGTTCCGTTTTTTCGAAACTTTGAATTAGAAAGGTTGCTATGTAACATAGAAGACATGTTTTAGGAATATAAATACAAAATGTTAAAAACATTCTCGTTAAACTGATGAAATTAAATGTTTCAATGATGAGTCATAACTGGAAAGTAAATTAGTTTTTCCTACTCAAATCCTTTGAGCACAGTGAGAAGTGAGCTTAGCTGAATCTGTATACGCGCAGAGATTATGAATTTATAATGTTCTCCAAATTGGCTGTATATTCAGGATCTGTCGCGCTTAGTAGTTGTCTCATAATCTAAACGCATACATAGAATTAGAGCTAGCTAAAGCGCGTGCACGATTTTCGATACGCGGCACACATAAACTGAACAAATTAAAAGGTGAAAACGCCAGAAAAAACCCGTTGGAGCTGAAAAACCTGCCGGAATTAATCTGTACCGGCTCTGGGTTACAAATCAAAGGGATTTGAGCTGAGCGCTAGTGCCATAGGTCGACCATGCACATAAGTCACGTCCTGTACGTTCAAACACAATGTGTACAGACCCAGATAATCCGTGCAGTAAATTATGGGAGCGATTGATTTTTGATAACAGGCGGAGTCATTAACAATATTAAATGGCTTCTGGATGTCCTGGAAGTACCTGACGGTCTAGTGGCTCAGTGTTTTGCATTATACCGGGTGATCCATTTAACTTGAGACCGCCGCAGAGCGCGAAAACGGTGAGTTTTTTATGAATCCGTTCAGATGCAAGTTCTTGGGTGCAATAGGGGAGAGTTAATGATGATTTTTCAAGGTTTTTTCAAGGTCAAAAATGTCTTTTTCATCGGAATACATAGTTTTTATTACGGAATCTTAATGTACGTTAAAACAAATACACAATTTTTTTATACGATTGCAACCTAAGTAGATAGAAAATGAAACATATGTTTTTTTTTTGATGGGCAAGAGTATCGAGACTTTCTACAACACCATTTACCAGAGCTAATGGACGATATGCCACTTCAGGAAAGGGCAAGTACATGATTTTAAGATGATGACTGCCCTGCTCATTATGCCAGAATTTTATGTGAAGCGCTGGATCGGATAAGGTGCTAGGTCACCAGATTTAACCCCTATCGATTTTTTTGTATTGGGCCATCTAAGAGAAGTTCTATATTCGAGGAGCTCTCACTACATTGGAAAATATGATGTAGCTCATAAGATATGCTTGTGAAGCAATCAATAAAAAAACTTACCTTAGGTATCATGAAGGCTTTATAAAATGGATTGATCAGCATCATTTTGAACATTTGTTATAATGAATTTAAAGATTTTACTATATGATAATTACGTCATTTATGCTTTCGTGAGAAGAAAAGCATTTCTGACAAACCATGTAATTATTGGAAAATTAGTAGAATGAATAAATACTGAAAGTAGACAATGTCGACCTTCCTCTAATAATGAATGAACTACCATCGTAACTTCGGTAATCACAGTGTACGAGTAATGCGAAATCAAAAGCCAACCCGTCTAGTGGTTTAGTTCCCCACCGCTTAAAGTTGAACAACCGAGTTGACATTTTTCATTGGTTCTCGTTTCTACCAGTACTGTAATAAATTGGCCTCGTGTTAAGCAGTTACCAATTAGACCAGGTGGTATCTGTTTTAAAAAGCATGCAACTGGATGTTTTCCACATGATCGAAATAGTGTGTTTCAGTACAGAAATGATAAATTCACTATGCATGTAATTATTTAAAATTCTCCAAAATTTTAGTCTTCCTTCAGCTAATATATGTTGAAAATGAATCATCTTAGGGAAAAATTGCAAAGAATAGAATTTCTCAATTCAATTTATGAAAGATTAGTATGATATACAGTGAGAAGTATAAAAAGGTGGAAACATTACTTTGCAATTCGGAAATATAAAAATCAGTAATTAATATTGAATGTTAAATCATGTCTATAGTATTTCATAAAAATTATTCACATATGAAAGGGCTCTCAAACTTTATAACGCATTTAAAAAAATTTAAATCGGTTGTTTGGAACAGCTCTTGTAGTTTATTAAGAATTACTTTTCAATAGTGCTTACTATTTTTGGTATATTAAAATTTTTATTTGCGATTTTAAATGAGCTAAGTCGTATGTGAAATTGTTTCGTGAAGCTTTCTTTTCTTTGCAATTTTCCTTTAAAATTCAGGGTTCTTAAGATATATCTGCTGTATGAAAAAAATAGGTACTAACACGACCGCAGGTTAGGGTGGCTGAACACTCAGTTTTGAGTATATCCTGGGAGGGACGTAGAAGGGTCTGATGAAGCCTAAATGTTAAATTACCCTTTCACTGATCCAGAATACAGAATTAGTATTCTGTGTCCACCTGTGATAAGCACTGGTACTCAAAAGATTAGAAGAGCAGAACTTTTAAAAATGAAAACCAGGAATTGAGTTAATTGTGATTAGATGCTGGGTTCTGGAAACAACATTTCCAGAAGCCGCCACTGGTTAAATCCATATGAATGAAAAACTAAAATAAACCGAACCCGTCGTCTTGCAAAAGTGAAAAGTTTGTTAAACTTTGACTATAAAAAAGGGACAAAATCCTTTTCTGTGGGAATCGTTCAGCATAAAAGGTATATATGATACTCCTACCAGAACAAAAGTGATTTACTCGTTTTGGGTCCACAGGCACGAAACGTTTCAATCACCCTTCAAGAACGAGTATTTTATACACGTTATGAGTTGGTGTAGCAATAAATATGGATAAGGGAATCTTTTCAGCGTTCGGTAAAATCAGATGATTCAAGGTTAAAAGGTAAAGGCCAACGACGATGAAAAAATAAAGACTACTCAACTTATCTATAAATTATTTCCCTCTAGGGAAAAATATTCTCATACTACATGTGGGGTGTGATTGCTAAAAAAAAATTAGTTTATAGAATAAGCTTGGAGCTCTACATAAATTATCAATCCAAGCTTAGTTTATTTCAGACTTATGGTTCAACAAGTATACTAGCTTTCTTCAAGCGCGTTTTCGAATTTAGATCTACGTATTTTCATTGGGTAATTTTAAGTACTTGATCCAATTAAAATTACAGCTATGAGAGCAACTTAAGCGATTTGCTTCCTAGCAAACTCATGTGACTTGAATATGCCTACAATGACTGTATTAATCCGCCACCGCCACCGAAATGCCGTGTGTAGGGTAATTTGAAATATACGCGAATATATATTTTCTATTTCGGTTGTCATTTCGTTCAGTATTTCACAGACAGGTGTATTAGACTTCCGGAAGTAGTTATGAGTCATACACAAAAATATAGACCGACGTCAAGCGTATTTAGTGATATATGCAACTGTTTCCGAGCAGAGACAATGGGTAATATACTTGATATACGAGAGGTATTTCAAATTTTTCATGTCCAAGATACTGTTACATTCACCATAATCCGTATTGGTGGTAGCACCGACTATTATCCGAACTAGACCAATTTATTCACCTTTTTTAATTTTGCGCTTTAGTCAATCGTTATCGATATCTGGCATTCAACGACAAAACTGCTTATCAAATGAATACTACCTGAACAAGAAGCATGATGATGACACTAAGACAAACTATACTTGAAAATGCTCGATACAGACTTTACTGTTGAAAATATGACAACACTGTGACGACCCTTTTCATTCATACCACAAATTGTAGTAACTGGGCATAAAAATTCAGCGATTTTGATTTATTGTTTGATACGTCTTTCTTGCGACTTAATTTATTTGTGAAAATAATAGTAACGCTTGGGGTCAGATTGATATCTTAGTTTCATTTGCTTAAATTAACTTGACCTGTATCTGTGCGTATGTATGTATGTATCTATCTATCAATCTAACGGAATCTTTCAAAGTAATTTTAACCTACATCAAGACGTTCAATTAATATACAATGAATACAAAGATTTTCAAATTAATAGGAAAAAATTAATATCATAAAAAAAAATGATTTTGAGTTTCATATTTGCAATAAAATTTGAAAGATTTGAAAATCATAATTTTTAAATTCAAATAGAAATGTTTAACTGAATGTTGAACAAAAAGTCCAGTTTTTGTTTTCCTATATACTATATTTAACTTTCAATAAGACTAAAAAATAAAAAAAATAACATTTAAAAAAGCTGTCAATACATTTTAACATCAAAGCGCACGAAAAAGAAATAAATATTTTTCATTATAAAGATTCTTATTAATTATCAATAATAATTAAACGATTTTTAAGCTTAAAATGACGCTAAACTGACATATATATCTGTATATATCTGTATATATATATATATATATATATAACTTAAATGACCGATCCGTTAGGATTAGTTTTTAAAAATATTTATTTTGCGAGAAAACCGAATTACAAGATGCTCGTCTTCTCGATTCTAATTCTGAACTAACTGTATAATAATGCAAAATACAATGGCTTGAATGTACATTAAGATAAGCGAATATCATATTACATAGGATGTGCGATGCACACTGCACCAAGATAAAGTCCGAGGAATGCTGACTAGGACGTTCTTCCTCTGACCATGATACATAACTCCTCCACCCCTAGAAGGAAGCTTCTCTTGGAAGTTGAACTTCTTTTTTCTTATCTCTTGTAGTAGGCTTCACTGCTCCACCCTTAGTACGTCTTGTAGGATTCGAACCTGTGCTCCTTACTTCCGCTAGTTCGATGTCGACTTCTAACTTTGCTGTTTGCTTGATTTTCCATCTTCTATATACTAGGTACACAATAGCAATCGAACATACGAAGTATAACAAAATGGTCCAAATACTGGGTTTTCCAAAATTTTGCATGGAATTATCTTCATAAATTGGCATAATTGAATTGACTTGAAGTTCTGGTAATTTAAGCGTTTTGAGAATAATTTCTGTGTCTGGAATATTTTCTTTTACGAAATGGAAGTCCACCTTGTTAGATACGAGGGGTTTTCCATAAGTTTTCTCTTGGAAATTAATTTCTCTGTCTTGAAAGAAAAGCTGACATTCACTGGCTTTAATTAAGAATATTCCAATCATTGACTTTGTTTCGATTTGCTCCTCGCATTTAATTTTTAGTTTTTCTTCAGTAGTAAATACTGCCAAATATTGATTGATTTCTGCAATTAATTCAATATGGTTTCCTTGAATCTGGAGCTTACTATATTGACATGGCTCCGGGCTATTTTAGAATAATTGACGTTTCGCATTGAGCTCTGTGATTGGCTAATAGACTGTTAGGACATTGGATAATTCTACCTTGGTTACACATACCATATAGGGGTTTAACATCAAACTGATCGTTGCTCAATAAGTATTTAAAATTCGGAATGATTGTGACGTGTTCTGATTCATACACAGTCGGAATGGGTAGCATATAATAAAGATTATATTTCTTATTATAATCTATAGGTACTGATAAAAAATAACTAATTTGGTTTTCCTCGATCTTACAGCTAATTGAAATGATCGATTCGTAATCTACCATATTTTCATACTTAACTTCATATGGCAACTCATTCTTATAAAATGATGAAATTTTGCGGAGTTCTTGGAATAAGTCCATGGTTTTTATAATACTAGGATGTATGGTTTTCAATTTGCAAAAAGTTATTGAATTTTCAATATCTTGCATAATATTTAATATTGCATTATAAAGAATAATCAATTGATTAAGTAAGTCTTTAGCTGTGAGAATATCCTGGTGTGTAGTCTGATTTAGCAAAACATATTTCAATTGTATTATACTGTTTCTGAGTACTCGTTCGTTATGTTGTATATTTTGAACAGTCTCATTGAATTTTCCGACAAGTTGGCTATTCACTGAATATTGCATTTTCAGTTGATTTTGGATTTGATGCTGATTATATTGTAAATGTGACAATATCTTATCAATACGTTCACCATCTTCGGCGTCTAAATTTCCTGTTACTGCTTTTACAAAACTTCCAATGCCATTAAAGAATCCTCTCTTAGTTCGAGATTTCTGAGAATGAAATTTTATATATTCGATTTTCTCTTGAATTAAATTCCTTATGTATAGTACTATCTTATGATAATTATCTAATTCATTATTGATTCTGGAGTAATTCTTATAACTATGTCCTAGGTTGTTATACTGAATATTCAAATTTTCATATTCTTTGAATAAGGGGGATAGATCATAATAATGTACGAATGTATGTCTTGTCTTTTGTAATCGAGCTGTACCTAAATTGATTGGTAGAATTCCTAGGTTGTTGGTTATATTTCTTATTTCTGCTCCATGTCCGAGGTAGACGAGGAGTCTGAAATAGTAAATTTGAATTGGTATGGTTTCTTTCTAGGTCTTTTAATATTGGATAAGTGAATATTTTTGGAAGTATTTGGATGGGTTGGGTAAATTTCTGCCTTTTTTAATTCTTTATCTATATGAACTATTTTTTCTTTCTTATATTTATTATTAGTTTTCTGTTGTTTTTGTTTATTCTTAACATATACCTTGTTAGGAATTTCTGGAAGCGGTTCACGCTTTTCATTTTCTTTGCTTATAACTTTTTCCTTATTCTTAATTAATTTTTCATTCAAATTTCTATATAATAACTTCATTTTTTCCTTATGACTATATACGTAATTGTTCATTAATTGCTTATCTATCTCTAAGTTGAAAGGAGATTCCGTATTTAAATGTCCTGTAATTATTTCGTGAGGCTTAAGATTGGTTACTGAGTGTATCGTGTTATTGTACGCTAATATGGCGTAATTAACCTTCATTTCAATTGGTTCATTTTTATATTCAATTTGGTTATTCAATAGTCTCAAATGTTCAATGAGGGTTGAATGAAAACGTTCGACAGTTCCATTCGATTCTGGATGCTGCGAGCTGATAAAATGTACGTCAACTTTATGGGTATCTAAAAGTTCCTTAACTACTGAATTCTTTAATTCGGTACCATTGTCAAAAATCATCTGTTCTGGTACACAGTGATGCGTAAAATACTTAATAAATTAATTGGCGACTTCTACACCTTGTGCAGAGTTCAATATATAGGCTTGTCCGTATTTTGAAAATGAATCTGTTATTGTCAAAAATTTCGATTTTTCTAAAGAAATAGTATCTACGTATAAAATCTGAAATGGTCTGGTAGGAGTAGGTGTGATATTGTATTGAAGTTGTAAAGGGTGTCTGTCGTATTTTGTTAATTGGCATATTTCACATTCATTAATATATGTTTGTATCGATTTCCTTAAGTTTGGCCAATAATATGTCGATCGAATTCTTTTGTCTGTCTCATCAATTCCTCGATGATTGGTTTTACCTTCGTGAAAATTTCTGATAGTTTCTATTATTTCATTTTGGTCAGTAATGTCTATCAGTTTCTTTGTACATCGTACAAGATTAATTTGAGAATTTTTAAAATATGTCTGAAGAACTGTACTAAATTTTTCATAGACTGGATCTTCAAAATATAAGTAATATTTAACTTTAGGTGCGATAAATTCTTTCACAAATTTGATTGTGTCAGCCTCAAAATTATTTTTTGATAATTGAATTGATATTCTTTGTTTATTGGTATGTAATTTTCTAATAACGGGATCAGCTGGTTCAAAATTTACTTCTGAAATAATAATCTGATTTTTTGCAAAATTAATAGGTGTATCAATTATTGGTATCATCTAAATCATTATCGTCAATATTATCTAAATCATTTGGTTCGGGTACGATTGATTGGTTATCGGTTGGATTAGGAATATTGGAAACATTGGATGTACTAGGTTGATTTCCAAAATTGTTATTGAATTCTTTCATAAATTTTGCCAATGGAGTCGGTGCTCGTGCTTCGTTTACATTGACTTCTATTCTAGAGAGAAAATCTGCGTTTGTATTCAATTTACCTTTTTTGTAAACAATATCGAAATCGTGCTCTTCAAGTCTTAATCGCCATCTTAATAATTTTGAACTGGGGTCTTTTACAGAGAAAAGCCACTGTAAGGGTTTATGGTCCGTAATTATTACGAACTTACGGCCAAAAATATAGGGCCTAAAATATTTAATAGACCAAACAATAGCCAAAAGCTCTTTTTCTGTGGTACTATATCGTGTTTCTGATTCGCTTGAAGTTCTAGAGGCATACGCTATGGGCAAATCTGAACCTATTTTTCCTTGTGATAACACAGCTCCAACTGCAAAATTACTAGCGTCGGTCGTGAGGTTAAAAGGTTTGGAAAAATCGGGATATTGAAGAATTGGATCATTTGTCAAAAGGGTCTTACATAATTCGAAACATTTAATGTAATCAGTATCTTTTGGATCAATAATAGCATCTTTTTTCAATCGTCTAGTTAGTGGTTTAGTAATTTTTGCAAAATCTTTTATAAATTTTCTGTAATAACCTAAGAGTCCTAAAAATCCTTTAATTTGCTTCCTAGTAGTTGGTATGCTAAAATTTTGAATAGCTTTAATTTTGTCTGGGTTTGGCTTCACGCCATCAGCTGTGACAATGTGTCCTAAATATGAAACTTCTTTCCTAAGAAATTCAGATTTATCTAACTGGATTTTGAAGTTTGACTGACGTATTCTTTCAAAAACTTCTTTAAGTCGTAAAATGTGTTCCTGAATACTTGTACAAAAAATAATTATATCGTCGAGGTACACTAAGCATTTTTCATTTTGAATACCTCTTAATACATTATCCATCACACGTTGGAAGGTTGCAGGTGCATTTTTTAATCCAAAGGGCATACGAGTGAATTCATAATGTCCATTTTCTGTATTGAAAGCAGTTTTTTGAATATCTTCTTCCGCCATTTCTATCTGGTGGAAGCCAGAAGCTAGATCTAAAGTTGTAAAATATTGACAGCGACCTAATTTGTCCAATAAGTCTGTAATATTAGGTAACGGATAACGATCACCTATAGTTTTTTCATTTAATTTTCTGTAGTCTATGACTATACGCCATTTCTTTTGACCTGAGGCGTCAAGTTTTTTCGGTACTACCCACAGGGGAGAACTCCATGCAGAGTTGCTTTCTCGAATTATACGTTGGTCAAGCATACTTTGAATTTGTCGTTGAACCTCTTTTTTATGAATTTCGGGATATCTATATGACTTTGTGTAAATGGGGATTTCGTCAGAAGTGCGTATGTGATGCTTAATTTTGCTAGTAAATGTTAAATAATTTCCGTCAACATGGAAAATGTCTGAATACTCTTTAACCAATTTAATAATGGCTTCCTTTTCTTCTGCGTTCATATGAGTAGTTCTAATTTTCGATATGTCAAATTTATATTTGTGAAAATTGAGTGAATTAATATTTGGAGGATAAGAATTTTCTGAAAAGTCGTATTCGTTGAAATTTTCTACCGTTATAGCATTAGAGATGTCAAATGAAATCGTTTCTTCGGATGGATTTAATACTGTGCAAATTGCTTCGTGATTCTTAACAGTTGTCAGGCATTCTGGAATTTCTATACATGAAAGTTTTCTGTACGGGATAATAACTTCGCCATTCGCTACATTTTTGACATTGATTTTGATCACTTGTTCTGTTCTAGGTGGTAAATTAATAATGTAATTTGAGGAATGATTAATTTGGTGGTATCTCAAAGGAATTTTGGCTGAGGGAGTAACTAAATGATTACTACTCAAATCAATGTTGGCATTTAATACATTTTTCAAATTGTCTAAACCAAGCAGACATTGAAAATGGTCATGGAACTTGAATAAATGAAATTTCATGAAAACATCTGGATTATTGAAAATCTTTGAAGAAGGCATGATCATACTATATTTTTCGATAGATGTACCATGTGCTGATGAAATTTGGAAAGGTTCATTTTCAATATTATTGGGAAATAGTTTTTTGGCAATATCAGGGTGAATAAAAGATTTTGTGCTACCTGTATCAATAAGTACCTTAAGATTATAGTCTGGGAAAATTATAAATGGTAATTCACTACGTTTATCGGATAAGCTCATTAATTCAAACTTACTGATCTTGTCGGGGCTGTTTCGTCTAAAAAATTCTGAGAATTTTCCTTTTCTTGGAAATATTCAAATCCTTCGAAATTAGGATTTTTATTATATGACGTATTTTCAGTTTTTTCAGGTTGGTCTGAAATATTGAAAGAACATTCACGAACTTGAGAAAGTCTTGGATTTTGGTTAGAATTTCTATTTTGGAAATTCGAATTGTTTGGTTGATTAGTATTTCTCGTAGATATACTCATAGGGATAGGTCTCGGAAGGTTTTGTTGGTTGACCTGATTTGGTCTGAAGGCGTTGAAATTATTATTTCTGTACTGGTTCGTAAAATTGGGTCGAAATTGTTGACCTGGGTTAAATGGTCTCGAAAATTGTGGTCTGGGGTTATTGAAATTATGCACAGGTGGTCTTACTAATTGTCCTGCATTGAATTTCTGGTGATTATTAGTATTTACAAATTTGTTTTTGTCGGATCTGGGTTTTTCATGTTCTAATTGAAAAACGTTTGTTAAAATATTCAGAGCTTCATTCAAGTCTGATGGGTTTTTAGTTCTCATGAGCGAACCAAGAGGATCTTTAAGTCCTTTCAGAAATACTCGTAAAGCTACGTTTTTACAAAATTCACACAAAATTGGCGTCTCATTAGCATTGATGTGCGTAGTGAGGAATGCAATTTGTAGATTCAATAGACTTTGCACCTTATTGAAAAATTCAAATGGAGACTCGCTAGTTTGTTTCAATTCGCAAATTTCTATATTTAGTGTGAAGATATCGCGTTTATCTGCGTATGTGTTCAATAAAGCTAACTTCAAATCTTGCCAGGTTCTAATTATGTTACTACTGATATTAATTGCTGCACTACCTTTGATTTTTGCTAAAATACTAGACATCAGGTATTCGTTTTGAAAATCATCTTCTCCTGGTCTCTAGAATTTATTCACTAACTTTTCGCAAACGTCGATAAATCTGGGCAACAGTTCTTGTTGACCATGCAAGTCTGGTATCATATTCAAATATTCGGGCCTTAATATCATCGTACTTCTGATATTATCTGTTGATTGATTTTGCATGATTGATCGATTATTACTTAATATGCTAGGTCTTAAATGAAAATCTACTAATACTTGTTGGATATGTTCCGTATCCGATGAGTTAGAATCAGAATCTGAGTCGCGTTGCAAATTGTTTCTCGAATTGTCCCTATAAGACATGTGTACTTACAGTAAGAATACAATCCGTCCCATGTGTCCAAGCATGTTCCAGGCGTGGTCACAGAGAATAGCCCTTCTTCCTTCAGCTACCCTTCACTGATGGTGATGGCTTCTCAAACGGCTACCTAATCACCGTTCTGGGATCCTGGTTTCTCTTCGATGCCGGTATCGCACGTATCGATGTTCCTTCGAACTTGCGCCCGATCAATCGCGGTTGGTACGTTGAGCCAATGAATCGTTGAAACGAAAACCGAAAATGTCCCTTTTTTGGCTTGACTCAATCCTTTACTGGCTGCGCCACTTAAATGACCGATCCGTTAGGATTAGTTTTTAAAAATATTTATTTTGCGAGAAAACCGAATTACAAGATGCTCGTCTTCTCGATTCTAATTCTGAACTAACTGTATAATAATGCAAAATACAATGGCTTGAATGTACATTAAGATAAGCGAATATCATATTACATAGGATGTGCGATGCACACTGCACCAAGATAAAGTCCGAGGAATGCTGACTAGGACGTTCTTCCTCTGACCATGATACATAACTTATATATATATATATATATATATATATATATATATATATATATATTACAATGAAGATTCTTTTTTAGTTAATTAATCACTATTGTTATTTTAACGTGTTAAAAATCATTGTATTATTGAACTTTCCATAGCTGCTGAATAAAGTATTAATAATTTGTTACTTTTCGGTACGGTTTGCAATTAAAGCTTTTCATTTCTTTATGTTTTGATCCTAAAACAGACATAAGTGGTGCAATAGTTACTCAAAATATCGCTTATTTGGCCAGTAAATAGTTGAAAACTCATTTGGTAATTATAATGTTTTCGTTTTAGTTCTAATAAAAAGAACAAATATATTCATTCCTAAAATTTTACTCTAAACTGTATTCAAATTTTGTTGGTGTAATTAAAAAATATGTTTTAACTTTAAATAAATCACAATATTTTTAATTAAAAAAATGAATTAATTAGTTTAAAATGATGCAGATCAAATTATTTTCAATACTTTTATCGATTTTGTATGAAAAACTTAGTTTGCATTTCTTCTTAGAGTAATTGGACAATAGGTAGGACTTTTGAATTTGAAAAAAAACCTTTTTGGTGTGAGACATCATCACACCAAATTTCTTCAAAATCGGTTACATAATTTTTGCTCAGTAATTTTGTAATCAGGAAATATAAAAAAGATTAATATTGCAAATCAAGCAACGTCTAAAGTAAGGCTGCTAAACTCTTGAAAATTCAATCACACATAAATTTAAATCGATTAAATAGGTTTAAATAGGTAGTGTGTAAAATTGGATCATGAAGCTTTGTTTTCCGTTGCAATTTTTTGTTAAGTTTGTAATAATTTGTTTAATGAAAATTTAAAGACATGTTTCCCGCGTGAATCTACGGGTAGTGAAATTATAATTTTTGGTAACATTTTGGAATCACTAAAACAAAAATCTTGGATCATATAGGAAAAATCCATATCTCTACCTCTGATCTGAAACTTGTAGGTCTGTACCAGCTTCAATTTTTCATCATCTGTGTGAAAAAACTTATTTGCCACTCTTCTGAAACTTGTCCTGTGATAATCATATATGTTTGCTGTCCACTAATTAAAAACACATGCTATCGACTGAATAGCTTCACTTGCTCGACTGCCTCGACAGCCTTTATCAAAGTATAAAACACGAAAAATAAAAAAAACGTTTATCTAATCACATTTAAAAAAAATATATCTACTTTTGTCCTCGAGCTGCAGCTTACGCAGTGCGGCCATTTCCAAAGAAAAACCAACTTTTTCCCATTGTCCGAGTGTGATAAGGGTATCCGAACTTTTTGTCGATGGACTTCTTTATTGGAAATCAGTCTGGTTTTTGTGTGCAGCCTGGATCTCGCAGTGTGAGGGTAAATAGTACATATTCTGTTAATTGCACAAAAAGCCAGGCGCTGTTTTCCGGAAATGAAACACTGGAAGAGATAAATGAGTTCCTGTACAGCTATTCTGCTTCGGGCGTTTTTATCGCTGAATAAGTATGCGCTGAACACGGAAAGTACAAAACGTTTTTCCAAAAAACTAACTAGGTATCAATCATAAGTCAGGCAACCACAAGTGTGTGTGCTTCGTAATTGTAATAAAAAACATGATTTGAACTCCCGACTGCCCTGGGCTAAATGCACTCAATTTTTATCGATAGAATACTAGCTTACATCTAAATATACTTCCATATTTTAACTTACTCTTAAAATATTTAGATCATTGAATACATAAAACGAATAAAATAGCATAATAAATAGAATATTGTAAATCATGAAACATTTTATGAAATAAAATATTGTAATGTCCAATATATTCACACCAATCTTTGCTTAAATGTTTCTGAGAGTAATGGGCTGGAGAAAAGTCATAGTATTAACAGTATGATGTTCACACCGTAGGTAAATACAAATTATGAATCGAATATACCGGGTGGTCCATTTAACTTGAGACAGCCGTATAGCGCGAAAATGATAAGTTTTTTGAGGAAAACGTTCAAATGAAACTTCTTGAGTGCAATGGGGGAGAGCTAATGACGAATTTTATTTCCGCAATTAACAGCATTTTCAAGGTGAACCATTTTTTTAAAACATATATCTTTTATTACAGAATCTTACTCTAGGAGAAAAAACATATCTTTTGTTTACAAAATTTTGAAATCCGATCGCTACTTTTTATTATGCCTGCCAACTTCAATACACTTATGAATCCATTTAATGAAGCTTTTATGATACCCAGGGAAAGTTTCTTAATTGATTGTTCTACAAGCATATGCATATATATATATATATATATATATATATATATATATATATATATATATATATATATATATATATATATATATGTTTGCGTTAAGTGTGCAAAGAACCACGCTACCAAAGATTGCTCAAAACCGAAAGATCTTCCCGCAAAGTGCTCTAACTGCGGTGAGCCCCATCCGGCCAACTATAGGGGTTGTGAAATTGCCAAACAGCTCCAGAAACGTAAAGATGAAGCTAGAAAACCACCTACAGCCCGAAGAGAATTTATCTCCAATACAGCTAGGCCAGGCGTATCATACGCACAAGCCGCTGAAAATCAGCATATACCCAGTTCAGTTGCAACCTCAAGTAACGTGGTACAAGACCTTAGTCAAATGTATCTTAGCCTGATGACAATGTTTAAACAAGTCAACGATAGACTCGACAGGCTAGAAGTCCAAAGTACTGTTGCTGCTACCAAACATTAATGGACAGAAAAGACTTGAGAATTGGTACCTGGAATGCTAATGGCATTCTAAACAAAAGGGCGGAGCTAGAGGTATTTTTGGTAACCCAAAATATAGATGCATGTCTGATTTCCGAAACACATTTCACTAAAGAATCATACCTCAAGGTTCCAGGGTATAAAACCTACCATACTTTTCACCCGGAGAACAAAGCGAAAGGTGGAAGCGCAGTTATCATCAAAGAGTCGATCAAGCATCATGAAGAGAAGCACATTCAGGAAGCGGAAGTGCAACTTACACTAGTTTCTGTTAATTCTACAAAGCAAAATCTGATAATTGGAGCAGCTTACTTCCCACCAAGGCATAATTTAAAAACGTCTGACTACAAAGAATTTCTCAAACAAGCAGGTGAAAGATTTATAATTGGAGGAGACTTTAATGCAAAGCACGTTGACTGGGGCTCAAGACTAACCACTACCAAGGGTAGAGAATTGCGTAATGCGATCAGAGAGCTGGGATGTGAATATCACTCTTCAGGTAAGCCCACCTACTGGCCAACGGATGTCAACAAAATACCCGATCTGTTAGACTTTTTCATAACAAAGAAAGTTTCTCCCAATTTTTTGGAGGTTGAAGAAAATTTTGATATGGATTCAGACCATTCTGCGGTTATAATTACTCTCAGCGAAACAATAATTAAGAAAGAATCTCGCCCTATGCTGGTCAATAATTCCACTGATTGGGATAACTTCAGACATAAAATTGAGAATAATATCAATCTAAATGTTTGCCTGAAAACAAATCAACAACTAGACTTTGAAGCAGAAAAGTTCGTGAAAATCATTCAAAATGCTGCGTTCGATAGCACTAAACCATCTACTCATATTACTAAAGGAAATAACTATCCGACAGAAATAAGAGAATTAGTGGCTGAAAAACGGAGGGCCCGGCGTAAATGGCAACTTTCGAGAGATCCAATAGACAAAAATATTCTTAATAATAAAACGCAAAAGCTGAAGCGAGAAATTCAACAACTTAACAATACATCTTTTAACAATTACTTAGAATCATTAACTGATCGTAAAGATTCTGGTTATTCTCTGTGGAAAGCAGCAAGAAGAGTCAAACGACCAATCACATCAAATCCTCCCATAAGAAGAAGTGATACTGGAGCATGGGCTAGAGACAACAAACAAAAAGCAAAATTATTCGCAGAACATCTAGCGTCAACATTCCAACCAAATGAGGTGAACTCTGAAACGATTCCTGAAGGTGTCGCTAGCAATCTTCTGGAAGACATTCCCTTCGTTACCCCCAAAGAAGTGACCAACGAGATCATGACCAACCTCAATCCAAAAAAGGCCCCAGGATTTGACCTCATCACTGGAGAAGTCCTGAAACAGTTACCGAAAAAAGGTATAGTAATGTTGACATACCTATTCAACGCAGTCATTAGGTTGAAATACGTGCCTGAAATATGGAAAGTCGCAGAAGTGTTGATGATTCCCAAGCCAGGAAAGCCACCAAATGAAGTTAAATCTTATAGACCCATATCACTGTTGCCTATTATTTCAAAATTGTTTGAGAAGCTGCTACTCAAAAGACTTAAGCCACTTATTGAAAATAATGGTTTGATCCCTGATTATCAATTCGGATTCAGAGATAAGCACTCCACCATTGATCAAGTTCATCGCATCACGAACATCATAGAATCAGCTTTGGAGGAAAAAGAATATTGCACTGCATTATTTCTAGACGTCGCCCAGGCTTTTGACAAAGTCTGGCATGAAGGACTCATCAACAAATTAAAAATACTCCTTCCTAACCAATATGTAGAAGTTATCAGGTCATATATTTCTGATAGAACTTTCAGAGTCAAGCAAGAAAATGAGTATTCTGACCTTATGGATATCAAAGCTGGAGTACCTCAAGGAAGTGTCCTGGGCCCAATATTATACCTATTGTATATTTGTGATATTCCAACGATGAGGGACGTAACGGTTGCAACGTTTGCAGACGACACAGCTTTGATTGCAACTGACAAGAATCTTGCTTTGTCTACTAACAAAGTTCAGACAGCTGCCAACGAATTAGTGACTTGGTCACAAAAATGGAAAATCAAACTAAATGAATTAAAATCGATCCATGTCTGCTTTTCTAACCGAAGACAGATAAATCCTGATCCAATAAGCGTTAATGGGACCACCGTACCACGAGAAGCTAACGCTAAGTACCTAGGTACGACCCTTGACACAAGACTGAAATGGAAACATCACATCAAAAAAAAGCGGGAAGAACTAAATCTTCGCTACAAACAATACTACTGGTTATTGGGAAGATCCTCAAAACTGTCCCTCTATAACAAAATCATGATCTATAATCAGATTCTCAAACCTGTTTGGCTCTACGGTTGTCAACTGTGGGGTTGTTCGAAAGATTCTAACATCGAAATTATACAAAGATTCCAAAATAAAGTTTTAAGAGCTATTGTTAATGCCCCTTGGTACATTCGTAATAAGGATATTCATCGCGATTTGAATATACCTCTGGTAGTCGACGAGATCAAGAGAATGGCGGCCAGGCATGAAGAAAGGCTCCATCACCACCCAAACGCAGAAGCTCTTCAGCTGCTGGACAACCACAACGCTGTCCGACGATTGAAGAGAACCAAGCCATACGAATTAGTGTAGTGCTTTGGTGCATAGAGCAGAGCATGTGTACGAATTTGTAGTTATAGTGTTAACGTAATCTAAAGGACATCGATGGATTTACTTTAGTGATAAGTATTAGTTTGTAAGAATTCAAAGGAAAATTAATGGTTGATCAGTTTGATCAGTTTTAATATGAAGGCATTATGCCCCCATAAAACAAAAAAAAAAAAAAATATATATATATATATATATATATATATATATTTGAGAGGGGTTAAAACTGGAGACATAGCAGGCCACATACCTCATCCGATCCATTGATTACGGTATGCCCGATCCAGCACTCCCCGGTAAATTCAGGTATAATTGGCTAGGCAGTGATCATGTATAAACCACATACTTGCCCTTTCTTGGAGTGGTATGTTAGCTCCGGTAACATCGATATTTTTGCCTATCCAATGTTCATTCAATAAAAGATGGACCGATCAACCTGTTATCAATAATTCCCCACCCTGATTTGTAAAACCAGACTAATCTGAGAAAAACAGACAAAAGAAAAAAAATCGGTTCAATTCTATTCAATTTCCTGCCCACTGAGAAAATGCGACTCAGTCAATAATGTCCAAAGAAATGATAACGGCATTATCTACCGTTGCGGTATGGAAACGTTTCGAAAATGAACAAATGTTTAATTTTTCATCTACTTAGGTTACAATCGGTTAAACATTTTTTTTGAACAAAGGTATTTGTTTTTCTCGTAGATTAAGCAATCAGAAATACGAATGAACGTTTTCATCTAAAAACTCAAGTTAATTGGACCACCCGCTATAAAATGCTTCTTTTGAAAGGAAAAATCGTTTGGCAGCCCCGTCCGTTTGAGTCAGCATCATTTCCTTGAGCTACATCACTGATACAGAAGCCCGTTTCAGCTTCATTGCATATCACTTCATTTATTTGGAAAGTACTTTTGTAGAATTTAATGACGCTTTTTATAAAAAAAAAAGCACACGCAGATCTGAAAATAATTGTGGACTAACCAAATGGCGAGGATATTTTCTATTTTGAATACATACATTGGATTGAAACGTACCTCGACGCTCTTTATTCCCTTTCGAACACGGGAAATGCTGCGGCAAATGGGTTAAATGCATCTGCAAACACAACATTGAAAAACATCGTAGGAAAAATATCCGAGTGATGAGAGATTCCTGTTGTTGTTGTACTGTTTTGAATGGTTGCAAAAGTACGTTCGTATATGTATTCAGTTTCGAAAAATACATCGAGGAACTTGAACATGCATGGTACGATATATAGGTTACATTCACTGCTAGACATTTCTCCTATCATAGGCAATTTGAAAACGTAATAATCGTACATTTATGTATATGGCGTGCAAGAAACGAAGTCAAGTGGATGAACTCAGTACCCAGAACCACGTATTCATGTTTGTTTATACCGAGTAGAGGGGCTAGTTTCCAAGAGCTGCCCTTTTTGCAAAGATCCCTGAGTCCTAACCATCATACATCACCAGGTTCCAGTATACTATCCCCTAGTATAGTCTGCCTGTGGTACACTAATACCTCAGAGCGCCATATAATGTACGCCGAGGATTCCTCCAATTCGCTACAGGTCACCCACCACACCCCATTATATGCTGGAAGTGTTGTGCCCAGTTATGAGTCCCACCAACACTCTCAAGTGTCTCCTAAAAAGGAGAAACAAAACCTCCTACCCCCAATAACGATGCTTCTACATCCCGAGGAATGCTGCTCATCCATCCACTTCTCTGTTTTCTTTTTGATTCTTAATGCAGATCCCCCTTACGGCTTACGTATTCTGCTAGCCAAAGTGTGATTTTCCGTAATAATGCAATTAACAGCAGTTTGGTGTAAACTATAATTTATAAGGCGTCCCACGGTTGGTTTACTTCGCGAATGGTAAACTGGATATGTTTTTGTTGTTTATCGTTGACGTTTTCTTTGTTTAGCTTTTGTTGTAGCGTTTTAACATTCACTATAAGATTATTTGGAGACCATTCAAACAAAATGGTGTAATTTAAACAAAGGAACTGTGACGCGTTTCGATTTAATATTGAAGAAGAGTTCCACCATGGAAGATTATCTAGAATCTACATATTTGGCATCAGTCAATCCATTGAAAATGTAATGCAATGTCAAACTAAATCAGCTCACAACATATCAGATAGATTTGCAGACCGACAGACCAACAGAATAACAGACCAACAGACTGACTGACCGACTACCCGACAGACCGACCGACAGACAGACAGAAAGACCGACCGACCGACCGACCGACAGACAGACAGACAGAAAGACCGACCGACCGACCGACAGACAGACAGACAGACAGACAGACAGACAGACAGACAGGCAGACAGGCAGGCAGACAGGCAGACAGGCAGACAGGCAGACAGGCAGACAGGCAGACAGGCAGACAGGCAGACAGGCAGACAGGCAGACAGGCAGACAGGCAGACAGGCAGATAGGCAGACAGGCAGACAGGCAGACAGGCAGACAGGCAGACAGGCAGACAGGCAGACAGGCAGACAGGCAGACAGGCAGACAGGCAGACAGGCAGACAGGCAGACAGGCAGACAGGCAGACAGGCAGACAGGCAGACAGGCAGACAGGCAGACAGGCAGACAGGCAGACAGGCAGACAGGCAGACAGACAGACAGACAGACAGATCGACAGCAGTGGCGGCTCGTGATTAGATGGTAGTGTCAGAAGCTGAGCATTCCCTTCCCCTCCACCATTTGTTACACTGCACTTTACGATTTTTTTTCTTTTTGTATGGTTGTGTTCTTCTAATACATTGAAGGGCGTGTGATATAGATAGAATTCAGGTACTAGTACTATCTCGATACAGCTTCGGAATATTTTATTTTTGAATAAAAAAATCTCTAAAGGATTACACTCACTTTTATAGCTTTTAATTGTATGTATTTTGCAACGTGCTAATGGGAAATGCTGAAACACTAAAAACCAAAATTGTAAAAGGTTACTTTCCACATGTACTAAAAAAATTTCGATAGTCGAACGGAAATTCACACGCGATTGAAGCACCGATCATGATCAGCTAGCTACGCATCTTTGTGACTGAATGGCGATGTTTTATAATGCTGTAAGATTGGCAAACATAGGTACAGATAAACGCGTGGAAAGTAAAAATTTAAATTACTCTACGGGATCGTGCAAGCCTCAAAATTAAATAATACCTTCACCACCTGAACAGGAAACGTGTCCGATTTACTGCCGATTAGATTTCCTAGAAAATGAAAAGGATATAAAGCAAGGAAATTTCTGCCCTTATCTCTTTCCGGAAACATCCCGCATTAGACTAGTCCTTATCTTTCAACTATAAAACTGCCCCTTCCCCACCCTCACAGATTTCCGCTCGCCAAGCGAATCCTTTCCAATAAAAAATCATCCCGAATTTCTTTTGAATAAAGAAAAGGGACGCCATTCATATCTCCCGAAGATGGCAATAAATTTCATGGTTGGTGTCATCGAAACGAAATAAATTCTCAAGAAGGTGAAATTACGAGGGCACACCGGGGGCTGTAAATTAAATTTTCTCAGCCGATATCAGTTGAAGGCTTCTTATAATTTGTGGTATTGTTCAATGGAATTAAATTCACAAATTGGACGTTCGTATCAGATTTATTCCCTGGCAAATATTTGCTTTGAGGGACTAGATACAGGCGAAATAAGAAAGCGTATTATAGCTATATGGACGATGGAGCAAGGACCTAATCAGTTTAGTCGTCTTTTCGTTTTGTTAACTACGTTGAGACTGTTATAACATTATTCGGTCTGACTCTCTTCTACGGGATCGATCAGTATGCGTGATAAATGATATGTTTCCTACGATCTTAAGTTGACTTTGGAAAAGTTCTACTCTTCAGGTATCTCATATAAACAGTATACAAGATAATTTTTTTGAAGCTTTCACAACGTCAATAAGTCTAAAGAAACATTTGATGATTATCCACTTATATAAGGCATTCATTTCTACAGCTTATGCGTCTTAGTTGTTGGTTGCATTACATTTTATTCACGTGAAAATTGGCTACTCTACTCACAAGCACTGAAATTTAGTCTAGATTTATAGTACGGAGTATACTCTAAAGTTTTATAAAATTTCAAGAAATCAAGATAGTAGTTGGAGTAGAAGTAGGAATCTAGTTGTTTGAATTACTGAATTTGTATCTATAAAAAACAAAAGATTTGTGAAGGCAACTGCTAATACAAGTTTCAAACGTTATCGATGCCCAAAAATGACATGTAGTTTATGGGAGAAACAGTAGACTATTTTTTCTATGTTTCTTGCATATTCTTTTACCGGTTTTCCAATATATCCAACTTTTAGGTTTGATCTCGTTTCTACTTCCAACGCAGCGAGGGAAGTATTTTGATCACGAAAATTTGAGATTAAAAGTTTTTATCCGATATCTGTCGGTCTATCGGTTAGTAATAGTATTTCCTATCATTACAGTCTAAAAAAATTCCGAGTCAAACCATTTGACTACATTTTTTTATATATAACAAATTTTGTAGTATACAGATGAATTTTGTTATAAGAAATCCCTAAACATACAGCTCCTATAAGACTTTGAAGTGTTACATTTTATTAAAAAACGCAATAAACCATTTTATTCGCATCCTTGTCCCATATTTTGCGCATATACATCTCATAAAGTATACATAGGCCGATTCAATCCCTGGTCATCAACCACACTCATGCAAAAATTAAATATCTCAATGTTCACAGTAATCCAATAATTGATAAATATGTAAAACCATCGACATTCATGTCCGGGGGATTCGGAGCACTCTGACAGTTCAGTTAGTTTTTGCGACCAGTTCATTTTCATTTTGTTGTGATATAAACCTCCATATTTACAAATTCATATGTCATTTTGATATTTTAATTATTCATCGTCGATAATGGCTTGTCTGTTACTAACCTCTCGATGACAGTTGAGCTAATAATTTTTTCGCTATGGCTCTATAATATTGCGGATTAATTCCCAATACGATTTCAGACATCATTTTGCTTGAAGGTACTTTATGATTAATGCACCTCCATATTTGATCTAATGTATACAAATTGAATAATTTATGTGAAGCATATAATGCAAAAGACATTTTGAACATCGGCAAAAGATCGATATAAGCTTTGGACTCCAGTACTTGATCAATTTTTTTCAATATAGATGAATGTATACACATTTGTCTCCTAATTAAAAAGTGATAAATTTATGTGTATGCTCTCCTCTATGCACCAGACTTGCTATAGACATGCATGTTTCGTCTTTAGCCTAGACTCGTCAGTATGAGTTGATGATAAATTTATGTTCAATAGCTGTGAGTTGATGAGATCTGGACTTTTTTCCGCAATGGAATCCAAATCAACTGAAAATACTTTGTTGGAGATAAGCTGTTAAGCGCAAATTAATTACCACTGAATCAAAAAAATAAACTATTTCTGTATGTTGAGGGAAATGTGTGAATAATCGTTCCATTCCAATCTACCACTTCAAATTTTAGAATCCCTATAATTTCTTTCTCCTTACATCCTCAAAAAAATCCGAATAAGTGTTTTTATTTGTTTCATCTTTTGACGATAAAATAGATTTTTTATGCTTGCCATAGCATTAACTATGAATATTTCAGTAGTACTTTCCGAGATAAAGAGAGTCCAAGAAGTACCTGCAAGACGCTAGAGAGCTTGACAGACTGACGGAATTGAGTAACATTGTTTCTTCGTTATGAATATTTGATAAAACATGAAGAAAATGAATGAATGTGGAAGTTCATGTACGAAAATAAAATAATAATTCAGATAAGTTATGATCTCAGTGCGTTTTATTTTCATTTTAGAATTGTTTGCTTTAAATACATTCCAAGGTATATACAATAATTCCAAACAAGGGATTTTAGGCAAATATTTTAACAATCCAAAATACGCTCCACGCACGGACAATATTGTTAGTAAAAACAAAAAATGCAAGAACGTCATGACTAAATCCTAAAAATATAAACATGTTTCCGGTTGTTTCATAGAATTTTTTAAATTTCAATCACTTGAGAATGTTTGTGCAATAAAAAATATGCGTTGCTATTAAAAAAAATGTCGATGCCATCGCATTTCAAACCTCATCAGTGCAAAAATAATTTAAAAATAATTGGCGTCGAGTAGGTCGACTCTATACTTCTCACGCAATGGCGACACTTTGAAAATGAAGATTTGAATTTGATTTTGGAGCTGTTCTTCAGACCTCAATTTATTTAGATTTGTAGAATTCTCAAAATTTCAGTCTACCTAGTTGACGCTATTTTTTTAAAGGTGAAACGTCACTTTTATATACTTATTTAGGTAGAATGCAGTAATTTTTAGTATTAACAGTTGCTGAAACAGAAGCAGCACACGCTAAAGTGGTAGAGTAAACCTGGCAACCTGACAAAGGCTCGGCGTATCTACGAGTATTATATTTATAGACATGCGACCGTTCCTCGTTATCGCTTACACAGTAGAGTAAAAGCGTTGACCAATAATCGCGCGTTGTTGAACGGATACTTAGCTTTAGTATGTAGTACTCTACTGGCACTGGATCGATATCTCACAAAGTCGAATTTCAACATCACCTCACCACCTCCCAATCCCAATTTTGCTCCCCCTCTCCAAAATTTTTTTGGAAAATGATCGGAATCTGCCAAAAACGAGTTTTTTTTACTATTTTCGTGTTTTGATTTCCGAAAATTGCAAAGCTTTTTCGTGTCACTGTATAAAGTAGTGTCAAAGCTTCATCAAAATCTGAGAGTATTTTCCCAGTTATAAGGGGACAAAGATCACCGGATGGGGTTCAGACTATAAATACGGAGAAAAATAGATGAAATTTTTGTGTGTTTTACAGAACATCAACAAAAAATAAAATCTGGAATTCGGTATTTTTCGCGATCACAATACTTCCTCGCAAATTGACTTGGGAAGTAGAAGGGCAATTAGAAATTGTATTTAATCTAAACGAGCATTTTTCTCTTATTTGTCGGACTAAAATTTGGTAGAGTGTATTAGAATTCACAGTCCACTTTGACTGAGCACATCGAACCTGCTCCTGTATCTACAGTCTCTTCAAGTCTAGTACCAATGGACCATTAGTACTACAAGGTAGTAGCAACTTCTGGCAAGTGCTGCGAGGAGTACAATCCTCAATATGTTGGTGTTTTTTTTACCCAAAAGTCATTGAAATCGTAAAAAAATCCCGCGTTGTAGGCTTTTAGTACCTCTCAAAAACTCTGGGACTTGAGTTTCATTGCATTTTAGTGTTGCTAAGTTGAATTAATTAACATTTATGAGTAAAATAGTCTATAAATACATAAATATTTTCAAATAATTTTTAAGAGTTTATTCACCACATGATCCTATAGAGAAGCCGCCGCTGGTGAAAGACTGAACTATTGAAATTTTAATGAGCAGGTAGTTGTACGTGGATGGATTTTTTGAAGCGAGACCGATTGGGATCTGTAATTAGAATTACCAGGCTTCAATGTATGAAGCAAAGTAAGCATACGGAAAGCTGTTTAATAGTATGTAATTTACTTCTGTATCTGGACTGATTTCGTTCGTTTATAATTACATAGCAGCCAACTTTGAGGGTTTAAATTCGCTTACGAAATTTTTAAATCAGTAAAAAAATCTTTGTTTTTTTACATGTTCTACTGGCCGCTAATTGCAACCACATACGTATGAATGCATAACTTTATTCACGTTTCGGCTGTCTTTTTCAAAGTACATAAATCATAGAATTGGGGTCTGGGGCACCCGAAACGTTAGTAGCTGTTAATCGTATGTGGTTCCAGCTACCGACCAGTATAAAATATGTATAGTTCGGTTTTTTGAAATTTGTTCTAAATGTAGGTGTTTAAATAGCGTCTATTGACGTATTATCTTCAATCGCCTACAGGTGAAATAAGTGTATGTTCTCCACTATATATGATCTGTTATATAATTGCATATTTAATCTTTAGCCTAGACTCGTCAGTATAGCCTGGCGATCCGACTGTAGATAGCAATTTGGTAGTATATACTATATAGCTAACCCCAGTAAGTGTGTGATAGCAACAGTTAGCTCCAAGTTTTGCGTATAAAAGCGCTGTCCATTGGCATCTTTACGCTATTAGGCAAAGTCTAAGTTGTTACGATCATGACTTCGTGACACTTGGAGATAATTGTTTCTGCTGAAATCTTATTTTCGACTATTACCACAATCCACACGTCAAATATGTAGGTATTATTAAACTTAATAAAAAAGGCAACTACAACACATCTTAAAAACATGCAAATTATCGTATCTCGGATATGTGCGAGGCATGACAAATATTGAATATCTCTCTTGATATTAAAAAAGGAGAGTAGAGGGAAGATGCGGAATAGATACAAAAAACATAGATAATCAATATTGAACATTGGACAAAGCTCAACTACGAATTATTTATACGAGCAGACGAAGACAGAGAGAAGTAATCGTTAACCTTCACTGAATGAAGAAGGCACTAGAAGAGCAGAAGACGATGGAAGTCCAAAGCAGTGTTACTGAAATAGCTAGCATCTTTCCATTGTCCGCTTTTCAGATATTCCAAGCTTATACATACACCTACCGTACAACAAAAGCTTCGAGCACGTTCCATTCCATTTGAATATACCGTTACACTTCATCTCTCATTTTCAACGCAAATATTGTATGTGTGCACCTGTGGAAACTATTTCACGAATATACGAATGTGAATGTGCCGTTTGTCTTTCCTAATTCTGTTGACCGAGTTTGGAGTTACTTTTGTATTATTTTCCAAGCGCTGAATGCTGAAACTGGCAGAAAGTATCTACAGTGTTGATAAGGAGTTCTCCATATGCAATATGCATTATACTAATGATAGTACAGTCATTTTCGCGAATAAAGGTTTTTATATTATTATTATTACTATTATTATTATCTCTAGCTCTAAGGAAGCATAGGGTGTTACGAATGTATTCTGAGGTGGTGAGGCAGAGTTGCAGGTCTTCTGGTATATTGTGGGCTTGTCAAGAGGAAGCATAAGCAGGACAATGTAGGACGATATGGTCTCGATTAAGGTTGTGTCCACAAAAGTCGCACTGTGGAGCTCGATCTCTAACGAGCAGGAAACGGTGCGTTACGAAGGTATGTCCTATACGGAGGCGCGTTAATGTGCACTGTTCTCTACGGTTAAGATCTGAGGGTAGTTTCCATGAACTTATAGATGGCTTCACTACCTTCAGTTGACTAGTGTCGCAGTTCCATTCTTGCTGCCATTGCTCGAGTACCTTAGCTTTAAGATTTTTCTTTATATCGTCAGGTAACACTGGTATGTTGAAGTACTCTTCTTCTGTAGCTTCTTTGGCAGCTAAGTCTGCGATTTCATTTCCGTAAATTCCTACATGTGCTGGGGTCCAAATATATATTATTTGTGAATTTCTCAGTTGGATTTGATACATAGTTAGCAGAATCTCTTGTACTAAAGGGTTCCTGCTAAATTTATTGGATATTGCTAGAAGTGAACTCATAGAGTCACTGCAGATTATATACAGACCCTCTTCTTGTTCTGTGATATACTTGAGTGCTTGGAGTATTGCATATAGTTCTGCAGAAAATATTGAGGACATTGGACTTAAACGCCATTTGCGTGTCTCCTCTAAAGTTGTTAAAGCACACCCCACACCACTGTTGCTTTTAGACCCATCCGTATAGATGATTTTATTGACATTTGGGTGATTATTATGTATTATGTCAAGGAAGTGCTGTTTGTAAAGCGTCGGGTTGGTGTTTGCTTTTTTATATTTGGTACCTTTAAGGTTGATTTCTGGGGATAACAGATTCCATACAGGGCATTTGTTGTATGTAAGATTATGCGAAGGAGGTATATCAGTTGTATCTCCTCTAGTATATTATGGATACGGGCTCCAGCAGGTTTTGTAATGGTAGGTCTGGACTGATATGTTACACGTTCTTCTTCATCGAAAATTATATCGTGATTTAGATGTTGTAGTTGTGCCCAAATTTTTACAGTGTAGTTTGAAAGTAACTGTTGTATCCTATATTTTAAGGGAGGAATGCCGGTTTCGCAAAAGACAGATGAATTCGGCGACGTGCGGAAAGCACCGATACATAATCGTATACCTTCCTTATCTATTCGTTCTAGTTTGTTCATATGAGAACGTCTTGCTGCTGAATACAGTAGTATACTATATTCGATTTTGGATAAAACTATGGCTTTATACAGTGATAGTAGTACCTCCGTCTCTGCTCCCCAGCAAATATTCGCGAGACACTTAATAACATTCAGGGCCTCTTTACTTCTAATAGTGATGTCGCTTATATGATCCTTCCAATAGAGTTTTTCATCCAACGTTATGCCTAGTATCTTCGTGTGACGTTTAATTTCAATTTGAACACCTTTCAAAGTAAGTTTTGGGTGCTCATGGGTTTTCCTGAGCCTGCAGAAATGGATGCATACTGTTTTCTGCGAAGAAAAGGTGAAACCCATATTTTCAGCCTCAACAACCAAACAGTTTATAGTTCCTTGTAAGGTATTTTCTATATCATTTATATTTTCTGCAGTAAAAAATATAGTTAGGTCGTCCACGTAGATACATTTTCCCACTCCGGCTGGGATCGATTCGATAAGCTTATTTATGGCTATGAGGAAGAGTGTTACGCTTAGGGTTGATCCTTGAGGTATACCGTTTTCCTGCGGATAAGTGGCTGAAAACTCTTTTCCGAAACGTACCTTGAATTCTCTATTTTCAAGGAAGCTAGCAATAAATTTTGGTAGGTATCCTCTTATTCCCCATGAATGAAGCATTTTTAGAATTCCAAATCGCCATGTTGTGTCATAGGCTTTTTCTATGTCGAAAGATACTGCTACTGTATGTTGTCTTTCAGCAAAGCTCTTTTGGATAGCGGCTTCGATATAAACAAGCTGGTCTATTGTTGATCTGTATCTACGATAGCCCATTTGGTGGTTGGATAACAGACTATGTTTTTCTAGATACCACATCAGTCTGTAATTTATAATTTTTTCTAAGATTTTACTTAGGCAACACGTTAAGGATATCGGACAATAATTCCTGGGATCTTTACTGTCTTTACTTGATTTTGGAATAGGAATAATGATCGCTTCTTGCCACTGCTTTGGGTAGGTGCTCTGTCTCCATATATTGTTGAAAAGTTCTAGTAAGCTCTGTTTTTCCGTGTCAGGAAGGTTTTGCACCATTTCGTAATGTATGGTGTCGAGTCCAGGTGAAGATCTTTTAACTTCTGCGAGAACATGTTCGAGTTCGTCCATAGTTATAGGTAAATTATATTCGGATATACTGTCCTCGTTAAAATCAATACCTGCTTCATTCGTTTCGTTTTTAAGTTGAATAAAGCTATTGGTATAATTTGCACTCCCACTGTTGTTTTGGAACTGTTTTGCTAAGGTATTTACGACTTCATCTTTTGCAGATATTTCTTGGCCGTCAACAGTAAGAGTGGGGCTTGCTGAAGAGAAGTTTCTACCAGCTATAGCTCTCACCTTAGCCCAAATTTCCGAGATGGGCGTGTCGGATGGATTGTGGACACATAATTTTCCCACGATGCATTTTTGCTACTAAGTAGAATGTTTCTTGCTTTGGCTTTGCATTTTTTGAATTCAATCAGGTTTTCTTGCATCGGGTATTTTTTAAATCTTTTCAGTGCTTTATGTTTTTCTTTTATTGCTTTTTCTAGTCGCTCGTTCCACCACGGTACTGTTGGTTTTCTAGATCCAAGTTAAGTATAATTTCTTACAGGAATACTTGCTTTCGCAGCGACTAGGATGTTTTTGGTTATCTGTTTGACCGTCTCATGGATAGAGTCTTTGACTTCAAAAGATTTTATGTTTTCCTGGAACTTTTCCCAATTTGCACTTTTAATTTTCCACCCAGGTGGGAAAGCGAAATCTAAGCATCGAGAGGCACATTTTATCTTAATAGGAAGGTGGTCAGAAAAGTGGTCGTCCATTGTTTCTCAGCTATATAAATGCGCAACATCAGGGTTGCACATTGATAGATCTATAGCACTAAGCGTAGCCGACCGGATGTTTAAGTAGGTACCAGCACCTGAGTTCAAAACTACCAAGTTGAGTTCATTGATGATGTCTTCAATGAGACGGCCTCGCATGTCTAGTTTGCCAGATCCCCATAATGGGTTATGAGCATTGAAATCACCCAGTATGATGAAAGGTGTTGGTAGTTGTGAAAAAAGGTGTCGTAACTGTCTTGAGTCCCAATTGAAATCCGGAAGGTAAATGTTACAGAGTGCTACTTTAATCGGTTGGAAGATTTGTACTACAGTTGTTTGTAGTGGCGAGTTGACTAAGATTTCGTTAACTGGGATATTTTCTTTTACTAGCGTTGCTACACCACCTTTAGCTCGGATGCTTCTAACAGCATCCTTTCTGTAGCATTTATATCCCCGTAAATGTATGTTGTCTGTATCGGCCAAATGTGTTTCCTGCAAGCATACACAAATAGGAACATCATTTAGTAATATTGATTTAAGTTCAGGGTAATGTGTTTTGTATTTATTCATATTCCACTGAACTATAGAATCCATTTTTTAGTGTTTTATAAATAAACAAATATACATAATGAATATACAAGAATAAAAAAAACAAAAATCAATACTATATGCTAATTGGTATCGCAGATATTACTATCACTGGCTGGTATCACGTCATTTTTTAAGCGTTCCATTATCAGAAGGCTTTCTGGGTTTCCCCTTCGGCCAGCCTTTTCTTTTCTTGACCAACGTGGAAGATTCGCTGGCTTGTGATGAATAACTTTCATCAGTATCGTCTACCGGATCATCCACATTAGTGATCCGGGTGGGTATACGTTTTCGTTTTTCTGGTACGGATGGCTGTGTTGACGTATCAGAAAGGTCCTGATTGGTATCGTCTACCGGATCATCCACATTATTAATTCGGGTGGGTATACGTTTTATTTTTCCTGATACAGATGGCTGGGTTGACGTATCAGAAAATCCTGATCGGAAGGAGGTACATTAATAGTTGTAGGGCTCAGGTTTAGATTTCTAACAAGATTGTCAAAGGTTTGCTTGATCTGGAGCTCTATTGTTTTACTTAAGATAGGTAGGAGATCTTGAACAATGGTGTTAACTGTTGCACTCGGTGTAGACGTAACTTGCGAGTATGATATGCGAGGGGAGGAACTAGTGACTTTCTTCTTTGCTTTTAGGTAGCTAAGTTTCTCAAGTGTCCGTATTTTTTGGATAGCGACCTCTTCCTTCATTTTTGGGCAGTTTCTAAAGTTCGCAGCATGTTGTCATTCACAATTTATACAGTGGTAAGGTGACTTGCAGGGTTCTTCTGGGTGACTAGGTTGACCACAGATGCACATTTCAGGCTTAGAGCATTTCTGAGATGTATGACCGAAAGTCTGACATTTAAAACATCTCATAGGGCTTGGGTAATAGGGTCGGACGTCGAGGCAGTGAAAGGCAGCTTTAATTTTTTCTGGTAATGTGGGCTTATCAAAAGTAAGAATGTGATTCGGTGTTTCCACAAGAATTCCGTCTCTTTTACGCATCATGCGCCTTGCTTCTATAACTCCTTCCGCTTTCAGTTCTTCCACAATTTCCTCAACAGAACTATTTAGCAAATCGCTACATGTTACAATACCCTTGGAGTAGTTCAGTATAGTGTGTGCTTTAACTTGAATATGATATTCTCCCATTTTTTGTATATTCAAGAATCTAATTGCCTGTGCTTTAGTGGAAGTTTCCACCAGTAATCCCGATTTGATTTTCTTGATCAGTTTTAGGTTTCCAACAATTCCAAATAGTAGCTTAGACACAACAAAGGGGCTAACTTTGTCAAAGTTGCCCCCATCAACACGTTCGACCACCAGAAACCGGGGGACATGTCCCACCTTTCCCTGGCTGATCGGGACCGCTCGCGCGGCTGACGTCAAGTTGCCCCCCCCCAGACTCCGAGGGGCAGACTGCCGGAGCAGTGCAGGATTCTGAGCGATTCGCTTTACCCGCCTGGGGCCCAATTTCCTTGGGTTCCCTTGACATCCTTCTTATTTCCCTGTGTCGTAGGGTACACACGCCTCGGTATCGCAGAGGATGCGGGCCGTACACGACACACTTTTGTAGTGCCATCCATCCCATCAGCACGGCCAACACCTTAGGATTACCGGAAGAAGATGGGCGTTAAAGGAACAAGGTAAGGATGGGTAAGGAAGATTATTAGGATGGGTGTAAACCTATACCGGCCGATTCATGACAGGGTAGGAGGCAGAGAAGGAGGTGAGATACTCCTCCACCTCATCATCCTCACCACAGCCATGCACCGGTTCGGGTATATATGTAGGTATCATTTTACTTCATCTGCTCCCGTAGGAGGTGACAAAGTAAGAATGTCCTTGATAGATTTGGGAAAGATGGAAATAGGTAGAAGGACAGCGGTCGGGCGCTGGCTGTACGGTCTTCGACACTACCGTAGCACAGGAGCACCATCTAATGGAACAATGCTACAAAAGATGGCACTCCTAGTGGCCAGACGGCCATTATTATTATTATTATTAATATTATTATTATTATTATTATTATTATTATTATTATTATTATTATTATTATTATTATTATTATTATTATTATTATTATTATTATTATTATTATTATTTTTTTTTTTTTTTTTTTTTTTTTTTAACCCACAGCGGCATCAACTACGACGGTTATTAGCCGCTTCCCACCGCCCGATTCAGGTCATTCTAAGGAACATGATAAGACTGGGACACATTTCACGCCTCAGCGGACTATCTGGGCGACTTTGTTAAAACACAATACACAGGGAGGTCCACGGATAGTTTGAGGAGATAACAAAGGTTAAAAACGAATAGGTAAGGGTTGGTAATTGACTTATACAATTTAAAATAAAAGACAGAAAGGTATATAGATAGATGTGACCGTCGTAGTTATCATTATTAGTATCACTATTTAATTAATCACAATGTGGTTCTTATAGTTTTAAATATAAACCACTGGCTTTTAGGTAAACTAGGAGTTTCTCAATTGCAGTACTGTTTATCATGCACTGATCTAATGTTGTAGGGAGGTTGCATTGTTTGCGGATATTTACAAACATTCTACAGTCAAAGAGTAGGTGGTCTATTGTTAAATGTGTATGGCATGTATCGCAAAGAGGAGGTGGACGTCTCAACAAAAGGTAGGAAGAAGTAAGATGAGTGTGACCAATTCTTACGCGCGTTAGACAAACCTGATCCCTTCTTTTAAGGTTTTTAGGGTAAGGCCATTTATCTATGGTTGGTTTAATACGTTTTAGCTTACCACTATTACAATGCCACTCACGTTGCCATTGTTGATGACATTTTATTTTCATATATCGCTTAAGATCATCTGGGCACACTTTATCATTCCTTATTCCATCCTGAATCGCCTGCCGAGCTGCAGAATCAGCTTGGTCATTTCCCGTAATACCAGTATGCCCTGGGCACCATACATAGATAATTTCTTTGGATTCTGACTGAAGTCGTTGGTGATTGGTCAAGATCTCTCTTATCAGAGGTTGGCCATTACACTGCTTGCGTAATGCTAGCAGTGTGCTAAGTGAGTCTGTACAGATGGCATATTTTCCTGGGGTTTGTTCTTTTATATATTTGGTTGCCTGTAATATAGCAAACTGTTCGGCTGTGTAAATAGATACTATATCATTTAGTTTGAATTTATATATTTCTCGGTTGGAAATAAAAGCCGCTCCCACACCTTCGTCAGTCTTGGAACCATCTGTATAGATCGCTTCAGTTGGATTAAGTTGGTCAAGGGTGTTCATGAATATTTGTTTGTGCATTGAAGCGTTAATATCTTTTTTTGGGCCATGTTGCTGGATAATTATAGTTGGGGGAGAAATGATCCATGGAGGTACTTCACTAAAACTCTTTGTATATGTATAATATAGAGTTATATCGCTCTCCCTCAGTAGTTTCGATATTCTTGCTCCGATTGATTTCGTTATAGTCGGCCTCGTATCGTAAATTTCATTGTTTGTTTCGTCAAACATCAGACTGTTATTTGGGTGGTTAGGTTGAGCTGATATGTTAGCCGCATAGTTAAGTGTTAAGCGGTTAATGTGGATGTGCAGTGGTGGGACACCTGCTTCACAATATATGGAGGCTGAGGGACTAGTGCGAAAAGCACCTAGACAAAGGCGTAAACCTTGAAGGTGTATTGTCTCAAGCTTCTTCAGGTGCGTTGGTCTTGCAGAAGAGAAAGCGATTAATCCATACTCCATTTTCGATAATATAAGCGTCTTATATATATTTACAAGCACGTCCTTGTTAGCACCCCATTTGATATTACATAGGCATTTAATTATATTTAGGGCCTTCTTGCAATTAAGGGCTAGATCTTGTATATGTTGTTGCCACAGTAACTTACGATCAAAAATGACACCAAGAATCCTGTGGTGTTCCTTCACTTGTATGGCGGTACCTTGCAAGAGGAGCATAGGATCCCTATGGGGGGTTCTCAGGCGACAAAAGTGCAACGCAACTGTTTTTTCTTTAGAGAATAGCATTCCATTTCTGCCTGCTACGTCGACCAACTTATCAATAGTCGGTTGTAATTTATTTTCTATATCTTCGATTTTCTCTCCTGATGCGAAAACTGTCAGATCGTCTACATATAGACATTTCCCAATCTGCTCATCGATTGATTCAATGAGATCATTCACAGCTACTGTAAAGAGTGTGACACTCAGAGTTGAACCCTGTGGTATTCCATTTTGCTGATCAAAGGTCTGAGATAGTATATTTCCCACTCGTACTTTGAATCGACGGTCTCTAAGGAAGCTTCTGATCAGTATTGGTAGTTGACCTCTAAAACCCCAGTTGTATAGCTTTTTTAAAATTGCTGGTTTGGAGACGGTATCATATGCCTTTTGGAGATCGAATGACACTGCGACTGTATGCTTGTGGACTGCAAAGTTATTTTGTATTGTGGATTCTAGTAGAACGAGTTGGTCTAACGTGGATCGATATTTCCTAAACCCCATCTGGTAATTTGATAACAGTCCTTTTGTTTCTAATACCCATGTAAATCTTTTGTTTATCATTTTCTCCATAATTTTACTCATGCAGCTTGTTAGTGAGATAGGCCTGTAGCTGCTGGGGTCCTTAAGATCCTTGCGTTGTTTGGGTATGGGAACAACGAGTGCCTCTCGCCAACTGTCTGGATAATTGCCTGATCGCCATATGTCGTTTAACATTTCTAGTATCACTCCTTTGTCCCCGTCGGATAGGTTTTGGACCATCTCATACCGGATTAAATCCGGTCCTTCAGATGAGTTCCCAACTTCTTCTAGAACTGCCATAAATTCAGTTAACGTAAAATCTACGTTATAATAGGAAGTGATGTTTTCGCTGAAATCGATTTCATGTGATGAGTCTTCCATGCCATTGTTTGGATTGCGGCTTGTGAGTGCAAAGCGTGATCCTAAAGCATTTGAGATTTCTTCAGTGTCTGTTATCTCTCTGTTATTCACCACAAGCATCGGAGATATTGGTGTAAAGCGTTTTCCCGTAATGACTCTAATTTTGTCCCATATTTCTGTTATTGGTGTGTCAGAGGTAATAGTGGAAACGTATTCCTCCCAAGACCTTTTCTTCCCTGAGACCATGAGTTGTCTTGCTTTTGCTCGTGCCTTTTTGAAGGCAACGAGATTGGTGATTGTTGGATTTCTTTTGAAGATATTGAAAGAATGTTTCTTTTCTGCAATGGCTAATGCAATGTCGTTATTCCACCATGGGGCTACTCTCCTGTTCTTTGGGGTTTTAGTTTTGGGTATGCTTACAGTTGCAGCTTCGATTAGTTTACTGGTTATTACTTGGACATTCCTATCTGTTATGTGAAGAGGTTCGAGGAATTGTAGGAAAAGATTCCAATCTGCTTTTCTCATATTCCACTTTTCAGGTCTCAAGGTAGATGTATTGTTGACTGCTAGGCTGATATTAATTGGTAGGTGGTCGGATGAGTAGTCTCCTAAGACTTCCCAGTCTAATATATGGGATATGCTGGGACTACAAAGAGACACATCTATAGCAGACAGCTTAGCGGAACGTAAATTGAGGTAGGTGCCATCCCCTTTGTTGAGTACAACAAGGTTAAATTGATTTATTAGCTTTTCTATCAGAGTACCTCTGGGATCAAGTCGTTCTGATCCCCATATAGGATTGTGTGCATTAAAGTCTCCTACAAATAGAACTGGTGTTGGGAGTTGCTTGTATAGGTTTTCTAGTTGCTCGTATTCCCAGTTCTGGTCTGGAAGATATATGTTGCATATAGTCATCTTTACGGGATACTGAACGTGAATCGCAGCTGCTTGTAACTCAGTGTTGAGTGGTATAATTTGGTGAGGGATGTTGTCACGGACAAATGTTGCTACACCTCCTCTAGCTCGTAAGGTAGGTGTGACATCTTTTCTTGAGCATTTGTAACCTCTTAGGTCAAATTTAGTTGACGAGGTGAAGTGCGTCTCTTGCAAGCACACGCAAAATGGAGTATAAACTAATAGCAAGGATTTAAGTTCTGGGTAACGAGTTGCACATCCATTAACATTCCATTGGAGTAAATTTTGCATTGTTGGAAAAGATTAGATTCAATTAGCGTGTAAGAGACACTACAATTTTTCAACGACTAGACAGATTAATAAATAAATAAATAAATAAACAAACAAATAAATAAATAAATAAATAAATAAATAAATAAATAAATAAATAAATAAATAAATAAATAAATAAATAAATAAATGAATAAATAAATAAATGAGTTTATAAAATAATAGTACGTGTCTTTAAAAACAAATAATATGAAACAAACAAGAAATAAGATGATAGAATTAAAAGGTTTGTTCGACAGTACTAAATATCACAATAAAATGTTACCAAGTTAGGTTTGATCTACAGATGATCGAGTCTGCGAGATATTCGCAGGATCTGGAGGATCGCCAGAACTTGGGATGGTTGGATCATGGCGCTGAAGAGGGTTTACTACTTCCTGATGGGTCGCTGTCTTAACGTTTTTGCTTCTAACATGACCTTTTCTGGGTTTTCCTTTTGGCCAGCCTTTTCCTTTACGACCTTCTGTTTGCGACGATGCTTGACTATCGTCTGATAAGTCAGTTACTTCTGCTGGTGAAGAGGCCTTCCTTTTGGATATATTTGAGGCTTCCGATCCAGTCCTTGATCGAGTAATCGTCCCTTCACATCTCTTCGGTGGGGGTAAATTTGAAGTCGATGGCTGTGGGGTTCGCTGTGTCAATGAACAATTCACGAGAATTTCAGATACGGACTTCTTAACGACTGTTTCAATTACTGGAGTTATTTTGTTTAAAAAATCTTGTTCGAGTTGGCTCGGCATTTGAGTAGCTTGGGAATAAGAGACATTAGGTTTTGGAGTCTGCATGAGAACTTTGCTCTTAGCTTCGGAGTAACTGATTTTTTCCAAAGTTTTGATCCGTTGAATTGCCATTTCTGTTTTATATTTTGGACATATTTTTGATTTAGCAGAGTGTGGTCCTTCGCAATTAATACAAATTATCGGTAGTTCACAGGGTCTGCCCTCATGCATTTGTTTCCCACATATACACAGCTGTTCACTAGAACATGTTATGGCCGCGTGACCGAAGCGTTGGCATCTAAAGCATCGGATTGGTGTAGGTATGAACGGTCGTACTTGCAGGTTATACAAGGCTACTGGAACTTTTTCTGGGAGGTTAGGACGATTAAAAGTAAGAATATGGTTTGGCGTATTCTCTAGAGTATTGTTTCGTTTTGCTTTAATTCGTTGAACTTTCACAACGCCTATATCTTTCAATTCCTCTGCTATTTCTTCTTCAGAACAGTTAAGTAAATCCTTGCAGTAGATCACTCCTTTGCTTATATTTAATGATGGATGAGGTTCGATTACTACAGGAAATCCAGCAAACTTGGTTACTTGCATTAATCTTTTTGATTGTTCATCTCTTATGGTTTCTACTAGTATGCCTCCCTTAATTTTTACTGTTTTTGGATTTTTTCCAATTATGCTATAAAGGTTTTTAGCTATTAAAAAAGGACTAACGTGAGTAAAATCTTCTCCATCTACCCTCTTAATAACCAGGAACCGGGGGATTGGCCCAACCGTCTCCTTGGTTACATCACTTCCTCCAGTGGTGGTTCCGCATGGAGCACCGCTTATACTACTGTTGGCTACACTTGAGGTAGTAGGCCCACCTTTGTTTTTTGTTCGATCACCCATATAAATTGGCAAGATCTTCATCCTCCCGGCTCCCCACCCGCCACGGAGCCCGCATTGGGGAAGCCATGCTGCTAGTAAGCTAGGGGCATGGACTCCAGGGCTACCGGTTGGATATAGCTCCCGCGCCTGATCCAGAACAGGCCGTTGTCCAACAAGTTGGACCACGTCTGCCATTCACAGACGATAGAAACTCGCTCTGCTAGCCCTCTGACGGGGTAGCGCAGCCGATTGACCGACGCTGAGCTAGGCGCGGCCGCCCGTCTACACCGATCGCAGGGCCAAAGTGGCGTGTTGCCCTCCTGACTGGTAGGACTCAACCACCAGGATCCCCTTGACCTGCTTACGGGTCGCGTGGCACGGCACAAACACCACGGAGACTAACAGGAACTCCACGCCTCGTCCCAAGGCGTGGAGCGGGAATCAGAGTAAGGATAGGTAAACGGAAAAAGGTAAGTCAGGTAAGTAGAGGTAAGAGTTGGAAGAGATGGAATTAGGTAAAAGGACAGCGGTCAGCTGATCGGTCGCTGGCAGTACGGTCTACGACATTACCGTAGCACCGGAATACCATCAGATGCAGCAATGCTGCAGAAAATGGTACTCCTAGTGGCCAGACGGCCTATTATTATTATTATTATTATTATTATTATTATTATTATTATTATTATTATTATTATTATTATTATTATTATTATTATTATTATTATTATTATTATTATTATTATTATTATTATTATTATTATTATTATTATTATTATTATTATTATTATTATTATTATTATTATTATTATTATTATTATTATTATTATTATTATTATTATTATTATTATTATTATTATTATTATTATTATTATTATTATTATTATTATTATTATTATTATTATTATTATTATTATTATTATTATTATTATTATTATTATTATTATTATTATTATTATTATTATTATTATTATTATTATTATACTCACATCAAAAGAAGAACTAGTTCAATCCGTGGTTCTCAAAGCTATGGTAGTGTGAACTAAGTGATTAATGCATACATTAATTACTATATGTAACACCTTCAGCATTAATTAATATCAAGATCAAAATATCATGTGAAGTGGTAGCCTGTACTTTACCTGAAATGGTATCATATGGTCAAAATCAAATCAAAATAACTTTTGAAGTTTGAGTGCTCTAATGTGACTAATTTTGTTAGAGTCTGGTACCGTTAGCTTAGACTTAATTTTCAATATTAAAAATAATTTATTGTTAGTTATAGATCCGGATTACAAAATTATTGCGCGGAAACTTGTCAACCGAATTTGATGAGATTTGGTGTGATGATTTTTCATAATAAAAAGCCTAAATGTAAAAGTCGTACCTATTATATGACTTCACCAAAAATGCAACAGAACTTGGTTCTTCTACACATTTCACGAATGTACAAATGTGAATGCGGCGTTTGTATTTCCTAATTCTGTTGACCGAGTTTGGAGTTACTTTCGTACTATTTTGCAAGCGCTGAATACTGAAAATGGCAGAAAGTATCTACAATAATGGTAAAGGGTTGGTACATTCTCAATATACAGTATGCATTGCACTAATTATGGCACAGTTATTTTATCACAAATGGTTTTCATACTACTAACACTAAGAGAAAGAGTCTCGAATTATTCAATCTCTGTTTTTGAAAGCTAATGTAGTGGATTTGTGCGTTACATTCAAAAAGTGAATAAAATTCGTCTTCAAATTAAGGTGGATGTGTATACAATACTATACGTCAACCTTCACCGTCGATTGATTCAAGACACTGTTTTCCGTTTTTTCCTGTTTTATGAAAAACAATGTTATCCTCCAAATTTACGCCATCCCAGAAAACACCATATTTTGCAATTTTTCATCGAATAGAGTAAAACAAGGAAGCAAAACTGGTGTTATACCACCATGTGGGGGACAAAAGTTTACGTTCGAGAATCGTTGCAAATCGATATCCGAACCAAAACGCATGCGATTGAATGCTTTCCATATGAAGGAGATAATTCGTTTTGCCTTTACTTCTCATAGCAGATCCTTCTGAAAAATTATTCCTTTGAGAGAAACATGCAGGCGTTCAATAGTTTCAAAATTGAGTAGTCAGATGATAGGTAGAACAAGAATTTGACTTAAAAAACTTTCTGGTGTACGAATTCAAAGTATCATCAAAATCGGTTGAAACCGCGTTAAATAATTGGAATCTTTCGATTAATAATTATAGTTTTTGGTTGAATGTTTTCCATATCATCAATTAAATCACAATGGGCTGTCTCAGAAGCGTGTTTATTTAAACAAATTATTTAAAATTGCTTCACAGTATGTATTTTTTTCAGCTCATACATCTAAAGAACCTGTTATTACAGAAAAATACTACCCAGAAAACATATTCAAAAAAATTACCAGTGCTCTCCTGATAAACCCATTTCATTTTTCAAAGTACGTTTTTACGTTTGAGTGCTCTTTCATATGTGACTAAATTCGTAAGAGTCTAGGGGTTTCAATTTAGACTTTATTTAATATGAAATATTAAAAACCTCTTGTAATAGATCCGGATGACAAAATTATTGCGCGAAGACTATTTAACTGATTTCTATGAGATGTGACGTGATACTTTCGCATAAAGGAAAGGTTTTTTTGGCTGAATATGGAAGTACTAGCTACTATCTGAGTTCAAAAAAAAATTTTTACGAAACTTATTCCACATATTTTTGCTCTATTATAAATGTTTTTTTCGATTTTAAAACAGCTAGAACTGGTGTACTATTGAATTACGAAACTCTTTTGCATTTTTGTCTAAAAAGAATAGTAAGTAAAATTTTGGCATTTTTTAAATAATTTCTTTGATAAAATTTTAACACACTTTTTAATCTGCAAAAAGTATAACTATGATTTTTGGTAGTCTTTTGAACTCATATAGAAAATATCCAAGCCAAAACAGATACCACCTACAAACAGGGCGACTTGTAATGACTGTACGAGTAAACTCATAATCAACCGGAATGAAAATTGTGTGTTATGCTGAGGTTGGCTGATTCGAAAACATTGCGGTGGGTACTGTAATCATTATTTGACATGATTGATGACCAGGCGACATAAAAATGAAATTGGATTGTTTTTTTTTCGGAGGGTGAAAAATGATATACCGCTAAGTATTCATAATCGTGCTGTTCGTTTAATTAAGAGGTAGGTAATTACTTCGTGTTTTTTCTTCCCCATCTTTTCGTACTCCGAACGAAGGGGGCAGTATTTTTTTAACGTTACGCAGCGTTTTTCGTAAGACCAAGCGGCAACTGTTTTGGGGTGGAGGTTTTCTATATGATCGGAAATGCATAATTGGGTCAAATAATACAAGAAATCGTAATTTTACTAACAACCAAATTATTGAAAAAATTAATAAATGTATTTCTTGTTTCAGCATTCATTTTCGAAAAAAAATGCAAAGCAAAAGAGTTTCTTCATCCAGTTTTACACGAGAGAGAGTAAAAAACTGTTTCTAATAATTCAAAAAATGAAAAGTGAGAACCTATTTGGAAAAATCAAATTTCCTCCATAGACATAGATGAATATTCACACATTTGCCCGCAAAAGACGTGAAATGAGATTTATTTCAAAAGCTGTGATTTTATAATTAGTTTAGATTAGGTTTAAGTGCATCCCTCATGGTTTAAACGAATTTAAACAATTTAATGTAGATAGACAGTGTGAATAACTAGTAGATACTAGTTGTATGTACTGTTGCATTTTAGTCTGTAGTTAGTATTATTTCTGAAGAGGGTTAATTTGTTTCTCTATTGTTTAAGGAGCTACTGCCACAGATAACTGCATTATAATTAAATCAGGATCACAAATAATTACCAAACTACTCTATAGTCGCTTAAAAATGACATCAAGTAGGTTGATGCTCTATCACACGTGAACAGCGGAGCTGCGAGATTCGAACCACACATCTTCCGATTGCCGGTCAGAAGCTCTAACCAACTGAACTAACTGGGCAATTGCCCAGAGCGCGGATGATATGTTAATCGGAATCCTTCGAAAGCCATTCTTCCTCTTAACATATCATCCGCGCTCTGTAACGACTGGCCAGTTAGTTCAGTTCGTTAGAGCGTCCGACCGGCAATCGGAAGATGTGTGCTTCGAATACCGCACTGTGCCATTTTTTCCGGAATTTAAAATGCGAATTACGTATCACCAATGTTGTAGAATTAAATATTTAGAATCCAGTAAAATCGGACTAAAAGAGTCTTAAAAGAAATTCGAAAGAAAATAACATCATCCCACTTTTGATCGATATTTTATCAAATCAGATAGTGTTATCATAAAAAATAGTGCAAGTAAGTTGACGCTCATTTCACCTGCAGTTGTGTTTGTATATTGAAGATTTTGATATTGATTTCGGAAATGGTACAAATATAAGGTGAACCAAAGGAAAAATCACAGGATAACATTTGGGATTGACTGAAAATTGATATGAAATTGACTAATGGATTTTTCTGACAGGTTGAAGGAATAAAAAAAAATGCCTCAGCTGAACTTCCTATCATAAAATTTCCAAAAATAATGAATTACACAGAGTTTTGAAATACTTGCTTTACATAGTTGACGCTATATTCCACGTGGTTTTGTGCAGATTTTGACTTTAGGTCTACTTGAACTAAGTTTCGGAAAGCTTACAAGTCGAAATAGTACAAGTATAAATAAGATGGAGAGAAAACCTTAGTATAAGTTTTAGCTTACTAACCTATGAAATTGACTGATAGTTATTTCTGATAGCTTGGATTTATTAAATAAATCGAATGCCTTTAGAGAAGCTGACCAGTTTTATTAACTTTCAAAATCATAAATGACACATAGAGTTCTCAAAGAAGCGTCACACAGTAGTTAAGTACCCTATCCCAACAACCCCCGATTGTGCACCAAAATCACTGCCCAAACAAAACTGTTCCGCTCCCCTTTTAAGCTTCTCCGGAACTTTACGATTGCGATAAAAACACGAGGAGAGCATTAGTTCGGGGACAAATACGCAATTCTCCGACGGTACAAAGACAAAACCGCAAAGAACTAAGGCTAATTAGCAGAGCCCCTTCACACAATTTACTCGGTTTACATACCGCGGTCGCCCTGATTATTGCTCTTTAAGCTCCCACAAGTCCGCTTATCCTAAGGTTGAAGCTGTTGATTGGGAGTTCAAGCGGGAAAACTTTTAAGTTTGCTCAAATGATGGGGTATAAATAATCGCGGACCGTGTTCCACCACAAATTAGGATATTCATCGTCGGGAAAAAGAATTCAGCGTGAATTTCTGCAGCCAGAAAAATATTATAATCTACTGTGGTGGAAGAGGGAGAAGGGATGTTATTTCCTGAAAACACGTGGATGCATGAATATTGGAAATTTACAAGCTATAAACAGGCTGTTTATGACAATAATACATAATGACGCTTTAAATGAAATATCTATAGTCCAGTCAAAATAAACAAGAAAGTGTGTGATTGACATTGGCAAAAATAGTACTTGAATTTGGTAAATGCCTGAAGGAAACATCGACGATCCCACTTCTGAAGAACATTTTCTTTTTCATGTTGAATTGGTGTTATATAAAAAAATGGCGAATAATAGGCTGGATGTTGTATATCAAGTGTAATCATATCAGATAATTGAAGCTTTATATTTTGATATTAGCTCTATTTGAAGTAGGACTCGGAAATATAACAAGTGGAAGTTGTTGATTGGGAGCTCACGGGGAAGAGCCTTCAATTTTGATTACTTGATGCGGCTGATAATCCAGGATCGTTAATTAGGGTGTTAATGAAGAAAAAAAAATGCGTGAATTTCTACAACCAGCAAAAATATTAAAATAGACTGAAGTTGAAAGAGGAAGAGGAATTTTACTTCCTGAGAAAATGTGGATGTAAGAACGTGGAAAATATTGAAAATTTTCATGATACATAACGATAAAATGGAATATTTGTAATCCAGTCAAAATATATAAAAACATCTGTAACAGATATCAGAAAGAAAAATATTGAATATTGGTACGAGCCTTAAGTATCATATTGAAAATAAAATATGCAAGTTCCTTGGGGATCCCACATCTAATAAATGATTTTTTAAGGTCAAATGAAGCTATACATAAAAATGGCGTCAAGCAGGTTGACGTTATATTCCAGGCGGTATCAGTTTTTTGAAGATTTGTCAGGTCTACTTGATCTAAGTTTCGGAAAACTTACAAGTCGAAATGGTACAAGTATAAATAAGATGGACCAGAGAGAATACCCTATGAAATTAACTGATAGCTATTTCTCATTGCTTGGATTCATTAAATAAATCAAATACCTTCAGTGAAGCTTATCAGTTTTATTATTTTCAAAATAAAAATACGTAATGTTCTGTCGGTACGAAAATAAGACCGCAAAGACCTGAGGCTAATTAGCAAGGCCCTTTCACACCAATTTGCTCGGTTTACATATTGCGTTCTCTCTGATTATCGCTCCATCCTAAGGTAGAAGTTGTTGATTGTGAGTTTAAGTGGAAAATCTTTTAAGTTTACTCAGTTCGTGGGGTATAAATAATCGTGGATGGTGATCTATCCTAAATTAGAATATTCATGACGGAAAGAATTTAGCCTAAATTTTTGCAGAAAAATATTAAATTCCGCTGGTGTGGAAGAGGGGGAGTGATTTCATTTCCTTATGACACGTGGATGTACGAACGCGGAAAATATTAAAAATTTACATGATGTTTATGGCCATAGGACGTACCAATATTTAAAATGAAATATTTATTGTCCATTCAAGATTGAATCAAAAAAATCGTAAGAGAAATTTGGAAGAAAATCTGAAAATTGGTACATGAATCAAGTACCATATTGTAGATGAAATATCAAATATCAAAATTCTTAGTGATCCCACTTCTGAACGCATTTTTGTCAAGGTCAAGTGGTATTGAAAAATTGGCGTTAAGTATTTCACGTAGTATGAGTTTATTGAAGACTTTGATTTTGATTTAAGGTCTATTTAAAATAATATTCGAAATTTTAGAATTAAAGCTACCCTCATAGATTGCCTTAGAGGGACTTACCAATTTTAAGATTTATTGAAATAATAAATACACATACCTTGAATCATTGCTCCACACAATATCACGTTACAGTAGTTAAATAAAATTAGCATTCTGTGAACATACTGTTTATGACTATAATAATAATATATCTAATGTGAAATATTTTTAAAACAATAAAAGAAAGAAACGAAATTCGCATAGTTATAAAAATTGGCGCATGATTTGCGAATTATATTGAAAATAAAATATCAATAATTCTGTGCTGTCAGATTACAAATAAAGATTTGGATTGAAATTACCTTCTTTAGAAATTACACTTGGAAAATATTGAAAACTTTGCAAAACTTGAAAACTCGTGGCTCTAATAATTTGAAAATTTCACGAATGTTTTGAGTTTCCCATAATTTCCATAACATCTAATATTTACAAAACTCACGTCAAGTAGATCAAAAATTTTAATAAAATTTATTTGCTGAAAGTCATGTTGGATCAATGTCGAATATGACCTTATGCAAAGTGTTAGACATATCAAAATGTGGTACATCAATAAATAGATACGTGAAATATATCTTGGACAATAAAGTGTAATATATATAACTGACGAAAAAATCACACGTTTAAAAACCATAAACGAATTCCAGAAAATATGTCAAATATACCGAAATACTCATCCAGACTAACTATAAAATGTTCCCCCATTAAAAGTTATTCGATCTAATTTCAGAATTGCGCCCTACTTTAGAGTTTTTTATGTCTGATACTACCGCACGTGGGAATGTAGAATAATAATAATAATACCCACTCATGTACGGTATACCTTTCCTTAGATTCCATTGTGAACAAATTTCAATGTTTGAACATAAAAAAACGACGTTAAGAGGATATCAACAGATCCGCCATTTTCCAAATCTTCGTTTGCAAACCAGCCTCCTGGGCTGCGGCAATTATAATGATCTACTCAAAGCATTTTCCTTTTCGGTCGTTCGTTTCCACTGTAACAGTATTTTATTACTTTTATACAAAATTCATTTTACTCTACCAGCAAGCGTATGAAGACCTCTTTTCTTATGAATAAAATATACAATAATCTCCCTAGGCATCGGTTAGGGTTCTACAGAGCAGAGTATGCCTTTTTACTTTTAACGAAATAGACAACAGCTTTATGATCACTAAAATTTATGTTACTTATCCAGTCAGTTTATCATGAAATCTTGTATGATAAATAATTGATTTGAGCGCTTATATGACTTATTTTAATAAAATAAATTGGAATGACATAAACGGTCACCGCAAGAACTTGTACCCTTGTTCCGACTTAATTAGTTTTTTTTTTCGTAAGCTTTAAGTAATTCCCACGCTTAAACGATGAAGATATTGGATTTAGGGGTAATGAATTTATTTGAGGCATTATGATGTCTACATCATGGATATCAGTCTATCATTCTGTGTTGGCGATTCTGCCACCGCGTAATCTCAGTAACCGCTGCATTGATTTTGATGAAATTTGGGGATAAGGCTGTTTCCACGGTGGTAAAGGAAAAGAAAAAAAATACCATAATCTTCCTAAAATTCGTGTTTTGATGTTCTCGAGTTTCCATTTTAAACAGAAAACGAAGACTGCTGAACTTATGATTGTTAAATATATATTATAATAAGAAATCAGCAAAACTTACCAAGTACCTGTTTCATATCCCTCACCAAGTTACATCAAAATCAGTGCATCAGTTACTGAGACTACGCAGTGACAAGAATTTCAACAGACAGACCGACAGAAAAATAGACTACGGAGCTAAATAAATAACAAATTCATAATGTATACGTTATAAAATATCATATAAACGCATGATCTCAAATTTTGTATCGTGTCAGTACAAGATAAGGAATATCATCCTGGTCATTTCGTCAAAATCCAAAAAGTACTTTCCGAGTTATGAGATGTGTCAAGGATTACTGGACAGAATACAGACAGACAGACAGACAGACAGATCGACGGAAATAAGTGACATGGTTTTTGGTGATCTACATATATGTCACGAGGCATCTAGAAAACAAATTAGGTATATCGATTTTCAATTTTTTTTACGATTAAATATTTCGCCCATTTACGTGGAAAGTCAAACGATACCCTATTGAACACCTGAAAAAAACTTGATTGTAAATTCTGATGCCTGAATCTATGAAACATACATAGATCGATCCTAAAGACTACTTGCTATTAACTAACAATGAGTAACTCAATCAAAAACCCTTTCATTATTATCAATCTGCCAAAGCACATCCGTTCAGAGTATAAGGGAAATTAATATTGTCAGTCGGAGATAAAGTTAAACTGCCGCAGTGAGAATAAGGATGGAGCGACAGGAATGTATCAGTGCCACTTCCTTCCTAAAATGCCCTTGCATGGCCTTATTATACTTCGAGCGCAGGCAGTGGGTTAAAGTTTCGCCCTTAAATTTATGATGATTGCGGAAATCCAAGGGAGACTACGCGAGAGTGGTCGGGCTTACCTGCGACTAGATGGGATGAAATGGGGATTATTTTCGGTTTTGACAAGGAATCGAGGTTCCGCGTATTGAAGGCTCACCTTTTCCATGTTTGAGTTGATAGGAACGATTGGTAGCATGGTATCAACAGTATGCGTTAAAGCAAAATTAGGAGATGAATAAATGGGTTATATAATTATTTACTATTTAATCTGCAAAGTGCAAGTCGATATGTCGTTGGAAGACGACATTGACATTCGATCAAATCCCTAACGAAGATAAAACTCACAGAAGAAGTTAAAATAACTACTCTCTGGGGTAATTTCCCTAAACAAATTGAGTGAATTGATCAAATTCCTCAACTCTTCTGATGAAATGATGAAAAAATATCGCTTAGATAGTTGAAGAATTCATTTAAGAAACCATGATTTATTAAATGCAGTGTTGTTTCGGCCACGGGGGGATTCACTATCATCAATCGTCTTTTAGTAAACAGGCGAAATTGTCCCATCAGATCTATTTATACTCCTCTGGCTGGCGTGTCATTTGTGTGTCTAGCCCTGATTGGTTCGGACAGCGTTCTGGTTAAGTGATGCAGTTTCCTGCTGAAGCGGCTGTTGAGTGTTTACCTTGTATCACGTTCGTGTTCAAGTTCGTTCGTTCCTGCTCTAGTTACTTCATTTTTCTTATGAGTCGCTACCATATTGGTTTCAGTTTTACGCTAACCTTGCTATAGACATGGTAGTTATTGGCGATAAAGCTCCCTTCTTGAATTTTCATTGATATCAGTATGGTCCCTTGTGTTTAGTCGATGTTACTTCATGAGGTTTTTGCATTCGCATGGTTTTTGGTTTCTGGATGTTTATAGAAACCCTTGTTTGGATTTTATAAATAATTGCTCGGGTTCTTCTAGACTTGTTTATCCATTGTCAAGATGAACCCAGGCATTTACATATTCTAATTTTTTGATCTATAATCCCCCACCCATCAACTACATTTTTTGATCAGAAGAACCTGAAACCTCCAGAAACGAAAATATAACGGTTTTATCAATTTTTTTATGTTCTGATGTGATCTAGGGTCTGTGCCAATGGTTGGATAGTTATCGATGGGGATCGCTCTTTATTAATGTTAGTGAATTGATATGCTTCCAATGTGTTTGCCAACAATGTAGGTTTTCCTCAGAGATCTGTACTTTTCCCAATGCTCTGCGCCCTTCTTCCATGCAGAAAACCAGGTCGAGCTTACAACGCCTTGAACAAGCCTCTCCCAAAAGTCGTTCTTTTGGAGAACCTCGGCGGTGTGAAATCAGCTACCAGGGGCTTATTCCCCGATGGTTAAAATCTACAGTGTTTTAAGGTCAACGTGAATAGACATTTATTGTCTCGCAGCGCTTGCGAGTAGACCCGTTGCGACGTTGTGACGGAAATGAGTGAAATGGTTTTCATTATCATGAAACATCAAGAAAACGCAATATCTCGGAATTTGAATTTGATCTTTCATATAAAATCGACGCGAAGTTCCCAACAATGATAAACGATCCATCTATTCATACGCAAGTGAACATTCCAGATTTCCCCCTCGCATCTCGACAGTACTTTAGATAAAGCTGAACGTGATAAGCTCTGAACGTATTTTAAAATTCACCTCGTACGCTAATAACCAGCCCCGAATGCTATCTACCCTAGCGTACGATGATCTGTGCTACCCTACGAGGAGTTAAAAATGGCAGCACGTTGGGGAAGTTGTTCATGCTTGAGTTCTCCCCCTCAACACGCGGGATTATGGAAATCACCTTCATATACACATAAATACGTAATCTTTTGCGGGTTTTCGCCTATAGCTCAGTCAAAAGACGTATTGTTTGATTTCCAAAAACGAAAAATGGTGAAATTTTGGTAAAAATCGCGTAAAGTACGTTTAAACTGTATTTTCTGTACGTAGTATCACTTTAGAAATTAGAATTTGAAAAGGATCTTAAACGGTTGCAATTCAATTTAAAAAATATTGAAAAATTGGATGTTTTATAATCTTTACAATGCTAAAAAATTTCAAGAATTTATATAATTCCAAAATTTAGTTCAACTGGTTCACCAGCTTCAGAATGCGATCACAACCTTTGATAAACTGATACAACTGCCAGTAAATACAGAGTCAACTTGATTAACACTAATGCTAGAGCACTTTTCTCATTATTCAAAATCTCACTTAATAAAAACGTAGTCATCTGTATTAGAAACCGTTATAAGAAAGAAAGAACAAATTAGTCTCTTTAAAAAGCCCCCTTTAGCTTATACATAACGCAATACCTGTCAACACCTTTATCGTCTGCCTGCACTGAAACGCTACTGTAAAAGACAGTTATTCTTGCCTCTCGATGCATCCACGGCAGATTAGGTAGGAAATCGATAGGCATTTAGCATGCATGTAAATATGTCTAGAAAGCGAATGTGTGAAAAATGATCTATGTTTCAAAGAAAATAACGAATATCAGGGTTCACAGACGATAGAATGTATTTTTTTCCAGCATCGAATATTTCCAATGTTTCGGATTTGTAAGCATAAACTTGGCCCTTTAAATAGCCCCATAGAAAAAAGTCAGATGCGGTAAAATCTGAAAATCTGGATGATGCCACCAAATAACGAAATATGTGTGGTACAGACATCATTGCTGACATATAGCGCCATCTTTCCGAAGTGGGCTTCATCACTCATTTTTAGTTTTCATAGAATATTTCCATGCTGGTGAGGTTCTAATAAAGAATTGCTCTGATCTCGACGTTTTCTATATTCTGCAGGTTCTAACTCATGCACACATTGAATTTTGTAAAGTGTCAGATGTCGGTATAACCTCAAAACTGTTGACAGTTTCCGAATCGCGGTTAACCCTACTATGTGCTCAATCTCAAACACATGCTTCAGAATGAAAAACAAACATTACTGTTATAATTCCTGCTTCGAGATAAGCTACAGTGGATATTTTTTTGGCCTCTATTCTTGCCATAATACCCAGTTTAACGCGACGGGTTCAGATCCACAACTTCATTTTCACGGTCTTTTAGTTTTAGCTGCTCCGTCGTTACATCACACATGCACTTAAATTCGTACGTCGCCACTTTGTTCTTATTCCGACGGTCAGGGTAACTATATTTAACAGAAAGGATAGCGTCAGTAGCGGAGAGGAAGGGCTGAAAAAATGTAGGTGTAGTTTTACGTTTTTATATAGAACGATTCCTTCTGAGTCGCTCCATATCATTTTTAAGTACATGTTATGAGCCTTTTGACCAACATACTATTCCACTTATGAGCATTTTGATAACAGATTTATCTAGATATGTTTTTGAATTTTTACTTTTCACAACAGTTGGCGGAAAGTAGTGTAATCTGTAATCGCGAAGCATTTCGAATTCGAGAAATTGTGATTTCTTGATGTTTTCATGTTAGTGACACTCATTTTTGACGGTCTGTCTGTACTTTCTCCGAGACGTTTCGGATCCTTGTATTCCTAGTAAATCGGTTCAGTGAACGATCAAAGTTATTTTTCGGAAGTTTTCTAGGCCCCTTAACATTTATTTTGGGGTTTAAAATTAAGGGTAGGGGTAGGGGGAGGTTGATGTCTCAAACAATGTTAATTGTTGGTGTAATTCGTTCAATAATCTATACATTTTTGACCACGGTAATATCCCGACTCCTGTATTCAACTGAAATAATTAAACAACTTTCACAAGTAGAAAATACTATAGAAAAACGAATAGAACAACGGCAACTGATCTAGTATGGACACGTCATGCGAATCAGACAAGGAAGAAAAGAAAAAGAGGAAGACCAGCACATACATGGAAAAAGAGATAGACGAAGCTATGCCATGAAATGATTGTGAGATAAAACAACCCGCATTATTGAAAAAAAAAATGGTAATAATTGAACAGTTCTTACTCTTTGGAATCAGTTTGCTAGATAGTCCTATTTGCAAGCTGAATTAACCACAACGCCGTCACTGCCCAAGGTCGACTACACACCGTAGAAGATTTTGTCATTACTTCTCTTTATTTTTCCGTGGCGTTGTGACAGGGCGATAAAGACCTACTATTTATGTGTAAGGAGGCGCGAAACACGGCGACGATTTTTATAATGCGATCTTGCGAGGAAAATTTGGTTATATAAAGCTTGTACCAGCTTGCTGCCATTTTTAACTTGTCACGTATGTTTTGTCATGGGGTTTCAACGATGTATGTACATGTTATGCAACTTATCGAGAGGGCTTGGGAAACAAATGTATACTCGTTGCCTAGGCTTCGATTTTAGATAGTCAGTTTATGAAAGATTTTGAACAAAGTGGTCGATAAATGGCTGAGGCTAAAATAGTGAGTATTTTTAAAAACGTGTCTGCCTATCTGTCTAGGTGTCCCTTCGGTCATCATTGACCCTTCTATAACACTGACAGTACAATTCGAGCTTTGATGAAGTTTTGAAGGAAAAAACTTTATGGTTTTTCAAAAATCAAGTAATCCTAGACACCTCTATAACTTGTAAAGTACTAATCTGATATTATCAAAATATTCAGAGTAGGTTGCTATAAGGACAAAAACTTAGGAATCGTTGGGAATCCATCCACTGTCTGCAGAGTAACAATGAAACTAGGTATCGATACAAAATTGCGTGATGCATATCTGAGTATATTCCCAGCTTTTTCATAAATAACTTCTCGCAAAAACAGAATGCTTATAGCGTTCCAGAAGCGCTGCGGCGGAGCAGGTGTCTATTCACATCGACCTTAAAATGCTGTAGATTGCAACCGTCGGAGAGCAAACGTCGCGGTAGCTCACTCCAATATGCCAAGTTTCCCAACTGATACCATTGCGTGGTGAGTACTTGACAAATTATTCTCCATACCACTAACATTCAAGATAAAATGGAATGTTATTGTACCCTATCCAAGCATCAGAAAGCCAAGTCTGCAGTTTCGTTTCTCAAACTTCAACTCTTTTCGCATGTGCAGTGGAAGGCAATTAGTACGTTCTATAGTAATTTGCATTTTAGCCAACACTATGCAAATACGTACTCCAAAATGCGCTTGTGAATTCAAGTTAAGTTTGTATACGGAACAACACACATTACTCTGGGTATGTAGATGAAGGCGTAGTTAGTTTGGAATGCTGTTTGCCTTTTTCTTATGTATTTTATTGCATTCAACGCAAATATGTACATAAAGCAAGCAGCCTATAAAAACTTTCTCCCAGTATGTCTACATGAAATACTTTCAAGAATGAAATTATAGGTGATATAATCGCAGAAAAAAAATCTTGACTTAGCCGTAAACTGTGAAATATACGAATATCCTTTCTATACATTCGAATGATTTTCAATTCCTTGAATGCTTATTGCTTCATCACTGATTTTACAAAATGAGATCAATTAGGCTGAAGAAGTACTACTTGGAATGAAATCTTTGAGCCACTGATCTTTTGAATTTCAATGAATGAAATATTGCAACTACTAAAAGACTTTAATTCCATTGCTTCCCAAAATAAAAAAATAAAAGTTCACATGATATCCAAAACCTAGTTCAGTCGGAATAACGGTTTTGAAATCCAATAAAAATAATTGGGAAGCTGATATCACTTGACTTGAAATACATAGCCACTTTTTCAAAGGCTAGGTATCCCTTTTCAGAATTATTTATTATACTTATTTATTTAGAATGCAGTAATGTGTAGCAATAGCAGTTCTTATATTTATAGGCTACCAATGCCATCTTCGCTAGTATCAGAACGGTAGAACGGATTTATTGCGCGTTGTTATATGGATACGTAGCTTCAGTGTTACTCTGCTGCCACTGCCTCAAAAATTACAAAATACTACCGTCTTCCATCAAAACTAAATATTTTTCAGATCTTTTCCTCACCACCCGCCACCGCCTAACCACAACTTTTGATACCCATTTTTTTAGGGACCAGGAAAGTCGTTTTATTCATTTGTGACAATATATCCGCATCACCGAATCCATATTGCAAGACTACAAAGATCTTTTGTTTTTGTCCTTGTCCTTGTCAAAGTTTCATCAAAATCCAAAAAGTACTTTTCGAGTTATGATTTTGGCTAAGGATTATCTGATGAAGTACAGACAGACCGACGTAAATGAGTGGCGTAGGTTTTTGTGACGTAGAAATCAGTAAACTGCAAAGATATCTACGATACCAGAATTGAAAATTCTCACGACCACATTCCTTACCTTTGTTATTTTTCTATTCTTATATTTAGAAGGATCCCTGAATTGATTTTTTACAAATATCACCGAAAATTCCTTGAAACTCCTAAAACAGAGGTCATCAATCAGTTTCGTTTGAGTTGCCGCTTCATAGTATCTCTACTTTACTGTTGCGGTCAAATTCAGAACCTATACAGTAATCATAAACCATCCTCCACTACATCGGACATTCACTTCACTCTGTCTGAACAACAAAAGAAACCTTTTCCTCAAGACGTTTCGTACCAAACCACCATACAGCTGAAGAAGAAATGAGACTAAAACTGCTCTGAAAACGAGAAGTCTGCAGTCCGCACAACCTACAACAATCCGCTATAAGTGTATGTTCCCCACAATGCACCAAACCTACATGTTTCGTCTTTAGCCCAGACTCATCAGTATAGCCAGCGTTCGAAGTTTAGAGAGCAATCTGGTGGTATATACGTAACTCAATCAAGGGTGTGATAGCAACATTAACTCACCTAAGTGTCGCCCTCTATGGGGACGCCCAATGACATCTTACGAAGCGAACGGCAGGTGTTGGACCGTCGGCTCCGTAAGATGTCAATGGGCGTCCCCATAGAGGGCGGCACTTAGGCGAGTTAATCGGCTATTTAGTGACCCCTGTTCTGAAATATTCGGATAAAAAGTACGTTATTTTAACCCTCTTCATATCGTTTACGTTTTTCCGCTAGCATGCTATGATGTAAAGAATCTTGTATAGCATTTCTGAGCAATCTGCAAAAAATATCGCGTCGCTTCTTTACTTCTCTGTTCATGATTGCAGCGTAAAAATGGAGTAAAGTTGTATCACACAGTTATGACTATATGGACTGAAGTAATTGTAGGAAACGCAGTTTAGTAAATAAAACGCGTCGCGCAGTGTCGGAAATAGCCTCAGGGCTGTCCCTGGAAAATATTTTCTCTAATGAAACTCAGCGGGAATGAAATTTTCATTTTGGATAACACTGCAGTACATTCTATTTTCTTCCAGATTACAATACGGTATTATATTCCGGAAATTTTGCTCGATTGCTTTATTGTGATGTGTTTCACGCTAATGCTATAGGTGGAAGAAGTATTTTAATCGCCAAAAATTTCGAAATTTCTAAATTTCTTGATGTTCTATGACATTCAAGGTCGCTCAACGTAACTGTATACAGATCTAGAAAAGAAATATAAGTGTTCGGATTTGCGTGCGAGTAGCTGTGATATGAGACACAGTAAATTAAGGATGAATCTGCGGCAAACTTTGATCACTGTTTGGTGTCAGAATTCAAAGAAGTGCTATATAGCCTAGACGGCGAAGAGTTTTGGAGATTGGGGAAGTTGTTCGTTATGAAATTCCTTAGAAATGCAATTGTTACTAGTTACAGATGATGTAGTCATACGTAAAACTTCTCACTTCCATGCACTTAACGTCATCTCCTCCGTAACAGAGAAAGTGGTAGCAACGTCATGTTATGCAGTTGAAACTGTCTCTTCTCTTCCGGTCTTTTCATATTGCAGAATGTCCGTCCATTGTTCTCATAGCATCAATTGAAAATGCTGAAGGACAGAAAGACAGGCGTGACTTTCCTCTACAGTGTAAATCATGTTCACGAATTCTTCTTGAGCATAATTAGGTACCGTTATAAGCAAATTCCTAGATTTCGATTACAACTCAACCTTGTTTTTATTGTATTAGAAATGTAAGTTAAAACTTGCTAACATCATGAAATATTCTTTGTAAGTACTTCGATTTTGAATAAAGCATACAGGGTGTTACATGGAAAAAATCAAATTAAATTTGATTTGAAATTGATAATTCAAAATCCATCTATAAACACTCTGTAGATGAACATCTCGTAACGCTTGAAATTTAATTCGCTGGATATTCAAGTAACTATCTATAGAAGAATATCAAGAAAATTCAAATAATTGAATAGCAATGACGTATAATTTACAACCTTGCGAATTCAGTAATTCCCCGAAAAAAAATTAAAACTTGGCAACGTCGCAACCGATCAGAAAAATATCTTGAGATTACCGAACCAGAGGAAAAAATAAAACTTTTTTTTACCGGGAGATACTGAAGAACTACACACCCAATGGACACCCTGTACATATTTACCTCCATTTACATATATATATATATATATATATATATATATATATATATCATGAAAATAAATAATAATTATGGAATCCGATCCTGGGCAGAATATAATATGTGGTATTGTGTTGGGTATTTTTCATGAGCTCCGTAATACAACCGCGATTAATCTCGATGAGCCTGCATTTCCAGTTACCAATATACATATATTTTATGGATAATTAGCCGGAGTATGATCGATAATCATAATAAGCTGTCATTTCAAACACCCAAATTTCGTGTATGACTAGCACGATAGCGCCAGGCTGTATAATTTATAATTATTGCCTGATCAACTGATAAACGTGACTTAAAGTATTCACCATGGAGCTACTTACTAACACTTGACTTCCCACAGTGCCAGTACTTTGAAATTGGAACTTCGAAAATATAAAGGTAACCGATTCTCCTTGAAATTGATGTTTCTACAGCAAATATTAAAAACCTTTTGTTAACTGTATTCGATTACCACAAATAAGCTTAATTAAAATAGTTTTTTTTCAGTTTACCCAAAAAATGGAATATTTTTTAAGTTTTGGAGCAGGTGAAAAAAATATTTTGTACTTCCCACAGATAAGCCAGGAAAGTTAGCTTTTGGTGACTTATGCATAGATTGTATGATTTTAGTGAGGAATACGGCGTTACACTCAATATCAAAAAGTCAAAATTCATGGTGATCTCTAAGAAAAATCCAATAAATGTTAGGTTAACTATTGACGGACGAAATGTAGAAAGAGTAAAGCAGTATTCCTACCTTGTTGCGATGTTAAACTGCGTGAATGAATACACTCAGAAAATAAGAATAAAAATAAAAAAAGTTCTGAGACACATAGGCAGGGGAAGAGAACCTCTCGCCTGTACATTCCAGAGACGTAAACTGGACTAGACTAAAATATCTAGGCCATATTATGGTAAAAATACAAGCTTCTACAGTTGATGATAAAATTGTCGAAGGCAAAATAAAATAAAAACGCAGTAGGAGCAGAAAAAGAATCTAATGGTTGAGGAACCTGAGAGTGTGATTCGGATGTATTTCCAAAGTAATTCTTGAAACCTTCGACTGGGAAATGGCACTTCAAGACATTTTTTCAAAGTTTTCTGATGCCTACATCAAAATATTTATATAACACTCATTTCAGTCTGTCTGTCGATCTATCTGTCAGAGTGTAGTTTTTAATTGATAGAGTGGCAAAAGATTATGAGACAAACAGACAGACAGACAGACGGAGACGCGCGACATGTTTTTGCTTGATGCATCCATGAAACATTGGAAAATTTTGCATTCAAATTGTCCACGATAAAATACTTCACCGCGTATTGCAGAAATATGTTTACAATTAAATGTGATTGGACAAAATTAATAATTATTTGAGTATCAGGTAGGCTGTCAGCGAATTTCAGTGATGCCACATCAACAACGCAAATGCAAACGGACAACCTGACAGCGCCACAAAACCAAGCACAAAACAGAGTAAAAGAGCAAAACTCGCACCGCGATCCACAGCGAAGTTAATAAAACTCTCGTTTTACTTAACGCGAATACAGCTAGAATTGCGCGCAACTCCATCACTTTTCTTTAACAGTTGAAGAACAAATTTCTGCGCTTATCTTGTACAACGGGAAATGATCTTGCCGCAATTTTATCCATCTTGCGGGATTACGTAGGTGTCCGGTTGTGGTTCTCATTCTCTCAACCAGACAGAACGCAAGAACTTTAATTTGAGTAGGGAGTTTCATCCAACAGCAGACGTTATGCATTTATCAACTGTCCTGAAAGTTTTACGTGTGTACTTAGTTCAGTCATTATTGCATTCACACCAGATCTGCTGAAAGAAATGAAAGTTCTTATAGGTGAATTAATATAAATACGAGGGTCACGCTGAAAGTCTTTAGATATTCCTAATCTATACAAGTTTAAACAAGTTTGAGCACGCAGCTATTTTGTGTAAAAAGTTGTAAGTACTTACACGCAAAGGCAGCGTTTGAATCGTTCAGTAGTTGCCTTGCCACGGTCTCGAATGCATATAAGTATTTGCCGAATTTTAACGTGAAAATGGAACCGGGTAGTCGCGATTTTCGAGCCATGACTTTGTATGACTATAAAGAGGGACTAAAACAAGCGGAATGTCACAAAAGTTTAGTTAGTTGCTTTGGGGACTCTGCCCCTTCTAGGGCTACCGTTTTTAATTGGTTTGCTGAGTTTAAAAGGGGCCGGGTCTCACTCGATGATGAACCTCGCACCTATTTCGCTGGTAGCTATCCATAAACTTAAATAATAATAGTATAAACACCCCATGTCTTATGTATTATGTATTCTAATTTTGAATCTTTCCCATTCAATTATATTGATTTAGTAGACTTTCTATCACTGAGCTGTTGAATTAAATCTTCAGAATTGCAATTAATTTTTAGTGCGACCTGAAATGAAGCGATTAGTTTTTTTTTGTTTTTCAATCTATAAAATAATTTTAGAATTAGAATTTAGTACGGATCATCATGGGATGCTAAAATACAGATTGAAGCATTTGCATTGTTTATAAATCCAATCAATGTTCTCCAAATCAACAGATGGATCATAAGTCATACTCGTTAGATTTAAGTTGACTTAGTACAATTATGATCTAGAACATGGAATTCACAAACTAGAATTTATTGCGCACCATTATAGAATGCTAAAATATAGATTGAAGCATTTGCATTGTTAAATAATCTAATCAATGTTCTCCAAACCAAGTCACACTCGTTAGCTTTGACTTGACTTGGTACAATTATGAACTAGAACATGAGATACTATCGCGATCTTATTCCTGTTTCAACTGGACTGAACTTGCGATCGTGATTCCCCCAAAATAATTATGCTAATTTGCGGTTAAAGTAGGGTAAGGCATATAGGCTCTCCTTTATACTGTATAATTTTAATCTGACGGGGTATTACTGGAGAATATATGGAATTAGCTTTTAAGGCTAACAATTATCTAACGTCACCCCTAAGCGATGTTTAGAAAATGGATCTCCTTTTCTTCCATTACACTATAGAGGGTGTATATGCAATAGAGAAAATTGCTTCAATATTGGTGTCACAAATTGTGTGTAACAGCTTGTGAGGTATCAGATGCCCTTCAAAGACAGGCTTCAGAGTCGCAACCTCAGGTGCTTTCCGTAACACAACGTAATTTCACCAAAAAAATCTGATGGATAGTAATTTTTTGAATAGGTTCTGTGTTATGTATCAGAAAACAAACGTACGTTGTTGCTCATAAGTTTTTATTCACGAAAACTAGAAAACAATTCACGGATTATAAATGTTCTCGAAAAATTGCTTGATTCTAACTTCTGTGGAATACCATTCAGTACTATCAAAATGTTTGATACGATGTGCATATACCGGGTGGTCCATTCAACTCGAGACATCACTTTAGTGCAGAAACGGTGAGTTTTTAGATGAAAACTTTTAGATGAAATTTCTTCAAATGAATCTGGTTTTACAAACCATGGTGAAGTGAATCGACTTAATATGCACTGCTGGAGTGTAGAAAATTCACGATGGTTGAGAGAACTGGAACATCAGCGCCCTTGGTTGGTGAATGTATGGTGCGGAATTATTGACGACAGGTTGATCGGTCCATATTATATTATAGGAACTTTGATGGGCAAAAATATCCAAAGGTATAATTATGATAATTCAGATTACACATGTAGATTGTAGATGCTACTACTTGGTGAAACTCTTCCATCATGCAAATAAGAAGTTGTGTCATTAACACACAGTTTCCCAAATACTTTATTTGCCTTTCGATTTACGTTCAAATTACCTGTTGTTTGTATAAAATTTCACCTGAAGGCCATTGAGGATATCTCGTCAATCCAAACGTCGTGAAACGCAGAAAATCTCAAAACTGAGGTCAGAAACGAAGTTACTGAATCATTTTTGGACTAAATAAATATAAATCGAAATGCATTGCTGGAAGCGGGCTTTATTTTCAAACTTTGTGTCTTGATGTCAAGTCCGATGAAACTGTTTGACCAAGTAAGAGCATCTACAATCTAAATGATAATTGTTAATATGTATTGCACTATGCCGATTGTTATTGTTGATCGTTGGAACAAATAGATTGCAAAATGTATTTATCGCATCAAGAGAAAGGTTTATATATATATTCAATAAATATATTTTCGTTTTGTCCATTCTGTGAGTGTTACAAAATATATCATTTGTTAATAGTTGCAGTAATCTGCACAATAATTGACCAAAATGCTGTTGTTCCTTAATACATTACTACATAGATTGTATAATTCAATCGATTTTTTTTTGTGTCAAACAATAATAACCTTGTTCTTAGCAGTTCTCTGGAAAGATACAACCAACGAATTTTTCTGAATTTTCTCGAGGAGGGGGCAGAGCCCTTCTAGCTTCCTCTATAGGTACGTGCCTGATTCGTTGAACCGAATAAGGCAAATGTACAACTTCACTCACAAATTGATTATCAAAGTTTGACGAAACTCAAACAAAGATGAAAAGCCCCATCGTGGTCCATTTTAAAATTTAAGTTGTGTGACAAATCGGATTTGGAGACACAATTGGGGTATCTAAGAGCACAAGAAACTTAATAAACCCTTCCTCCACGGAACTAAATCAAAGTAGATAGGATGTCGCAAAAAGGCAAATGCCATGTTGAAGAGCGCTTCTAGTTTGTAGAATCATCCCAACGTAGGGTGTTGCCTGCCTCTCTATTGTGTCTCTGCTAAGCTTTTCAATTTAGATTTCTTTGGTGGTCTCTAAAAAAATACAAATATTTTGCTCCTCAATGATGACTTGTATGTCAAAAAATGTTAGATTTATAAAAATTCCTTGACACAATCGTACACTATTTATGGGGCATAATATTTAAAGGACTTTCAGTTCCATTTCCCTGTTCGTGTATGTATGTATGTTAGTCTGTTTTCCTAAAAAGAAATAGATACTATTCATTACAAAAGTTATTTTTTTCAGCTCAATAACCCTCCAACCCAGAGAATCTTGTAAATACAAAATCATAATTAGTAAAAGAGACAAAAATCTGGTAGAGGCGGTATTTGAACCAATATATCTGGCTATCCGGGCCGTTACTTCATCCATTAGATCACACTACCCTACTAGTATATTGATTCAATCGGAATATGTTATATTCATATAGTTTTTGTTCCACAACTTATTTCTATATGTGTATGTGGAGAACGTCAAGCTTTGCGTATTAAAATACCAGTAAAGCACTTTGTTATACAATAAATCACCTAAAAACCCTGTAGAAGATTAACCCTATATGATCAAATATATATATATATGATCAAATATATATATATATATATATATATATATATATATATATATATATATTTGATCATATAGGGTTAATCTTCTACATTCAAACCTGGGGAAGTCTTGGAAGTAAGAATAACAGAATCTTAAAGCATATGATAATCTTGCCTGCAAGAATACCATAATGTTTTTAGTCAACATTATGGCATTCTAATCTCATCATCTTGTCGCAAAGGCATTGTACCGATAAACATAGAATATAAAAAAATACCTGTAATTAAAGATATACGTCCACCATTGGTAATGGAAACTATTTACAGTTTAAATGCCGACTCTCCACTATGCGTCAGACCTACTATATAAATGCATGTTTCGTCTTTAGCCTAGACTCGTCAGTATACCTGGCGATCGAGCTGTAGATAGCTATCGGATGTGTCGCCCTCTATGGGGACGCCCATAATCAACTTACGAAGTCAAAGGTCCTAACACCTGGACTGCCTTGAAGCGGCAACAGATGTCCCTTATGACATCAGTCAAAAAGGGTGAACTGATTTACAGCATCATACCTTGTTCTTCGTAAACATTCTTTACGATGTACCGTTATCGCGACTCATTCAAATCAGACAACTTATATTAAGTTGCCGCCTCAAGGAAGTCCAGGTGTTAGGACCTTTGACTTCGTAAGTTGCCAATGAATGTCTTCATAGAAGGCGACACTTGGAGATGAGTTGATATTTACAGTTTACCTATCAGATCAACACCTCTACATCTGTATGAGTTACTCACAACAGTCATAATCCTATCTTTTAACAGCGTAATTCATCCTGAGGGAAGGAGATTGGAAAATGATAGTCATCATCAATAAAATTGTCTGAATGGTGAAGATAAATGTTCTTGTCGTATATCTTTACAAGAATATCGCAATTCTTGAAATGAGATGTTTTTTTAATTTGTGTTGCGCTAAGGCTTTTCATCCTCCTGACTGTAAGTCACCACAGGATACTGAATCTTTGAGTTTCATGAATCCGATGTCTGCCTTGTCAGAGATATAACAAACTGACAAATCCATACTAAGTTATCTGCATATATGTTATGTCCTGTTCATCCGATGAAAAGTTAGTGCAATCTAGTCCTGGATGAGCTTGTATATAAATTGAGTCAGTGGTATGTGTTTCAGTGCTATACACCTAAACTGCGCTCAAACTAAAATCAATCTCATTCCTGCCATTTACTCGTATGTTCGGTCGCATCGTCGCTAGCGGTGGCGTTCAACTACGGAGAGAATATCTTAGTCAGCGGCTCACCATCACTATAAATGCGGGATCATTTGAGTGGCTTGGTGCAAGAATGGGACAACTCAAGTTACATCACGAAGACACGACTAAAAAATGCTCAAAGTTCGTCTTTACAACTTTCAACGGTGCGTGATTCCTTTTCTTAGTTTTTGGGAGGATCAACAATTACGCAAGGGGAGTCTGACAGGTCTTGAAAGGTGTTGATAGAAGACGTTCTACCTTATATAACATTTTACTCCAGTAGTAGTTCGTACTTTTTGATATATCCATCCAGTGGCAGTAGAGAATTGAAGGTATGTGCTCATATAAAAACGCGCGTTGTATTGGTCAGAATACCTCTTACAGAATTTAAGCAATAGCGACGAACGCCGAACTAGTGCTGCCAAAACTCCAAAAACGACAAAAACAAATATTTAAAAAAACTTATACGTTGGCAATGAATATTTTTAAATTATGATTTAGTATGGGATGTTCGTGGTTCGCATTTATCGAATATTTGTATACCTATGTTGTATGAAGTTGTTCTCCTTTGATTGGCCCGCCTGTGGCCACGAAGATGATATATAAAGCACACAACCTCAGTAACTCTTCCGTTATGGTGTGTTTTATTGCCCTTCCACCGCTTCCCGGCAGCGGTAATAACAGTGGAGCTGCAGTAGTAATAGTTATTTGCGTATATTCTTTCATTTTAGACTTGCAGCATTCCCTAGAATAGCTAAAAATAATACCACCGGCGATATGAGTTGCAACTGCGTATTGTTCATAATAAAATGTTCTTGGCAATACTGATGGAGCAAGGGTATCCGTAATTTTCAGCGAATAGGGTTGTTGAATGGAAGCATTATTGGTTAAATAATAGTTTCAAATAGGTTGACGCTGTATTTTACTTCCCCCACAATGGTATACGCTTTGTAATATGAGATTATCAATGTTTTGGAACTCAATAAAAATGTTTTAAGTATCGAAGAAATTTTGAGGATATTCAAGGTATTAAAGGTTCGAAAATTGATGAACACTTCTTAAATCCGATCGGTATAATACTTCTCTCTACTAAATTGGCCTAACAACCCATTCATAAACAACAAATAATGCTATTGAAAAAGATAAAAATATCTATAGGTATTATAAATATGGAAAGCCGAACCTATATTAAATATAGAAAATATGTAAAACGTGAAAAATATATAAATTATGGAAATAATGAACATATTGGAAATATGAAAAAATGTTATAATAGAGAAAACATAAGATACTGAAAGTACCAAAAATATTGAAAAATTTTAGATGTTGAAGATTTGGTGAAATATGGAAAATATTGAAAATATCGAATATATAGCCAAAATTGAAAATAATGGATTTTAAAAATATTGAAAACCATCAATATCAAAAAAATATTATCCATAGTTGTAATAATCCCAAAATTTCTCAAAATATTAGAGCAGTATAATACTTTCCTTAATACATCATATCAAAATGTTGATATAAGAATGAAATAACTAACAAATAAAAATATTGAAACAGATGAAAATATCGAAATTTTGGATTGAAAATCTCAAAGATATTGAAGGTATTGAGGATATTGAAAATATTAAAAAACCGAGAAGTGTTCAAAATATGAAAAATATGGAAGATGTTAAAGATATTGAAGATATTGAGAATATTGAAAATATTAGATATTAAAAATATTTGTAGTACTTAAAACAATCAATATCTAAAAACTTTTCAATAGTTTTTTTATCCCATTTTCCCAAAATGTTAGTAATTTCCAATATTTCCAAAGCTCACATCAAGTGAATAATCAATTCTACAATCCGTATTAGTGTATATAATACTTTCCTTAATCTGTAATACCAAAATGTTGGGCTGACAAGTGATATGAATGTAACCGCGGCTGGCAGTTTGGAGTTGCTGCGAAGCTTTGGGAACCGCTGGAAGACGTCAGCTGAATTGATTACAATTAATTCTACAAACCACCTCTCCGCGAATGCTTCTTCTCCATTTCAATCGTCTCGAGCTGCTATCTAACTCCAGCTGTACCAAGAATTCTAATTTACCTTTACGGCCATTCAGATTCGATCCACGTACATATGCCCCGCTGAATATACTGCTAGGTTAGTTGTTACGGTTGCGCCCTCAACGATTTACCAGTACCATCCTAACAAACAAATTGAGCCGCAACTCGCAATTCTTTGTAGAAAATTACCTAATGACCACCACAGGTAATACATTACATCTTTTCCTCACATAAAAATACCTTTAAGCAAATTTCGACTAAATCATTTCTTGTATCGAATTTTGAAGCTTAATTAAATTATATTTCTGAAATTTATCCAAAAAACCCATCACCCCAAACAGCATACCTTGTAAGTCGAAAAGTAACATACAGAATTCAAAAATCTCTTAACCATTTTTTGGGCTGCAAAACATATGAGGAAGGGGAGAATCTGGATTCTGGTTGAAAAACTAGATACTGAAAATAAGGTAAAATAGAAAAATCTACAGAGGCAGAACATGATTATATTCAATAGAGGATATAAAATAGATTTAAACAATTTAAAGTTAGTTAAGCGTTGTAAACTTGAAGAACCTGCCTAAACAACGTAGTGAATAAATACAAGGCTCCTATCCGTGACAGCTTGCTTCTAAGGCTGAGCTTTTAAAGTTGAGGTGTCCTTCTGATAAGTAACAACCATTGGTAGCATACAATATGTATGTAAGACAATATCTAAGTATACAAAATTGATCTTAACCAATACAGTGATCAATTCCATAAATGATTACCCACCTAGCTATTATCACAGCTTTATTCTTAAGAAGCAATACATTGAATCCATAATTTAATTAAGTGGAGTATCAGTACTGCACGATCCTGAAGGCGGTATCCGAAATGCTAACATGGCTTTTGTGATAGGATTATATGAACATTACAGGACCACATGATCTGCATACTAAGTTTTCTGCTAATATGAATTCGATGTCTGCCCGTTCGATTTTGCCTATCGGGAATAGCGGATAACATGCCGATGGGTCTGGCACAGCATCACAGTATACACGTTACACAGTAGGTTCACTCTCACCTATATTTTGTCAGATGAGTGAATTTCCCACGGGACATACCGGGGACATTGAGCAATTGGTCTCATCTAAGCTACGCTGCACAACACATAATGTATGAAATTTGATGAAATAAAAAAAACTTTCGGTTTCATCGTCAGATGATGATAATGACACCGAAACGTAGACACCGATTCCCGTTATATAAAAAATTTTAACTGCTCCTGGTACTTGGTCCATTTCTCCTCCTCCTGTAACTCAATATCCCTGGAGCATAGCGCAGTACAGGTGTGTCGTATATACGGTAGAAGTGCCTCAGATGATAATATGGCTGAGATAATCGTTGGGTCAGTGACCAAATTAGAGAATATCGATTACCGATTGCGCTAAACTATGGGTATGAAAAATTGGTAATTTAAGAATATAGATATACAGAGAGAGCTCTTGGTCACAAAAAGATTGGGCTTCAAACTTTATCCACAACGAGATACAGGTAGTTCTGAAGTGCCTTGAATGCTTCAAGAGAAGGATGGCACGTCTGTGCCTATGTTATCACCATCTGCTTGGCTTGATAGAGTGGATAACTGTGCCCACATTCAGGATCAGCCTGTATAGATAGCTTACTTCATAGCAACCTATTCAGAAATATCAGCAAAACAATTCTTTAAGTATTTGAACCTATCTATAATGACAGTAATGAATACAGAAACTTTTTGCAAATGCAATTAAGTACCTGAAGACAACCATGATTTCGCTCCTTTGCGATTTGAGATCTTTAATGAATAATTCTTCTACCTTAAGAATATCGGTTTAATGGCGTAAAGCCCTCGTTTACATATTATTATACTTCACGAGAAGATAAAATGTGTATATATATATACAAACGACTCGTGCCAAAGGAGATTGTCTCGTTATCTGTATGATTACCGAGAAGCCAAAGCAGTCGAGCAACGAGCCAAAGAGCAAAACGTCGACTATCATCTCACTTTCTGCAACCTCCGAATCGTCTTGTAGTCGACAAAGAACTAATTTGTGTGCAAGTCGTAGCTCAAGACATTCAGCCCACATTGTCAGCGCTCATTGTAAATTGAGCAAATGTCAAATAATTGTTCCTCCCTTAATTTCTTGGCATCAGTGGCGTAGTAACGCACGGGCAATATGTAACGTCTCGTGGTCTTCAATAAACGCAGCTCGGAAATGCGTCTTCATGACATTTGCGTGAAGCATGCCACCAATCAAAAGCAAATGGGATCCCATCAAATTCTCTATCATTTCTGGCAACACACTACATTTATAAATTCATTTTTAGAAAATTGGCCCACTGCGCGATTCGAACCACAAACCTTCTGACTGCCAGTCAGACGCTCTATCCAACTGAGCTAAGAAGGCATTCTGCTAACTGTTTTTTACAGATAAAGTCTCACAAAGACAAAAACCCTATCGTACTCCAGAAGCTCTGTGAAAGGACAAGTAACGATGCACATTGACTTTAAAACGATTAAATTTTGTTTGATGATACTTGAAGATTTAGTGGAAATACAAAACATACTTCCATTTGTGAAACCTTGTAAGCAAATTACACAAGTTTCTGTCGCACTTGCAGAATCCGATCTCACTTTAGAGGAATGAAATTAAGCTAAACAAATTAACTTACTTCATAGGTTCATTATACAGGCCCCTAGACCTGTAGGTTGTATAATCAGGTATATGCAGCTAATTTATGATTCATAAGATGACATAAATCTTTTTTCATAAAAACGTTCAAATTAAAGTACTTGGATGCAATGGGGGACAGTTAATGACGACTTCTATTTTCGACACTGACAGCGTTTTCAAGGTATTTTTAAAGGTCAACGATGTTTTTTGAATTGTAACATACATTTTTAATTACTTAATCTTAATCGACGAGAAAAAAACAGATACCTTTTGTTCCCAAATTTTTTAAATCCGATTGCAACAAATGAAGTAGATAAAAAACAAAACATTCTGCAACATACTGCGAAACTCTGATTACATTGTAATAAATGAAAAGACTGATCTTTTAGACTTAATTCTTATCTTATACAACATAAATTTTCGCACCAACACTGTGACGTAGTAGATCTCAGCGTATATTACTTAGAATCTGACTATTCTTTGTTATATCTACCAACATCAGAAGCTCGTCTTTTATCTCTCTAGACTCTAGACAATATAAGTTATGAAATATTCATGGAATGACATTGACACCATTCAGAAATGCTCACCCTATTTATTCTGTTATTTACACGCCATCCCGGTTACCTCCCTTATAACCTGACAACTGAAAATGTCTGGAAAACAATGTTTTTTGGAATTGTGGAAAATTGTGTTTTACTAAAAATCTACTAAAAACTATACAGCTTCACAACGCCGAGAAGAATGAACATAGATGGTCACATTCTAATCGTTTTTCGTTGCCTGATCCATAAGCCTGTAATTCAAGTGGATTAGATGATGTACTCTGAGGGTTTCATTTTCGAATTCATTATTCAAGCCACGTAAATGGAAAAACTGTAAACTAAACACCAACACCGTTAAAAATGGACTGCATTGATCAATTTCAGCTATTATAATCAGTTCAAAAATACCCCATTCATTGAGAAGAATGGAATAGCTTAAAAAACAGAATGTCTTAAGACTTGAAATATCTTTATAAATGAAATAGTTTACCACATGGAATACCTTGAGAACATTTTGACGGCGATGGTTAAGGTTTTCTAGGGATTTCCCTTAACAGTAATGCAAATGCAATCGCAGTTGCAAACAAAAATCCCCTAGGACAGAAAAAAGAAAATATAGTTTAATAGAGAAATAGCTAGACATAATACAAAATAGTATGCTAGAATTGAGTGCTCTAGTTGGGTATCCATGATAGGATCTAGTTATAGCAGGTTGGCAAGTTAACTGGATACCCTTTATGAGCAGTCAAATCTGACAGCCCGATTTGTGAAACTGTGTATTAAATAAACAATTAGTTAATCCTTTCTGATGTTCTCATTAATCTGAGAAGCATGTTGCTCCCGTCGCGCGTCGATCCAACGTCTCTGGGGTTGGCAGTAATTTGCCTGGTTCCATGCAATAAACAAGGGTGCTGTTATCTGCGAAGCAGTATATTGGATTGGATGTCATTTCCAACAGTCCGCTGATGTACAGCAAGAAGAGCGTCGGAGAAAGGACAGACTCCAAAGAGTTGTGTTGCAAGTAAATACAATTATTATAGCCCTGATAATTTCTGATTTTTATCAGTTTACTTTGAGGTAGCGCCACTGAATGCCTGAGAAACCGTAGCACAAGTCAAGTGGGCTAGAACGACCGCAGCGTGGAGCGTAAGTGGAGGGTATTTCGCAGTGTGAGATTCGTGCAGCGGAAATTCTGAAATAGACACGTTAAAGATACCGTTCATCGGAAATAACGTTTGTGGTCTAATTATAGAATGGAGCGTATAACTGGCAGAGAGGTGATTATCTACAGTTGCTGTTCAGATTTCTGGTTTCTATTCAGAGCTTAATCTCAGCATCCCTAAATGCGACTCTTGCATACTCGCTTGCAAATTCAGGGCCAGTTAGACATCATATCTGAATAAAAGGACATGATTACCTTCCGAACCACATGGCGGTGAAGTGTTGTAATCACGTTAAGTTTCGAATTCGAGATATTGAATTTTCTTGACATATATCACGATAAACCATGTTATCGTCAATCTGCCTGTGTGTCTGTAGCCATAATCCGTGACTCCTTCATAACTAGTGAAGTAGTTTTCAGATATTGTGTCGGCGGTGTTAGCGTCAAAAATTTTTGAAGATATATAACATACAAACTTTGTTTTAAGAGGTTTCCAATTTCTGCTTCTGTCTTTGATTTTTGGCGGGAGCAGTGATTGAAGTTGGGATGGTGGATATTTTTGAAAAACCCATTTTTGAGAATTCTTGAGTATATTAAGTATTTAGTCTTTATTATTTTTTAAGTCAACATACAAAATTTTATTTAAATTCTTATTTCTAAGCTAATACCACTGCGTAAGAAGTACAGTGTCGACCTACTTGGCGCCATTTTTTGTTATTTGATAAAGGCGATCTAAGCAGCCGAAGCGTGAGAATGGTCATTTATTCAATCACAAGATTGATCAACATGATAATCACAGGATGTGTTTCAGAAGCTGCACTAACTATCCATTTGTGCCTCAAGGACAAATACCAGTCTCTAGTATTCCAAATTTAAGATGAATATCTGGAATACTACTACATGTTTTTGGGCGTCCCCATAGAGGGCGATACTTGGAGATGAGTTGATGCTGCTATCACACCCTTAACTATTTTACGTATATACCACCCGATTGCTCTGTACAATTAGACTGCCAGGCTATACTAAGGAATCTAGACTAAAAACGAAACATACATGTCTATAGCAGGTCTTATGGATACTGGAGAGAATACACATAACATACCTCGTATCAAAAATCAATAGTCTTTTCTAATAAATCCAACTATTATGCCATAATTCCCATTTTCTGCATTTTATGAAAAAGTGCATTAGGGCAGGAGCATTTATGGTTATTCACCGCATGTTCTAAAAAAATATCAGAAGCCACATATACACAAGTTTTTTTCAAGTTTATCACGAATGTGAATTTTCAAGTTTGATCAGACACTGTAAGGAAACGGTTTAATTCTACTGTCAAGTTATACTTTTTTCAACCTACTTCCGATAAAGTCAACTTTCATAGACATGTTTAAAATTGAAAATGTGATACCCATTACCAGCAATTATTTAATAACTGTAGATAGTCTACTACAAAGCGCGTCCCAAAAGGAAGAGAGACTGTACGCGTCAAAATAATACATTTTTCTAACTCTTTTTTATTATTTGGAGTTGGGAATTTCATCACAGATTATTGAAAAAATCATAAAGTATTCTGCAGAAATCACAAATTTATACGAATAGATCGTTTTTCAAACCCCAACTTCATTTTTTGCTTTAGAGTGAGCAACGCAACGGACTAACACATCCTGAACCATCCTTTTCTAAGTTACCAGTGAAAACAGAAACTCGGTGTTGGATTCTACGATTTCTTCTACCTATAAATGCCTCCTAGCACATCTAGGAGGGATATTTTCACCTCTCCTTGTGATCAGAGTAGTACCATAACTAAAACTATCAACATTCTGCTATTAGTATTTTCAGGACACCATGTATGTGCATATAAAACATCATTAGGCAGATGTAAATATTGCTTAGTTGCGAAAATGTGCAAGCCTTGTACAATCTGAATGGCTTTTTATGCGTTTGCCATACGAATGCATTTTTAAGTGCACTTTCGTGTTACCACATGAAGAGTAATTCTTACTGGTATTATCCTTGGCAGCATATCATCATATGACTTTAGCGGATACGGAACAGTTTTTGTACGAAATATTTTCTGTAGACGTGGGTATGCGGAGACAATTTGGTGAAATATGAAATTATGATGAGATTGATCTTTTACCGGATGGTGTTATAATATAGATCCCAGGTAGCACAAGTCACTTGACGTGAATAAACCAAATATTGACGTCACAGACTTAAAAATAGTTTCAGACGAGGAATATATGCTTTCGCTCGAGTATACCATATCTTCCTATATGCGCAAAAGTATAAAAATCTTAAAGCGAGCATACTGTAGTTTTGTTCATATAGAGTTAACTTGAGTAAATATTTCCAATTTAAACCTGTGAAAGTCTTGGAAGTAAGAATACCAAAATCTCAAATTGAGCATTTTATAGTTTTGGCAAGTAACAGAAAAAACCTAATCTATAAACATACTGTAATGTTGCATTTCATATTCTTGACACAAATAGTTCAAATTCATTATAAAAAAATTTTCTTGGAGAAAGAATTTCAGATTATTAATATAAACATTCGTTAATCTTGATTAGCTGCTACCAAAGTTACTGTTGTCAATTAGTAAATTTGTAAGCGGTTTTGATAGTATATGAAAAATTATCTAGTATATGACGTCATCCATGATCCAGAAAAAAACCACAGGGTAAGTTTCAAAGATTGCATTTTTTTGGAGTGCCGGAATGTCATGAAATCCGAACAAGAAAACACAACATCCCGAATTCGGAATGTTTCACGATTACAATTCTTCCTCCGCCTATTGGTGTAGCAGGTAATCTGCACAGTTGATTCAAAATATATAGACGTTATTCAAACACCTTATCAGGTAAAAGCATCTCACTATTAAGCCGAACATAAAATTTCTGAAAAGCATCCGCAACCCTGATAAAAATCTTAAGTGCATCTCAGCTTTTACTCTAATCCTTCAGCAGGTAATTTAGATAAGGTTTATGAAAAAAACGTCCGTACCGGAGAACAAAACTTAAAGCTTTCTCGTTCTCCGGCAAAATTTATCTGTTCTTATTTTCCATTCTATCTAAATTGCCACTTGCTTTTTTTCATTTTCGAGCTTGAGGCAGAAAGGATGTTTTCGCACAATGAGACCGATGGTGTAAGAAATAAATAAGGAAAGAAAGTTCCTTTTGTTTATTTAAAATTATGAGGGTTCACGACTCCCACAATTTCAGCCTAGCTTAGCTAGGAAAAAACATAATTTTTATTTTATATACATTTTATATAACTTGTTAGTATTGTATTTTACTTGCGACACCAATTTATGTATCCATTATAACAACGGATTACAGGTCTATAAATATAGTATAGGTAGACGCTCCCGGTTTGTCAGGTTACTATGTTTCCTCCAATACTTTACTCTGTCCTAATATTGAAGGTTACTGAATTTTACCTGAATAAGCATAATAAATGAATACAAAAGTCAGCTCATCTCCAAGTGTCGTCCTCTATGGGGACGCCCATTGATAACTTACGAAGTCAAAGGTCCTAACACCTGGACTGGCTTGAAGCGGCAACAGATGTCCCTGACGACATCTGTCAACAAGGGTGAACTGCATGTTTCGTTTTCAGCCTAGACTCGTCAGTATAGCTTGGCGGTCTTACTGTAGAGGGCAATCGGTTGGTGTATACGTCCAGGTGTTAGGACCTTTCACTTCGTAAGTCGCCTATGGACGTCCCCATAGAGGGCGACACTTGGAGATGAGTTGATGTTGCTATCACACACACACACTTGACTCGGTTACGCATATACCCCATTATTCTCTATAGTTAGACCGTCCGGCTATATTGACGGATCTGGGCTGAAGACGAAGCATGCACGTTTATAGCAGGTCTGACGGATAATGAGGAGCATACACTTAAATAAAAGTGTTAGTTGTCATTTGAAAAAAGTAGATTGACTCTGTATTCCACGTGCTGTGATATCAGTTTACGAAATATTCTTATCAGATTTCAGAACTGTTGATCCAGTTGTAGTAAAATGAACTTATTCGTGCCATTTCTGTTTCAGCAACTTACTTTACTGCATTTTTCCCAAATAGTGGTTATGAATAAAGAGGAAACTGCTATTAATCCTCTTAAAAAACTTTATCGAGTAGGTCTACTACTGGATAATACGCATTGTGTTATTCAATTTTAGAGCTACTGATCAATTTGAAGTAAGTTTTGGAGATAATTATGGAAATATTTGAATACTTGAGGCCATTTTTTTTAATTTTCGTGGCGGCCCTCATGCTGAAGTTTATTCAACATCTACGAAAACTATTTAAATATCTGCACCTCTTGACGTTTTTTTTTAAATCTGTTTGATGATGAACCAAGCTGATTAACTACTAACTACTAACTAACACTTTGGTTGCCCTAGCAGTCTTGTCCAACGAACAAAATGAATGAATCAGATTTTGAAATTATATTGATGTCGATATTTTTGGGTAACAATCAAAACCTTAGTATGAACTATGTATCGTAAAATTTTACAGATGAATCCAAAGCAAGAGATATAACGCACTTCCCCACAAGAAGCACAACACTTCTCGTCCTATGAAATAGAATGAAACATAGAGCAAGGCGATCCCAAGGCAACAAGGCCTACTATTTTGGATCCAAGAGCAAATCAAGGTAAAACACATATGTTATGCTCTGTAGACTGGGAGAACATTGGATAGATATTCCTCTGAAGCATACGCAACCAAAGTTCAATTTTATAAAGGCTGATTCCTTGGCCTTCCCCTTTTCAGAATGTAGAAAAAGTATCATAATTTACGAATGAGGTTTCTTTAGGTTCTCCTTATGGTCTTCCCAAGTCCGTTTGTGAAAGCGAAAATATCCCTTTTCACTCCCATAAATAAACAGAATGTGGAGAAAATCCACCCCTCTTCTGTCAGTGAAAATAAAATATTTCAGCCACTTTTGTAATACATTTAAGAAGTGCTTGTGCGAAATATAACCCAGTGGCCTATAGACCCTACTAAAGTAGTCAAACATTTGGATGATTTAGTACGGTTGAGGCTATTCCTTATTCATGTCGTTTCATTTTTCCTCAAAGTTTTTTTCTGTGAAAATAGAGAGACAATATAGTAGCGTTGATTTAGTATCTAAAATGAATTCTTAATCAACTCAATATCATGTAAACTGCAAATACTCGCACTTAGTAAAACTCCTTCACGATTCAAATATAATTATGCAATTCATGAACCAGTTTCACAAATAATCGAACAATAAAACAATATATAGTTATATTATATATTATTAAATTTATTAATATAGAAAATTAAACAAAATATAAACTAAATCTCTAAGACTTTTGAAAATCACACACAAAAGGACACTCGAGGTTTAAGACTATTTTGAGAAATTGATAACGCTTACTTTAAACCATTTTTGCTACATGAAAAATTATTTTTTCTATTTTAAATCAGCTAGATCTCATGTATAATTGAATTATGAAACCTTTATTTTCATTGCAATTTTTCTCAAAATGATAGATTTTTAGATATATCAGCTGAAAGGAAACAAATACACAGCGATTTTTTAAATATTTTGTTTAATAAAAAATTGGGCATACGTTATTGAGCCCACCCATGGTGGAATCGATTTGGAGATGTGGATTCCAATCCCGTTATTACAATATTTGTCTTTATTTTTCTGATTTATAAGTTTCGTACATGTTCCTACATAAACGCTTATCTCCTTTTGCATCTAATGGAGTAAAAGCTCTCTCGTTCCACCGCTTTCAATTTTTCTAGCACACGTGATAATTTTTTCTTATATTCGCTATTATTGCAAAGCTTCCATTGTCCGTCCTGAAATAGTTCACACCGTTTGATAAACTGCTAAGCGCACTTCAGATAATAAATGACCCTTTATTAATGGAGATCATAACTCTTCGAGAGTCCTCATCCTCTTTATATTGCATTGTAGTCGAAATAACGATTTGCTCGTATTGTTTAATCTTCATCAGGCCATTTAATTACATCTATTGGAAAAGTTGAATCAGGTCTGGAACAGTACGAAGAGAAAATCGGATTGAAGCTATTTGAAAGCTTATTACAAAACAATTTCTCTGATAATGGCTGGTAATGGCAAAATACGATACGAGTAGTTAGATTCATCCCCATTTTTTTACGTGAAGGCAGAACACCTAACGCTCTTCATAAGCGCTACGAGAGGATAAGTGTCTATTATTACCAGATATCTTCTTCGATTTTTCTAATATAGCTTCTGAAACTCTTTTAAAATGGATGAATTGGTGCATCGCATAACACTAGAAGGATTCAATGGACGCATCCTCGCTAGGTCGAAGTTCCAAGGCCTCAAACAAGCCTCTTTCAAATGTAGTTATTTTGGAGAATCTCGGCGTTTTGAAATGAGTGATAGGGAAGTTTGTTCTCCGATAGTTACAATCCACAGCATACTAAAATCAATGTGAATAGTCACTGATGCTCTCACAGCGCTTCTGGAGCGCCATAGGCTTTCTCCCTTTGCGAGAGGTTATCTATAAAAAAATATATGCTCCAACCATGAAAATCGTGGTTGTTTTTCGTCGCAGCTTCGAGAGCTTTTCTATCAGCGTTGCCAATAATTATTGTAAGGTCTCTTGAGTAATGGCATCAAGTGAGTTGACTCCCTATTCCACGTGCTCACTTTATTGAATACTGTGATTGAATTTTAGAATCAATCGACTTGAAGTAACTTTTAGAAATGTTAGAAATAACGGAAATTTTCAAACATCTTTTTTTTTAATTCTTGAATGCAAGAACCTTGACTTCGTAAGTTGCCAATGGGCAGCACTACCGTGGGCAAAGCTTGGAGATGAGTGTTGATTTGGTATTTTGTTAATTTGTTCAATCCAATTCTAGCTATCGACAGTTAGGTCCTAAAACCGATTTAAATTGTTCTAAGCTGACAGCATGTTCACTTTCTATTTCTTGTTGTACTCATATGATTAGGAACAGACTCTATTTAACACATGACAATTCCACTTACCGTTTGCGGTCTGTCTCGAGAAACTCCCATTACGTAGTCCATCTGCCCACCGATCGCTCGGCAATGTGTCCTTCTTTGATAAAATCCATCAAGATCCAATCACGGAACAAGACAAATTGGTTTATTTTTTCCATTAGGGCCGGTAAGATTCATAAGACGCGCCCTGACTGGCTGATCGGCAGCCCGCGGAATGATTGATGCCCGATTGGCACGGCGACGAAATCTATTGAAAAATTGTTTTGTCCCCGACTGTTCTTCCAAATACGCCCCGAGGGGCACTCTGATTCTGTACAAAATTGCTTCGCGTTCCTGAATAATGATATTAATCAGGAATCTCAAAGACGAATACGCGGTTGTGAGTACCTTGTTGTTGGAAATGAATAAATGAAAAACTTAACTGTAGAAAATGAATGTATAACTAGAGAATATAATGGCAGGTATTTGGAAGTAATTCTTAATGAACGTGGAAACAGTGAGGACGAAATAAGAGAACGAATAAATACTGTTACACCTACATTGAACGCTGTATAGTGGGCCGAAAATATTACAAAGACGACGAAAAAAGTATATAGCAAGGATTGGTATAAGGTGCCACTTAATATAGCTTAGAATTTTGAGACGTATCTAACGTTTATAAAAAGAACCTGATTTTAAATGGATTTTCTCAGAAGTTGTGGGTTGTCTAGATTGGACAGTCAAGGAAGACATAATACGGACAGAAATTAATATCATCCGACCAACAACAGAAACAATATAGAGAAGACAACTGATTTGGTTTGGATATGTCAAGAGAATGACAAATAACAGTTGGACCAAGAAAATACTAGAATGAACACCATCGTAAAGGAGATACACAGTACCACCACCACGGAGAAGCTGGAGAGATGACGTAAAAGAAGCCATGACTTCAAGAAACATGCTTCGAGATAAAAAAAATGGAATTTGGAGACGAGGACATGGTTTCCGCAGATCTATATGTAATGAAACATCAAGAAAATTCATTGTATCTAATTCGCGATTATAATATTTTCTCGGCAATTGGCGTAGAAAATAATAAATCGCTGTAACTGTAGTTGAGCTTTTTTTTGTACTTGCACTCAAACACCAAATACATGATATCAGCTTTTCACCATGAAGAAACCAAATGATCATTCTGAGGTTACCCCTACTGATTATACTTCAAACTTGCGATTACGCTAGGCTTAGCGTACTAGTTTAATTAATACGGTAACGATGTAAAACGACGATAGTTGTGGGGAATTTGGTGATATAATCCAATTACTCAATACACACTATTCACCCCACAACATCGTGCAGTCCTCTCAGCCTATGAGGTATGATGGAAATCCGCTCTTCGCTAGAATTGTTATTGTTAGCCATTCCCATTTACGCCAGTTTAGAATTCATATCATATCTGCTAAACATCTTAATGAACGTCAATTGACTATTTTTATCTGACTCACTCTGTCCGAACAATTGAAATTAATTTAAAAAAAAAATGAGTTAGTGGATTAGCACGGTACTAATTTCTTCTCCTTTTAGTGCCTATCATTTATCGACGATCACATTAGCCCATCGTATGTCGTTCACTGCCATTCTGAACAGTTCTGTTCATTCCAGCCTATCCATCTACTGAGATTTTCCAGCCAGGAAATGCACCTGCCTCCGGGTCTTTTCTTTATGTTGATGTTGCCTTGTAAGATCAATTGCAGCCATCGATACCTCCTGTTGTACATGATATGTAAAAAGTATGCCGCTATCCTGCATTTAATCTGTGGAGAATTTCCGTAGCACCACATTTCGAATGCTTCCAATTTATTGCAGGAATTTTAGGTGGTGCTCTAACTAACTATAACATATAAAAGCACAGAGATCACATAGCATCGTTGAACCCTGATACATCGATACCAAGTGTATCTTCACCACTATGCATTGGACCTGCTATATACATGCATGTTTCGTCTTTAGCCTAGACTCGTCAGTATAACCTGCCGGTTGAGCTGTAGAGAGCAATCGGATGGTATATACGTAACCCAGTCAAGGATGTGATAGCAACATCAACTCATCACCAAGTGTCACCCTCTATGGGGACGTCCATTGGCAACTTACGATGTCAAACTAAACTGCCTTGAAGTGGCAACAGATGTCCCTTACGAATGGTGAACTGATTTACAGCGACATCCCTTATATATTTACTTACTAGATATGCCAACAATAAGTAAGACATCAATTTCCATCTTCAACGTATACACGTAATATTCTTCACACGTTCCGGTCAAAGATTGAGGGATGCTCATTATAACCTCCTGAAATCATAGCGTGCGTACTATATGAATGAATAATTGGCAAACGTTGATCGAATAAGATCGGATTAATTAAACGAGTCTGCTCGGCCTAGCGTTATCAAAAGCCCAGAATTGGATGCATGTCCATGAAATCACTTACCTTGCCGTGCTACGGAGAATTGTGTAGTACGCTCAGGTCGTCCCCGATATCTGTTCCGCTTCCCTGGAACAAAAACGAATCATGATAATTATTGAAACGATCTATGAGCATTCCAACAACCATTCAAAGTTGAAACTACCAGTTCTTCACTTCCAAGCTATATACAGAACCTCATACTTTTCTTATATATTATTTAACGCAAAAGCAGTGAGACTATCGCGCTTCATAAGCGCAGTAAGAGGATGAATGTTAATTAACCTTGAAACGCTGTAAATTCTAACTATCAGGAAATAAACTCCAGAAGAATGACTTTTGGAAGAGGCTCGTTCGAAAGGTCACGTGGTAAGGTCAATGGTAGTCTGCAGTGCAACTTTCAGGACGTTTGCTGATACTTGGTCTGGGCCACCAGCTTTTCACTAGCTAGTAAGTAGCTTCAGTCATCAGCTTCTGACGTCAACGATGCCAAAAAGTATTATAATACATAATAAGTAATATTTACGAAGTTCACCTTTGTTGACAGATAAAGTAAACTTCACCTGTCACCGCTATTATCCAAAGACCAATTCCGGTCGGCAGCTCCAGTTTGTGCGACACTTCTAGAATGTTCTGTCACTTTCTATATCATTCCAATTTCCAGAAAGCACACATGAGCTTCGGACAGTACATTCTGAATTTACCCCGAAACATTTTGGCGTACATAAAATAAAGCGGTTGTTGTTTATTTAACACGTACCAAATGCAGTGTTTAAACAGGGACGAGTGAACCGTGTGAACTGCAACAAATGCTGCGGAAATCCAGGGATCGTAAAAAATGTGCTTTACAGCCGGATGCATACATTACGGTTTCGACAAATGTTCAACTGGATATACTATTATGTTTTGAAGTTTCATTGCCTAAACATCTCAGCCCAAATTCGTTAAATCGTTAAATACACATCCTTGCCAATCGTTATCACAGATGATGAATATAGAGCCAGACGCTCTGAGGAACTCCTCAAATTTTTCAATGACTTTGGAGCATTTAAATAGGACATTTTGTTGCCACGTCGTGATTTTTCTTAACGACGTGGTATTCTAGTTTATCTAAGCAAGTGGTATAAAGTGATCAATATGATCTCACTTTTTTATCTAAACAATCAAATTCATTTTATCCGCAAGCTAATGAAGATGGGTATTAAAATGAGACGACATTTACTTATAGTTAAATGTTTAGCAGCTTGGTATAGATGCTTTGCGTTTTTGTGAAGCTAAATATGAAAATGTCATCAAGGTCAATGCTTACCAGTGTTGCCATATAGCTCTCAAAATGTAATAGTAAAATGTTAATGCAGCAATGAGATACAATGAGCGGAGTCCTGCTATAAAGCTGGTCTCCTGAAACAATTTCTCTTATAAAAATGTCGATTAAATCTTAATGCTAAAAACACTGAGGATTCCCTGGCTGTCACCCAAAAAGGTGAGTTTTTTGATGAAAATGTTCAAATGAAAGTTCTTGGGCGGCATGGGGGAGAGTTGATATTGACTTTTATTTTCGACATTGGCAGCGTTTTCAAGGTTTTTTCAAAGTCAGCGGTATTTTTTCGATGGGAACATATATTTTTTAATGCAAAATCTTAATCTATGAGAAAAACAAATACCTTTTGTTCACAAAATTTCTTAATCCGATTGCAACTTAAATAGATGAAAAACAAAACATCTTTTGAATCCACATAATATGAACTACTGGAGTGTGGAAAATCCGCGATGGTTGACAGAAGTGGCATCAGCGCCCTTCGTTGGTGAATGCATGGTACGGAATTATTGATGACAGGTTGATCGGTCCATATTTTGTTGAAGGAACATTGGATGGGCAAAAATATCCAACTTTCTACAACACCATTTATCAGAGCTAATAGACGATAGACGACTTCGAGAAAGGGCAAGTATGTGGTTTCAGCATGATGGTTGCCCTGCTCATTATTTCATTGCTGGATCGTTATGTGGCCTGCTAGGTCACCAGATTTATCCCCTCACGATTTCTTTTCATTGGGCCATCTAAAAGGAGTTGTTTATTCTAGAAGCTCCCACTACATTGAAAAATATGATGTAACGTAGAAGATATGCTTGTAGAGCAAACAATAAAGGAACTCTCCTTGGATATCATGAAAACTTTATAAAATGGATTGATGAGTGTAATGAAGCTGGCGGGCATCATTTTAACATTTATTATGATAAATTTTAAGGTTTCTAATATGATATTTTCTGACAAACCAAATGACTTTTGGAAAATTTGAAAAAGAATAAATATTGTATTTTTTATCCAGTTAAGTTGCAATCGGAATTCAAAATTTTTTGAACAAAAGATATTTGTTTTTTTCTCGTAGGTTAAAAAAAAACATGTTTGACCTTGAAAGCGACGTTGATGTCGAAAATAAACTCTCCCCCATTGCACTCAAGAGCTTTCATCTAAAAATTTTCGCGCTATACTGCTAAATAGACCTCCCGGTATATCATGAAAAATCAAGAAACCTCAGTATCAATTTTTCTCGCAATTACAATACTTCCTCGTCAATTGGCATGGGCAGTAAAAAGTAACTTAACAAGTCACCCTCACTTGACAGTGGCATTGATATTATGTCGAAACAGGGCGGAGAAATTCCAGGTAGTAGCTATGTGATTTGTTATTCTATTTCAAGTATCCACTGTGTAGAAATTCACTCAACTACTCGGCAGCTAGTTTCAGTGGCAAATTGTTCTAGATCAGGACAAAGGTGCTCGGGGACGTTATCAATTATCGGAGAAATAACTAAATTCCCTCTGCATCCCACTTAGGGTATAATATCAGAGTGGATAGGATATGTCGACATCAAACCTAATTTCAAACTTAGATTCGCGAGTATGGAACTTGTGGATACCTATCAGTTCCGGGACTTTGCTGGGAGTTGAAAACTATAATTTATTAGTCACTTCAGCGCTTGCGACATGAGTTGCTCATGTTCTTGGAGAGTATATTGATTTAGGAGAGGGAGATTAAAGTCACATTAATTTTTAATGAGAGAAAAACCCAGAAGACATTTAAATGCGGACGGAACTCGAACCCCTGTCTCTAGCAAGCAATGCCGGAGACTTAGATCGTCTCGACATTGCGGTGCAGTGGAAAATTGTGCCTTATATATCTCATTCTCATATTTATATAGTTACGGATGCTACTTCATCCGACTAGCCTTCCATCTATTCTATACAGTGAAAGTACTCGTTTCGCACGACGGAAATACGTATACTCCCTCAATCGCCCGAGAATTAGTGGTCTGGATGGTGCTGTATTATCCAAATCGTGTGCGATTTGGAGTTAGAATAATAATGTCATGTACGAGAATTTTATGCTGTTTGTCTTCGACGTTTTGTACATAGATGAAAAGCAATTCTCAATTCAAGAATTCCAAGATCCTCTAGGAATGCCATCCTCAGAAGTATCCTAACAAAAACTAAGCCCAGGAATAAATGTCAAGAGACAAAGGACTGCATCTACCAGATACCATGTCAATGTGGTAAAATCTATGTTGGAGAAACAAAAAGGCCACTGGAAGTAAGAATCAAAGAACATAGCCTCAACACCCAGCGAGCAGAGACAGGAAAATCTGGAATAGCTAACCACGCATGAACAGAGTACCATAAAATAGCTTGGGACGACGCTAAGGTTATTGCCAAAGAACCGAACTATCGAAAAAAAATTCAAGGTGGCGGCATTCATAGCCAACAACAGCAACGTGTACAGTAATCCCAGCGTAGACATTAAACCAATATGGCGGCCACTCATAAAAAAGATCAATAGACTACGACTGGACCAGACAACGAACTATGACCGACGAAGAGGCACGTCAGCAGACCGGAACACCACTCATCTGGAACCAATCAGAACAGACCACACACAACGACACGTCACCTGACGGAGTATAAGTAACCATGAAAGGAACATGTTCGCCAGTTCACCTGATGACGATTGAAGATAGTATATCAATCGAAACGTTGTGATACTCAAAAATCTTATAGACAATGAAAGTCCGAAATCAAATTTTTAAAAAATCCACCTTGTCTACAAGTTTCTAACAACAGGGATCAAGGATTACCGGAAAGACAAACAGATAGACGAAAATCAAAGACATAGTTATTCGTAATCTATACGTGATGGAACATCAACAGCTGATACTAATTATAGCAACCTAGATGCATTCGTGAGTCTCTTATACAAACGGCAAATGCAACTTAATTCTATAGATGTCGTTCTGGTATTATTTAGCATAAATTTGCCTTGTTTCTTTGTTTCGTTAATTTCTGAGCACGCGACAATAGCAACTCCGTGCAAAATTGCTTATTATATGCGACAGAGATAATAGCTAGACATTCATTTAATGCTGAAAATTGTTGCATATTTTAATCGGATTACAAGACGAGAGAGGCGAGAGAATTAAAGTAGCAAGTGCCTTTCCGTACGAATGAACCAATTAAGAGGACAAGTCGTGCGCTCTTTCCTGCCAGATGTCAACTCTGATTTTATTAAAATTACTGTGTAGAATCTCGAAGAGAGGAAATGGACGAAATTACTTCCCTAGTTTGAGAAAATGAGAAAAATGGTTCATCATTGATTTACTACATATATAATTTTGTCTGGTTAATATCTAGAGGTTACAGTTGTAGTGGAATCGAGTATAAAATTTAAAAAATCAATGGTTTATTATGAAGTTATATTAAAGAACAGCAACTACATGACACATGTTCTAAATTCCCATACTAACTCTTACTGGATTTATTGGATTTTGTTCATCAAAATTAAATCGGTATAAACCAAAGAAAAAATCAAAACAACTCGAGACAAAGGGGTGAAACGAGACAAAAATTCATATTGTCTCGTATGACATTTACTTGTTTGGCATCGCCATATTCTTCAACTGCAATTCAGCGGTACGCGTGTGTCCGCCCTCATTTTTTACCAACCACCTCTCAGGATGAATGTGCTGTTAAAAAGTTGAGGTTGTGACTGTTGTGATGATCTCATCTCAAGTGTACAGGTTGTGATGTGATATGAGTGATATGTGAGTTGTGAACAAGTTCTATTATAAATGTTGGACGTATATGTTCTGGAGTAATTACAGGAACATACTTTATCTGTACAACACCTTTCAAACTTGAATGAGGAAAACTACTATATGACGCAGATATATGTAAGAATGAAGTCACATTGGTACAGTTTTGATACTTTTTTGGTTCCTTTTGTAAGGTCAATAAACCAACAGCAGCCTTGATAACAGTTCAACAAAATTTCAGAATGTTTAAATCAATAATAAGCTATATAATAAAGTGGAACTATATATTTGAGCTAAGATGATGAAATGCTTCAGTCAACAAACACTATATTATTCTGCTAGGTTAGATTTTCTCGGTTTTGAGCCAAGATTACCTATGATATGCTCAATGTGAGATTTTGGTATTCTCACTCTCAAGACATTCCCAGATTTGAACTGAATATATTTAATTAAATTTACTATATATGTTACTAAATAAGGTATTCTTACTTTAAAATTATTATAGCTTTGCGAATATAGGAAGATATGGTCCACTTCAATGGAAGCACTTATTCTTGGACTGAGAATTTACCTTTATGTATGCATAAATGACTTGCCATAGACAAGCATGTTTCCTCTTTAGCCGAGACTCTACATGCGACGCTTGTAGACGAATGTTGCCATCACACCCTCAACTGGGTGAGCTATGTACCACGCAACAACATAGTCAGACCGCCAGTCTATACTGACGAGTCTAGGCTAAAGACGAAACATGCATGTCTATAGCAAGTCTTATATAAAATGAAGAAAATTCACTTAATGTCAGTCGTCAGTGAATGATACCGAGATAACAGTGGTTTCGAAGAACAAAGGATGTCACTGTGTGCTGAAACAGGCATGTTTTCGTTGTAAATCATTTTATTCTTATTGACAGATCGTAAGAGATATCTGTCACCACTTCAAGTCAGTCTAAATATTAGGATCTTGACTTCATAAAGATGCGAATTAGCAACGCCACTGTGCGCGACGCTTCGAGGTACATGTTGCTATCACATGTCCCTCAAACAATCGATCTATAACCGTGGTATACATTAAAGTTTCCAATTCACTGAATGAACCAGGTTTTAGTTTGTAACGCAATCTACCTGGAAATTGTAATCACATTTGTCGTCACTTCAATTTGCAGTGTACACTGCTGATCATACAAGGCCTATCGTCCATCGGCTCATTAGGTAATAACACCACCTGGTAATGCTTGCTTTCTTCAGGTTCACCTGGTCCATTAATTTGAGTGCATAGGCCGGCTTTGTCACCGTGCCAGTGTTGTCAGATCTACTCGGTTTTATCGTATATAAGTTGTGAAGGTAAAAGATGTTAATTATATGTTTATTCGCCACAATTGCAGGGTATCAATAACGTTAAGTAGCAGGCCAATAAATCTATACAAATTCACAATAGAAATTATCATCACATTGCGAAAAAATAATTTTCGCCTACAGAATCCCTTGAGTATGTAAAACGGCAACATCGCACTGACGTCAAGGTAAATAAAAGGCGCTCACCTCGTCGTCGTGAATCAATGGATCATACTAATCACACATTTATCTGCCTTGCTGGAAATTACGGGAAGCGAACTTTGTTTATTATCAATGTATACATTAAAATTTCAAATATTTACAGTAAACAGAAACCATCCAAGAGAGTTATGAAAAAATATACATATCCAAAATACAATTATAATATTTAATATTTCAATATAATCATATTATTATACTATAAGTAATGTACAGATTCTAAGGTAGGTACATATAAAATTTATTGATATAGTTCTATGAGCTATGACTTTTTCCTCACCCAGTCCAGTCCTGTTTGGCTGGATTTTCGACACTTTTTGCAGATATCCTATCTTTGGAAGCAAATTTTATATCTTTGGTCTTAGCATTTTTTTCATGTACTTTTAATACATATCTAAATTTGGCAGATATTCAGGTAATCCAAAGCAAGTGGCAACATCGCGCTTTGTACCGTAATATCTGGTCACGCCATCTCAAGTGCAGTCGTATAATATGAATTGCGCAAATGGCGTACAGCGAAAAGCGTGTAAGTAAATTAATGTTTTTGAGCGAGTGACTATAATAAGCTTCATAAATTACAAAAACTACATGGAAATGGAAATTGAATTCCTTGGCTGTATGGCTTATATACTTCAAGAAGCGTGACAGCAAAGGATAGGAAAGGATATAAAGTAAGTTCTGGAGTTATTATCATAGTCACAGCATTCTAAGCAGCATTAAATATGTGATCTGTTTTCTATTTTGGTATATACACCATTCAAAATAGTGATAAAAAGAAATGCATTTTTGTTATTCTTTCGAATAGATTTGACTATGAAAAAACCAAATTCGTGCGATGGCGGGGGGTTGGAAACAGCCGCCGTCTTGAAAGAGGGGATGAGTTTGTTTATGTCAAATATATCGATTGCCTGCATAATATAAATTTAATAAATTGGTTAATTATCTTCAAAATAAGCGCTTGATTGTCGTTATCGCTTTAATATTTTGCGAGCAATCCAAGGCCAAACTTCAAAGTGCATAGGTCAAACAGATATCGTTATCAGCTGCACATATGAAAATGCTACAAATTTTGCGAAAATTCATATACTGAAAATATGTTTGAAATGAACTATTCATCAAACGTCAAAGCTCTATGTCATTTTATGTCCGCGCCACAGCGAGTCAAACGTCGACAGCCAGGGTTACGACAAATCACTCCCTTTCAGTCAGTTTCGTGGCTGTGACAAATCAGACTTGTATGCAACATGTTACCCAAAAATGATAATATTGGGAGATAGTTGTTGGGAATCATCATTTGTTCCGTCTCTTGTTCACCTGGGACAAGTGAAAATTGCATCCGAAACAGAGAGTTGCAGGCATCGTCGGAGCCGTCATCATTGCTGATTCCCAGATTGTCATCAATCTATCTGTCTGTCTGTACAGTGTAGTCTTTCCAGTGATACTTGGCCCCTCTATAACTCAGAAAGTACTTTTTGAATTTTGATGAAAGTTTGACACTAGGTTATTATTGTGACAAGGGGGAAAATATTTTTTTTGTCTGTTTTCGAAAATCAATTCCGTGGTGGCTGAGTGTTAGAAAAGCGAGAACATAAAATGACAAAGTTCTGATCAATAGCTTATTTTGAACATATTTTAATTGTTGCATTTTCGTAAGAGGAACTGTTAACGGAATATTTTCAAAATGCTGGCGTTATCAGTACATAGTGTACAGTGTGTCTTTGATGGGCAATATGATGATGGGAAACAAATATCAAAAAGAAGTTGTCCATCTAAAATGCAATTTAAATTACTTATTTGACTGCGGTAATAAGACTCATCAGGGTCGGATCCACAGGAAGTAGACTTGTTGAATTTCTTAGATCAGAAGCTCTTGAGAACCCGATAATAGCACCTTGTTCTGCTCTCTTTGGAAATATTGTTCAAGCTTTTTCAAATCAATTTGCATCACTAACTTGACAGCTGGTCCGTAATGCGCTGGTTCAGTAGACTATGTAAACGTCATTAGTGTCATATTACATTCATCATCATCATCATCATAGAACTTTTTTAATTAGGATTGTATTTTCATCGCAACTGGAAGCGGCTTGGGATTTCGGATGCGGATCCCTTTTAGAAGCTGTGGAGGTCGCAGAAATAAAGAAAACTTTTCTTTTTAGTGGACATCTATTTTTGTCGAGAGGTTGCATTTGAATATATCTTTCAAATTTATTAAACTGCTTAGTGCCTGGCGGTTTCGGGATTAGGAAATCCAATACACTGGAGCTTTCTGTATTTCTTTCTTCTCGCGGATTGTTAAATATTTCTAATGTCTGTTGCAGGGATTTAACTGCAATAATTTTTCATATTTCTAAGCAAGGTGCTCTCAAACCTAGGATCAAAGATTGAAGACATGTCATGAATTGTTAAATTTGCATCTTCTACAATCGACAGGAGTCTTGCAACTCATTTCTTTAGCAGCAGTAGTTTTAAAAAGGTGTTCAGGTTCGCACAGTAAATCGTCTTCACTTATAACAAATAAATTTGTCAATAAAGACGCCATAAGAGATTTTGCCATCGACTGTATTACATATTCTTCGGCTGAGAGTAACGATGAAGCCTTTTCAAACTAAGTAGGCATAGGCAACAATGAATACAAAGATCCTGTAACAGGAAATCAGATCCGGATCTCAGATACGAATATTATGTCCGGATTGATCCGGATCCGTATTGCGCAAGCTGAATTTTTGATTCCATCCGGAATTGATCCGGAATGAAAAAGGATCCGGATCTTGGCACTCTTCTTCTCAGTCCCACACAAGTTATATACATCGATTTTGTATTGTCTCTAAATTTTTAAGTGAACACTGGAGTATTTCTAAAATCAAGCATAAAAAGCCGCACAGGGCACAAATCGACTTCACCTTAAACTGTGAATAAGAGACGAGCTTGGGGTATTCACTTTGTTTCACCTCTTTATTACTCCATCTGTCTGGAGGTCTTTTCCATTAGGGATGCTATATTATTTAAGTTTTCCTTTCATCATTTCAGCGAGTTCCTAACTTCACATGAGTCTATATAGCGGCTAACTTAATTTAGGTAACTCTAAAACACAGATGAATGATCGATATCCGTGTTACGTATTCTGTTCTCAGAAACTCCACGCTGTGAAATGGCGTAGAGTAGGTCAACGTTCTACTTCCTACGCAATAGTATCAGTTTAGAAATAAGAATTTAGATCGAATTTTGGAACTGTTGATAGTTGAAATTGAAATGAAAAAATTTTGGAATGATTCACATCTTTTATGATTTAATAAAATCCAAAAATTTTCAGGTTTCCAAAGATGTACAAAATTTACATTACTTTTGAGTAGACCACCAGCTCTAAAATCCCATTGAAGTCCTTAATAAACTGAAACACCTGCACGTGAAATATAGAGTCTATATACTTGACGAAATTATTTAGGACGCAGATAACACTTTTGTCATTACTTTTGTGATACCTATTCAGCTAACGTAGTTAATGTATAGTAATAGTGGCTTAAACAGAAATGCCGTACCTATGACCTGTAAAAAATTAATATGGTTAACATCCATTTGAGGCATTAAAAAGCAAATAGATAATCTGCAGTAGTCGGATGTATTGTAGAATCTTGAGTCCAAAGCTGTTGAGAAGTATTTAATATTACCGGGATAAAATTCCTTAGGTACTAGAACCTATTCTACCAATACCTACAGTTTTTTTAGATCTCAACCTATTTAATTTGCTAAGTGATCAGGGCTTTCGGAAACGTAGAAAAACGATTGGCGTGGGAAGTAAAAGGAACAAGTCTCCCTTATTCCTCTTTGCGAATTATAGATGTTGGATGACTGAAGAATACTATTCTTGCAGATCTATTTAAAATTGATCAAAATTGAACTAACAATGATTTCTTGAGCTGAAACCAAGGATTGATCAAGAGACAAAAAATTAAGAAACATACTGAAACACTACAACTATATTTCAAAATAAGAGCTTTTTGATTTCCAATTTACGCACTATGCAAAAAATCGTGCTCTACAATTCCAGCATGGATAATAAATGGCATTGTCGATTTATTTCCTCCACTTGGATAAGTGGTCGCGTGAAAAAATTTGCATGCTATGTATTGATGTCTGCTATTTTAAACCCCAAAGGAATCAGGATAAATAACATTACATGTTTTGTTTCACAGCCATTTTCGACATGAAATTGCCTTCATGAGTGTTAGTCAGTGATAGTTGTTGACTATAGAAAAAATAATGAGCCCCCAGAAAAATAAAATAATTATAAAATCTAAGTAAAATATTTTCTATTACCAAAAAACGGTGTTGTTATATGGATAAATAGCTCCAGTAAAAAAAATTATATATTATGATAGATTATCTTTTATTAACGCAAGAAAACAGACAGCCCCATTGGCAACTTACGAAGTCGAAGGTCCTGGACTACCTCAATGCTTTCCCATAGAGGGCGACACTTGGAGATGAGTTGAATAATTCATTTGCCAATAAACTGATTTTCAAAATCCACAAAGCATTTGTCTCTTGCTATAGAAGTAAGTCAGTGACAAAATCCAAACAGTCTTTTCTAGTTTATAGAGAAGCCAAGGATCACTGGACATAATACAAACAGACCGACGGAAATTAGTAGCAGAGTTGTTCGTGATCAACATTAAAAAAAGACAATATCTTGAATTCGATTTTTTACGATTCAAATACTCCTCAGCGTGGCATGTAAAGTAATAAAACAAAACCCACGATATACAATCTGTACACCAAAATACTTTGGTTCATAAGTTTGCACAGCATCTCGCGGACTATATTTATGTAATAATACTAAACGTGAAACTCCAATGAACTGACTGACTGACTGAAGTTCATTTGACCTACTCCTACTACATAATAATAATTCAAACCCTAGCGTCCGACTCATATGCGCATTTTTGTGGTAATTACGAGTATATCAGGGTGTTGTTATTAAATTATGATTCCAGAAACATAAACTGTACCCTAACGTATATTACACCTTCTAAAAACATTGCGTATGTTAGACAAACATTCATGTGACATAGACATATATACCGGTGCTGTTATGCTGAGCCTGTCTAGTAGGCTTAGTTAGTGACAGTTGTCGAATATACCAGATTGTTTGTATGTTACATAAGTTTAAAGCAATAATTTCGTCAATCAATAAGTGATGAAAAGGAAAAAGGAACGTTATCAGGCTGTGACTTTGTACAAATTCAAGCATGGCCTAAACCGTGAATAATTTGTTGAGGAAATCATGGTGACAAGTCTTGAATTCCAAGGTAGATTTCACTCAACTTTCAAGCACTCAAGTAATAAACGGCCGCCTCAGGACCTCAACTTTGGATATGCGGACAGTCTACAGTACTGGCAGAATTTCCCTTTACATGTAGAATCAACGTATGAGAAAAACACAGAAACGTAAATGTTAGAAAAACTGCGCGAATCTCAAAACGCGTGCAGGCTCACGTTATAGTCTAGTGAAATTAACATTTCTATTGATCACCGTTTGTACACAAGATGTAGCTACGAATTCTGGAAATGACGAAGGCAGAGATGTGTGTGTACAGTCGAATTACTAAATTAGCATTTTTTATAATTAACGGACTTCATTCTTATGTAAACATTGATCTGTGATCGGAATTGTAACATGCCACAAGTTCAGTTTTTTATATTAAAGTCAAATATAAACAGTTCATTTTTTAACTGTCGTCCTATAATATTTTAAATAGGATGAAAATTAAATTCAATAACAAAATGATGACTTTGTAGCTTATTGTGCATTATTTCATATAACACTACTTAAATGTTTCCTGAGCATTCATTCAATTATTGTATGAAGTTTCCGTAAAACTACATAACTTTCCACCTTATCATGAAAATCTAATTTTACTGAACTATAACGCGAGCCTGTAAAAGGGCAGCGTTACTGAGGATTTGGAGATTCGAGCACTCATTCTAACATGTGTGTTCCATCTCCTGTCTTTTTCTTACACATTAATTCTACATGCTAAAGGAAGGGCACTAGTCTGCTGGTTATCACTGACGAAGAAGCTGCACAGCTTAGACATTATTATACATACAATCGTGGCTGTAGTACCGACGAGATGTTTGCTCGAAACAAAACTCCGCCCGATAACTTTTCTCCTGGCTGTAATGTAGTTACTGGCCTGGTTGGTAAGCGAGAGAAACTTCGGCGCAGAAGACACATCTCTACGCAAAACTTGCAGCAGAAGTTTACCTTAGAATCTTATTCTAGCTGCCGACAAACTTTGTCCTATTTTGAATAAATTACTGTGATTCCTAGGCTGTCAGTTGATAAGATAAGGTGAATATTTTGCCATGCACGCGAATATAATGGAGTTTTGGTTTTAGATGAGGAGCTAGAAACTAGAGGAGGCAGGATTGACCAGTGAGATATTTAAGAGCCGTTTCACTTGACTCTTCAAGTTTCTGATACACAAACTCTCATAAAGGCAATACAATTACAACTACTGCCTTACCAGCCAGAGAATACCAGAGGCGAATGGGGGAAATGCGGTTAATAAACCATAGATTATGACACGTTCTAGGATCACCCTTGCCTTGATAGGGATAACTATGCCTTGTTTAGACTGCATTGCATCACTGCTCAAAAACGAAGTCTAACAACTCAATGTTCCACGGCCATGTAACTGAAAATGGCCATTCAAAGGACGAGCTTAGACAAGTCAAAGCAGGAACTTTGAAGATGACTAACAGTGTTGCCAGATATGCAGAATTATTTTATTGCAAATAGTTTCAACCTGTTCGTAGTGGTCTACTGTTTCCTAGTCATATTTTTCTCAGTGTTGTTTTAATTTGTTGTATAATATTTAACAAAATACGAGTCTAGATATTGCTGGTTAAGCAATTAACTAGTAGATTTAGTAAATTTGCTTAAAGTGAGGTAGGTATGCACGAAAGTACATAATAGAAAGAACATCTACTTTCAAAGACGTATGTCCTCATATGTGTGCCCGTATGGGTTGGACGGTAGCTGGTATTGACTTCAGTCATGATGGGCAATAATCATATCTGTTCGCTGTTAATAGTGCTCATCTCATATTTCAGATCGCTTAATAATAATCATTGTGGTGATGATGGGTACAAAATAAATTGAAGGCGAGATAAGATTTTTCTAGAGGATTAACAAAAAAAAGTTTGTTCCAACGTTTGCATAAAAATACTATTGCTAGGTGAAACATCTACTTCACTCCAGTTTTTTGTCGGATATTTCGTTCCTATTTTTATTAAGTTTTATGTTAGACTTCATTGCTAGAACTAACAGCAAATCAAAAACGTAGGGACATAATGTCTTTGGTACCTTCCATTTTTAATTTCGTTTATTGTTGGTTAATTTAGCGTATATATTAAAAATATTATTTTATAATTTTAAGTTTATTTTGTTTAACCTCTGTTTATTTTTTAAAATTACATTTTCATTTTATTTTCGTCGCATATACAATACCAGTGAAATATAGTAGTTTTATTATTCACCAAATGGTAGCCTCCTTTTATTGAAATTTAAATTGAATTATACCGTAAGCGGATGCAAAATTCATAACAAATTAATTGAAACTAATGGACATATGCAAATGCAACAATTTAATGGACACGGCTTTTAATTGCCTGGCACTGATATATGCAAACGTACATGGCGGAGCAGCGGACACGTAAAAATTACGACAGAAATTGTTTTACTCGAATGCAGCAAACTAGCTTTGAAAAATGTTATTGGACGAATTGCGAAACAGTTCTGTTTGATTGGAGATTAAAGATTTGTCAAATGCAGATATATACAAACCAGAGTCGCAGTAACCTATTACGGCGCCTGCGGCAAGAAGCCAATTTGACGCGTCTACCGTAAGAAAATTATTCGTGAAAAGTGGAATGGATATTTTGAAGAAAATACGCTCAAGATATGTACTTATAATAAGGACCAATGGGCCAGGTCGAACTTCCTCTTCCAAAAGTAATTCCATTGAGGCACTTGTAGAATATGTTGCCAGAGATTTTGTTTCAGTCGAAGGCTACAATTTACAGAATTCTAGAGCCAATATGAATAGTCAGTTATTCTTTCACAGCGCTTCTGGAGCGTGGTAGACTTTCTTCTTTTAAATAGTTCGATCTCTCTCAAACATGAAATTAATATAAACTATCAAGACCTAAATAAAAATATAGTTTCGGTTGAAAGTACTCTAGACATTACCTAGTTTATAAATTATATTTATAACTGAATAGTACTTTCCAAATTATGAAGGGGACAATAATTACCGGACAGGCAAAGGACAGTGCATCAGATATGTGTGTTATTATTTTTGTGATATTCACATCATAAAACAGCAGAGAATAAATCACGAATTCGAGAAATGCTCGAGCACCTATAGGCGGAATGCGAATGAAAATCAGTAAACCTATCTATTTTGGGAAGCTGAATCCGAATCCGGACAGTGAGGAGGCCTAAGAAGTCGTAGGATGCCACTGGGAGGGGGATAATCATTCAAATGCTTCCCCACCCTAGCTAGGGGTCTCATTGCTATGTTTAGTTCCGGGTCAGAAAAAAAATCACAGATCCGTAAGTAACGCGCCTAAATTACTCCGGAAATGAGATTTTTCTATCTGAATTGAAAAAATTGGCACCTCCCGGATTTGCATCCCCCAGAAAATATTTTTCCGGAGAACGGCATTTCAGAGCGCTAATCTAAAAGAGCGGAAAAATTGTACAGGATCGGAAACAGCAAAAACAGCATTTTTACTCCAAATGGAGGTCAAAAGATGGCTTTTAAAAATCTCGAAAATGAATCTGGTAGATGTACGTGATGAATGACTTTTTTACTTAGTAACTTCCTAATATTTAGCGACATTGAAATGAAGCTTATTGCTTGTGATAATTACCTTATTTCATTGCAACATTCCACAGTTTTCCATGGCCTTGATACTATAAAAATCTTCACAACATCACTGAACAGTTCCTCGTTTCAGTCTAACGGCTTATTGATGTCGTCGTTAAATAGAATGAATAATTGTGGCCTCTAGGCACTCTAGATTTTGCTACATAGCCACGTATCGGAATTATTATTCCGATAATAAGTGTCAGCATCCACTATAATTATTATGCTAAATGGTGTCCATGGCCCCCCTGGTAGCTTGTCGAGCCCCTCACATTGGGCGCGTAGAATGAGGCCAGACTCTTGATGATCAACCCAGAATTACCCAGAAATCGATTTTTGGTCCAGTTGAAAAAAAATCGATTTTGGACCCTCTCTTCGCATATGCATTATCTCTGAAAATACCTTTTTCCTGGAGAACGGAACATCGTTGCGTGAATCTGATAACACTGTTGGATTCGGCGGAATATTTCACATTGGATAGAGTTCAAAAATAAGAGGGGAAATCGTTTTCCTGTTCGACATAGGTATCAAACGTGGACATTCAAAAATCGTAAGAAATCTAATATAATCTACCGTGTAAGAATTTCAGGTCGTGAAATCAATTTGGTTTTCGAAAAATTGTTTCCTGGTTAATTGAGGGGCGTTGATGATGATCCTTAATTTGGGGCCCTGACCTAAGGGAGAGACCCTAGCCAGCCTCTAAGCCCTTACCTGACTACTTATGCTTTTCTAGTCAACATCTTCGCATTCAGGACCATCGAATACATAAACCGCCTCCAAACTACCGTATCTAAATTATTATTCTAATAATAAGTTCCAGCATCCACTATAATTAGCACAATAACCTTTATAAACCACACATTTATCCTTATGGTAAAGATAATTCTAGCGTAGGCCTAGGCTTTAGGTTATTATACTCTGAAAAACATTCACTCTTAGCAGAGCTGAACTCTTTGTGTTTCATCCGCCTTCTCTTTATCGTATGGATGAAGACCAATAAATTAATTACCATTGTGATGTGGGTTATGTATTTGATCTTCACCTGCTTAATCAGCGTGTCACTACTGTTAAACTTTGTATTCTTCACTCACAATCATTCGATTGCTTTTTTTATTGGAAGTACACTCCCATGGGGACATCTTTTATGGGTCCTTTTATACGCATCCCTTCTGTGCTCGACCAGCAAAACTCTAGCAATAAACTTTTAACTACATCAGTCCTCGAAATAAAATTGGGTAATTGTCTTGTTACTTGGAGTTTATATTTATCTACTACTCTCTTAGGTGCGCTACTTTGTATCTGTGTTTAATTATAAAATGCAGTGGTCCGGAATTAAAAAAATGTAATTACGTAAATTGACGCTGTACTTCCTAAGCAAAGATATCAATTTAAAAATATTTTGATTGATTTATTTTATTTAGATTAAATGTTAAAAATAAATTATAGTTTAAAAAACTACTAAACTAAAAATGAGAAATGATTCTTAATATAAAAATAAAATAATTGTGTTTGTTGTAGCGTACTGTGCTACATACATACATACATACATACACGTGAAGCTAATAAAAGCGTGTTAGTGATGAATGATAACGGAAGCTCGAATGGTGAATCTATTTATTGACACCTAGTCATCATTGTAACTTGCACAATGATTTTCCGCAACCCAAGAATTAAAGAGCCCTTCCCACTAAATTTAATGTTATGTCATTTCCACATCCCGAGTAGCTGAATACAAATAAGGTATCTGCCTCCCTTCTGGTTGTCTTGGGGGTAAGATTAAGGGATATTATCCTTAAAATATACGCTTACCTTAGAGCGTCGTAACGTGAAGCGAGCTCTGCTCTTTTATTTTATGGGTGTCGTTTTGGAATTGGGAAAGCGAAACAGGAGGTTGCAATTTATCATATTCCTAGTTAGGTTGGAACACAGTTAAAATTGAAGCGCCCTCATGAATCTCGAATGAGAATTAGGTGGGTTGATAAATGTGCATAATGCAGGTAGGCATACTCTTGAATGTCGAACCATGACAAATGATCAGAGAAAGAAATTAATTGTGATTTATTTGGTAAGGTACAACGTAGATTTATGCCAACATCACCTCTTGAATCTTAGTTAGCTGATTATAATTAGCTTTTTCTCCTCCTCCTTCTTCTTCTTCTTGAAGTGCCTAGTGAATGTAGGCAACAATTTCAGCGAATTATTCTCTGTCTTGTACTATTATTTTGTTCCTTTACCCCCGTTAGTAGGTACTGCAGCCTTTGGACTTATTATGCTTTTAATCCTATTGCACTCGTCCCAGCAGTCTTAAAGCCTGTACTAACTTTTACAGTCTATCTGCTGGTACCGTAGGAAACTTTATTGGCTGTAGCCTAGTCTTTAAACAGAACTATTTCATCTTCTGATCTAGCACACACAGAGGACGTGAAATACTGACTGTTGATTTTCTGCACTGTCTGCAGTCAAGGTATCCATTACAAAGTTTGATCAAGTCCTCCTTAAAGTCACAGTGTTCTGCTCGGAGTCTAGTAAATATACGAAGCACATTCCTGTTCAAAGAAATTATTCCTCTATTAGTTATTGAACATGGTGTTTTTATGAATTGTTTTTCATGTGGGAAACCCATTCCTATTCCTTCACTCAGTTCTTTACTCTATTTGTAGGGACCCCCAAGGATCGAGCCACTGAATGAGGAGGAGGATATTAATAATATTCATCCAGTTTGATTCCAAACGATCAACATTTTTGAAAATTCGACTCAAATATCAATTTCTCAATAATTTGGCCGGAAGTAGAGCGTTAAGCTATTTAGCGCCAGTTTTTAATTTGTAATTGAAAATAAAGTGCATAACTGTAACCTTTGAGGACCCCTAGAAGACTGCTGTGGCAACCTTCACGATTCGAGTTTGTCATTGGTTAATGGATAGAATGAGAAAGATAGATAATCCTGAAACGTGAAGATTATGAGTCTTAATTAAATTGAAATTACTCAGACACCGATAAAATCACTGCTCCTTTGCGGGCGTCCATTACAAAGGACGCACAATTGCGTCTGGGATTCCCCAAATGTTAGTAACATCGTCGATAGGGGCTGGAAAACTAACGATGATGAAAAATATAAACTACTCAACTCATTCATAAATTATTGTCATCCTGCCTCTAGGCGAAGTGGGAAATGGAACGAGCGAGTGTTGCAAACATAAAAAGGATAACATATTTAGTGATTTTGAAAAGGGTCGATTTCATAAAATTTTCAATTGTAAAATCAGTATAAAGCCTTTTTGGTGATAGTCTGGTCATTTTCTGCTCTATAGTGTTTTACGCCTTGCGGTGCCCAATCTCCATTTCTCCCGGTCTTCCCAGTCTCCTGGTCTGAGGTCCCTTTCCGACATCGCTTTGTGCACACCCTTCAACCAGACTATTTCTGGTCTTCCTCGCTTACGTTGTCTAGTCTTGTAACTTTGTTCCGAGTTTTCGGACGCGTTTGGATCTACCTTCAAAGCTAAAATAACGGACAAGAAGCATCAATTTCCATTTACAAGTCCGAAATCTCAGAATAAATTTATACTAGCCAAATTTTCTTGCCGATTTCTGTTTTGAGGGCAAACGTGTGAACGATCATCTTAATCTAATTGAAATTTCTCAGACAGCGATAGAATCAGTTTTCCTTTGCGTGGCGTCCATTACAAAGGGCACACAATTGCGTTTGGGATCCGCACGATGGCGGTGACGTCGACAATGGCGGCTGTCAAGCGAAACTAATCACATTTCATAAACAAGGTTACACACACGCTGCGGGGTGGATCGATTGTCACGTCGTCGACAACGGATTTTCTCATAATTTTTCATGACTGCTTGAAAGTGTGAGTGACAACTTCTTTTGTTAGCGTCTTGTTAGTGGGGCGCGCAGTTGGAGTAATTTAAAAGGTGGTGGAGGCGCTGATTTGCAGAACGAAAGGACGTTGTAGTTCATTATCCATGAAATTGATTTGCCAAATTTTATTAGAAGAATAGATTAGACTTTATGGGAAGTTTTATTACAATTTTTGTGAGAGAATCGTAGGCATCTCGTTTGTATTAAATTGTTAAATAAAAATTCAATTCAGTTAAATTGTAATTTGGAGCCAAATTTTCTCAAAAAAAAAACACTAATTCATACATCGCAATGATTTTCAGAAATGTTCCGCTGAGTATCACCAAATATTTAATTCTTCATAAAGACTAGGTTTCTCTCCATAATTAAAATGTTATGTCAATTTCTATTTGGGGAATTCATTATTCCAAGATTAATGTCAATAAAATAATTGTATGCATGTTATAATATCATTATTAATAAACAGTTGGGAAACTATTACGTGTTGTTTTTTTGAACATGAAAATGTTTCCAAATAATAGATGTTTTGTCTACCGCTTTCAAATTTTTACCACATATAGGTAGTATATTTAAGAACAATATGGTGAATAGTGTAAACAATAGGAAAATGTAGCAAACATATCTTATAATTCCTAAAAGGAATTTTGAACATGTAGATTGTAGATACATACTCTTACTTGATAAAACTCTTCCATTAGAGTCAAATCTGAAAGTCCAGCGATAATCCAAATATAAATCTAAAAGCTTCAACGACAGGAAAAAATTTTTATTTGAGAAACTGTGTGTTAAGTACACAACTATTTTAGGATTTTTGAAATTATTTAGATAGAGGCAGTTTCAGTGCCAATTCAGCATTGCATATTTTTTACTGTTTGAGATTTGTAGACAATGCAGATGTTTTAATAAAAGTGATTCAGATTTAAATCATCTTGAGAATTTGGTGCATCACGTTTCGATTGATGCGGTACCTTCATTCGAAATGTTATGAAACTCAAATCTCAAGTCAATGGAAGTCTGATCAATGTTATGGTAATATTTTCTCTCAAAAGGTATTCACAAATTCAGCAGCTCATTGTGTAGTTAGCTATTCTTGCAACAATTTAAATTCCTCAAATCTTAGCAATATGATCATATAATGATGATACCCACCATCAAAAAATATATGCAGGACTGAAAGGGGGATGTTTAACCTGGGTAAAATTATCCATGGAATCATTCCAAGTAGCATAAATCAATAATCACCACGATTCCTTATCAGTATATGGAAGAAAACTGCGTTAATCAAAACTCAGCGACAAAATTCTTGATCGATTTCCTTTAGTCTCGCAGTCCATTCCGTTGAAGTTATGCCACGACCACGTTCCTCAGGTAACAATACTAAATTTGCCTTCTGATATTGGTTTCCTCAACAGATAACAATAGAGTTTACAACGCTACAACGAGCTTATGATACAGTGAAAGTGGTTGTAATATCTAGTATGGTAGTACTGAGTTAGAACGCGAAGCCTGGCAAGTAGACCACCTTTGGCCCTTTTCACCGAACTCCGAGAACTAACACCAAAATTAACAAGGTGGTTTCTTAATGTCGAACCTACTAGACCTTTCACTAAAGGTAATGAGGCCTAAGGACGCGAAGTGTGCTATACACTTATCTACTTTCATCCTCCTCCTCCCACCGCCTCATGAGAAACTGATAATTATTTTCTTTCTTACTAATTTTCACCGATAACAACAGCAACTGTCAAGACTAGATTGAAGCTGATTAAAGCCTGAACGGTAAGACTATAGGATTGAGTGAGACAGCAAGAAATATTGGAAGAGACAGTAATAGCACACAGTGTTGCCGCTCTGTGCTGCGTTATGTTTTGTATGGAATATTTTTTGTGATCAAAGAAACGTTGGCAATTTCAATACGTTCCGAACGATCTATCCGCCAGGTCTCGTCAGGAACTATTTCAGATTTGAATGCAATGCTTGCAGGAGTTAGAGATGTTTAAGCTATGGAAACTCAATCTCAAATCCTCTACTCTCATCGTAAAATTCCAGTAGGTTTATTTATTTATACCTAGTTATTCATTTTGGAATTTGGATAATAGGATTACATACCTCATAGTATTGGAGTGAATTGAAATATATATTAGATATAGCTCACTGCGGATCAAAAAAAATCTTTCCAGTATACTGATAGTCCAAAATGTAAGGAAAATTGATAAATAAAAGAAGTAAAATCAATTGGATTGTAATAATTGGATTGGAAAGCTTAATAAGGTTGAATTGATTTTGAAAGGATCAAGCATGATTGCTCAAAGATTTTACACGAAACCAGGGTTTCTATCGCAAAAAGTTCAAATCAAAGTTATAGGGAATTCGGAAATATAAGAAAATTATATTCTTCTAAAGTATATGTTTTTAGAATGAATATTATGTACAAATAAACAGATATTTGATCAAATAAATTATATTAAAGTGAGAAGAGACGTTTTTAATGTGAGTATATCTTTATTACAATATCGAAATCCTAGAATTGCGAATTTCTTTTTATGCATGTATTGAATTTTTTGAATGAATACCTTATGATAGAAACTAAGAAAACAAACAAGAATATTACGAAGTACCTCATAATACTTCCATATCCCACATATTTTACTGACACGATCCGCTTTTAACTTTCCGCCAAGACGTACGAAACTCTCGCCTGGTACAAAAATTGATATTTATGGCTGAAAAGCTGCAAATGGAATTTTAAGGTCAAGGTATAGTTTATGAGCGTGGCGCGCGGTGGCGGCACTGCTCGTAACCAATATCCGGATCCTACGTAGCGACATCCGATCTACGCTCCATTTGATATATGGAGCTGTATTTCAGCGACTATTAGGAAGAAGTACGACACGAGAAAATAACAGATAATAAAAGAGGAGGAACAGAAACTAAATATCTTGATGTCAGCTACTTTAGTTCGAAAATTGTTCTAACATATACCGGGTTAAGACACCCTATGACGCGAAAACGGTAAGTTTTTATATGATAACGTTCAGATGAAATTTCTTGGGTGCAATGGGGGAAGGTAATCATGACTTTCATTTTCCACATTGACAGCATTTTCAATCTTACTCTACGAGAAAAAACAAATGTCTTTTGTTCACAAAATTTTGAAATTAGATTGCAGCTCACGTTAACTAAAAATACAATATTTATTCTTTTTATAAATTTTCCAATACTTACATGGTTTGTCAGAAATTTTTTTCTTCTCACGAAGGCATAAATAGCATAATAATCATATGGGAAATCTTCAAATTTATTATAACACTTGTCCAAAATGATGCTTTCATCCGAACTTTTCCATAAAAAACCTCACCGTTCTCGCGCTAAGCGACTGTCTCAAGTTAAATGGACTACCCGGTATTCAGAGTGTTGTCTAATGATAGACCGTAGTTGCAAGAAAGCATTCAAGTAGAAAAGTCTTCAGATGAAAGAATAAACAATTTTTTGATACTGCTTCAATACTTTCCCCGGCAATTCCGCCACTTGCGGTGACTCACATTGCCCGACGAATTATGAGTACGCAATTCTGAATCATCTCTGTTTATATGATGTTTATTATTGGCCACCATATTGGCTTGATTTCCACACTGCGTTTGCTGTAAAAATTTCATTTTGATTTTGTGGTTAACATAATGCTGCTTCTTGAAAGTTCAACTTTTAATCGCAATTTTACCTGTCCCCAGAATCGTGTCAGCAAATTTTGGATCTAAAACGGTTTCTTCTGACGAGAATATACTCTGACGTGCGCCTTCTTATTACATTTTCACGCTATATACTTCCGATGTATAGATACTTGGATTGATGAGATCATAAAATTTTCCGACGTGGAGAAAGCCCGTAGGGATATTTTTATACCTGAAGTGCTTCGTATAAAATAAGGAATTGAAAAACTCCGTCACTGATTTATCGCAATAGAGATATCATACGCACAATGAATCATTGGATTGAATTACAAAGCTATCAGTCTGATTTCAGACTTTCATTGTCTATAAAAATTCTTGAGTATCACCACGTTTCCATTGATATACTGTCTTGTTAACAGTTCACCTGAAGACGATGTCTACTTCTACATTGTCTTGACAACTCTTGCTATCCACAACGTTTCGATTGGTGTGTGGTATGCTCAATCATCTTCAGGTGAAAGGATCGAGCGTTTGTTCTGACGTTGCTTTTATATTTTCCCAGTCGTCTCACTGCACCCCAATCCCTCCGGTCTGCGACTGGTAACTAGCAGTTGTTCATCGCGGAGACTCACGTTACTCGGCGGATGATGAATAAGCGCCTCTGAATCATCCATGTTTAAATGCTGTATAGCGATGCTGTTTATTAATGGCTGCCATGGTTTGAGTTCTACACTGAGTCTGCTGTAAACATCGTTATGCTAGCAATGAAAGCTGCCTCCTTGAGCCACCTTGAACATTTGATGATGCCATATATATATCAAACTCTATATACTTAACAAAAACAATATCTTTAATGTGAAGCCAATAAACTCAACATGCCCAATAAATAATAAATCAAATTATAGGAAATCAATAGCTAATAAATTAGAATACCAATGACCGGTGAGCTTTCAATGTTTATTAATAATGCAATGCAAGGCTGTACATTATGTTATTTCCAACATTCGTTAACGTACAGCAAAAAGGGCGTCGGATAGAAGACAAATCTCTAAGGAACGCCAGAGCTGATGGCAAATACATCAGTAGTAAGTACTGTTGGATTATTATACTCGAAGAAACCTATATATAGGTTTAATTTGGATATGTATTCAACAATGACAAATTATTAAAGAACTATAAGCCTATTCCACAAAACGAAATTCATTTTGTCAGCTAATAGATATCTGCAATCCCTTCTTTAACGGAAACATTTTATACCATGAACTTCCTCTATTATCTTCGTAAATCGCACCTTATAATGGTGTCTGTAGTAGTGAAAAGTTATTTGATCGATTAAACCAATATATTAACTTTCAAGCGCATTCTCGTCGATTTTAGTTTAGTTTTTACTTTAGTAGACAAATATCTATATAAAAATTCAACAATCTAGATAGAGTGAAAATATCGAAAATACTAATTTAAGTGTGAGAAATTTGAAAGACAACATCGCATTAAAGAAAGTTCACGTTCGTATTCAGTTTCATTCTCTCCAACTATATTTTTTCATCTTTCTTATGAGTGACATTAGTACTGATTATATTTCTGCGCTAGGTTTGCTATAAGCGTCTTCGTTGTTGGCGATGGAAGCTGCTTTCTTGAATGCTCGTCGAAAGAAATTCTCATTTGTTACGTGGACGTCAATTTGTGAGGTGTGTACGCCGTCTTGCAACCAAACATGAACACGTCAGAGGAACAAAAAGGTTTTGGCATTCATCAAAGACAATAGATCCGAAGTCAGAAGTTGACCTTTATCATTTGCAGCTCTAAAGTTTCAACATGTTTGGAGGCCATCAAATTTTGAATATTGTATTAATTCAATTGTTCTCAGTATTCAAAAAAATAACAATTGGAGAGAAGGGATTTAAATGCAAGACAGACTACCAGTGACTTTGAGGTATTTGGCCAATTACAGGCATCTTATTATAATTTTCAATTAATGCCAAGACCTTTTCTTGACCTCAAGTGCTCATGTTTGGTTACAAGACGGCGGACACAGTCGAACCTCTGAAAACGACGTCCAAGAGACAACAGAGAATCTCTTTGTGTTCCACCAGGATCACAAACTGACTATAACCTGCATCGCATATTTGTTATATATAAGGTACAGTTAATCTAGACGACGAGAAACTTTGATTGTATTTTTCATCCATAGGTGAAATTATTTTTGGAGGCGCTTCGTTTTGGCGGGTAGTTGAACACCCTTAGTTTACAAGTTGATGATCCCTTGGATTTTATAATTAACAATCAGAGGGAAATAGTATTTTTTCTCTATGTCCTTGAATATCTCCGTTTCTGTTAACTTTTTCTGTAATATAAAATGCTTTCATTAGTTTGCAAATAGTCTTGAAAGTTTTAAAAACACGTTTTATTCACTATTTTTTTTACTCAAAAAATAATGCACATAGAGAACTAAGAAGAGCATGTAGACGGTTTCTATATTATTTCGATAATGTACAAAATATTCAACTAGGATAGCTTCATTACATTGTCAGTAATTAACGATCAACTTTTTCATGCTTAATTAAGAATAATGGCATTTTTTAATGCGTTTATAAGTTTAAAATTATCCAGAAAATTCCAAAAGCAGTAAAACAACTGATTACGCTGGAGATTACATAAAAACGCAATATTTGTCTAGTTTATCATATTTTTGATGCAATTATATCTGATATCTTATATATCTAAATCTTAAAGGCATCTTTTGGCATCATGAAATAGGTTTTCAGTTATTTCGCGTATAAAAAGTTTCTTGCTTATAAAACTCATAAAATGACATCACAAAGAAATCATGGTTATTTACTCTAAATGAGATCAACAAATCTTGGTCAAACTTTTGGTACATCATCAGAATCGTCTAAACACCATATCAAAGAATTTTCATCCCTCCTTGTGCATTTGTTTTTCATTAAAAAAAATATACGTCTTTCCAAAGCCTTCGAGAATATATGCAAGTGAACAATTATTGCACCTGGCAACCTCGATCACTATTCACTTTTTAAAGAATTTTATAATGAACAATTTTTCTGATGCATGTTATACTAAAAATTAACAGGAATTGAGATATTGAAGGAAATAGGGAAATAATGCGATTTTTTCGCTGATTGTAAATTATACAATCAAGCAGATCATCAATTTCTTAGCAAACTGAGGGCGTTTAACTACAACCAAAACGTAGTAATCTCAACAATAATATCGCATATGGACAGAAAATTTACTTTTCAAGATACAAACAGTCAACTGTTTTGTCCGGGCTTTGTGATCGCATTTACAAAATGTACCATTCACACGATTATCTAAACTACAAACAGGGATTTTTATAGTCCTCTCTCTGAAATTTGCTGTGGTTAAAGCAAATGTAGACAGATTTTTTGCAACAGCCAAGTTTCTGATAAAAGTTATCCGATTGTAGGAGGTCGAGCGTCCCATAAACATCTCTAAACTTCCCGTAAATACGGCGGCGAGCCAACCTATTTAAGAACTCTTAAATCGAAACGATAAATATCAGTTACGAGTTCGCCGCCAATAGCAGCTGGACAGTTCAAAGCTTAGCGTGTAACTAAACACGTTAGGACTTTTCCACTGCCAATTATGAGACTGATGACCTAGTATGAGGGAAAATCTTTGTTAGATCTATGTAAACCTTTCTACCATACGTAAGAGGATTATCTGTCAAAAGGAAATGTTGGCGAATAATCGAATGTCATCTTTTAAGACAAAGAATACATTAAGGCCACTCCAACAACGATAGAACAACTGAAGACCTGGCATCTCATTCATAAATTCATTTAGTCTGTAGTCAAACATGACTTTGGGCGAGGGAACCAGCAGGGAGAGGGGAAGATGGCAAGATGGCCGCTTGATGGGGACCGTAATTTCTGTTTGTAAACATCGATGACATTTGGATGAATCACAAAATTTGACATGGCGGGAATTTATAAAAGTACACAATTATACTTACTGATGGAAGGTTACACCTGCAGCTTCAGCCTGGGTGCTGAACAGCTTACACACATAACAATATATCATCATTTTGGCAGCAATAAGCAAAATTCAAACCAGATCAAACAGAGAAAATGAACAAAAACTACGATGTCTGATTCGAACGCTCACGTCAAAATTCAAAGCGGTTCACAGTTCGGTTCGGTTCTGTTCAAATGCCGACAGACGTTAAATTTGCAAAATATGAATAAAAAATGATACGTAGCGGCTAGTAGCAGTCAGAATTTACTATAGCCATGTTGCCAGCTAGTGTGTGAGGTGTGATTAACATTGCAGGTTTGTTCTAAATTATGAAGTTATTTTTAACCTTCCTTACTATTCCATGGCTAAGATATTCATTGTAGAACATATTCATGAGATCTTGTGAACTAGCTATAAATTCTGGCAACTATGCACCAATGTATGACGAAAGTTTTTGTAAACATACGAGGTCTATCAGTGTTCTATCGTCAGTGGGTCACTCCTTTGCCACACAAAGCACATATGAAAATGTAGATATATTTAGGTTAACGAGCTTACTTGGCTAGTGTTCACGGATCCCAATTTTTGTGGGACCGGGGATCCCGGAAAAAAAAGATCCAGATCTGGATGTCAATACAGGAACCGTATTTAGATCCGCTCCTGAGATTCGGATTCCAAATCCTGCTCTAGAACTTGGATCCCCGATCTCTGATCTAGATCCGAGACTCAGATCCGATATCGGTATCATGCATTATCATGTAATGTATGATCTTATAAAAGAAGCAGTATAATTAGCAGCACAAAATATTAATTTCCTAACAAGCAATATAAAATACATAAATTTTAAGTGAATGTAGAAAAAACATTCTTATTTTCATATAAAAATACTAGTGTATCTACCCTTTCCGGAGAAAAGCAACTTCTCTTAGCGCGAGTTATACATGAACTTAAGTTTATATTGATCATAATTTCACAATGACTGGTAAAAGCACAAGTACTGCAAGTAGTTCCCCAACTTGTTATGTAGTATGTAAACTAACCAATTCCCTTTGGTTAATTTATGGAGAAAGCGAGATTATGTGTTGTGTATCGTTATTGTTTCCTGTCTGGTCTTGTAAAATGTGTTTCATATTAATTAGGCACCTGGATATAAAAAATGAATTGATGGCAGCAATTTGAAAACCTTCTTTCGGCGGCTTATGAGCAAGTGTCGCGAAATTGAAAATTAAATCAATGACAGTTATTATAGTGAATATTGTAACTATAAAGACAATAAAAAGAATTCACCCTGACAATAGTAACAAGAATAATTATCAAATGGTAAATACTTACTGATTTATAGAGAACCACGTTACATAAATGATCTGTAAATTATTTTACTTTTGGGTGTCTCGATAAAATATTATATTGTTTTTCGAGACCACTCCATCTTTATTATTTATTTCTGTAGTGCAACGAATTGTACATTTTATATCGATTTGTTTGTAGGGAGTAGTTTTGTTATCGCAAAAATGGCAAAACATCTCGAAATGTTAACCAGGCTCCACCACTGGTGATGATATCTCGATGTCGTTTTTAATATGTACATTCTCCATTATTATTCATACGGCTAACGAACGAACGAATTTCCCCAACGATGCCCAAAGAACTTTTCTCATTTGCATAAAATATGCTCGCAGTGGCGATATTAAGTCGTCGACGCTATATTGCTAACTTTTACAGGAACTATAAAACAATACGAATGACTCAATTCCGTGCACCTTCTTCCAAGGAAATTCACCACAATCGACATTTATACTGCTCTCTGAGGTTATAACAGATATCGTCGACACAACGCTAACGGTCGAAACTTAATCTCCAGCCAAAGGCAAGAAGTGGTTATCGGGAAGGGTGAAAAATTGAGGGCAACGGAAATCGCAGGAAGTCATTCAATCCAACGAGCTCTCGAAAAATCCAGCTATTTGGTGTTAGAACATGCCAATGTGATATCGTAATCATATAATGATGGCTTGCAAATGTGCTCAATGCTTGTCATTTGCATCTTTACCAGTATCATCTCCTACATTCTTACTCTTATGTATCCCTATTTTCGAGTATTCCAAATTTTATAATTATAATTCTTTCTTAAGTTAAAGGCTATGTAACTATTAACAGTTGGTTCCAAAATCCAATTCAAATTGTAATTTCTAACATGATATAATTGTGTGGGAAGTACAGGGTCAAACCTACTTGACGCCATTTTTTTCCATTCTGTGATATGTAGACATTTTCGATCCTAGTACAAACCCTTTTTACAGTTGTTAGTTGTTTGTTTGTAATCTAAATATAAGTACCCAAGTACAGTGTCGTAGCTAGGAATGATCTCGAACAGGGCAAATCCCGCAATTTGCGCCCTTGAGACATTCACCCCCTTGGCACTAGACCCGTTAACTACGACAATGCCATAGTAGTACAACGCCTTCTTACTGACTCCATTCTACGCACAGGATAGTAACTTAAAACCCAGATCAGGAGAACAAGACGGAAAAAATCTAAAGCATTCCAATTTTAATTTTCTGCCGACTTAATATCCTTCTTACTCGTATCATATCGTATTCGAAAAAGAGCAGCCTTGTTCTTGCCCACGTGCCACTGTTCAACCTAATATAAATATCTGGAAGGCTCCGGGGACACCGCTTTCAGAAGGTCCGTAAAATCAACACAGCCCGAGCACTCCCACTCAACAACAAATATAGTTGGAAGCATACCAAACCTATTAACGGTTTCTGAAAACAATATCCTTCTTCATACTATCCATATCAGTCCCATCTTCGCATGCCTGTGTATGTAGCAGCACTTTGAGATAAGATCGGGTTAATGGGGGATCAGAGTGTTTCTGAATATAGCTTCTAGTGGATACTTGAGCCATGAGAAATTACATTTAGGTTCTTGTCGTACCAAGGGCGTAGATATTTTTTTTGGGCGGGATGTAATACCAGCATATATATGAGCATCATATTAACATAATTATTAATATATATGTAGTAATAATAGTAGACGCAGTGTTAACAGTTCTATTGTATAGAAAAGACACGAACACAATGCGTTACATAACTGGAGACACTATCCACCGTCACCAACACAAAACGGCTAGTTTTAATCTTTTGCCACTGTCAATTTTCATTTAAGTCAGGAAAGGTTTCAAAATGAGAAGGAATTCATAAAACCAGTGGTTAGAGTTAACGAGTGTGATACGAACATGAAAAAGTAAGAGTAAGACCAAAGAATATATCAGTACCTTTTGATTCCAAAATATACCAAGAGTCGTGATGGAAGGATTCAGAACCGTATAAATGTGTATCAGGGAACCAGGGCATGTACACTCTATAGGAAGAATTGTTAGCAGATGAAAGTTGTTTGTAGAGACATTTGATGGCATCCAGGTTTGAAAGAAAATGATGATTAACAAGAGACGGAAAAGTACATATTTTGATAATCGTCAGACCTCCCTTTCAAGTGACAATGCATTTTTGATCCTTGACATCCGGAAGAAGGGATTTTTATGTGTTAAATGAAAATTGACCCGCGAATTCGTTACGTTGTTCGGTAGCCGTGTTTTCCGTTTAGTATTTGTAGTATATTTTGCGGTTGTGGTATCATTAATCTTGTGCTTTTTTGTGTGATTGCATTAAGGATCGTATTAAGACAGTGACCAAGATGCAGTGATTCAGTTTTAGGAGGTAATAAGTCATTCCGATCATACGCAAACTGTACTTGTGGCATTTACATGGTATTTTCTCCATTATTTATTATTTAATCATATGAAGATACATGTGTAACTAATTCAATAAAGTATAACATTTCATTATTATGTTTCATTTTTAGCATTGAATATAGAAATTAATTCAATGTCATGAAAATAACCGTTTGAAATTTGCGAAATTTTTATTTACATACACGACCTTTTCACTATTGATAAAATCTTTTGATACAAGAAACAAACTGCGTGTATTCATATAAAATTCATAAAAATATTGAGAGGGTTTTCCTAACAAAAATTCTTAAATTTCACGTAAACCTCAATCCTCCCGATAGATGGCACTTTTTCGTGTAGCATTTTATTACAGTATTCTTGATGTAGAGACTACAGATGGCGCTTAGAGTGCTGCCAACAGTTCGTAAGCAAAAGAGAGCTATCTAAAGAGGGAGTTAATCTATCCAAAAGACAAAGTTGACAAACTTGGCCGATCTCTAGTTTACGGAATTAATTGTAGTGACTGCAACAGATGTTCCAATCACTACTATAACTGGAGTTCTTAAATCTAGCAGCAAAAAACTACGTCACTTCACCGGAACGCCATCCGTGCCAATCAGAACTACCCACACAACATATTCGCCAGCTTACCAGAACTCGATTGGAGATAGTAAATTAATCGAAACGTCGTAACACTGAAAATTGTATAGACAATTGAACACAAAATTTGATGCTCCAAAACATTAACAAAAATTTGGCATTTGAATTTTGCAATTGTAATAATGCCGCATATAAACAGATCGAAACGCGAGTGACAATTTTCTTTTCTAAAATCCGTTACAAAGACAATAGGCTTCAGTTTGACTCGGCTCACGGCTAGCTAACAGGAGTTGGCTGGCGCCAGGAAATTTATCAAAATGGACAATGGGAGAGTGTCGTCGGCACCACAGCTACGGCTGCGCCTCATGTCATGCCGACGACGCTTCGCATTTTCTACGGCTTCGCTTGGAAGCCAGCCAGGCTGGTAAATAAAGAGAAAGAAAAACTACGAGTTGAAGATAACATATGCGGTGCGATACTGGAGATACGGGGTGTTCAGGAGGTTCAGAGCTGGCCATCATTGCAGTAGTAGATGTTTCAGATTATCTGGTTTGGACCATTTTCTATACAATTTTGGAGCGTAAAAATTACACAGGTTGGCATCTCAGTACCTGAGAGTTCTCTTACGCTCCAGACAAATGTATTTATCAGAACAGGTAATGCTACTCTACAAGGCTCAAGTAACTTACTACAAGGTTTTAGACGCAACAACCCACTTCATTTATATCCTATACGTTATTCGTCCATTAATTACGTGAGGTCCAAATAGGGGTGGGGGGGGCATCTGAAAACATCATTGGATCACAATCGAAAAAGGGGGGTTCCAAAGCGTATACCGATATTCGACCAAAAATTTAATCCAATTGATTTTTCCCAACGTAATATTTAAAAAACGTATTGTTAATTCGGTATCTTCGAAAAAATTGATTAGAGCATCAATCTATGTTTCATTTCGTCTTTCTAAAATTCCAATGACTCTGTTTCTCTTCTAAATACTAGTACGATGGTATAATGAAAAATGGCGAAAACTTTATCTCCTGATACCCCCCCCAAGACTGATGATTAAATATGCCCTGGGGGGGGGGGGGTTGCATTACATTAGGTAAACCACAATTGCAGATATCAAAATTCAATTTATTTGTTATGAAAACGTTGTAGAAATAATATGTATACGTCACATCAGATCTCAACTTTTTGATGCATCATAAAATAACAAAGTAAATCATAGTGATACGTTCTGTTTTGCCAAGTATATTTGACTTTATCAGAGACGTAATTCAGTTGTTTTCGGTAGATTAGAATAGCAACGTCAAATAAATTTTGGAGATGATCCAAAAGCTTCAACACGTCTATTCGACCACCTTCGTGAGTGAGGCTGTTGCGCACAGAAGCCAATACTTCACCATTAACATACAATTTACACTCGAAACAACAAAAACCACTACTCACAAAAATGTCACTATAATATTTAAAAATATATTTTTTTTCGTTTTGTATTACGAGAATGGGTAAAGTCGGAAGATTTGTACAGATATTTTAGGGAATCGTATATAGTTTAATTTAGCGATGATTAGAAAGCAATAGAATATTTTCAATTTTCGCTTTTAGAATAGACCTAGATAATATGAAGTGGATGCATTTCATTACTCAAAAAGCACAAAGACGTCGGACGTGCAAAACAAGGCGAATAAATAGAGGTTGAAGATTAATGGATTTTTTAAAAGTGTTTCGTACCGATGAACGACGAGAAGCAGTTTTTTGTTTGCATAAGACTTTCGATGGAGTATTTTAATACATTATTGAAAATGGATGCTTTCGTAATAAGGAAACGAAAGCTTATTGATGGTATTAGCCCTGAAGAAAAACTTACATATTTATGTTATGAAAAAAGTAAAACAGTATGAAATTGAAAACCAAGGATACTCTAAGGAATCCTTATTACATGAATTTTAGATCTATGTTGCATATTTTAAAATTAATGTTTTACAAAAAATATATCGATCATTTATACTTTCAATATATATCATATATTTAGTATACCGGGTGGTCCATTTAACTCGCGTCTAGCGCGAAGGCGGTGAGTTTTTTAAAAAACGTTCAGATAAAAGTTCTTGGGTGCAATGGGGGACAATTAAAGATGACTTTCATTTTCGATATTGGCAGCGTTCACAAGGTCAACGATGTTTTTCCAATGAGAACATATATTTTTTGTTGCAGAATCTTAATCTATGAGAACACACAAATTCCTTTTTTCACAAATTTTTTTAATCCGATTGCAACTTAAGTAAATCAAAAAAATTAAATATTTGTTCTTTCTTGAAACATTTTCATACTGCAACGGTAGTCAACGCCGGTATGATTTCTTTGAAAATCATTGGCAAAGTCGTATTTTCTCAATGAGGAAGATATTGAATAGAATTAAATACATTTTTTTTTTATTTTTGTTTGTTGTCCTCAGATGAATCTGGTTATAGAACCCATGGTGAAGATATACCACCTCAAGAAAGGGCAAGTATGTGGTTTCAGTATGACAGCTGCCCAGCTCATTATGCCAGAATTTTCCGGGAAGTGCTGGATCGGGGATAATCTAATCGATGGGTCGGGTAAGGAGGTCCTGTTATGTGGCCTGATAGATCACCAGATTTAACCCCTCTCGATTTCCATTCATTGGGCCATCTAAAAGAAGTTATTTTTTTGAGAAGCTCTCACTACATTGTAAAAAATGACGTCACGCATAGGATATGTTCGCAGAGCAATCATAAAAGAAACTTTCCTTGGGTATCATGAAAACTTCATAAAATGGATTGATAAGTATATAGAAGTTGGCGGGCATCATTCTAAACATTTGCTATAATAAATTTAAGGGGTTCCCATATGATAAATACGTGATGTATGCTTTCGTGAGAAGAAAAGCATTTCTGGAGCTTTATGTAGCTGAGGCATGTACTATAAATGCTATAATTCTTAAAACAGTAGAATCATTTGAAATGTGCGGATATAGAAGGAATCTCAAAATATCATTGATACATTCACAAAACGTAAATTATCATATCTGGGCCATACCATGAGGGGTTAATAATATGAGCTACAATTGATTGTCCAGAGAAAACACAGTAGAGGCTAAACAAAAATCTCCTGGTTGCGAAATCTTAGAGATCTTTTGGATGTACCAACCTTAAACTCGAACATGGTACTTGACGAAGAAATATAAGGAAGCCTCAAAGTGCAATTACAAATCAGGACAAGTAAGGTCTTTTCGGGTAAGGTATCCTTATTTCAAACTTAAAATGCTATCCCAACTGAACAAAAGCTAAAAACCACGGATCTAAGTTCTAAACCTTCACCGTGTATTCACCAAATTCCCAGACCATTAGCTATTCCTGGTAAAAACCGAACCTTCGCCACTCGCGCAGAATTTATGCAACTGAATAAGGGAAACAATAGAAGCTCGAGCAATGCCAGCGGTCGCAAAGCCAACTGCGCATTCCTCTAATTTACAGTCCGCGTCGTAAGTGTTATTTTGTCAAGGTGGACAATCGAAAGGACCGCTTGGCCGAAGTTTTCTCATCGTCGGCGACAATTTTGGTTTGGCCGACTGCCAGATATGCCACCATAAATCGCTTTGAATTCCGACTCTGGCACTGATTGAAACATTCACGTATTCTTGTAGGCGGCAGTCAAAGGCCCGTAACCAGCAACGCACGATTATTGTGTAATGCCCGAAGTCGGTTCGATTATAATGGATGTAGTGCCTCTGTGCGCTCAAATAGTCCAGTTAACAATAATGGGGTCCTTATGAGCATTCAGCAGGACGTATTTATATTCATCGGTCATTTGCCAACAGGTTCTAGGACACGATATTGTTAACCGACTGTGACAAAATGGCGTTAAGAAGGCTGCTTTGGAAATAATGATTGGAATCGTATTTTGGAGCTGTTGATTTTTGAAATTTAATTTGAAAGAATATTGATGTATTACTTCTGGAAGACCTTAAACCATTTATGAATTGAAAAATCCCTTTTTTTATTTCAAAGATTTCTAAAGTGGGAAATAATACGTACCATCGTCTACAAAATTTTAACCACGGCAATATCCTTTTCCTGTTAGAAACATATTCAGGACATCGAGCCAGTGGCAGCAGAGTAATACGTATCCATATAAAAACGCGCAGTATATTGGTCTACACCCTTCATCATTCAACAGTTTTGAGACTGAGACGGTCGAAAACATAAAAAAAAATCAGAATTTTTAAATTTATAGAAATGCTAGAAAAAACCTATAAAGATGATTGATCCAGGATGGAAGATATCAGAGTGCTATTTTTTCAATTTTGTTCCCGACCGTTTCTCGCTTTAGGGTACAAACGAAATCCTATGCGAGCAATAAAAATGTCCAACTTTCTCACAGCACTTCGCGGTCCATGCCTCCATCTCTATTGTTTTCCGTTATATAAATTCTTAGCGGCGTTCGTTGGATGGCCACTAGAGCATTTTTTTTATTCTCTTCTTTCCCCAACCAACTGCACACCCAGTGGTGTAGGTTCCTGGTATGATAATTTTACCTACTTCAAAGAGATTCAGAGACTGCCACCATGGATATTAGCATGCTTGATAGCCAACTGTTGTTTGGAATTTGTAAAATCTAAACAATTTTTTTTTCAAATATCCAACATGTGTTTCGCTAACTACGTCAGCACCTTCAGGGGATAATTAAAACTAAATCATTGTACCTACCGTAACATTTATCTCCAATCAGGTGATTCAACATTTGGTACTTGTTAAAAGGACAAGTCAGGTAGATACGCCATCTTCAAGAAGCTAGCGCTAACAGCAACCCGTTAGGTATAAAATCGGTGTCCTTATTCATTATATGGTTTATTCTCTTCGCTGTTTTTGAGCTTTCATAACCGTCCGGGTTCTTAAAGTTTGAAAAACTGCGAATTAAATCTATCTCATGTTGAACATGTGCTCCAGACCTACCGTATATTGAATGTGCTAACTGCTCCTTAAATCAGTTCTAATATATCTCCTACTTCCTCCTCGGTAACAGTTATTGCAGTCACTGCAATTGATATCGTATAGCTACTCCACACCTATCAAGTTTGAAATATTTTTTGGAGCAGCCTGGTAATACAGTTATGAATGCCAGACTCTTAAAGACTATCAAGACCCTGCCTATATTTGGGATCAAAAGTTATTGATATATTTTCTAGTATTTTTTTTGAACTTTTTGGCCATTTACTACGATTTGTAATATGAATGAAACAAAAGTTGCAACAAAAGTTCTCAGATTATAAACAATGAAATCACTATCAAATCTTTTTAATCACAGTTTGTCTTATTGTCTTACTCTGTTATCTGGCAGATGTATAAGGAGCCAAGTAGCCACAGCTTTACCTAAAAAAATTAAATCTTATTTCATATTTCAAATAGTTACTATAAATATATCTAATAGATTTTTCCTATATCCAAAATAGTTAAAAAATTTAAATATCTGGCAACATTGTTTGGTTGTAACGGTGCCGTGATATAGCTGCAGATTGAATCCGTGTTTGTTGGTGAAGGGAAGAATGGGAGGAAAGGTGGTGAAAGAAGACGTTGAAATTCATGACTTTATAACAGGGTCTTTGAGCCAAAGCGGTTCTGGTTCGGCAGTTGTCAGTGGCCAGCACATCGATCGATAGGAGTTTCTATTTTGCAACGCGTGCATTTCACTTCGGCTTGCGTATGCTTTTGTATCCTACTGTTTTAAGTTTAATGAAACTTTTTTATTGATGTCTTCCTGCTTTGTAAAGTAACTTCTTAGAATACCAGTTCTTAGTGTTTTGACATTGTTCATTTGCGCTTTGAATGGATCATAAAATCATCAAATTTAAAACTAGAAAAAAGTTCAAAACTACACATAAATTTCTTCGAAAATAATTTTTTTCAAAAGTATGATCGATACCTGGATTCTGTATCTAACAGAACAGGAAAAAATCGAGAACTGAAGTACAGTTAATCGACGAACGGAGAGGAGGGTATGATCAGGTTCTAGATTCTGGCACCACCATCTGATCGTATTCTGGCAAACCTCTGCATATAGAATCCATATATAAATACTTTCTTCGAAAATAATTTTTTTCAAAAGTATGATCGATACCTGGATTCTGTATCTAACAGAACAGGAAAAAATTGAGAACTGAAGTACAGTTAATCGACGAACGGAGAGGAGGGTATGATCAGGTTCTAGATTCTGGCACCACCATCTGATCGTATTCTGGCAAACCTCTGCATATAGAATCCATATATAAATACTTGTTATTTTTTTCAACACGCTTTTATTGAACAGACGTAAATGTATGTAATGGAATCTGCGCTATTTTCACCCACTTCAGAACGTCAGATTAATTTTAAATTGTGCACACTTATCAGTACCGATGACAATACAATATAGTTTATAAGCTTGTCACGATATTTATTTTTATAAACCAATACGTTTAGAACTGACAATACGTACTTACAATATAATTATTTTCTAACACTTCTTAAAGCAATACGTAAAAATTGATAATATGAATGACATTCAATTTTTCCTAATCCACTTTTATTTGTTTGACCTGCATCTATAGAGACAGAATCTTTGAAATATAATCGTACGGAATTCGAGGACCCGTAAACGGAGAGAATACCCTGCAGACCCGTTAACCAAGATATATTGAAGAGCAAGTCTAATTCCAGTAGCTAAGTAATTGAGGCTCCAAATAGTAGAAGGATAAATTCATCAATGAATAATGATAATTTAGAAACTAAAAAAGGCGCTCTTATAGTTGATAAAATGATTAAGGAGAAAATTAAAGTCATTGTGGTAAAAGCGGGTGGTGCTCGATATCAATTGTTATAATTTCTCACTAGTTCTATTTCAAAATTCATAGTAAGTGTAAAAATGTATTACACCACAATGACATCAATTTTCTTGTTAATCATTTTATTCTTATATTAAAAATAATTTTTTGCAGTTTAGTTCAATTAACCATAAATGCCTGCTTTTTGTATTTTTTAATTTATAATTTATTCGAATGTTAATATTCTGGTTTTGCATTTATGCGTTTTATATACTATTTACCTCTTATCAGTGACATTTGATTTATCCTGTTGCCGCCGCGCCGATGCGAAGTCTCATTTCATATACGAGTACGAGCTGGACAAAATAAGAGCATAAAAAGCGCGGTTACGGTGGTGATGATGTTTGAATGAAATATTTCTGTGCTCTATTGTTGTTTGTTGTGATTAATGCCTCCGGTTAATTACATAATAGTGAACAATTCCTCAAAAAAACGAAAAGCACGATTTATACATATGAATCCTGGTTATTCAGTGGCGGAGTTTCCTGCTATCCTCAATTGAACAAAATCTGGAAAACTTGGCTTGACTACACGGCTACATTGTAACCTGAACAAATATGGAATGCAAGTAGGTGCACTAGTATGGCCAGATTAGTACTCAAGAATATAAAAAAGATTCGTTTTGGGAATCCTCAATTATTCTCATCCAAGATTGGGACTAACTGCCGCGAAAGCATCTCTATCCTCATTTGTTTTGTTTTTATCAGATTTTTGGTGTTCCTGTTTGTTCAATCCCAAATAGGGACAATTAGGACAATTATCTTTTGCCTAGGTATAGTTTTTCCTCCACTTTTCGTCTTAAACATCATTTATTATTTTTACAATTTATTTCACTAACAGCATCACATTGCTCAATATTCGATGCTCCAAATTATTTATAAGTTAAGCCTATTGTGCCAAGTGCGCGTTCTTTTTACAGATCAGTCGACCTCTACCTCTACCAAGAAAGGAATAATAAATGATTGTATGATATGGGTACCAAAATGGCCTTCACCTAAACCTATATCACAATTTGTAAGGTGGGTTTCTCCTTACTATTTTATAAGACAAATATATTCACATTTTCTGTTGAGTTGTCCTAACCATATGATACAGATTTTTCTAGATTTGAAGCTTCAAGACACACACATAAACCCCTGGATTCAACAATATACCACAGTATACAGTATTTGATCTGAAGAATAAAATAACCTCACTAAATTATGATAAATCTCTTCTACCGTCTTCAATTACCTCCCATTTCATAGATAACCTCTCGCAAAGGCAGGCAGCTTGTGGCGATCCAGACGCGCTGCGAGAGAAGATATGTTCTCACATTGTTCTAAGTACTCTGCAGTGTTGAAGAAATCAATAATCTATAGGAACTTCAATTCAATCCAATGAATTAAATAACGTCCAATTAACACACGGCGGGCTGAAACTAATAAATCTGGGATATAATCGTACACACTGGCATTGTCGTATGTTCAAGGAGGCGGAATTCATCGGTAGCAGCGGAAATGTTTATAGCAGACCCAGCGTGGAAATCAAATCGATATTGCGCCCAGCTATGAACAACAACGATATACTGTCAGCTACTGAACGGGGAAGATGATGATTGGAGATACCATATCAATCGAAACGTTGTGAAGCGCAGAACTCCCAATACAATGGAAGTCCGAAGCAGTATCATTGAGATTTCACTCTGCCATCGGTCCCATCGTGTGTGTAACAGTTCCGATGACAAATCTGGTTGAGCTGAATAGATAATCATTTATGCCATACTTAACAACACCTACCATCCACGAACTGCATCCTACATAACAAGACGTGCTCTTAGCAGTGATTTATCGAAGCAAATGCAGTTGAATACAATAGACCGCCACCACCTCTGCACAGTTTCTGCTAAACATACAAGGTTTGTTCCAGTAGAAGCCTTTTAACTGTATTCAGAATGCCTCAAAATATATGGGAAGACTTGTCAGTTGGAACGACTTAGGATTAATTAAGAATTCCGATCGTTCATCATGATCTATAGATATTAATAAAACACTATTTAATAGCACTAATATGTGGATGAATAATGTTTAATAATTAAGATATTATTCAACGGCTATAGAAAGCACAATAACTTAATGCAATCAGATTTATAATTTAATAAGCTCACAACACAAGTGAAGTGATATATATATATATATATATATATATATATATATATATATATATATATACAATATGTCGTAATTGAAATTTTATGGGATAACAATACATCTTCGCCACTTGCGTTTGAAGTAAAAGATTGGATAACTTGTAAAAATGATTCAGAATCTTGAATCATCACCAAATCCCCATAGTTTAAAAGCAATACAGAATCAATTCGTACGGTGGTTCTGAATTTTGAATTCGAGTTGTTGCGCATACTCAATGAGGTCCATAGGCGTTAGGGACTTTGTTGGAACGAACATATGGTGTCTTGTCTGACCCAGTTAATGCTACATTTGAGAAACATCGAGGTTATAATCGATAGTACATGCACATCTCCCCACAAAGGGCGGTCGACAGACTGACTATCTTACCAACCGCAATTTCTGCTGCCACTTCACCCTCTCACCCTCACGATATTAACAGTGGAGTCCTCCGGACACATTGACGTGACCACCACTAGACTGCTTGAGGGTTTTCATCCCCTAGTCTATATCATTACAAACATTCTAACTTAGAAATCCCTATTTTTCACTTCCAAGTTACATACAGACTCTGTTAGAAGTAAGCAAATATATCGTTTTTCGACGTCATTCCAACAAAGTGGGGAATGAAACCAAGTTAATTACACATATCTTTAAGCTCATATAATGTATTTAATCAGTAAGGTCAATTCCGTTATGCGTGAGCTTATGAAGAAATACAGAAGGCGACAACATACTTCAGAATTCTTCGTCCATAATTTGGATGATTCGAATTGTGTCCTTTGCAAGGTTGAGAAGATATTTTTTATAATGATATACACGACAAGGACATATTTGTTCATATAATGCTGCTATCCCATACAATTCGATAGAAAATATGCATAAATTGATGTTCCATCGCGGATTCGCATCCATATCAACTGACTGACGATCCTTCCTCGTTTCGGACCCACTACTAGTCTCCTGTTCCAATATTCCTTTTTACCGAGTTATTTGCAATCTTCCTTTTTTGCTGGCATCTGGACAGTAATTCATATGTTTATTTGACCACCTTTCATCTTCAATTCTCATCTCCTGTCCGTGCCAGGACAATTGTCTGCATTCATTTCTATCCACTGTGAAAACATCCTCAACCACGAATTGGTGCCTGTCTTAGATTATCAACCATACATCCCTTAAAGCCACGCCCCTGCTTTAACATTATCGTATTGCCATTAATGCTTCTAGCTTACAGATGACATAAGTTCCTGTAACAATCAGAGGTCAAAGGTTAACTAAAACCTGGCAATTAGTTGATGATTTATTGATAGTCTAAGGCATTAGGTGGTATTATCTGTTCGGAATTGGGTTTCCCTTCTGCGGAAGATCGATTGGCCCTTCTTGGGGAAAAGGGGATGTAACTTTCGATGTTATTTCTTGTAATTGGTGGCTGAAAATGTTGATTCATTGACCTGATGATGACTTATCGAAGACAGTCATCAAATTAATGATATGTAACTTTTACGAGGATGGATTGGCACAGTTAATCGAATGGTTCTGTGAGCACTCGAAAACTCTTTAATTAACCGTTTTCAACTCGTTTTTATAAGCTTGACCTGTATGTATGTATGTATCGGTAAATATAACGGAATCTTTCTGAATATCTTTACATAACCTACCAAGCAGGGCAAGGAGCAACTAGTTCTGACAAGATTCATTACCGTCTTCAGTTTCGCCAATTTGGTGTGATTGCATTCATTAGCCTGATAGAAATTTCGAGACAAACAAAACTTTACACTTGCCATCTACACGTTGTTAAATGGATATTCTCGGAAGTAATTCAATTTATACAAGTCACGTGAGGTCTAAAGCAACTATGATGTTATTTGTCTACAACTCCAGAAGTTTCTGAATATCAAGCACTTAAATACGTTCCTTATCTCTAAACAGCCACCTGAGATGGTACGCCAACTTAGGTTATAATACAAGCGATTTCGCACAAAAAAGGAAGAGTAGTTCCTAGTCTTTATCATTGATAATTTTATTGAAGACGTAAATAATGAAGAAGAATATTATCTACACAAAAATTCAATTGCTTAAAAAAAGGAATAACTTATGAACAGTGAACAAAATAGTTCACAAAATATAAAAGGACTGGATTCTACGTTCTTTAGGAATATTTATAGAGAGAATTAATAATTATTTTATAATCAGTTTAGAGAAATCCGATGCATACCAATAGATATTTCTCACATCTCGAATCTAATCCTGCAATGAATATAAAGATAGGAGTGAAAAGAGTCTTTTCGACAAAGCAAAACAGATTTTCTGGAACCAATCAATTTTTGATATAGAGAAATAGTTCCTAGAAAATGTTCTTTGCAGTAATGGTTATGCTTAAGCATTTGTGAAAAGATAATTCCATGCCTTGACTCTATGATTCAAAGACAACTACCAATGTCTACCGGCATCGTTTGTAGACCATACATAAGAGTTCGAGCCAAAAAATGAAAACGTAAGTACAAAAAATTCAATGTATCAAATAGACTGTGTATAAAGCGTTGAACAAGGATCGTAAAAATTATGTAACAGAAAGAGAAACATCCCACTCGGCATTTAACACGTTGGGCATTGAGTAAAATGGAAACACGATTTTATACTGCATCTTCATCTATATCTTTGTGTTGACATTTGGTGACGATAAAATCAGATCCTTTTAATCATGGAACTTCGGACAGATTTTTGGGCTTCTATTGCTATAATAATATAACTAACTCTTGAAATGTCTTAAGTCCTGGAATGTATTAAAAAGTATGAATTAGCTTAAGGAATAGAATATCTATTGTAATAATTATCACGAGCACATTTTTTCGGCGTTAATTAGGTTAGGAGCCAAAAGTTATTTCCCAGATCCCAGATAGACAAAAAATAGGTCAATAGCTAAACAAGGTTAATTGTGATGATGAGAACTGGTTAACTAGCTGACAAGTAGCTTGAGTAGTCTTTGTAAACGGTCAAATGACAGCCCGACGAAGATTTATTTATTTTTTTTTTAATATAAATCGAAACGCATCCTGAAAGAAAAAGGTTTTATTTGTGAATCTCTATGTTCTGATACACAATTTTTTATCTGAATGCTAGACGAGAGTTTCACCATGTATGAGCAATCTGATTTTAAAATAATTTCTCTGAATTATTATTCCTCGACCGATTCGTGGTAATGTGAGAAAGTTTCACAAATAAGGACGCCATAAATATGTGACGCGTTTAGCTATAATTAATAGCATTGCCACAGACGCCACACATTTTTTTGAGAAACATTACAATTCGCTAGTAATTATTTTTTGAAGTGGCCCTGTTAGCATGCAGCCATAAATCATCATCACGTCAACTAATATTTGCCGCTAAGGACACTCGACTCAGTAGGCACATCAGCTGAAAATAATACAGGTGTTTTGGCCGAAGTGAATTTACTGGGTAATGGCAATATTGTGATATAACCTTACCCTGTCTCTATTCTATTTCCATAAAATTAATTCATATGGCTAACAAAATCTCTACCCTCTACTCCTCCCCTTCTATTATATCCATTCATGGAAGAGATAGTTTCGCCGACGAACGTCACCTGGTATTGTCAAAGAATATAAAGGCCGGGCTGAAATCTATTACTGAGCTATACGTCGCGTCGCTGCATGCAAATCTGGCCGCGGAGACGATAATCCAGGCTCAATTATTTCACGTTAATCTTCATCGGAGCTGCAAATTGAGTGTACTCCTCCGTAAGGTTCGAACGTGCCGCAGCGAAATCTCCGAAATCATCCTAGACACAAAATCTCCCCAGGAACGACCCATAGGAAGACCTGGAAAAAAAATTTTTAGTCCATCCGAAGATCTGGAGAGCATAGATTGAAGCATACAGAAGCCGAACAGAGATGCACGCTTCATCCGCTAGAAACTCCTCCCTTCGGCTGCTGAGCCAGAATCTCTTTGGCCGAAAGCTCATGTTATAACACCCTCACATCCTTTTTGCCTCTTACTCATGCTGTCCACTGCCTGACGTAAGCCATGATGCCAGATATTTTTAATTGTAGCTAATTTGGTGCCTACAGGAAAATTGATCTGAATATATTATATTGGTAATTATATATGTAAATATTTTTTGTTAGAGCCATGACTGCTTGATTTACTATAACACTCCGTTCCTCTGGGACTCTATTACTATACTCTGTAAAGGTGTCCACATGGTAAATTTCATAGGTACCCCAATATCATTATCAACTCAATTACATTATAGTGCATTTTTATGAAAAATATGCAACTTGGTTTGTTCCTTGGGTTGATAATTGTGAAAATTTGTAGCATAAAATCAATTGACTATCATTTCCAGCTCCATCGGAATATGACTCTGAGAAGTACCCTATATTTTACTTGTTTGTGTCTCTAAGCAATTCCGAACAACTTTTGTATCAGGTACCTTATGTCTAAAATCAATACTTGTTGAAATAGAACCACTCAAAAATATGCCATAATTCCCATTGGTCTGTGTTTATCAATTACACTTTTTCCGTGTATCCAATCCCATCTCGAAATTATGTTTCATCAAATATACAGTTAATGCAGATATTCTATTACAGCTATACATCAATTATCATATCTAATCAGACATTGATGAGATTAATAATGATTCAGGAATTACAGAACAGAAGGGCTTAGAAATTATTATTTAGATTACCAAACATTTTACGATGACTGGAATTTAATATGTAATTCAAGTATTGTTTTTTGCCAGAATGCTGTCAGTTAACTTTTCCATTCTGAAATATGATAGATAGATAGATAGATGTAAATCGAACTACGTCACTGCATGATAGTTTTATGTGCGAAACTTGGTGTTAAACATACAATTTTTTTTGTCTAAAGGTAGGCCGTGATTATAAAAATAAAAAATTAGGCAAGCTACTACTATGCTATGCAATTCACTGTAAATGAACACCAAAAGTTAGAAATACTTTTAGATGGCGAATTTTGATTAAAGAATCAAGTAGATCAGACAGATTGTAGATAAATATAATCTTACTTGGTGAAACTGGTTCAGCTCAAATTGTTGCATGAATAAATGTCTCGTTCTACCTACGGACTGTCAAAATTGACTGTTTGCAATAGCCACTCATATAATTATTATTTGTTTTTAAAGCCATCCAAGAGAAGCCATTTGAATACTAACCCTTTTCCAAATGGGTCCCACGAACAGTTAGGCGTCTTCTTTTCCGTGATATAAAATCGGATGTGAAAGGTTTCGACACACTGTCACTAACCATGATTAAAATTAGTTTACCAGTGATATTCTATCATGTCATGCACATTATAAACATTTGTATTGAGAAAGGAGCATTCCCCAAAGCCTGGAAACAAGCACTGATTTTACCAACGCCAAAAAAATCTAAACCAACCGATCTGACTGATCTTCGACCTATAAGCTTACTACCCATTTTTTCAAAAATTTTAGAAAAGGCTGTTCAGCTACAAGTAGAAACATATATTGAAAATTCGAATATAATTTCTCAAAACCAATCTGGATTCAGAAAGCATCACAGTACTACCTCAGCGTTACTGAATTTATGTGATAACGTCATCAGAGCTATGGATAAAAAAATGGCAGTGTCAGTGGTTTTTATAGATTAGTCAAAAGCGTTTTATAAGATAAATCACAAACTTTTGCATTCTAAGATGCAATACATTGGGTTTGATAATGTGGCCATTTCGTTTCTCAAAAACTATCTTTCAAATCGCACGCAGTGTGTTTCTGTGGATAACAGGCTATCAGGGACCAGTTTAATACCGTCAGGGGTCTCCCAGGGTTCTATTCTCGGTCCAGTGTTATTTTCTGATACCTTTGACCTGCACAAATTTGTTATACATTCCGATTTGCACGGGATGCTGCTGCCCTATTAAAACTAGATTTTGGCAGAGTACAAAATTACTCAAAGGATCATAATTTGAATATAAACCCAAATATTGCTATTCTGTTCAGAAGCAAACCGGAAAAATGTGGAAAACGCATTTAAAGTGCATCTAGATGGCTCACCACTGCAGTATACAGAGTCAGAAAAATTTTAGGGGTTGAACTTGACAGCAAAATGAGATTCAGGAGCCACGTCATGGATCTGACAAAAAAGACATATGCTAGAATGAGGATATTATATGCAAATCGCCACTTACTTAATTTTAAATTGCGAGGTACAAGGTAGCTACAAGATCATGTCACTAGACAGTTTTCGTAGGCAGGTTAAGACATTTCTACTTGCTATAGACTGATGTGTCATATGAATTGTGAGTTTTTTTCTTCTGTGTTTTTTTAAGCATACGTGTATATACTCTATATAGTAGTAGTGTAATTTAAATACTTAGTATTTTATTTTTATTTTCTATTTGGGATTATATAAAAATATTTCTTTTTTTATGTATAGTGCAGAACATCGAGCACTTACTTCGCTATACTGATAAAGTTAGTTAAGTGTAAGAGTAGCCTAGGCTAAACTTCGCTGCTTTTGTGTCTCATATGTACTCGTGAATAAAGACGTTATTATTATTATTTAGGATTGTATTTATATATTATTTTATAAATATTGTAAAGTTACATTAATAAAATAAAAGAATTCAATGAAACAATACCTATACAAGTTACAAATGTTATTAATTAAAGGAAGTGTAATATTTACACAAAAATCAGTATAAAGTCCCTGATAGAAAATTCGAGTTTTCATCGCAATTTTATTGAAGAAAATATTCGAAACGTCTGATTATAGCTGCTATTCGAAACTCAGACAAAAATCGATCATATTGTAATCGCGTCAAATGTTGATTACCATATATCACCTTGATTGAATGTTTTATGACATGCAAAACTTACGTATCTCCCTCAGTCTCTCTGTCATCGCCGACGTTCAGCAACGTTTCGTCGCTACATTGTCTGGATTATATTATGTATGATACAAATAAAATCCATGATAACGGAGTTATACACATATAATATACATTACAAACATACAAGCGCTGTTCCCTTTCTATTGAGCCTAGCAAAATAAATTATTTACAAAAAATATTTGTTCAGAATTTTTCAAAGGATTCTACTCAACAGTTAATCATTTGTGTATCCGGGCAAACCATTCTTGAAAACATGTTTTCTAATCTTCTGGACGCAGATTTGCGCCCCCCATCTACTCGTAACCCGCCCTCCTCCAAAATACCTGAAAGGCAAACAAAACCTCTAGACTGAAGACATTTCCGACTGTTTCGGATATTCACATTCTCTAAATAATCTGAAAAGCAAAAACCTATTTACTCACAGATAATTATTGCTTCTTTAACACGATTTGACTAGCTTCCCTGTGTCTATGAATGTATGTATCTATGTATGTTTCTATCGAAATTTTCGAACACTATCTTCACCTACTTCAAATCGTCAAATTAATTTTAAATTTTGCACACTTATCAAGGAATGATGACAATACAATAGTTGATGTCTGATAAAAATTATAGAATATATTATAGAATATATTCCAAAAGTAGCAACAGTGGCGTGTAGCTATACAACTTCTGATATAGTTTCAGCCATGAAACTGAAGCATTATTTAATTCAAGAAATACTATCTAAACTAAAAGATATTTATAATTAAAATTGCTAAGTGTATTTAGTGGAAGTTCTCTGCAAATGAAGAATAACCAATTTTATTCACTTTTGCGCCATACCATTTATAATTGACTATATACCCTTTATAATCCCGATAATACACCGTCCATACCCCAATGTATAATATTCAATGTAAAACGATCAAAGATATTAATTCAGCTCATTTGAATTTTATTATGTGAATTGTTATTTAATTGACATGATTCTTTGTAGCTGCCATTTTCAGCTTCAGAGCACGAGAACTGTCACTCAGAAAGTCAACCACATTGAAATCCATTGTACACTTCTTGACAGCAGCGAAGGAACGACTCGTTACTATGCATTTTATGATTTCCAACATTCTATACGGTTTAGGAGATGTTTGAAATTTCAGCCCCATAATGCTCCTTGTTAATTTGCATCACTTATTGGCGAAAGCATTACTTCAAACCTATATAACTCACAATCAAGTATATTTGACAACTGTCACTAAACTCTAAGCTTGTAAACAACTAGACTGGAATGTCAGGTAAATTTGGTTGCAAAAATGTCATGGCCTACTAGATAGGCTCAGTGGAATCCGAACAGCCCTCGTATATTTATATTACAGTCGTCAACATAATGGAAAACGATTGGTCGATAGTTTATTACCTACAAACAACATCAACAATGCAAAACATTCATTGATTTAGATTTTGGATTGGTCGCTATAATTTCAGTTCTATTGCTATAATACTGTTACTGACCACGTTACCCGTGTGTATTTATTTAATATCTTTGAAGAAAATAATATGGAGTGTGTCGAAAGACATGAGAATGGGAAGCAGAAACGACAACTGTAACGGAAGTTATTATATCCACAATAAAAAAATATAGTTTAAAAAAACACTCTTTTATAGTTAATCGAACTAAAAGGTGATAAATAATTATTAATAAAAGTATAAAATTTTTAACAAGAAAATTAATGTCATTGCGGGGTGCTTTTTACTACATCTTTACTCTAATTCTGCATTTTGAAATAGATATACTAAGAAATTATAACAATTAATATCGAGAATCCCACGCTTTCATCATAAACCATTGTATCCATATATCAAGAATTATTTTTTTTGGTTCGATCAACTATAGAAGCGTGTAAAAAAGCGTGTTAAAAAGCTAACAACACGCGATGTTCCAAGCGGTTATCCATTCAAGTACTAACAGACCCGATGCTGCTTAGCTTCGGCGATCGGAAGGGAGCCGGAGTTCTCAATGTGGTTTGGCCGTTACCTCATATAATTTATCATATACCCGAGTATTGAAACTTGAATTATAACTCTTATCAGAATGAATTTGGCAAAATCTAAAATTTATCTGACGTTTTGAAGTGGGTGTAAATGCCGTAACAAACATACAGACATATATAGGTAGAAATGAAGCTAATGAAAGCGTGTTTAAAACGGTAGACTCACAAAACACTGCAGGTTTTGTGATCAGAAAACATGAATAATTATTAAATCTGTTGAAATAAAACCTATAATGGTTTTTTGTTGTTATTTTTTTTCTAAGTTGACATCTCAGTGATAGTTTTGTATTCTTCAGAACAACTACTGTTCCTCTACAAAGCCCAGATCAAACCATCCTTCTACTAACAATCTAGGAACGAGAAATACGTCTAGTGGATGCGCGTGACATCACAGAGAACCTCCACAGTCTAGAAAATCGAAGGAGGGTGGATGATCTGTCTCTATTCTATAGATCTTGTCATGAAAGATGTTCCACCAAGTTAGACTGCTAGAGGAGCCCAACGGGAGCATCTTCACCATCTCGGACTTACAATGCCTGGAACAAGCCTGTTCCAAAAGTCGTTCTTTTGAAAAACCTCGGCGTTGTGGAATGAGCCTCCGCGGAGTTTGTTTCCCGATGGTCACAATCTACAGCATTGTAAATAGAAATGTAGCTTTCCTTAGTTTTCTTCATCGCGTTGCCGTCTGAAATCGTATTCGGGTCAAATCACAGCATCTCTTTTCCGATAAAACCATAGTAAACAATGAATTGCTCATAACGGTCTAGTAAAATGCACTGAACAGCAAGTTTGACAAAGCTTCGGTTTGTTTGCCTCCCGGAATCCCAGCAGCTGACTAAGACAAAATCAACACAATTTGCTTGCGCATTTCGGATATTGTTACGTTTCATTCCCTTCAAATTAGCTCCAAAGCGGCTTATGCGCTGCCGCTTCCGCTACATGAAAAACAATTCCAGTTCGGATTGACATTCGGTGTTCACTGTTCTCAAATATGCACACTAAATACATCTGGATAAGCAGGAATATACATTAGGAGTTTATATTCCCATATGCTTAAAGTTGTTCTTCCACTGGTCATGTTAGTATACCATCCGTTATGATTACTATACAAGCACAGATTGGCGACACTGCGTTCCCTATCATTTTCTATATTTTGTACCGTCTCACTCACTCCTATACTCTTAGCGATCAGGTCAATATAGCCTCAATGTCACTTTGACAGTTGCTGTTGTTTAGGAATATTACACCATGTCGGATATTGTGCGATTCAAGGGTCGGTGCCGGAAAAGGAAAAAGAACTGCTCTAGATACTATTCCATTATCAACTGTCAAAATCTCCAATAACTGCTCGGTTTTTGTTTCTTTACAACAAAAAGTAATGTTTTATCAACACACGGAATTATTTTTTCATTGTTATGAAAATAAAAGAAGTTGTTTCACTAAAACCACTGCAGCTTTTGAACCAAATGTCGGATCGTCATAAACTTTCTACAGCTGCCTTGTGAAAGTTAGTATTTACTAAAAAATATTAATTTTGTGTTCGAGGCTCCATCTACGTGTCAGACTGGTAAATTACAATCTGACGTGATACTTGTCGCGCCCATTTGCTTGATTTTTCTTGAATTCAATGAGATCTTTTCATCGAACTAAGGCCAAAGCCCTTATGGTGTATTTATATGTACCTATTCTTATCCGATATTACACATTGCATCGATAACCAGAAGGGCAAAAATTAGCACACCACTTGATGTCGTAATAAAATTGATTTATGGCCAACATAATATTATTCATGTGCACGATATACCTCAAACTCAACCTGTTTGTCTAAGCGTATTTTTCCTAATTATTTATGCATGAGATGCAAAATAAAACCTTATAAAGGTACTTGCTCACGCCGAATATATAGGCCAATAAACGCGGGGTCAATAGGAACAAGTTTCTAAACGACAGGATGAGGGTAACAATCTCAAGAAAGAGTATGGACAAAGATTTCGCCTTTGTAAAGCTGAATGATGATTCAAAGTGACCTTGAAATGCTGTAGATTGTAACCATCGGAGAACAAAGCCCCCAGGTAGTTCATTCCACAACGGCGAGGTCCTCCAAAAATACGACTTTTGGAAGAGGCTTGTTTGAGGTATTGTAAACTCGACCTGGTTAGGATGCGCCCGTCCTGCTCGTCTTGTTTTTGTTTAGTGGCGACTCTTGGTGTTATCATGTGAGACAGCGATCGAACATCAGTCATTTTAATATCTATAGAATCAAATCAGCCACCCTTCTCCGATATTCTAAACTTTGGAGTTTCTTTGTGAAGTCAGGCGCATCACTTGACGTATCTGGATTGTGTCCAGGGAGTGCTTTGGAGTGCATCCCCATCCAGTGATGGTCTGATCTGGAACATGTATAGTACCAGTAGCTGTTGCGGAAAATATTTTTTCTTGAAGTGGAAATGAACCCTCCATTACTGAGATGCCGATCTAGCGGGGAAAGCAACATGACATGTTATTCTTAATGTTAATTCTTAGAAGCTTTATGGAAAATACTTCAAGTATTGGTTGTCCCGCCATCTCCATGACTTTTTTGTCAGGGTTGTTGTCTGAGTCTTCTGGGCGTTAAGCTGAACTCTGTCTGTATATCACTATTTCATCATTTCGTGCAAGAAATAAGGATGCTGTCATCAGTGAAGCTGTAGATAGGATTAGATGATATTTCCAAATCGTTGATGTACAGCAAGCTTTGGAGGAAGGACATATTTTTGACACCCGCTGATTATGCTTCAGAGAAAGATCTAATCCAATTTCTTCAAACTTACAAATTGACGATCATATTTTCTCCAGGCGTACTTATAGTTTTTTCTGTGTTCACAAATGGGGTATATTTTATCACTTCCTTTATCACATAAACAGTGTTGACTTTATTGTGTGGCAATTCATTATGTCCAGTGTTTTTAATTTAGCAATAATGCCAATGCATCATCATACAAAACAAAACTATTACCATAGTAGAAGTTTCAGACAGCGACCCGTATAAAATATAATGGTATGACTTGCATGCAAAACAAATCTAGAAAAATATAAGAATTACGATTGCTGCTCGACGTAGAACGTAAAATAAGGCTATCGAGCCCCACGTCAATTTAGGTTTTATGATTTAGGCGTACTGGATGACAATAATGGTTGGTTGTTGGTTTGTGTCATCATTCACACATCAGATGAACTGGCATGCAGACGACGCGACGCTGACAATTCATTAGAAAGCTACGTAGCAAAATTTGACGTCGGTGGTTCGTTGGGTACACGGTCTAAAATGTTATAACGACAGTAATGCCAACAGGTCACAACATGATTTTTGTATTGATGTATCGGGGTCGAAGCTGGAGGCAAAGGTGACAAATTCGCTTCACCTTACACCACTACCACTACTTCTCCTTAATTTTGGTATAAACCTCAAATGGGGGCCCTCGTATATGAAACTAATTAAAATTTGAAGCTGGCTGCTGTCAGCCTTGTTTCGGATCTCACAGGCAACGCCGCAAAAATCTGACACCATACGACGTCCAACGACGCCGACGTTGTTACGCAGTGCATAAAACGGCTAAAAAGTAATGGGAAGCCCATAATTTATGGGTCCATAAATTAAATCTGTAATTGGAAATTACGGACTAAATCCAATACCCTGTGACGATGAATTTCTATACATTTTTCCGAATCAATTTTTACATAAAAACAATCTAATTTTGGCACACGGCGAATTGGATTTGCCTGTATTTAATGTAGATCTGAATCCATTTAAAGGTTTTCCGATGGTTTCGGGTTGATGCATAATAATCTGTTTTTATTTAATGTGGAAGGTCTAAAACATAATAGAGGAATCCACCCGCTTTGTGTTGTTGTTTGAAATTTGTAACCAATCTAAGTGTTTCTATAACACTCAATAACCATCTCGGTTGTGATGCGGTCTATCGATGTTTTTATTATTTATTTATTAAATAAATCTGGGATAGCGGCACATGCATGGACCGACCACGAGAGAATAGGTTAAAACGACGCTAAGCTCATACACAGAGAGCCACATTGGTATTGCCGAGAGTTCAACTTTCATTTATAGCAACGTCAATGAGAATTGCAGACCTATCGTCTTAATTAAACCCATATAGCGGTCAATAATAAGCAGAATTGATTGACTACACTTGAACCGATATCGTTCAGTAGCGCATACACATCCATCGAGTAGCGTGAGTCTAGCAACCGGTCACGCTATGGGTACCAGTCAAATCAGAGGATCTCCAGGAGAGTGCGCGATGACCAGGGAAATTATTGTATAATCCTTTGACAGCAGGTTACTATGATAAGACCTAAAGGAAAACCAAAAAACCTTCATTTTAAGATATTTATGAAGCCTCAGCATTTTCAAAAAGACGTTGTGGAGACAGAAATTGGTGTTAAGACGTTGTGGAAATCTCAAAATATTTTAGGCATTAGTAAACCACGTTATATCATCTATAAATGCTTAATGGGTAACTTTTCGTATTTGGTAAGATCTTAACACATTTGCCTTCAAAGTACTTGGTTGCTTTCAACTTTGAGTTTTACGATAATTCTAATATGTATAAAATTTATCTGAATCTATCGTAATTTCGAATGATTCTAGCAAATCTAACCCATTAGAATTGTTTTACAAGTATTCAACGTCGATGATTTGAGTCTTAAATAAAATTTGAATACCGACTCAAACATCTAAGGCGAACTGCTAACTCCCCAATTCCAGATCTGATACACCGTCACCATTGCATCGGTGCCATCTGTTTGTCCAGTGTCGCCAAATCTTGTACTTGAAGTAGTAATGGACTAATGGGGCGACTCTTTTATACTTGCTTCTCACACGCAAGTAGTACTAGAACCGCAAACACTTCAGAATTCAAGATAGTAAAGCTGCAACTATAGTTTTTCGGCAATTTACAGCGTACTATTTTTTTTTCTACGGTTGGCTAATTCATTTTACTTATGTTATAGCAACTACTAATTCAGCTGACTGCAATTCGAGTAATGATATCAGCTAAAAAATTTGGTTGGATTTTTTTTAAATATAAAATACAATGTTTGAAATCAAACATCTCAAAATCTGATCCAAATTGATATTTCTGAAATGATACTATTGCGTCACCTGATTGACAAGATGTTTTTTAATAAATCTATGAGCCTTTTATCCGATGACCCGTTCGGGTTCTTTGATATGTCTAAGAAAACCCATCAGACCACCAAACGACAGTAATTTTCAACCATGCTGCTTCAGCAGAAATGATAATTAATCAGATCTTTCTTTCTTCCAGCGGGCGACAGTGGTATAAATTAACCCATTTTCCTTATAATTCGCGTCCTCCATCTCTCCGCACTCAATAACGAGATAGTGCCATGCGTCACCCGCATCCATTAGCAACGATTCTCGTTTAGACATCCTGCTCTCATTATCTCTCTGCAAAATATTTTTCCTGCCCTAGTAGCTGGCCATACACACACACGCACACACCCACACCCACGCACACGCACACGCACACACTACACACTAGTTTTTCTTGCGAAGTATTCTGTATTTTTATCCCCAAAAATAAGAAGAGCATAAAAGTCTACTTCTGCTTATAACCTTGGGCAATTCTGAATCTGGAAGTACTTAGGTATCCTTATTTGCTGCATGGATGCAGGCAAACCAAGACATCGAATAGGAATCAACTTCAGTTCCCAAAAACCTGGAGTTTTCTCAGCTCCAAAAAAGATATTCTCCTGAACAGCCACTAGTACTCTACAAGGCTCAGATCGTATCACTTTTAAAAGCTCAGTACTCTGGATTCAATGCTGAAAATATAAGTACGTTTAACATTTAACAGACAGTTTTTCTCGCGAGTCATTGAACCTTTTCTACATTTGTTATCAATAAATGAGAATATCACCTTGACCGATTCTTAAAATCGAACCCAGTTTATTCTAAAAAAAATTCTTGGACCATTTGAGAGGTACATTTAAAATTCAGTGTGAAAAAAGGCAATCCGAAATGGTCGACCGTCGGTGGGACCTTTGCGTTTAGTCTACTGAATTGTTTCAGTAAATGTAGTAGCAATGACGGAGGACCTGAACAAGCTAAAGCTTGATAACACTGAACTTAACTACAGACAATGCGGGGAAGGAACAGAATCAGTCCCTTACGTTTTCTGTAAGAGCTATTATGTACTAGATCACATGAGGAAACAGCTCTTTGCGAAGCTTAGGCCAGAACCAATAGAGTTTAGTACAGTATCAACAAACTATAACAGGGTTTAAGACTGCTATAGTGGGTACTGATTAGTAATAGGAGTAGCCTGAAGGCTTCAGTACTAACGAAGTCATTACTTCGGACGGTTCATAGGAAAGAAAAGGGAACAATTCGGTTTGGTTAATTTAGTTTAAGTAATTCTTGGTCAACAACAAAGTGTATTAAGTTTATTCATATGTACAACATAACCTTATTATGTTTACTTGAAAATTAGTAAACATAAACATAAAAGTACTATTTGCGTGACAAAATAACTCAAAAGAATGGAAGCAAAAACAAAGAAAATTATGTAGTGGAACATTTGCACTGGTGCAAGGCTGACATTTTCTATTTATACAAATCGTCTTGCATTGAAAGCGCACATAACCTTGGATTGCACCCTCATATCCTAATAAATTGACCTAAGGGAATCTGTTACTTTACATACCAACCACGGAATTGGATATTATATAAAACTTGTAATATTAATTTGATACTTTGTCCAAAGACTGTGGATAGTTTGTAAACTACCCAAAACCGCTAACTAAATTATGTTATTTTGCTGTGGTTGTACTTGGGCTACAAGTCTTGTATAGTTTGTAACCTAGCTGACGACTTTCCATCAAAATAACCAGATATTTGTACAGTTGGTATGCTTTCCAACAAGTCTAAGAACTAGCCAAGCAAATATGAAAAATATTATTCCATAAAAGTTTTTTTTTAGTTGAATTAAAATATTTTTTTATTTCAGCGTGTTGCTGCTTCTAGCACGATTAATGCTGACCGTCACGTTGTATCGCGTCGTGATTTACAAAAATGAGGGAATGTGTGTGGACGCCCAGCTATTAGTATTCTGTGAACGGGGATGTTCGTAATGATTCATATCTGTTTTCTGTTTCTGTCACTTTTTAATCGTTCCAACTCCGAACGTGCACCGGATCGTTATTACTTTAATCGCGCTCGGCCGTTCCAGGGCCGGTAGAACCGTGACAAACACATATGGGAGTATTCCTCCAAGCATAAACACCCATATAGCATGACCCGGGAGAAGGGCCGGTTACTGGCACAGGGGCGGATCAGGCTCAGAGTTGCCGTCTTTAGTGAAATCATACTCGATTTGGTACCTTGGTTTATTTCTTATGATTTTAGCATAATTTGATGTTGAAAATGATATTGAATTGTTTATCTTTAAATAATAGATTTGATCAACATTTTCAACTTCTAGATATCTAGTAGGATTCGTAGTCTTTCCAGGTTCGCTCTTTTTTGCTTTCCAGATGGCGGATGATGCTTGGTGAGGAAAGTGTTGAAGGTGGAATGGGAAATTTGAATCTGACTTTTCCAAAAATAAAACCATGAGTATGACTTCAAGTAAGCAACTTTATATAAACTATTTATTCTGTGTATTATGTCACCAATATTTGATTCCGAATGTTTTCACGTAAAAAACGAAGACCCTCTCAAGGATAATACACATTCGGCCAAATCTAGGGACAACTGCACCCCTTTTTTGAACGCACGAGGCTTAACGACCGACAATCGACCTCAACTTGCACCAAGCTGACATGGTCAGGAAGGTAGATCATATCCGTCCTGCAGACTGAGACAATGATTAACGGAATTTTGGAAATACTTTCTTCAATTTTATATAAGATTAATTTTACTTAACATAGTCTCTAATTGAGGTTAACCACTGACGTTCCGTATCCAAGTAGTGAGAACTCAGTGGCTGTTGCGCTCTGGAAAAAAAGGAGTCAATTTAAAATCCTTTAATATTGGTTAATTTCTTGTCTTTAAAATAAAACAGTACCACAAAGTATCAACATTACACGTAGTATGAATTTATTTCTAAAATTACCATCGCTGTGCTTACTCGGTCATTCTTTTATGAAAATTCTGCTGGCTATACTTTGCAAAACGACATGAGGGTATAATTACGAAATTAATTAAGGGAATTCAGCAGGTAATGTATTATTCTAAATTATTTCCGTAATTGCATGGTTCTTTCTCTTAGCAGCAGCAGGAATCAGTATAATGATAACACTAAAAACACCTTTTTCGAGTGCTGGTGCTGAAAAATACCACATCCGATGTGCTACAAGCAGAAACATCGTCATTAAATTTTAACTGATAGTCCAGTACAATTACTCAATTACTAGATTATAGAGCTACAAAGAAATGTTTCTAATCATTCAATCAGGACTCATTGGTGAGTACAATACTTTAGGGATTTGGTATTAGGAGCCTTTAAAGGTGATCCAAATTTCAGAACCAATGCAGCGTAAAAACTATTTACTACACAGACTTCTAGGAAAGCATTGTTGAGGGTGGAGGCCTGGATCTATTTTCTCCTAACTGATACCATTTTAGGGGGAGTACAGCATCTGCCTACTTGACGCCATTACTTGTTTACTAGAATATCCAAATCCTTATCGATGACCTTATGCTGTTCAAATGTTTGAAGAACAAGCCTAATTGGTTATCTCCATGGTTTCACATTATGAACATGAAAACTCGCATGCTATGGCTAATAAAAAATTCCCAATAATAACTTCACTGGACTCTAATAGAGTTGGTTTGAAATCAATAACAAAATGTGTATCAAAAAGCAAACGGAGAAGGCCAGTTAATGAAAAGGTAAAAAATGTGAACTAATTATAATTAGAGAAATTAGAAAGCTAATACGCTATCGAAGGTACTCGTACACCGTCCCGCGGAATTCATCCCAATTTTCTAGCCTGTCTAGCTCAATCTTTGTTTATACTTCTAGTGAAATTTAGTGATCCAAAATTAGGGTCGAACCCATAACGTCCTGCATTTTAGGCAGATGTTTTACGCTTTTAAATATTTCTTTCTAATTTTTCTAATTATTATTAGTTCAATACGTCGGTGAAATATTGACTGCTCTGCCCAGTAAATATTTCCTAATTTCACTGAACTATAATAACTGTGAGCTTTCCTAACGGCATCCAACGGCGTGTTGTTGCGTTATAATTACTAATCTTGCGCAGAGGTCTTTGTGTTGCTTGACGAACCTGAACGAATCCCTGCTTAACAAAGTGGTAATTGCTTCCTCTCGCGCACTCAATGACAATCAACTCAACATGACAACGACATTTCCTCGCGCAGATGACTCCACTCCACCTCTCTATTATGGTATCTAGTCGTAATTGAGCAGAAGATAATAATAATAATACTAGACCCTAAAGAGAAGTTTGCGCCCTAAGTCCTCAGTCCTGCGTATATACTTTTCAATACACCTAAGAGGACGTGGACTATTGAGTTTGGAGCGTCTGCATAGCAGAGTGGTTCTGGTGACAGCCTGCGACATTATTAGAAGCACCGATCCCCTCATCCGCTTTGTTGTTATCGCATAGATGAGACGTCTGTGCTGCCCTACACTCCAGGGGATATTGAGTCCATGATGGAGGATGAGAGATACCGGATTTACTGGAACTATTCGCTCCCCACATTCCATCTTGTGCAAGCTACTGAGCTCGACATACTCGCCAACAAAAGAGTATATTCGTTATTAAATTCTCGGTTCCTGCCGGGATGAACATAATCATGAAAGAGGAGGAAAAACGGACCAAGTACCAGGTGATTCTCAACCAGCTTCACATGCTTTGGACAGACCACATTGTTAGTCTGCTAGTTATGAATATTAGATCCTTTGGAGAGATGAGAAATAATACGTTCTGTTCTAAATTGTCATGCCGTGCCTCGACAAACATCTTGACCGGAAGAATTCAGAAAGCAGTCATCATCGGGTTCCTTCGTTTACGTAGAACCCACGATTTGCGCATCCAGTAGACGCCAGCGGTGACCTGATCTGAGCCTAGTACCACCCCCAGCTCCTGGGATACTGACCTAGCTATTCCGAAAACATACCTATGTTGATATTAGTTCTCAGAAGCTTGATGGAAGATGATTCAAGTATTGGATATTCCTTCATCTCCAAGGATGGCAGACCAACATACGACTACTTGTCAGAGTTGTTCTCCGAGTCCTTTGTGCATCAAACTAAACTCCGTTTGTAGTTCTCCATTCATCATTTATCTCATTGCCCTCATTAGTATGTGAAGATTATGTTTTACTTTCTAGTACGGTCTGCTATTAGCGCATTTTAATTTTTTAACTTTAATTTATTGACAATATCAACCCGTATACTCCTGAACTAAGTTCTTTCGCTGGAGACAATAGAATAGATTAGATAGATTGGACTCTTGAGAACAATATAAAGAGGACGGAGACAGCGCCGTTATATTACATAAAATACAAGAGAATCCCTACTATGAAACAACCCTATTGAGAAACTAATTTCTTATACTCATATGAAGACGTGAAGTTTTTGTTACTGGAGCAAACCTTTGTTTGAAATTTGTAGGCAATCTGGATGTTTTAGTAACACTGCTTCAAACTTCCATAGTCGTGAGCTGCGTTTTACAATATTCTGGTTGATGTGATATCGTTAATCGTCTTCAGGTGAAAGGATCAAATGTTTGTCCGGATGCTGCTTTTATATTTTCTCCCTGTCAACGCGCTTCACTCCTCCCTAACCGATCTACAACTGGCAAACGGCAGTGCTGCCTCTACCGGTAACACACGCTCCCTACCAGAGGATGAGTATGTGCCGCTGAATCATCTTCGTTCATATGCAGTATAATAATGTTGTTTATTATCTGCCGCCAAATTGGCTTGATTTTCACACTGGTTCTGCTGTAATCATTGTTGTTGTTAGTAATTGAAGATGCCTCCTATAACTCTCGGCGATATCAATGTGGCTCCCTGTGTCCTTTGGCGTCGTCCCAATCAATTCTGAGGTGTTAATCCGATGTTCTTTTACTCGCACTTGCAGGGATCTTTTCGTCTCTTCAACGCATATGCTGCCACAGTCACAAGGTACGTGGTAGATGCACTCCTTACTTTCCTGTTCTTCGTTATTGGGCATGATTTTTGTAAGGACACTGCGCAGTAAGGCTTTCCTTGAATATCCTCATTGAAATGCACCACTAAAATCGTTTTACTGTGGCCAGCAGCTAAACTCAGACTTTAATTTTCAAAACACTGTGCTGTAGATGGGTTTCCGATTTTGCAGAATTGTTACTTACTTCATCAGTTATTGTCGTGATAACAAATCAATAGACAATGGGTTTCCTTAAAGTGCTGAGCACCTCATTTCATGAACAGACTGACATTTATTGTACCCCAAAGAAAAATTAACACGATTGCTTTATAAACAAATATCATTAAGTCTTAAATCGCTCTGTAGATCAAGACCGATTTCCAGAGAGCAAATATAACCCCTTTGGGGCTAACGAAGCAAAATCCATTACATAGACAGGTCCACTGCATTTACCGTCTCCTGTCAATTCCTTCATTGGGGTTTTGTCTGGCACTGGTCTAATTATGTATATGTTCACAAAGACGCAGCGGCAGTGGCAGATCCCTCAGCTCTTCTGAACTAGTGCATTTTGGATAAAACTCAATTTATAAGCAGGCGCTAGCTGCCCAAACCAGGTCATCCGACAAAGGTCAACGAGCAATATACACATTTTCGACCGGCTACCGAATGGTCGGTTGGATTTGATAATATCTATTAGATATATTACATCGACTTTTTGTGTTATCACTTCAAACTACCCTGTTTTGATCTCACATCAAAGATCACTAGGCGTAGTGATCCAATTATTGTTTAGTTTCACGTTCAAACCTTATGAGTTAAGCTTATGCTTATGTATTAGTATAGCAGTGTCAAAAAAATATAAGAATTATCACTTCCAATGATACATTGGTATCTGCAGGTCAAAATTTGAAAAAGCCCAAAGAAACAGTTTTTCCAAAAATAAAAGCGTTTACCATTGTCTTGAGATTTCACAACGTTTCGATTGATGTGGTATCTTAAATGGTCCACGAATTTCATCTGTTGTATAATACCAAGATATCAAGATCAGTCTTACTAAAATATTGTTCACAAATTTCAAACATCTATAGGCACAGTGTTTATCAGCAAGTTGTTTATTTTGAGGTATGCACTCCTTTGTTTACGGGTTCAAATCCTTTGTTATTCAGTATCTCATCATAAACTGTAAATAGTCATATTTTTGTTCGCACCTGCTATTTTGGTAATCACCAATATATTCCTCCGACACTGAAGCGATTTTCAAAATATTGAAAAACTTGACAGACAGACCAATGGAAAGGTTTTTCGTGATAAATATATCATAAACATATCTCGATTTCGAAATGTTTCGCGATTACAATACACCATTGGCGTTTTGTTAACGATAGCCTCACGCAAACAGAAGGACTATGACGCTTCATAAGAGCAACGAGAGGATAAATGTCTATTCACATTGACTTTAAAACGCTGTAGATAATAACCCGAGGGAAACAAAATACTCGGTCCTTCATTCCACGACGCTGAATGACTTTTGCAAGAGACTCGTTTGAGGCGTTGTAAGCCCGACCTAGTGGGGATGTTCTCAATGGGCTTCTCTAATCTATGAGGTACTAGCGCCATGATTATATCCTCCCTCCTTCTATGTCCTAGACTGTGGCGTTCCTTTGTGAGGTTATACGTATCCACTACACGTATTGATTGAATTTCCGATCAAATTCCGAATTGTGCCCAGAAGCTTTAGGGAGTACTCCGGAGCTTCCCTCATATGCGAGCAATAATTCAACGATAGTCTATAGAGTAGCAGTGGCTGATCCAGAGAGTATAATTTCCTGGAGCGTGGAAGAGAAACCCCAACTGCTGCGACGCCGACCAGCGAGGCCGGCAACATGATCGTGCAATGACATGATTCAAGGGTTGGGTGTCGCTCCATCTCCATTGCTCGGGGTTGGCAGACCAGCATGCTACTTCTTAACCAGGGTTGTTTTTTGAGTCTTTTGCACGTTGAACTCCACATGTACATTCCCATTTAACAATTTTCTCAATTCAATTTCCAACAATCTGTTGATGTACGTAAAAACGTTTTGAACTAAAAATTGTATAGACAACTGATCCACTGTAATGCACAACATAGCAAGCATAATATTCCAATGCCAACTACATGCACTTTGTATAATCTCAAAAGGGAGATATTAGCAGCCATCGCATCCTCCGAATATCCCGACGTATAAATCATAAAGCCACGGATAGGTTTGCGGACGATAAAGTGGCCGCGAATAGAACGGAGAGAGCAAAGTTGCCATAACGTCATTATAAATTCGAAACAGAATAATTTACTGAATTGTATGGTATACAGTTGTATCCCGAAAAATGAGTAATGTCTGCATAGAGCTGTGCTTAAAGAACCTTGAAGATTGAAGAGAAAAATTAAGGAGATTGGCAATGGAGTTATTCTGTTTGGAGGGTTTCTGTGATTTATATTGATAAGATTAAAGCGTTTTGCTCTCTGCGCTCTTACTTCTGCTGGAACAGGGGTGTCGGAGAACTAGGTAGGAACCAAAGACATATAAAAAACGATAGAGGTGTGTATTTATATCAAGCAACACGCCAACATTCGTCGTATTAGAATGCTGTAAAGAATACGTAGTGTTTCTAGTGATTCAAACTTTACCATGGATGATTATGGTTAAACAGTGTATTGTATGTCGAATAATAGACTGTTTGAATAAAAATTATACCTTATATCTCCGCCATATTCTCATTGGTCTTCCCCCTCACACTGGTAATGTCGGCATGTGAGCAACCTATGAATGACTGTCTTCGTCTATGGTTAATTATATGTCTTTGGTAAGAATGATGAATCGAATGAGTCTGTGTATCATTGTGATTCGATGGATTCATTTATTTATTGAGCAACTGTTTCTGAAAATCCAGTAGTTTCGGAGGTGAAATTGGAAATAATTTAAGTACCAAATATTTAGATATTCAGCAAATACAAACCTGACAAACTTATAGCTAATTTTTTTTTCCGAAAATTTGTTACCCAGAAAAACCACAGAACAAAGAATCCAGGTATGTTTTGGCGCAAAAAAAGCGGTTACCCTCTCTAGAATATTACTTGTCGGGCCAAAGGCAAGAGGGCCACATGCCCCCCGCCCCATGGACTCCTTTGTACACGTCGATGTTGAATTATTGAATTATTTTATTCTAAAACGTAGCGCACGTGGGATATGGAACAGGCACTTTCATTTATTTTTCCAGTGACCCGGGAATAACTCTTTAATGAGATTAGATAAAGTTGAACGGTCATCATTTTTGTATGGCATTGCCGCATGGAATTGGATTTGAAATGAAATTGGCCGTTAAATTTAAATCGTTTCCATGTATGCACAATTTCCATAGCTCAAAATAAACCACCCAAAGGGAAATTAAAGACACAATTTCGGGGTGAGGAAAATTTTGCGCCGTGATTGGGACTGAGAGTAACACAGAGATATAATGGCGTGAGCCAGAGCGTACCTTCTCAAGAAGACTTTGATTGTCTTCATCCCACAGTGCAGTGGCAGAGCGGCTAAGGCCGCGGGAATGCTACAGACATGGGTTCATGTGCCGCACCTGAATTTTGTCACGTACAGCGTCAACCTACTTGACATCATTTTTTCTTTTTCTTCTTCAGGTGTTCAAGGGAACATGATTCACATAATTTTCTCCTGGGGCCAGATTTTATTTCAGTGTCTGCGCACATGCCCTCTTTTAAAATTTGCCTCTATCCCCTTCTCGACGGACTTCCGCCTCTCTCTCAGTTACGTTTTTCGATTCATCATTATTTTACGTTCTGAACAATAAACTCCGGAATGTACTTCACCAAACATCCAAAGCTACCAACTTCTAATACATCCCTGGCTGATTGAAGTTCACCAATTTGGCATTATTCAGGATAAATATTTAGTTTCGCAGCTAAATCGAATATTCGGATAACACGAAACCCATTAAAAGTTGAGGTTGAAACCAGGGACGACATTATAAACTTTCCTTCATAGTTTTCCTTATTTCTAGAGAGCAATATTTTTCCGCTCGAGGGAAACTAGTTATCCATACTTGCTTTTAGTGTAGAACGTCAGGAACCGCTTTGTACAATTTTACGGAAGCAAAGGTAAAATATGAAATCATCAGAGGTACTGCATTTAGAAAAAAATTGTTCTAACGAATGCAAGATATTATTAGAATGATAAATTCACTATACGCTGATTCAAATACTTGTGCTCAATTTTTTACTAAGCAAAGTATGAAAAAATCACCAAGAAATGTATGTATTTTTTTCATTTCAGCAGATATATCTAAAAGCTTTCATTTTAAACAAAAATGCTGAGGTGAAATTTCGTAATTCAGTCTCTAATATTCCAGAAATAGTAAAATTTGTTCGAGAAACAAATCTTTAAAAAGTGGCCAGGGCTCTCCTAGGCAAGTTATTTCAAATACGTTTCAAAATTTGAGCGCTTTTATATTTATGAATAATTTCTCAATAGTCTAGGAGTTTTAGTTTATGCGTTGTTTGATTTACAATATTTAGAACTTTTTTTATAGATCCGAATTGCAAAATCATTGCGCAAAAACTGTTCACCCGTTTTGTATGAAATTTAGTGTGATACTTTCTCATAACAAAAAGGTTTTTTTGACCGAATGTAAGTCTTACCTATTATCTGAATAAAAAATATAAAGGAACTTGATTTTTACACATAGTTTTTATACTTTTTACTATTTTTGCACTATTAAAATTTTTTTATTGATATTTTTTATTTTAAACTATCTTGTGTAAAATTGAATAATAAAACATATTTTTTCCTTCAATTCTGATAAAAAACTAGGTTCCACAAATAAAACTCTCGTGCAGTGACCCGTTTCGGTTAATTTTGCACAAACGCTACCCAAGATATTTGTCAACTAGCTAACTACTTTCTATTCTATTTATTCTGTTCTACTTTGGTTCTTTTAAATTATTTTCTATTTTTTCTTTTGCCTGTATTAGGAAAATCATTCTTGTGTGACTATATTTGCACTGGTGCCAAAGAAAAACTCCCTGGAAAGCTTAACCATCGCAGTAAAAATTTTCCATTGCATGAGATGAAATATTTGTTCATCCACAATGAGCCAATGCTGTGCCGCGCCGGTGCGAGATAGAATAAACAGCATAACCTCCAAACCTTTAGTTTTGTATGAAAAAAGATGTATATCCAGCTCAGAGCATCAAGTGAGATGCCGGAGAAACGCATTACAGATAATATATTCACTAGCATATTATTTAGAATTCGACCAAAATGAACTGGATGACTTGATGAGGCAGTGGAACCAATACATAACTTTGTTGGGTACAAATTCAGTAAAACTGGAAAATATCTGTATTCAACAGCTCCCTAACTTATAATTAAGCCTGGAGGGAATTTAAGCAAAAGCTGAATAATTTATTGAGCGCAATGCATTATAGAATATTTTGTATTCAGGGAAATGTACCAAAGTATTTTTTTATTGGTTTATTTCAAATGATTATCAGTTAGTTTCAACAGAGCAGGAATCAGTTCGGAACTAGTATCGGCAAATCGAAACCTCCGTTCCAACAAACATAAAAACAACAATAAAAGTGGTATTATAATAGTTACAAATTAATTCTAAGACCGTTCCTACAGAAAGAGGATTATTTCGGAACTGATTTGAGGACAGCGAAATCAGTTCTTGGTTCTGAATGAGAACCAAAAGGGACGATCGTTTACGTATGGGAAGAGATATAAAAACAAAGGTGTTTCAGTTATGTATTTCAAGTTAGGGTAGTGTTCACGGCCGATAAAATGTTTTAAATACATCATTTTTTTGTGTGGTGTTCTCTTTACAGTTGGAAGGTGACGACTTCTCAGCACTTTTTATCATAGCTAGACAGAACATTTTATTCATAAATACTTTAAGCACATGACTGTGTGAAAATCGTGGTGAGTATAACGCAGATGGATTATCATTATCTTCCTTAAGCGGCGTACCATAACATTCAAAATGAATTGGTCAATTCGATTGAACCTATTATGTCATATTGGATATAAAAGTTGGTGTATACAAAACGCTGCAATATGATATCGAACAAATAAACCGAAAAAATTCCAGATACATATCAAACGTCTCAACCAGAAGACGAATTCTCCAATAAACAAGAAAATTGATTCGATCAAACGGCATGCAGGGCGAAACAGCCTTCTCGATGTCATTTTCCTATATACCCCAATTTCCCCCAAGAAATTGAAGTCTGTGTAATGAGTTATAAAAGAACTGTAACTGCTTCCAAACAAAGGAATCAGATAAGAGAAATTTATTTTCGGATAAGTCTCAACGAAGTTATGATCATTCACTTTCCGGCTTTGATGTAGAAGTTTCGATAATAGTATTGGCGAGAGGGGGGTATACGCTTCTACTTCCCACGTCCATATTCCAGGTGATTGTTCTATTAAATTCCTTTTTCTTTGTCTTAGGGGAAATATTTTTTGGCGACTGCATTTGTACTAGTGTTAAGGTAAGGGAGTGTTAAGGAAGACAGACAAAATAAAAAAGAATTTAATGATGAAATCTAGTTACCAAGTTGGCAAGTAAGAGTTTCTCACTAAGAGCATCTACAAGATACATAAAAACTGTAGTATATCATTCTGGAAGAAACAGTTTGTCTATCGTCCAGCGCTACAGTGGAAATATGCCCAGTAATTCCAAAAAAGTGGCAATCATCCTTTTGTTTCGTTTTTTTTTCAAGAGCGACTCATTCTCAAAGACCCAAATGGATTTTTTCCTATATCAAAGCAGTACACGCTTATTTCATCACTTGTGGTGATGTTTTTCACCAAATTAGATGATTCACGCTCAAAGCAATCTAGCATAGTCAACTGTAGATCTGCATCTCACATGGTATTTTCTTGAGGTGGGTCAAGTTGTGGAGAGTCCACCAAGGCATTCAAATATTTGTGTCAAGTAGTGTTAATTGCTTTCAACCCAATATGTAAATTTTCTTGGACGTTTTTGATAGTGATTTTCTGCTCCTATTCAGGCATATTCCGAATAAGATCAATATTTCTTTCTGTATTTGCTGTTTTGGGCTAAGGAGTTCAAAAACAGTCATTTAATGAAATTTTACCACGTTGCAATTCATTGTACCTGTAGCAGGTTTGGTGCATGGTGGAGACCATACACTTAATATCAGTTGTCAGCTTCTGATGTGAATGAGCTGAGATAACGGTGCATCGTAAATACGATGATTTACGAAGAACAAGGGATGTCGCCGCAAACCAGTTCAACCTTGTTGAACAGATGTCGTAAGGGAGATCGGTTACCACTGCAAGTCCGTCCAGGTGTCAGTACCTTTGACTCCGTAAGTTGCCAATGGGCTTCTCCATATAGAGCGACACTTGGAAATGAGTTGATGTTGCTATCACATCCTTGACTGGGTTACATATATACCAAACGATTGCTCTCTACAGTTAGACTACCAGGCTATACTGACGAGTCTAGGCTAAAGACGAAACACACATGTCTATAGACGGTCTGATACATAGTGGAGAGCATACACTTAAAAGCTACTTGTTCGTCTCCATCACTTATTGATGACGACAAATCACTAAGCTTGTGTAAACAACTAGATTGATTTCAGACAAGATTTGCTGACAACATATAATCACCTACTAGATAGGCCTAACGGAAAGAGAAACCTATAATTATCTGGAACCTTGAAATATCTAACCATACACAGCTATCCTTGTTCTTCTAATTTTTGTTTCAAATGTACTTTGAGGACAAAAGTACAAAAGGAAGGGGCACAATTTATCTCGTTTGAATTTATCGCCTACCAGCAGCATCCTTAAAATAAAGGTTTCCGGTCGATTTTCCATCGGACAAAGTATCTCCCCGGATGTCCACTACTAAAATGCGATTAGATCCCCATCGAAGCACAATACAGCTCCACAATCGAACGCGTATAAAAGGTAAAGTGCCTTCTGGAAATTTTTTGTATTCTTTGTATCTGCTCTATAACACGAGAACGTATATTGTATTACATATAGCTTTCTCAATTACCACGTACCGTTTGGGTTAGCAGTATTCAACCTAGTATTTTAGAAATAATGTCTCGTAAGATCAAAAAGGCCATCGCGCTCCAGAAGCACTGCGAGATGATGAACACCTAAAGTGCTGTAAATTGTAACCATTGGGAACAACAAACTCCATGTCAGCTCATTCCACAACGCAGAGATTCTCGAAAATAACGACCTTTGGGAGAGGCTCGTTAGAGGCGTTGCTGGAGGCACGACCTGGTGATGATGGCCTCGTTGGGCCGTCTCGTGTTTTGAGCATCGACAACTCTTAAGGTAACTATACTGGACAAATCAGTCAATCATTTTCCATAAGAGTATTTATAGAATCGAGTGAAATTAGCCACCCTTCTGCGATATTATAGATCTAGACTATGAAGGTCCTTTGCAACGTCAGCCGCATCCACTAGACCTATTCCTCATTCCTGGATCATGTTAAGAAGGTGTATTGACATGGTAGTGATTTAAAACAGTCCCCGAGATAACAATTCAACGAATAAGAGACCCACTATCAACCCATAGGCAGCAAGTTTTATCAAAAGTCTCTAATTTCGATATATCGAGCGCGACGATTCGAGAATCTCCATGAAGCTCAATTGCTCTGCTCCACATATGAGCAATACTAGCCAGAAGGTCAACATCTAAGCTTTTTGAGATCCCCTACCTTCAACTCTTTATTTTTAGAAAATGCTCAGGAGGTAGGAATGCGTTTTCAATTTTTCGTTCTTTGAGGACAACTGCTCCTAAAAAGAGATTACAAACCATTTATATTATGCTTCAGTCTCGGTGATAGCATTCCCATATGAGGTATTTTAACATGCTTTATATTAGCTTCACCTGTATGTATGTATGTTTGTAACGAAATCTTATGAGGCTATTTGAACTTTAAAACGTCTGATAAAATTTATATTTCTATAAGTTTGTCCTTTATTACCTTTGATTCCTTCTGATAGAAGTTATATTTAAAGTTTTATACCCGGATATGACCACTTATTTGAGGTAACGACCATACTACGCTGTTAATACCGGCTCTCGTCCGATCGCCGAGGCTAAGCAGCGTCGGGCGTGGTTAGTACTTTTTCAGCTTCACCTGTATGTATCTATGTGTGTATGAAACAGCTTTCATGTTCGCTGCAAGAATGCTGATAGCAGACCCAACGTGAAAATTGTACCTAAATGGCGACCAATTACATAAAAAAACTGTAATTCAGCTACCCCAATAGATAAGTTGCGCTGATAGGTCAAATTACCTCCCTCTGAGCTTTATTATTCCTCATTCAACCTCCTTTGCTCACAGCCGACTGGATCGGAATTTACCTCCGCCGCCACTAAACTGATTTTCGAAAACTACAAGGGTTTTTTGTCCTTGTTACACTAGTAATCTAGTGTCGAAGCATCGATAAGATCCAAAAAGTAATTACCGAGTTATAGGAGTGCAGACATACAGGCAGACCGACGAAAATGAGGACACGGCTTTTCGTGATATATCAAGAAAATACCATATCTCGAATTCGAAATTTTTCGCGATCACGATAATTTTCCGCTAATTGGCATGGGAAGTCAATGAATAAAATCATTTTTGAAAGTAGCATTTTTCTGGCTAGAAAAAACCCACACATGTGACTATTACGCTTATTCGATCATGTCATGTAGCGGTCGCTCTTCACTAGCATTTTATCACATTAATTCATCGTCCCTGTGCCAATTAGTCTCTTTGAAAAGTGAAGAGAATTTGTGTCCGCCGAACTATGCAGAGATAAAAGCCTCATCAACTTGTTTGAACTTTGAGCTTTATGTGCACTAGCAGTGCAAAGAGCCTTCTCTCATCTTACTAACAAACGGAACTTCTAGAAACATTCTAATCAATGCAACTGATGATGGTGGTGATGATGATAATACACAGGGTGTTTCTCAATTTGGAAGCTATCCTTAAGGGTAATTTTGAGAAGAAAAGTTCATATCAACATGTGTTCTACACGTCATAGCTAGAGATCAATGCAACTGATGATGGTGGTGATGATGATGATATACAAGGTGTTTCTCAATTTAGATGCTATCGTTAAGGGTGATTTTGAGAAGAAAAGTTCATATAAATGTATGTTCTACACCTCTTAGGTATTGAAATACAGAGGTGCCATAGGCTTGAAAACAATATTTTTTTTATTAGAACTTCGATAACGTTCGTTGAAACTTCAACGCGCTCTAAGCATCAATATTGACCTTGGTGTGGAAAATGATTTACTTATTTTATTTATAGCGAGCATATTTATGTAAAAAATGTATATATATATATATATATTGTCATTGATTTTTCAGAAAATAAAAATTATTTTCAATATCTTCATGTAGGTTAGTGCTAATTCAATCAATTGATTTTTTTGTGTGACCTGCGGTTTTTATTCGAAAAAATAATTAGTTTTGAAAAGTAGGCCAGTAACCATTGTCAAGGAAACAATGGCAATGGCCGAACTGAAAATGACTTATTTTTATTTAAGAATTCGGAATGTCATTCACTTAAAAATTTTTAACGTGTTAACTTTCTAAACATTGACAACATAATACATTTTACACAGAGGTGTCTGCAAGGGGGAGTTACAGGGGTAATAACTATAGTAAATCAACGTTTCAGTTCATCTTTTTAAAATGGCAAAGACTCTACTGTTCCACTTGTTGTTTATCTTTTCCTTCTGAATTGTAATACTGTTACCATACCCCTTTATGTTGACTCAACTATCTCGAAGAAGGTATTACAAAAAATGGTGTGAGCATACAAAAACTTTATGACTCGCTACCCCCTCCCCCAATACTAAGTCTATATAGGCCCTTAACTTCACAAATGCTAGTTTTCCCTTAGGCATTCCCCATATATCAATACATCTCGCAATTTCCTATAAAATGGTGAATGCTCCATAACCGATAACTCAGTAAATTGGTGAATGAGTACAGTCGCTGAATGACGAGCATCTGTAAAAAATATCTCTCAAACGTTAAACAATTTTTATACCCTAAAGTCCGATCCTCAGAGGGATTAATTCTTTTTACGCAAGCATATAGAGTATAACGCGAATAGTTTCATGTGACAAGTGGAAAAATAAAACCACCATCACCAGCTACCTCTCCGTAGAACATTTTTGAGGGTACCGTACCTCACATCCTAGAAATACGCTAAAGTTCAATGCTTCTTCTGTTTCTTAAGGTTGTTTTTCATCTTCTTAACTGTCGTTGCAATCATTAAAGCTAGTCTTGCTCTGAATATCTACTTGTTATGGATGTTCTACCAATCACGTAGATAAATGTCGTTCTTCGTATTGAACGCCCTGCGAGTATTATTCTTCCCTGTACGTTCACACAAAATATTGTCAATATTCTGCGATATAACCAAATTTCAGAGACCTATATTTTCTTAATGTCCATCTTTTCCATTGTACATGCCGCCACTGCATAGCACAGTATCGATAATAGTATGTAACATTTCATGAGTGTAACTTCGGGTTCTAGGCTTAAATCTTTGATACAGAAATATTTTTTTCACTTTAATGGAAACACTCATGACTTTTCCAATCCTAATTTTAATTTTCTTAGGACTGTCATTATATTTATTGATAAAGATACGCAAATTATTGTATTTTTCACTCTATAATTTTCTGATTTTGTATCTACGGGTTGTCTATGCTCTCTTGCGTTTTTGTTACCAACAAAAATGTTGTTTAATTAATATTTATCGATAAACCGTATTTTTCACTAATATCTGTTACCTTATTGACAAGACTGTGGAACTATAAAAGGTTTCGGCTACAATGATATGATATCAGAATGAATTGAGAGGTTTGAGAGAACTTTGTTCATGATTTCCTCCAAAATTAAAAGCACCGAACAGGACAATTTCATCATTTCCCTCCTACTATTTGCAATGCTGTACATGTTCCGGAACAGATATTCGGTTTGATGGAGATGTTCCTGAGAATCAGTCAATGAAAAAAAACTTACCACTCCACCATCCAACCTCCTTGCATTGTAAATAATTGACCAACTGAACAAATCTAGTCGACTATAAACTGTGTACAGAAGTTCAAAAGTCTCGCGAATGCAAATAAAGCACGCAACTGTGATTCCCTGTTACGTAGTGAATTTTAATTGGGTTGTGATTATATGCGTGTATCGCCCTCTTGTAGATCGGGCTTTTAATGGAATCATTTTCAACAGTTACATCACGAAAGTTACGATAATTTAATATGATCGGGAGAAAATAGGATTTCAGAACAGTCTAACTATAACTAGTACAGAGAATAATTGAGGGACGTCCTGTGTAGCTCAGCTGGTAGTGAATGTACGACAAATAAAAGACGTTTGATAGGAATCCCACATCGAGGCCATTACGACTTCCTTTCCCCGACTGACTGCCTACGATTTTTGACTGCTCCTTTCACGCCCTTCACTTCCCACGACTTCATTCCGTCGACTCAGTTACCTCGACTTCTTTCCCATATATACATTTGTTGACTTACTTCTCACTACTTCATTATTATTGCCTTTCCGTTATTTGTTTCCCACGTCTTACATCCCGCATATTCAGTCTCACGATTGACTTCACATTGATTGCTTCCCATTAATCTGTTCCCATGGTTTACTTCCATCGAATTTCTTACTACGACTTCATTTCCACAGCTTACATTGTACGACTTCCTTCTCATGAGTTCGTTCAAACTACTGCCTCCCAATACTCGTTTTATACGACTTACATTCCATACATTCCTTACGATATCTTACTTCCCATTTCCATTTCACTATTTACTTCCTGTGATTTACTTTGCATATCTTACTTCCCGTGTATTTATTCCCAGAATTTTCCTCCCATGAATTCCTTCCTCCGAGTTCTTTTCCACCACTTACTTCGTACTACTTCCTTCCGGGTTTCTAAACGCCACCTCACAGATCACCTAAATAATATGACAATAGTTCAAAATATTATCTCCAATGCATATACAAAACTATTTACAAAAGTATCGAACAGCATTTCATGCCTTTCAACTTATTCTCATGTAATTTTATTACCTACTTCGCCCCATTCAATTAAGAGAATCTGAAATGAACTGAACATAGTCGTGTTTACCCGCCAGTCGTTATTCTATTTTCTTGCGCTACCGATTTTATTAAAATAAGCACTAAAACCTCTTGTACGGTGGCTACATTAACAATACTTATCGCCTAGATAACGGCCCGTAAGGATAACTGTCTGGCTATTACATCCTTGCTTCTTGCAGTTAATTGACCAGTGCTCATATGGCTGGAATATGTGTTGTGATAGCAACGGTTAGAGCATGCCCAACATACTGATGACAATTTAATGGCAGTCACAAATCTTTATAATCGACCTCAAAAAAGAAGGTTATCAACTTGTAATATTGAATTGGCAGTCGAAAAAAGTGTGCAGCAGCAGCACTACATTAACTTTTTGCATAAATTGGTGACTACCTAAGGAGTTAACCTGAAGCACAGAGATTACCTCTCCATCCCTCGCCATTTTACCGTATTAGGCCGAAGATCCTTCTCATATAATGCTGCCAAGTTAAACAATCAGCTGAATACTAAGATAAAGCTATGTTCACTTCCTAATTTTCATGAGCGATAATTTTAGTTATAAGTAGGGTTAGAAGTGAGAGTAGCCTCTGGATGAATTTCACCATAATAAAGACGATATTATTATTATTGTTATATCGCCTGGTCTATAAAGCAACACTATTTTTATACACACATTCAGATCCCGCTGACAAATACATCAGAACAATGAATCCATGTAAAACATTATACAATTACCGCTTTGTCTGGATTACGCACATACATGTACATACATCATTGAAATTATGCTTTTTGAATAATTCATCCATGGACAAACATAGTGCGATCGATACAATACAAATTATAGTAGGACGTATTCATGGATGATGAGTGAAGTTATACAGGGCTTGTAATATATCAAGCAGTGGCTGGCGTGGGTGGAGAAATGGGTATACCAAAAATATGGCTATATTCCAGATTCATAATGCTGCCTTTAAACATCGAGAGCAAAATACTAGGATCACTAGTTGACACGAATTTTTAGTTGCTCGTTCTCAACCGGCCTCTAAAAATCTGGTTTTCTGAATAACCTAAAACGTCTTTTCATGATAATTTAATGAAATAAAGATAGTTTTTGTCGAACAACAACTAGTCAGGTAGCAAAAGGCACTGGGTAGTCGGCGAAAAATATGGCAAGTATACTGTTACACCTTTTATTCCTAGTTTCCGTACAAATTTGGGTGCGTGCATGGGTAAATCGAGATTACAATGTTGAGTGAGAAATACCCTGAACCAGACAGATTGCTATGTAAATTAGAAAATTGGAAAAAACAACACATTGTTCGTCGCATACAGGATTTAAAATTCAATTAAAACGGATTGAAATATGAGTTTTTGCCCACATTCTTTTAACTCGCATTCTCATGCTGATCAAACATTGTATTACATAGATTACGGTACCTAGGAAACTTTTTGTATTGATTCCTTCCACTAACAACTTAACTACCGTCACACCTGAGGTCGTGAAACGCGACAACTCCAAATTTAGCTCCTCGTAATATCAGGAGTTCCTGCGAGTCAACGAAATTAAGTATTTAATGTCGAAACCATTAATTTCAGGCGGAATCGGGAAACGGTGAAAGACCGCAAAAGTTAATAAGCTGTAGGACCGTAATGGCATGATTTATGGGGTTTCGTATACTCTCGGGGTAACGAACCGTTCTTCGGATGCCCATTTTGACAAACCACGTACGCTGCTCGTGTGTTTTGCCCATTTAAAGTCGTTAAAAATACAAAAGGCGTGGGTTGAGGAGACCGGTAGCAGCTGGTTGTACACAGTGGGAAGAACTAAAATTCGCCTTTCTAATCCTGGCAGATATGGTCGAAAAAAATCATGCGGTGCAAATTGGTGAGAAATTATTTAGCTGGTTGTATCCACTGATGAAAACAAGATTCTCACCTAGATTCCTAAAATATATTTATAGTCGTTAAAAATTTGAAAGGTGTGAGCTGGTGAGACTGGATTCAGGTAGTTGTACACACCCGGAAAGAATAAAATTCGTCCCTAGATCCGTGGAATATATATTAGTTAAAAACCCAAAAACTACAGGTTGAGGACACCGGCAGCAGCTAGTTGTACACAGTGGGAAGAACTAATATTCGCCTTTCTAATCCTGGAAGATATGGTCGAAAAAAATCATAAGGTGCAAATTGGGGAGAAATTATTTAGCTGGTTGTACACAGTGAGGAAAATAAGATTCTCACCTAGAATCCTAAAATATATTTATAGTCGTTAAAAATTTGAAAGGTGAGACTGGATTTAGGTAGTTGTACACACTCGGAAGAAATTAAATCTCGTCCCCAGATCCGTGGAATATATAGTAGTGAAAAACCCAAAATCTGCAGGTTAAGGAGATCGGCAGCAGCTAGTTGTACACAGTGAGAAAGAATAAAATTCGCTTTTATAATCCTGGTAGATATGGTCGTGAAAAATCATGAGTTGCGTGTTGGGAGAAAGTATTTAGCTGCTTGTAAACAGTGAGAAAAATAAAATTCGTCCCAAGCATCCTGCAATATATGGTCGTTAAAATTTCTAAATGTGCGAGTTAGGGAGACTGAAAAAATCGAAAAGTGCCAGTTGGGGACAACAGATTTCGCAAGGTGTACGCACTGGGAAAAATTAAAATTCCCTCCTATAATTCTGGAATATATAATTGTTAAAAATTCAAAAATTGCGAGTTGAGAAGGCCTTATCGAGCTGGTTGTACACAATGTGAAACATTAAAATTCTCTCTTATAATCCTGGAATATATAATTGTTGAGAATACAAAAAGTGCCAGTTGAGAAGACCTTATTGAGCTGGTTGTACACACTGGGAAAAATAAACTTCGCCCCTAGAACCCTGGAATATTTATAGTCGATAAAAAATCAAATCTGCGTGTTTGGGATACCGGATTCAGCTAGTTATACACACTGGAAAAAAATAAAATTCGCCCCTATAATGTTGGAATATATGGTCGTAAAAATTCAAAAGAAACGAGTTGGTTACACGGTATTCAGCTAGTTGTACAGAGGGAAAAGTAAGGTACCATATTCTACTAGTTGTGTAGACTGAGCAAAAGTAAATTTCGGACTTTTGTAATACCTTCAGCTATACATCCACCCAGCGACGGAAAAACGGACATTCTGGGTAGATACTCATCTGGTCTTCAACTTCAACAGGTCATATACTGGTTTCCTGCGTAAATGTGAGGCAATTCTGTGCTGATCTCCCTCCAAATTGGCACACCACGAATTGTAATTCATTTTTAATGGAATAGTTAGATTCAGTGCCCCCAAATATTTCATTGTAACGAAAGTTCAAATAATCAAGATATATATCTGCTAAAAGTAGTTTGAGACGACTTTATGCATGACCGTTATTCAACGTTTTTAAACTGTAAATTCTAACTGTTGTTTGAATTTTGTAGACAAGGTGGATTTTTCAAAAGTTTGATTGGAAACTTCCATTGTCTATATCAAAAATTTTATAGACAATGGAATTCCGAAATCAAACTTTTGTAAATTCTAAATTAAAACTTGTTAACACTGATACGAAAATGTTAGGTTAAGAATGTCAGAATTGTTTTAATGCAATACATAGAGGCAGTTTCTGTTTTTCAATGCGATTAACAGGATACCGCTCAACTTTTTGCGGGATAATTGAAATTTATAACGATTTATGCCATCGCATAAAATCCCAACTTACACATACGCCAACTACACATTAATTAAAGCCGAAATTTATAATATGGAAAAGTTGGCTTAACTAGATATTCCTGAAAACGGCAGCGGTTGCAGCGGCTTTTTATGTGATTTGTCAGATTCAATTCAAAGTTGTGGCATAAATAAAAGGATTACCGCGGCAAAACATGGTCGTTCGCAGTGACACAGACAAAACCAAACGTCGCTTTACAGTCACCAGAAAGGATTTGGGAATAATTTTGTCAGCCCTCAGTCGCTCTATGTGGTTATACTAATTAGTATATTTATCATCTATTTAAAATCATTGCATACATCATTTATGCTTATGCCGGTTTCAAAATCCAAATCCTCAACTTTTTGATTATTTCACAACAACCATTAAGAAAATATTGATAATTTCCAATAACACAATGCTAAACGAGGACTTACTCAAGCGTCGTGGGGACTCATTTGATCATCAAGATGAACAAGACGGTTATATGATGTATACCCTCTCACCAGTGCCACCAGGCTTTCAAATATTAAAAAAACAGTCACATGCAAATATTTGAGGGCGTCAGATATTAGGGTTGTTAAATGCAAAAAATATTGATATTTTGAAATTTTAAAAATCTGAATGTATTGAAAAGTATGTTTTTCAGATCTCTGAATGTAACAGATTTAATGCGCACAAAATAGAATGCAAATAAGATAAATATTGAAAATAAATTATAATATTTCTGTTCGGATGCAAATGTCTACGAATAATAACCGGAGTGAAAATTGTATTAATTATAGTACTCTAGTACAAAACAATTTTGGACGGTTTTTTATTTTTTTGGCGATAACTCCGCCGACACTAAACTGATCTTTTGAAAAAATTCCGTCCTTGTCACTTTAGTAACGTACTGTCAAGGCTTTATAAATATCCTGATTGTACTTTCCGAGTTACAGAGGGACCAAGGATTACCGAACAGATAGAAAGACTACAAACATTATGAGTGATGTATATGCAATAAAACATCAAGAAAACACAATATATCAAATTCGAAATAATTCGCTATTCCAGCCATTGGAATGGGAAGCAATTATGTTTTATGATCAATTAGGACAAAAAAATATCTTCGAGAACACAAAAAGCACATGATGTACAGGAGAAATGAAATATTGTCGAAAACGTCACCTTGTTTCATTTGCACCTCCATGTATGTTGACTGAACGAGGAATTCCCATGACACACACCCGCATTGTGGCCCAGATTCGAACGAAAATGGCCCGATTTGGAAGTTTTCCAAACACACGCGAGATCGTCCAATTTTTATATAACCTTCATGAGCATTCTGGAATTCCACTGCAAGGCAATAATATCTTATGATTATTCGATACATATTTACCGCGAGATAACGCCAACAACCGGCTATATCTTTACAGTCGCTTCCACTGCCAACTAAGTTTGCAATGCTCGCAGTATCTGCACGGACAGAATTCCCTTGACCCATGAATATATCGAATCGGCTGATCTTCACTGTTGCGAATTTACTGACAGAAAGTTGGCAGCGCTGAGAATCGAACAGGAAATCAAATATTAATTATGGGCTCTACACCACACTGTTTCGGATTTGCACTGTCTTGAGAATTTGTGCGTTTCGCAACGTTTCAATTGATATGGAATCCTCAGTCCTGACTGGTTATTCCGATGCTGCTCTTACGCCCACTCCCTCCAATCTCCGACTGTGCACCGGCAGTGCTGATGATGGGAGTGACTCACGCTGCCCGGAGGAAGACCAGTATGCATCGCTGACTTATCGCGATTTAACCGAACTATATGGTTATTATTTATTATTGGCCGCCATATTGGTTTGACTTACATAATGGGTCTGCTGTGAACATTGTTTTTGATAGCAATAAAAGTTGCTTCCTTGAACCCTTGGCGATCCCAATTTGGCTCTCTATAAACGACCCTAGCGTTCTCTCAAGAAATTCTGTGATGTTTGGTATATGCATGAACTGAAGACCCAGATTTTTTAGTTTCAGCCCTCTGTGTGTTAATTCGATTTCCGAAAAGTTCTCTATATTCTCTCGTTAATCATCGATGCACGAATCGCAGAAATTTGAAGTCTTACTGAAAATTCATTTAAGCGATTGGAAGCATTCCAATATGGTGCTACCAGAGAATACTGCGGCATACGCACACCACAACACCAAGAGCGCTGTACTAGATAGACTGAGGAACGACAGGAAAATCCTCAGCACGATTAAATGAAGAAAAGTGGCATACCTGCGACATATGCGATCGAAGTACCGATTGCTGCAGTTGATATTACAAGGAAGAATTACAGCAGTGAACAAAGTACGATGGGCTACAGATCACTGTGTACAGAAAATCGACTCATACAGGACAGTACCTGTACTATACCTCAAGTCACGATTCATAAATAGAGCGAGCAATATCTGTAATACAGTCTGTTCTGGAAGATGAGCTTGATTCAGCGGCGCTTACTCATCATCCACCAGGTAGCGTGAGCCATAGCGATCGGCAGCACTGTCAGCTACCACCGGACGGGGTGGGGTGAAGCGCGAAGAAGGGGTAAAAGTATAAAAGCAACATCTGAACAAATGGTCGATCCTTTCACCTGAAGACGATTGAAGATACCACTTCAATCGAAACGTTTTGGAAAGCCAAAAATCTCAAGACAATAGAAGTCTGAAAGCTGTTTACTCAAACATCCACATTGTCTTGAAATTTCGAACAGCAGTGAGCCAAACTGTTAAAAATGAAAGAAAGTAATTACACATAACACAAGGACCAAGAAGACAAATAAATCGGAATGGCTACTACGAACATTCATTAGTGTCTAATAATAAATTAGTTCTGTTCAGTATCCCTGACATTAACGAAGAAAGAACAACATATTAAAATCAGATGGAGGAAACTGAGGCAGTCCAATGCAATGAGCATTGCCCTCCTGCCACCGATAATTGCGTTGCACACAATTTGTACCCGAGGCAACGGTATCGTTAGTAGTAAATCAGTCCTCGTGGCTCGTAAGCCTGAAGTATTGCAGCCGAATTTCTCATGAACATTGCTCGGAACCCGCAGAATCGCTTTCAATTTGTATCCAGTCGCAAGCATCATTTTTCAACGACATGTTACAGAGTCAGACTCAGTGTTGCCTTATTTTCTGGAATTCTGTGAATGTCCAGACTTTCAGTGCTGCTAAGGCTGAAATAGGTTGATACAATCCTACGCAAAGGTATAAATTTAGAAATCAACATTTAAATAGAATCTTCAATTTTTTTACCCGTTGGAATGAAATTCGAATGATCATTTTCGAAAATTCACAAAATGTTCATAATTCCAAAAATCTAGATGTCCTCATATTTTAAAAACGTTCTTCGACTGAAAGAATAGTCCTCAATTCCGATCAAGTTGTTTAAAGAATCAAATTGACCCTATTTTTTTAAGACGCAATGACGCACTTTTATAATAATTTTTTTCCATATAATTTTTAACTAAAATATCACATAAATGAGTACATATTTATTACATAAATAAAAAACAATTTCCTCGAACATTTCATCTCATTTGTCATTGTTTCTACATAAACATAATCTGGTTAGCCTGGAATATACCGCTTAGTGAATCATAATTCTACTTCTCATATGTATGCTCATTCAATTGCCGGGCTTCCTATAATTCTCTAAAAATGTAGCGAGTAAATTTGTTAAGTAAACAACTATTATTACTATGTATATGAAATTGATCACCATATTTGCATACCGAATAACATTGTAACCAATCTAATATACAGTTATACCTACTTTGTATAAAATGGGAGCACCGCGTTTTTTTGATAAAACACGACAGAAGGAAGGAGATATATTGTGTGTTTTCGAAAAACCAAAGTGAATCACAACCGATCATACTTTAATTTCAGGTACGTAGCATAGTGTGCATACGCAGATATATGAATAACACTAGTGAGAATTTGATTTTTGCGACGTGGTGTTTATATTCCTGAACAGGATTAGTAATAACATACATACATGGTATTTTTAGCAAGTCTTTTGTTGAAATATGTCGTGGAAAGTAACAGACGTTCAAAATGTTTAACAGTAATATTATAACGCACGTTTCTATAGAATTTAATTATGGAGGAATCTCGTAAACACTAGCGAATTGGTATATAAGGCAGTTTGGTTCCAGTTCAGACATTCAGTTGAATTTTGGACTGGTGAAAGCAATAGACAAACAATCCTGTTCCGGCGAGTGTGTTATGGATATCATCTTTTACGTAAGTATAGTTCGTTAGTATTGATAATTTGGTTTATTGACTTCACTGATAAAAGTGCATGATCAGGGACGTACTAAGAGAGGGGGCCAGAGGGGTTCTGGCCCCCCCTTTAAATTTCTAAGAATTCAGTTAATTTCATCCTTGCACCTTATACAAATTTTATTATTTTTGAGATAAAAAGTTTGATCGAAAAGAAATTCTACTTTTGGGCCTGGTTCTATATTTATGTACGAGTATTTACAATTATCAGTATTATTACTTAAAAAAGATAAAAATAAGTAGGGGATGCTTTGGACCCTTTACCTAATAATATTTATTTTTAACTAACTGTTGATAGTTAGAATTGTATCAAAAATCTCAATTCAAGAATTCTGAAAATGTTTAGTTGTTGTATTACCAAAATTTAGTTCAAATGGATCAGTAGCTCTAACGTGGAATATAGATCAACTTATTTGACGCCATTATTTTGGAGAATAAATAGCAAGTTTCTCATTATTCGAGATCCTAGTCAGTTGAAATGTAGTAATCTCTACTAGCCGCCAAAACAAAAACACAACAAATTAGCGCCCTTATAAAATCATCTCACATTTAGTTATTATCGTGCTGACAGCATTTTCCTAAGACCTCGCTGATCAATGTTGCTTGAGCTGTAGAGAATGTTAACTAATAAATTGCGCGTTGCTATATGGATATGAATTACCCTGCTGCCACTTGATCGATATCTCATATATTTGTCTAACAAAAGTAGAAGTATTAGAGTAGTCAAAACTTTATAGATGGTCGAAGGTATTATAAGGACACTAACTCCTAATTTTTAACTCCTCCACCCGAAAAAAAAATCAGTGTCCTCATCCTCCGTTTTTGACGATAACTTTGCCGCACTGATACGATTTTTGAAAATACAAAGTTTTTTCGCACTTTCACACTAGTGAGCTAGTATCAAAATTCATCAAAATCCAAGAAGGACTCTCGAACCCTCCGAGTTAAAGAGAGCTTAAGGAATACCAGATAGAGTACAGATAGAAACACAGACTGGTGGAAATGACTGACATGGTTTTTCGAAATGTGCTATGAATTATTAAAAAACACAATATCTTGAGTTCGATTTTTTTTGCGTTTACTATACTTCTCCGACTATTAGCGAGGAAAGTAAAAAGCGGATAGTTCATCAACTCTTTGATAAAAATGGATTGTTTTTTACAGATTCTTTTGATAAGTGTCGTGGCATCACACGTATCTTCACTTCCAGTTACTAGATATCAATACTTCAACACCTTGGTGTCTCCTCATAAAGAATTTCCAGAGTATCGCGAAGATGACATATCTCCAGTAATCATCAACAAAAGACAAACAGAATCTGGCAGTGAATCAAGCCAAAACATGGACATTGACTACCGCGTCATACCACTCAGTCCCTACGGGTATGTTAATCCAAATCTAGCTCCAGAGGAAGCTGACCCGCGAAAGATATCTGACGAAAGCAGATCTGATGCTAGAACAGATCGACTGTCTGTAGCTTCAGGCCAATCTTCACTAGCCGATAGTACCAAAAGGAACATTCCTACTCCTGAGGTAGACCAGGTGGCCATTCCCATACCAGAAGATGCTAGCCCAGCAGCTGTCAATAACCACCATCAAATATTTTGGACAAATAAACAGGGAGATATGAAGGAATTATTACAAACCGCCCAATCTAGACATTACTATTATTATCCGTATTTTCGTGTGCGACACATTTCCAGAAGGAGATCTTCACCACCAAGGCATCCTTTGTCAAATTACGAAGATAGTTATGATAGGTTTCCTACTGTAGCGTAGTTGATATTTATGTTTGTAATATTCTATTTATTTATTTAACTTCATTCTCAACGAGTGTGTTCTGCTTCACAACTTTGTGATTTATATTTATTATACATATATATCAAAAATAAAGGTGTCATGCTTTTTATAAAGCCTTTGCTTCATTCCTGTCCTGACTCTGAAGTGATAGTAGTGGGAAGGCGAAGCCTGGAAAGTAGGCCCTTTTTGCGGAGAACCAACACCAAAACTAACAGGGTCATTTCTCAGTGTCGAACCTACCAGAACTTTTGATAAAGGTCATGGTATTAGATCATTCCCCGAGTAGACCTCTTCTCTGTTAAATTTCGTTCTGACGAGGTCTCGTCCTCCTTCCAGCACTTCTAATAGACATGGTCTTTTTTCCACTCCTATGAGTGACAAGTGTCTGTTCAATTTGCAATGGCCCGTGAAGATACACAACAACAGGTGGAGTGATTCCCTCCTTGCAAACATCTCATCTCGACGTTACTAACCTGTTGATATACAGCATAGGGTTGAGCCCCTTGCCCTCAATCTTGCCTAGCGATCTGCTTTCTCATTACCTGGTACTTTTCTGTGAGACTCATATAAAGAACAGGTTCTTAGATTTGGCTAAGCGCTGGAGGCCGGTATTGCCTTCCTGAACCAGGGATTAACTGATCCTCAGAGATGATACCGCTCTCAGATGTGCCTGACTATCAGAGCGTATATGCATATACATATGCCCGGCTTCATGCACTATTGTACTTTCGCTGAGTATGCCATCATTGAGATGGCGAATGTCTCTTCCTAAAATACTGACGTGTGTATTCCCAATGTTACACAAGATCTAGCTGGATCAGCTTCGCAGGCTTTGACTAGACCAGACTGTTAGTCTGTTGGTTATGGTGTTTAGATCCTTAGGTACGATAAGGAATAGGCTGCTCTAAAATCTATACCAGGATGCCATGCAAACATCTTGGCCAGAAAGATGCAGAAAGCAGTCATCCTCGATTAGCTCCATCAACAACACGGTGTGGGTATAAATGAGACACCTTTGCTCCCTCCTACCAAATTTGATTAAAAATGTGACGGTTTTTATACAAGAATCAGCGTTATTGATTTATTTTGAGGATTTATACATTTTTTTCATAAAAAAACATATATTTATAATAACCTCTTAGTGTAAATTTATTTGCTGGATATAAAGGCGAATGTAAACCCTGTGCGTACAACTACAGAGCTTAAATTTATACATATTTCCAATTTTCATCATTTTGAAGCAGTGTCGTAGTTAGGGCACGGTAACCGGGGTTCGCGTCAGGGACACAGTCTAAATGGAACGCAAAATCGTGGTGTGAAAGGGCGGGAAATATCTTGAGTGTGGACATTTTTTTTTACTCTTCTGGTTTTTCTGGGAAGAATGTCCCAAGAGGCGCAAGTAACGAAATTTGCCCATAGCTGCAGAACTGAGTTAAGATCATACATAGACTTTGAAATAGGAAGAGCGTTCACAAGGCCGCAAAAGAAATTTTAGATATTTTTTTCAAAAAGAAAATGTGAATCTGAATAGATGTTTTGATAAAGAAAAAAATGTATATTAGATGGGTGGAGCGAAGCGGTGTGATCAGGTTGTGGTTCACGAGCCGCCAATGTTCTTGAGTGGGTTTAATAAACAATGTAGTACAAACCTTGTCGAACATGTTTTCATAAAAACATGCCCAACGGATATTTATAACAGAAATCGACTCCGTATCCATGAAATAAAACAGACACGATGTTTTTTTTATATGTTCCACTGTTGTTCACTTCCATTTAGGATATCATATCTGCATGAGTAGATCTATATTGTACTTTCCATAGTCCATAGCCCATAGTAGTTTCATCATAGTCACGAAAATGTTTGAATTTGAGATAAACCATTTTTTTATGTCTTATGATCTACTTCACGATTTTCCGTGCGATTCGTTTTTACCAGTCTGTCAGTCTTACTTCATAATCTCTGTAATAGTTACTCAGATTTTGTAGACATTTACGGAGGGTAGGATATGGGTACTTAGACAGCAATGCTACTTTAATTTTTTTCTGCGTACTTTCCACGCAATGATATAGTTTCAAAAATCCGAATTTGGATCGGATACTAGAACTGTTAATAGCTGGAATCGAATTTAAAACATAATGGAAAACTTGAAATTCTATATGATTTCAATAATTCACATAATGTCCAGTATACAATTTCACTAAATGTGCAAAAATATTATATAAAAAATTGAAACAATACTGAAAACAATATCCCTGGAGAGCAGGCTGAAGATATTTGAGATGAATTAATTCTTCATGTATGGGCAACACTGTCAGACATCTTCCAAACTACTACCTTGACTTGTCTAAACTCGTCTTTCAAATGGCCATTTTCAGTCCATGGCCATCGTGGGCGGTACTCAAATTCTCACAGGGGCATCTACTAGAACATGGAGTTGTAAGACCATATCACATGCAATCCTGCATACTGGATACTATGAAACGAGGGTGGGGTATTGATAAATATTTCATTCAATCACTAATTAATTTGACATGTTTCATTTTAAAATTGATCTGGAAACACCCTGTAGATACAAATAGTGCATAATGTCCGAAACTGTATTCACTGGACATCTAAGTGACTATGTTAAGAAGAATATTAATAAAACTTAAAGGAATGAATCAACAATAACGTATTATTCACTGCCTTGAGAATTCAGAACTCTACAGAAAATAAATTATAACTTGGCAACGTTGCAACCTATCAGAAAAATATCTTTATATCCACTATACACCTCAACGACCAAACTGAAAAAATGTAAGGAATTCATAGTAATTAAGTGAATTGAAATTGTTAATTCCCGTAAAGTCAGTTTATTCTTTACTAGTTCTCTTATTTTTCTGACTTCCCACATCTATGTATTCTATATCTTTGGATTAATAAATAACTAACTAACCCAAATGGTAGCTTTGAAATTTTTTATCATCACACCTCAATGAATGCTACATAATACTGTAAGCTTGTTATGAGGGATGCGTGGCAACAGGATCCGGCGTAATGAAAAAAGAGCTTAATTCTCTAGTTATTAATAACAGTCTTCATTCAGCTGTGCCGTACGTCGTAAAAAATTATTTAATTAATTATACCGGATTTACTGGCGCAGTTATTAAGTTCTGCTGAAGGTGGGATCCGATGGAGTGGCGTGCGTTTGTGAAATATATATGAAGCAGCTGCACATACACCACGCGCCAAAGGTGAAAGACGGTCAAAAAATCTGTCTTTATAAAGTGGAATGATGAAATTTCTAATCAATATGCTCTAAGTCTATAGATGGGCTGAGAGTTTTTCTCCAGGTATCTTTATGGTTCGTGCTTGGATCCCTAATAGGAAAATTTTGTATTATTGCCTTAGGGTCACACTGAGGTATATTTCGTTTCATTTTATAAGTAAGGCAGAGTTGTGCTTTTGATGTACCAATACATTATATCCCTTGTTTTGGATTTATCAAGGGTGGAAATGCGTCACTTGTCTTCTGAACACCACAAAAATTGCTTACAACAATGTTTACAGCAGACCAATATGACCGTCAATAATAAAATCTATATATTGCACTTAAAATGAGATGATTCAGCGGCGCTTAGTCATCTTCCATCGGGTAGCGTGAGTCATAGCGATCAGCAGCACTGTCGGCTACCACTGGACAGGGTGAGGTGAAGCGCGAAGAACGGAAAAAGTATAAAAGCAACATCTGAACAAATGGAAAGTATAGAAGCAGCATCGGGACATATGGTCGATCCTTTCACCATAAGATTATTGATGATACCACATCAATCGAAACGTTGTGAAACGCAAGCAATGCATGTCCTAAACTGTTTTACTGAATAAGACACATTGTTGAGATTTAAAACATTCAATAGTTTTTATAATGCTATTTTAAGTCGTAAATAAAGTAATAATGACACAGATCGCTCCGCCATGACGTATTGTTATTGTTTCGCTGAGTTCGTCATATAAGGCGCTCTAAACAGAACATTCAGCGTCAGTCTGTCAGAGCATGTGTTTGCAGCGTCGCTCTTGTTTAACCGGCAATCGCTGATTTGGTGAATTGCTGCCTGTGATGCCAGGTTGTGCATAAAACCGTTAAGTTACTAGATAAATAGAATGGGTATTTTCTTTCACTTTCTAACAATGTTGATAAGCATCACACATTATCATGTGAAATATCGTTTTAGCTCTTAAAAAATTTAATTAAGTTGCTTGATTTAGTCTTTCGAACATTTTGGCCAGATTTTGTTGCATTGTGGACATTTTCAGGAACGTGAAATTTTTGTAAATTTTAAAAATTGAAAAATTCAGATCAAACAATTTTAAATACGATTCAAATATTAGGTTCTAAACCTGTTGCTTTTTTTATGGAGTTTTATGAAACTCATTTCTACAGTGTACCACTGACCTAAATATCTTCCTGGGGCATTTGTCGCAACAATAATTTCTGAATATAATATTCCACCCAAAAGGTGGACTTTTATAAATGACCATGGACTCTTGTTCCCAAAGATTATTTTTCATTTTGCCACTCGTCCGCCATGGAAAAATGTGTCTGTTTAGTATCATGTCTGAAATATATATCTTCATACGCCCTCCCACATGTGGCGTAATGTACATAATACACGCATGAAAATGTATACAAGGTGTTTTGTCACTTCATAATTAAAGGGTTGAATGCAAGAATGAATTTTTCAGGAGGGGAGAAAACCTGTTTGCAGAGGCGTAAGTAATTGTAATCTGGGTTAATACGCCACTGCCTGTTTGTACGCACTTCAAAGAAGTAGAGAAGATTTTGGTTATGGTACCTATACCATAGTCATACAGAATTAACACTACTAGGAATTTTTTTTTTAGTGTTACATTCTAGACTTTTGTATAATAAAAAATAGTTTTACTTAACTTGTTCATGCACATTTTTTTGTTTTGCCACTATCAAAAAAATTAATAAACTATAGCTGTGAAACTCTATGTTATATTTGGTGAAATATTACGAAACATGCCTTAGCTAATGGTTAGATGATCCTTTTTATATTTTTTTATCACTCACTGTATTCTGAATCGGGAGAATTATGATATTGTGAAGATAAGTTCCCAAAAATGGATAATTTATTGAATCCACTCTTTCACAACTATGCAAAAATATATTTGAATTTTTTGTGTCAGCAACTGCTAGTTACAGTTACCCTCATATTAAAAAAAATACATTCATTTATCATCAACCTACTTGATTCAGCGACAATACGCCTAAAGTAAACAAAATTTCATTTCTAAAAACCATTTATTTATAATTTTTCAGAATGTTCTTCTTCCCAGGTCAATGTATATCTGTATGCATTATTGATAACATTTTATCCAATCTTATGGCCGTAGTTTATTTTATTTTTATTTTTGATGGCAACAATCGTTTCTTTGGCCGATGTAAAACGTAAATCCCGTAATTTATACTTTGCAGAAATAAGAAGTTGTCAGGTGCTAGGTTTGTCTGGCAAATGACTCATTATTTTGATGTTTTTTGTCATTAAATTTTCATTTGTTCGAACAGCAGTGTGAACATTATTTTGATGCACGATGAGCCAACTCACTCTCAAAGATCCAAACAGACGATTCTTGCTTTTTTTAGGGTCATAGTAGTGTACCTATGTTTAATCAACTGTAATGATATTGTACACCAATCACAGCAATAGAGTGTAGACCTCTCACTTTCGCGTATAAGATAATTGCGGGGAATCCACCGAGAACAAAGTTTAAGAGTTTTCAAATTTTTATGTCAAATAGTGTTAAGGGGTCATTCAAATATTATGTCACGCGCTAGGGAGAGGGGGAACGGTCGAATTTTTTTAACAAAGTGTGACATCACGAATGAGAATACAGATTTAAAACGCTGTGAAAAAACTTTAATTTCAATTATTTATTTTGACCCGCAATATTGAAAAATATTATTATTAAAATTATTCTTGGTATTTCTTTTTCAATAAAGTTTTGAGGTTTGGACTTATTTTATTTACTTTAATACTACGTAAGTGCAGAACGCATGACGTGAGAAGCCTGGGGGTTCACCTATTTGTTAAAAAATTTATTAAGAGGGAGGGTGTCAAAAATGCCGAGAAATCGTGTAACATCATAAGTGAACGTCCCCTAATTGCTTTCACACCAATCTTCAAAGTTGCCTCAATATTTCTGACAGTAATATACATAGTGATATAAACAAATATTCTTTACGGTTTAAGCCATGCACTTGTTTATTAATAATAATATAATAAAATGTCTTTATTAAGGAAAGTGTATCAATACAAATCTCCTCCTATAGGCGGAGTCTAGATAACTACTCACTCAACCTATGATTGCCAACACTTATTGGCGAAATGATTACTTTAAACTTATAACTCACAAACAACCAGGTATATTTCACAAGTTTCACTAACCGAACTTGTGAACAACTAGATTGGAATGTCAGACAAAACTACTAACTAGCTAGGCTCAGCGTAAATAGAACAGTCTTCGCGGCGCCGCGATGTTTGAGTAATTTTCAAACTAATTCTACTGTTGTGATAAAGTCAATTAACTTCCTATTATCCAACAATTGTAATCTTATACCACTAAAAGCATTTTAGTGAGTTAAGTTAATGAAACTGCCTCATTTATAGACAAAACTGTAAGGTAAAGGAAGCAGAGGTACCTTTTGTGCGTTGTAAGGTTGAGCATGCTATAACTATCACGGGTTTTGATGGTCTATTAAGTCTGAGGAGGCCGAAGTTATGCTGCTTTCACACAGATCCCGCTGTATAAATAGAACTAACGCTGACATTCAAAGAAGCAAGTTTGGAGCGGTGTATTGATTCACGGATATATTGTAGCTGTCTTTTGATTTTCTCGGATATTGTCTGGAAGGAGCGAATAGAAATGTTGATGAAATTTGATAAAACATTTTAGAGTTTAATCGACAATGAATTCTCGGTAGTTCGATGACCAAATAACAAATCTTCTGGTTGCCATAAATATTCATACACTCATGAAAATAAATTTATAGAACAAAAATATATGATTTAATTCAAGTATACTATATCTTCTTATATACGCAAAGTTATAATAATCTTAAAGAAAGAATACTGTATATTTGATCATATAGAGTTAACTTGAGTAAATAGTTTCATTTCAAACCTCGAAAAGTCTTAGAAGTAAGGATGCCAAAATCTCAAATTGAACATATCATAATCCTAGCACAAAACACAGAAAATCTAACCTTTAAGAATACTACAATCTTGACTGAAGCATTTCATAATCTTGCCGCAAATATTTCAGATAGATAGATAAGGAGGAAGTATATTTACCATGCAAAACTAACCTGCGCGTGCCACAAGTCAATATTCAATACTCATCCTCATGAAAACTGTCAATCTCACCTAGAATAAAGAAAATACTGATAATTTTATGCCTATAAATATATTATGCCACTAGTTCAAATTTTGTTGGTAGCGCAACTCAAAATAAATTGGCACACCCACCAAAATTTAAACCACTTCAGAGATTTGAGACAACTTTTGATCGGTTATGAGACATGCATTCTTGACTTGATTACCTTTTTCTGGATTATGGTTCGTATTTTGCTTTAGGTTAGTAATCAAACACCCTCCGTATTATCAATGTTATGAAAACGGTAGTTATAGAAAGCTGCATATAAAACGCAGACTATTAATCACATAATATCTGGAACATTGCATCTAACTGGTGCAAACGTGCAGATACCTCTATTTAATTCGGTGTGCCTAACTGAGATAAGAATTATAAATACCAGAAAGTTTGTTAGTGACGTAGGTAACCGAGAGTAGCGGTACATTCTTGTATGGAATAAACTGTTCACATTTAATTTTGTTCAGGATTCATATCAATGAACGATTAACAACTCCAAATTGTCTAACCATCCATCAGATAGATGAATAAGGAGGAAGCCTATGAATTTATTGTTCAAATTTCTTAATAGTGCATACTTGTTCAAATTATGGTGGAAGCGATAACCCGAATAAAACGGGCACATTCGCCACAATTTAAACCGCTACAGAGATTTGAGACAAATTTTGATCGGTTATGAGACATGCCTTCTTGACTTGATTACCAAAGCAAATGCAACATCTCCAATATAATCAATGTTATGAAAACGGTAGTTATAGAAAGCTGCATATAAAACGCAGACTATTAATCACCTTATATCTGGAACATCGCATCTAACTGGTGCAAACGTGCGGATACCTCTATTTAATTCGGTGTGCCTAACTGTGATAAGAATTATAAATGCCAGAAAGTTTGTTAGCGACGTAGGTAACCGAAAGTAGCTTTAACGTTCCCATTGTGTGCTCGGACTGAAATAGTTTGCGGGAGAGAGTCTGTATTCTTGCTATACAAATGTCCAGCTAACAACTTATCGCAGATTATTGTTTGAGTGAAATTAGATTTTGGAGTCATTCGCAAGAATAGTCCATGGCAGTGGCGGCTGTCTTATGAGAGTGAGCAGTTGGTCCAAATTCTGTTTTTTATACAACTCAAACCAAGTCACAGCTGACTGATAGATAAAAATTAACTTAGGTATTATAAAGATATAAGGTACAAACTTGTAATGATTTCGATATCGATACCGAAATATTGGTATCACCGATTATAATACAACCGATATCACACAGTTCGAAAAGCGTTCAAAACGACGACGCATAGGTAACGTTGTCGCTCGCGTTACAAGTAGTATTGAAGAATGCTATATCAGGACAAGAGAAAATAGATATGGTCCAAAAGGCGAGATTTATTATACGCCACTTCAGCATCACAGAAATGCGAAATGTGCATATTGCTGGAACAAGTTGTCTCGACCTTCAGTTATTTTGAAGGCGCTACAAAATAGACAAGTGAAGATTTTGCCTGCTTGTACGACGCTATACCTCTGATTAATAGTTTGCTAAAACATTTAGAACAGACCAATGACCAGCAGATGGTGAATAATAATGATGATTATAGCCCAATATATTTTACTTTTGTGCTGAATTTGATAGGCGGAATCAAAGACAGATTTCGTCATTAATTAGAATTAGAACATTGATTTTAGCAACACTAGATCCGCGCTTAGAAGTGCCTATGTTCGCTTTAGAATGTACAGGCATTCGTTCTTTATCTGGAGAACAGAAACAGGGATAAAGTTCCTGTCGAGCCTAAGCCACAGAAAAAATCAAGACTAGGCTTTCACCGATATCTGGAAAGGTTGTGATAGTTCTATTAAAGACACAATAGAAAATGAACCTTTATCAAACATCCTAAGCAAGAAAAGGTTCAATCTTATATATAGAATGTCCAAATATTCCGATTAAACAAGATACAAGAACTAGTGGCACAGTGAAAATAAATACTCAAATTTGAAAAATCTTGCCCAAAAATACTTGTCTCATTAATATCGGCGTCGCTATCGCCTATTATTCACTACAATTGCTTCTACCAGCCGAGAAAGCAGTTTCAAATTTGTGTAGTCTATTTTCTGCAAATTAAAAAATAACCTAAAGATAATTTGAATCTAATAAACCAGAACGTCACACTAAACTATTTTCGTTGTATCAACCGACCGAAATGCCATTAAGCAACATATTGACATGGACATGAAATATCTAGATCACTTTCTTTGGGATTGGCCGGGAAACTGAAAGCTCGATATCTCTAAGTATCTACCAAATTTGATCAGTTTTCGATCTCAACTTTTTACAGGCCTTGGCACCACAGTGTACAAAAGAAATATTGCCGAAAAGTTGAGAAGAAAGGTGAGTTGGGAAGAATAAAAATAGGTCATCAATAATTCAGTTGGCATGGATTTGATGCCCACTTCCGAGTCCCTCTTAAACGAATTTACTTCAACGAGAACGGCGAGAGATTTGGAATATTATGCAAGTTCCGGAACACCTAGCTGTTAGATTTAAGGGGATATTGAAAGATGATCGCAGTCAAATGGAAAGCTATTCTTGCTGTTGAGTTATAGATTTTATTTGACTTAATGATTGCTTGGGAATGTGAACATGTTCCAGTATAGTCAAGAGTCATTTAAAATACACAAATTTGAATTTATAAATCAAAACACTGGCCGATGAGATTTGAACCTTTACCTTAACGAATAGCTACCAACGCAAGCGATATATCGACAGCTTCGGTCTTGCTACAAACAAAGCCATTACAGCATTCCTCAACATCGTGTATGCTAGTATAGATGAGGTAAAAAACTCTGGAATTATCATTGATCTGAGCAAGGCCTTCGTTTGGTGAATCAGGAATTATTATTCCAAAAATTGGCTCTATATGGTACATTATATTCAATGATTCTGTAGCCGAAAATCCTTTGGAAACACAAAATTTCAAGCAACTGGATCAGCATGGTTTTATGCAACGTCGGTCAACAGTTTCAAATTTAGTAGAAATAACACAATGCATTGCAGAAACACTGGATGATAGAGCACAACTGGACGTTATATACACAGACTTCACAAAGGCATTCGACAAGATTGATCATCATTTACTAATTAGCTGTTTGAATAGTTTTGGAATCAGTGATCCCTTGATAGCTCTAATCAAATCGTATCTCCGCAATAGACTTCATTATGTTTCATATAATGGTTACACATCTCAAAAATATGCAGTTCCATCGGGAGTCCCACAAGGCTCAAATCTAGGTCCCCTGTTGTTCTTGATGTTTATAAACAGTTTAATGAATGTTCTTAAGTGCAGGAATTTACTATTTGCTGATGATCTGAAAATTTTCATTAAGGTGACAAACTTGGATGACTGTCTTGCTCTTCAAGAAGACCTTAATAACATTACACAATGGTGTAAGGATAATTCATTATTTCTAAATATTTCCAAATGTAAAGTTTGTACGTTTAGCAGGAAAAATAAAATTATTTCATACAACTATTCAATAGATAATGAGTACCTTAGTAGATGTGACATAATAAGGGACCCAGGTGTTAATTTTGATAGTGAGTTGAACTTTATATCGCACATGACAAACATAACAGCTGAGGCAACAAGAACTTTGGGATTTATAATCCGTAATTGTAAGTCATTTACCAACTTGGATGCTCTGAAAACTTTATACTTTGCAATGGTTCGCTCAAAATTAGAATATGCCTCACTAGTGTGGAGCCCTCATTACTGTAATCATATAGACCTGTTGGAGTCGGTGCAGAGAAGATTTTTAAAGTTTTCATCACTTAAAGTGGATGGAATATATCCTCAACGGGGTATCGATCAAGCTCTACTACTGCAACGATTCAATATAGATTCATTACAGCTGAGAAGATCCTGCAGTAGTATAATATTTCTTCATAAGCTAATACACAATGAGATAGATTCAATCAATTTGTTGGACAAAATAAATTTTCTTGTGCCGAGACTTAACTCACGGAACAGCTGTATGTTTTACTCTGAGAACTCCAGAACAAATGTATTGTCCAATTCACCTATTCATATCATGTGTAATAATTTAAACTCAATATCCCATATATGTGATCTAAATACAGAGTCATCGGGTATAATAATTAACAAATTCAAACAATATAGTAAATGATAAGTTTTTATAGTTCTAAGTTCTTAGTTTTTATATTTTATATTGAAATCTGTAGTGCACATCATAGCACGTAATTTTGCATGTACTATACTACTTGCCCTGTAATTGGAGTGATCTGTTGGGCAATAAAGATTATTATTATTATTATTATTATTATTATTATTATTATTATTATTATTATTATTATTATTATTATTATTATTATTATTATTATTATTATTATTATTATTATTATTATTATTATTATTATTATTATTATTATTATTATTATTATTATTATTATTATTATTATTATTATTATTATTATATTTGATCAGATGGTATTAAAGCATAACTCCGATTTTTGAGACCGGGGTGCACATAAACATTTTTTTGAAATTGCTTTTGTTTGACGCAATTATGATAGAATCAGCACAAACCAACAATGCATCGTCTTCGTACAGCATTTTACTGTCGAGAATTTTACAAAAATTTGTCTCCTCAGTGTGGACGGGGCACGTTGTCGATCGGCCAAGTCGAATTAATAATTAGAAACTAGTTATCTGCCGTTCTGCTTAGCAGTCTCGTCATAGCTGAACGGTAAAGCGTGATTATAGAATGCAGGAGGTTCTGAGTTCGATCCCAACTGGCTAAAAAATTTTCTATCTAATTTTTATGAATATTAGTTAATGCTTGTAAGAATCCACTATTCAGAAATTAACAAAAACCATCATAACATTTCCCAGAGTCACAATGAAGCAGTTTAGTAGACCAGATCCGTGACAACATCCAAGAAAAGAATTGCCTCTTAATCCTTTCATTTTCTACACCATTGCGCTGTTAGGTCATTCGAGGCGTAGTCGTCTCTGTTTTCATTGACGTACTCCAGACAAAAATCACTAACTTCACAATAATAATTAATTTGTGCGATTAAAATATTAGGATACCATTGGATCGAAAATCTTCTAGTGAAAAAATGATACCAATCAACATAGAGCAACAAACAACAGTTAGACCTTTGATTTCATATCTAATTTAGCGCAAAACTTTACAGACCAAGCGGTATCTGTTTAATGATGAAATGTACATTTGTTTGTTCACTTATCTTATTAAGTTTTTGCTCTCCACTAATCATCAGACCTGCTATGCATTTTTCGTCTTCAGCCTAGACTCGTCAGTATAGCCGTGTGGCATATGCGTAACACAGTCAAAGGTGTGATAGCCATATCAACACTCATTTCCAAGCATCGTGCACTATGGCGCTGCCCATTGGCATCTCCAGAATTCAAAAAACCTAACACTCCTAACATGTATCTTATGATATTTACAGGTTATGTATTTTTCTCGCATGCGAGTTTCAAGGTTTATGCGAATCCTCGCGAATAGAATATTCACTAGAAGATAAACTGTGGTCGCGTGCAGCAAATTACCTGCACAGCAATACAATTCCTTCAGAGCACTTTAGATATTGGTTATCAGACTCTAAAAGTGACACCACTGCCCTTTGAGCGAATTGATTAACTGGAATTTCCTCGTTGCGCTTAGATTTTTTATCTGAGCGATTGGCCCTGTCTCGGAGTGCCGCTTTTAAATGAAATAACCGGGAAAAAACGACTATTCGTGATCGTTTCTTTCTTGACTCTTGAACTGCTATTTTTATCAGAGCGATTAACGGAGTTACATTCGTTCTGCCCTTGTTGGGTGCACTCGGTGTAAAAACGATGGCCCGTTAGCTGTCATTAATCATGCTTGATCAGTATTTACTCCGTGGGTTGTTACACTTGTGATTATATGATCGATTTATTGAGGATTGTAATCCAGTATTGTAGTTCATGGAATGGATGCAGTTTTACTTCCCACGCCAATAGATGGGTCAAGTATTGTTTTTATAGATAAACTATCACAAAGGCAGGAAGCTTATCGCTCTCCAGAAGTGCGGCGAGAAGATAGATGACCATTCTCATTGAACTTGAAACGCTCTAGACTGTAACCATCAACAAACTCCCCAACAGCTCATTACCCAACGCCGAGGTTCTCCAGGACATGTTGTTGATATTAATTTCAGAGTCTTGATGGAAGATGATTTATTTTTTTTTCTCTAATTTTTTTCTTCTAAATTGAATTCTAAGCGCATTATTTTCACATCTGCCTTTGATGCTTCTTGTTTCAAACATTTCATGACGTCTCTAAATCTTAGATTTGTGTAACCATGGGAGCAATTTATGATGTGATTACGACCTTCAGCTTCATTGTCATTCAGATACCTTCTTCTTTAGTAACTCCACATTGTAATTGGCACGTTTGTATTTTGCATCCATTGCTGTACAAAGTAATTTGAAAACTTTGTCAGCAATTTTTTTTTTCATGAAGCAATCTTTGTTCATCTAATTGATTTTCTTCATATTCTAATTCTGGGCCATCTTTTATGATTTCTAAGAAACCATCTTCAAAATCCTCAGGACTGCGAATGCAATACACATTTTTACGATTTTCTGGACCTCTACATCTCCATTATAATAGGTAACCAGACCGCACTTCTGTACTTCTACTGTCGCCAAACAGCTTGAACGAAATGAAAATATCATTCATGGATATGGACAGTTGCAAAAATCCTCTTCATAGCCGTTACTGGGAGTTGGATGAATTGTATAGAAGAGTTTTTGAATGTTCCATCCATAAAAAATTGTTTCAATTGAGTCAGAACTTCTCCTTTCGAACTTGCAAATATTGTAATTCTGTTCTCAACGCCGTCATCGGCAAGTAAAAGCTGGATCCATCAAACATTCTTAAAATGTCGTCATTGAGTTCAAAATCTGGATTTGCTGGCTCCCTTTGCAATCCTTGAACTTTAATTCTATTATTGTACAAATAGATGACATTAACTCGGAATTCAAAATTTAAATGTGCAATTCAAGAATGATCAGAGCTATTTATACGGATCATAGGTGCTTTCCCCACCACTGAGATAAAAGTTGTCGAATAGTTTCTGGGCGGATGCTAGGTACGGTGTAGGTATGAGTAAAACTGTATATTCGAAAGAGCAGTTGAAGCACCTCCTGCAGTTTCCACATAACAGCTTTTAAGAAGCAGCTTCTTAGTAGCAGTTTTAGTGTACGCATTTTGCAAGTATATGGTGTAGGGTGTACCCCTGTTTTGTGTACTTATCCATTTGGAAAAATTGTTTCAGTTGCGAATAAAAATACATACTATAAATCACAATATAATTTTGAGTATAATTAGCTCTGGAAATTCCGTACGCTTGATGAGCGTAACGTGATAACCTTTCTTTCACTTATATCTTACCTCCAAAATACCCAATAAATTACTTATATTAAGTGTTGCTTTATTTATCAGTATTCGGAAACATAAATAGGCTACAGAGCACATTTAATAAAATTATTTACTTTAGTAGCAGCCTAAACGCGAAAAGCTTTATTTTCAGGCGCCTCGCCCAATTTGAAGCACACATAATTCTTCCCATCTATCTGCTGAGCCTACTTACAATACGATACGATGAAATATAGCAAATATGATCAATTGGTACTTATTCATATTGCTAACGCAAATGACCTGACCTAAACCAAATAATTAACCGTTAAACCGCTTTTTTATTTCCACGGAGCACAAGATTCACGGCAATTTCTGCTTCAAAAAGAACATAATAATTATAAACATGAATGCTCTATTATATTGTGATCTCTATGATTATGATGGCTTGCGGTTTTTCCCATTTCTATACGTAAAATGGGCATGGGTCAGGTAATAAAAATAATCTTCAAAATTTTTGCTATTTTTATTTAAAAAAGCGTGCGCAAAGTATGTATATTTTGGAGGTGTACGCATTCTGGTTATACACAAATAGGGAATCACCGCTCAAGCACGAAGTATTAGCAGAAGTTTCTCATACCACAGCCTATCGAAAGCCCGCGTTCACAAAATCCCAGTTGCGAGAGTCGAGCTCACAACATCGTGTACCTCTAAACTGCGATAAACTTCGTAGAGTGGATTCCAGATGTTAGACAAATATTTAATCATGATCTTCCTGGTGATTGGCATGTATCCTGAATATGTTGGATTTTCATGGCTTAGGCAAAACAGAGGCGTTGTAAAACAAAATACAAAAAGCCGAAACAAAAGAATTACTCAATATTTCACGAAAATATGTAGATAGCGGCTCTTTTCATGGCAGATAAGATCAATATGAGACTGATGGCGCTAGCGGAATGTTTCTTCGCAACGTGGAACATATCCATCAACACATTTCAGATTTAGTCAGTTTTGAAACGTCTTGAATCGTATGTTTCAGAATCTTGCAAATGAAATATTAATGACAATCAAATAGATTTGATTCAGACTTTTCTTTAACTACTCACTTTGATATCAAAACGTTTTGATTGTAAGATAACGCAACTGCAATTTGTAAAAAAGTCTGGAATAGAGATTTTAGAGCTCAAAACGATATTGTTGAAAGATCATAATGACCTATATCTCGAAATATTTCATTCAGGAACATTCTGAAACATCCGATTGAATGGCTTTCCACAAGCATCATTCAAGAATCCTCATTTTAAAATGTGTTCTGAATAATAAGTTAAAAAGTATGTTTAGTATGGTTTATATATTTTCTTCTAACTGCCACTAAAAGTCTTAATTATTTATTTAAGTTACGTTGTTGTATTATGTAAAATTTCATTCATTAATTTTATTTGAAAATGGTTATGCTATTACTGTTGTTAATTTCCAAAAAGGTGCGACTTCTTTCTTGGGCTTGTTTTGTGAGTTTCCTGCGCGTTAACCTAAACTCGTCTTCAAGTGAACTTGTCAAGTCAATTGAAACATCGAGACATTCAAAATTTTATAGACAATGGAAGTCCGAAACACAGCATTTAGATTTTAATGGCTTGGGCAACAGAGGCTTTCCAAGACAAAATGCAAAAAACCGGAACGCAACAACCCCTACTTAATATTTCACAGAAATATGTAGAGCGCGGCTCTTTTCACGGCAGATACGATGAATATAAAGCTGAGAGGCGCCTAGTTAAAATTTATTTTATTACACGGCTCAAATTGGTTGATCTCATTTTCATGCAAATTTTTACGCTTTATTTGCCGCTGAGCTATAGGGATATGCGGGAACAAATTCCGTTTCACAAGCTCACAATTGCTTACTAACTAGCGCTCTGGATGAAGTTTGCATACCAGAATTGCATATCAGAAACGCAATAATGCGCCCCCGTTTCTTGAAACAGGTTATATGGAGGACGTTTCTGATTTGTCTTGAGACTTGCGAGGAATGGCAGTCGGGTGCCGAGTTGCATTACAATATGCGGAGGATTATTGAACCTTTAATCAGAGGCGACTCATCACAAGGAGTCAAACTCTATAGAAAAAATCAGAATACGTGTTCGTATACAGGGTGTTACTTAATGATAGACCGTAATTCCAAGCAGTGTTGTGCAAATTTAAATCACAAAATAATTGAAAATTATTAATTAATTTATTGTTAACAGCGCCTATTGCAACTGATAACCAATCAATTGTCAATATTTGCACTGTATTTTACTAACAATTAAAACTTATTATTGCATAAAAATCTTAGTGCCGCCTAAACAAAATAGTGGTGTCATTTATGATTGGAACATGTAGGTAACTAATAGATACATGGCTGCTATTTTTTTATTCATTTCATAATAGCTACTAATAAAATAATTATAACAGGTATGCTTTTTCACAATAACAAGTGTAAAATCTGAATTAATAAATAAAATTATTGTTTACCTTTTAGTGCGGTTTGTTAAAATTTTGATTTAAAAATTGAAAAAAGGGCTTGGCACAGACATAAAGTCATCCTTTGTCTATTATTTGCAAAAAAATCGTTCTATTATCTTGAAAAGTAAGCACTGTAAACGACATATTGTAAACCCATGCAAAACGCCTTTTTTTCTAGGAATTCTTTAAAATATAATTTTTTTATCATTTTTTTTGTCTTGAGAGTTAAATCTTGAATGTAACAAAGAGTAGTTAGAAGACTAGATTTTTTGGCCAGCATACAGCCAAGAACCTATTTCATCTTGGAAATAATATCGGTCCTCAATACGTTTTAAAATTTTCAACTAAGCTAATATCTTGAAGTTAGTGAAATATTCTGTTACATACATAGGAGTACATAGGTGCATATGTACAGGCGAAGCTAATAAAAGGGTTTTAAAATTATGTTTCTGTGCAAATCGCTGCTACTGAACAAGATCCATATATCAGTACACCGCTCTAAATCTGCTTCTGCAAGTGCTAGCGTTAGTTTATACAATGTTATATGGGAGATAAAAGGCCACCAAAATCGCTGATACTGATAGCTTGGTAAAACTTTCAAAGCACATAAACTACCTCTTTTTACCCCACTTTATTGTTTTATTTATAAATGAGGCGGTTTCATTCATTCAACCCAGTTCTAAAATGCTTTTAGTGGTCTAACACATTGTTGGATAATGAATAGATAATTGACTATATTACACAAGTACAATTAGCTTTAAGTCAGTAAAAGTTACTTTGAACGGTTCCGTTAAGTAGTTTACCTACTACAATATAAGAGCGTCAAGTCACTCAAAAATATGGGGCACTTCCCATATGTTTGTATTTTACGGAAAAATATAGTAGGCCGTGACAAAAACAATTATTTATATTTACTCCTCAATCAAATCACAGTCCGATGAAAAATTAAAAGCAAAATTTCCCGAATTATCAAAAAAAAATATGTTTTTCGCGGATCTACATTTGGAACTTCGATCAGTTCCTTTAAAAAAACGGTTGAATAAAAATGAAACCTCCACACTAAATCAATACCTTATATAAGCATTGAGTTACAACGCTTGACATAGGACTGAAAACAGTCGATTGTCTTAATTTTGACTATTGTAACTCACGTTAGATGTAAAAAAAACATAGTCAGCCATGAACTGAAAACAAGGAAGACATACACATACTACAAAAACGGGTTGTCGATTCTATTGAATCCATAGCCAACTTTGCTAGCCGCTATAACATCAGATAATTGCTACTAATTAGTAGGTGTATTGAAATTTTAATTTTCCAGGTGACTATGTAAATTGAGTTTATAGTAATTGGATGTAGAATTGCGAAGTGATAGTTCCTTAAGTTAAGAGACTGATCGATGTTTCAAATGTGGATTCGCAAAAAAACATTTTCACAACTGGTAGGTAGTTTTGCTATCGATATCTCATTGGATTGCGCTTTGGATGACATATACCTAAAAACTTCATTTTTCCGCAAAGTACAGAGAAATGGGAATTATGGCATATTTTTGAGTGGCTTTATTTCAAAAACTTTGATTTTATACATGGGGTACATTATACAAAACCTATTTACAGAGACAAAAAAAGTCAAATTATTCAAAATAACAACTGCGAGGTCATTTACGGTGAAACCGGAAACGACATTCAATTGTTTTTGAGTTTCAAATGTTTACAATTCTCAATCTTAACAACATACCAAATTTCAATTTTGATCTATAGCCATCTTCAAGTGTCACGCACGGTGGCGCTGCCCTTGTGTTATTAATATACCACCCCATTGATCTCTACAGCTAGACCGCCTGGCCTCACTGAAAAGCCCAGGCTGAAGACGAAACAGCCATGTCTATAGCAGGTCTTATCTAAAAATATACACTTAGTCCTTACTCTGTTCAGCTCTCGGTCCATGAAAGAGAAACTCTTTAAAAACTTTCAGCATAAAAGAGCGGTATCCGTATAAATGTAGGTTCCAGGATAGGCGTCGTAACGTTTTTGTAATTCGCCTAAAAAGAGGTAGTTGTTGCTGAAGATAAAATCATAACCAGCAATTCTCTCTTAATTACCAGCAATTTGTCCCCAATGGAGTCTCCTTGGCTCCAAAGGTGTAGCTAGAATTGGGACAAGGGGCAGCTTCTTGTGACTATCGACGCTATAAGTGAGAGTGGAATATTTTGATAGCGAGCATTTTTTAAAACGAGATAGTACCTTTGTAGCTGATATTTATTGTACTGGATGTGAGAAAATTCAGGAGAGTAGATTAACTCAGTACATTTATATATTCATAATGACGCAATTCTAAAAGTACGAACCTAACATCCTTTTCAGAATACATGAAACTTCAAAGTTTCACCAACAATAGCAATGCTTGGCCATGCAATGATTTTTCATTTTTCTTGAACTACATGCTTGCTCGGTACCTTGGTTACGCACCTATGATGACTGGAGATCCGTGTCGCCAACATATATCAGCTAAATTACACCACAACCATTGAGGAATTACACCGCATTACAACCTCACTTACCAGCATACCTTATCATTTTATCATCTCTCTTTTTTTTAAAAAAATTATTTTCATTTTGAGTCGCGCTACGTGATCTTCAAGAAAGTGCCTAAAAGTGCCACTCGCTTAAATCACCCGCCCTAAAGGCATTTTTCGGCAAGGAAACGACTACAAAATATGGTCTTAATAAGAGAAACTGACAAAAAGGTGGTATCTAGACCCCATTTTCAGACGGTAATAAAAAATGGGAAACAAATGAAATCTCCATCGAACTTTACCCCACCTGCTGAAGGATAAAGCTAATCGAATATCAGGAGTTTTCGTGCAAAGGACAACAGAAGAACTCCTGAGGGTGGGAACTCGCTCGAAATCTGTTGAGCAATAGCAGCCAAAGTGGAGCTTTTCCCTGTCTCCATTACAGCATTACTGATATGTGAAATATAATAATAACAAAATAAAAAACAACATAAAAGTACTATTTGTGAGACAAAATAATAACAAACCTGTGTTTGAGAATAGTTGCTGCATAACAGATTTCTCTTATTCACATCCTTAAAATGTGTTTCATGTCTTCGTTACATATTTGTTCGATTATATATTCATTTTCTTTTCAATAAAGTACCAGTCCCATTTTTTTCAAAACCCCCCTCATAAAGAAATCTGGCAATGCCTTTGGCCTGGTAAATGAAATAAATACAATATGATACAAACACAATAATCGAAACTCGAATATGCACTAACTACGGTTATGTGTAACTACCCCAACGCATCGTAGCGAAAAACAGAGTAAAATCCAAGCGGAAACACCGGGAAAACGTTTCCCATAATCCAGACGGTAAATATGTAATAGTAGCAGTGTTTCCCAGATAAGGAAAATGCCTCCTGCAACAACATTCTACTTCCAGACTAAATATTTTGCTTTTGCACACTCTATATACTACTGAGCACTGAAAACGGCCCGATTTGAAATCTTCAATTAACTTTATAAATACTCAAACCTGAAGATGGTAAAACGGCAATTGGCTTGACGCATAAACAAATTATTAGAAACAATATCTTTGAGATTATCTTTTAATTGGGGCCAAGAGAGCTACACTTCATTGAAGAATATGTGACGAGAAACTCATATCGATAGAAGCTAGTGGAAACAATAATACAGACCAAAAAACCAATTCAAGAAAAACCCAGGCATTTACTTATTTTTCTATGCATTCAAGGAATATCTGATGCAAGCTACAAATTAGGACAGCAGTATCTTAACAAAAACCAAACTCAAGAATGAACATCATAAAACCAAGAACTGCATCCAGCAAATACCGTGAGAATGCGGCAAAATACACGTTGGAGGAACAAAATGACACCTAGAAGTAAGAATTAAGGAACACCGACTGAACACATAGCGAGCAGGAGCAGAGAGAAAAATAGCTGACCACGCATGGACAAAATACCATTAAATAATGTGAGCCTGCGCTGAGGTCATAGACAATTAACCGCACTAGTATCGACATAAATTCAGGGAAGCAACTTTTATCGCTGAGATCGACCACGTTTATAGCAAGCCTAGCGTAGGAATAAAACACATATGGGAGCCACTCATAACGAAAATTAATACATTACGTCTCAATCGAACGAACTGGAATACGAACCTGACATGAAATGACCACCGAACAGCCACGACAACAAAAAAACAACTTCTGGCCCAATCAGAACTAGCCATACAAACGACACGCCAGAGAAATATAAAACGCTGTGAAGGGTCATGTTCTCCAGTTCACCTGAAGCCGATTGAAGGTAGTAAATATATCGAAAATTATGGAGACAATTGTAGTTTAAAACCCAAAATTAGAGCGTCTACAATCTACATATTACGCCTGTGTTTCACCGTCAATTAAATGTATACCAGAAAGCATATTAATGACATCATATATACACTATATGCTCAATAATATAATTTGACGTTGAACGGTTGCATCACAACAAAATGTAATTTTGTGCTTCCAACATAAATGCTGCATGGGTAGAAATTGACAGTTCCAAACTGATTCTCGTGAGATTTATGTTGAGCAATATGCACAGATTCAGTTTAGTTGCTGCGAAGCTAGTCATATGTAACTTCATTAGTTTGTTCCAACAGTGCTGGAATAAGTTCGGAACCAGTCCGGAGCATGCGCAAATCGAAAGCGGCATTCCATCAAAAGTAGAATTGATATAGTAATTGCAAAAAATAGGAGGAAAAGTTTGTCGCCAGTGGGGATCGAACCCCCAACCTCCTGCATTCTAGACAGGCGCCTTTACGGTTGGGCCATGACGAACTCGTCAGGCAGAACGGCAACTACGCTATGGAAGGCCAGTTGTCTAAGCAAAGATCGAGCTATACAGGTTACACAGGGGGATGTACCGTCCATATCGTATTTGCCGTTCTGTCTGACTAGTTCGCCATGGCCTAACAGTTAGGCGCTTGCCTAGAATGCTGGAGATTGTGGGTATGATCCCCACTGGCGACAAATTTCTCTTCCTGATTTTTATAATTATAATTAGTTGTCCATTTACGGATTGCAGTGTATTCCGAAGAAAAAAAATCAGTAATAACATTAGAATTAGTTTCGCATTTCGCAATTCCAAGATCGGTCTTACGAAACAGATTAGATGGGTAAATGACGGTAAAAAAAGTTCTTGATTTTGACTGAGAAGCAAAGTACATATGGTATCAAAACAAAATAATGTATTTCAGTTTAGTATTTCTGGTTATGTTACCAATCCTCTTCCACCAAAGTCCTGTATAGTTGAAATTAGTGATTTAAGGTTGGAGGATGGCGATTTCTAGTTAGCATCGGAACCCAGTGATGAGTCATAAAACTTTTGGGCACTTAATGAATCGAAAATAAAGATCAGTTAAGTTTATGCATAAGTTTTCAGTTAAAAAATAATAAAAAACCTTGGGCAATATTAGATCTCACACCACTAGAACACCTTAAGAGAGGACTCTACCTAGAATAAAAGGAAATGGAATGATTTTTTGTGAGTGATAAAGAAAGGTTGGTTCTATGTTCGTGTGAAGCTCTTTTTGAATTCTTAGATAAATTATTTTAGATATTGTCACACGAATATTGACATTTTTGGACTCATTTTGGATGACTTTTAAACCTTTTGGTAACCAAAGTAATCAAAATATCGAGATAAATGCTTCGCACGGACATAGAATCATCCTTTATTTATTTGCATAAAAAATATTTTCAATACGATCAGAATGAAGCGCTTCAAACGGAATATTGTGGCACCGTACACGAACATATTTTTACCGCTGATACGAGCGCCCTTGAGACAATATCTAGAACTGTGTATCAAAAATTGAAAAAAGGGATTTGCATAAGTACAGAAACAACTTTTCTCTATTATTTTCAAAAAAAATAGCTATTGAAAAAATTAGTATCCTCTTAACGATCTCCGTCAAAATGTCTTCAAGACACGAGTATTAATTTCATGCTTTAAGTGATTCTATTCTTCAAGCTATTTCATTCTCTTAATACATTCCATGATTTGAGATAATTCAAGAGTAATTTAGGATAAATACGTACAACCAGATGAAACATTTATAAGAGAGTATCAATAAAAATTGAGTTTAAAAGATCAGTCTGTTCAATTACTACGATGAAATCAGGGTTTCGCATATATTTTTGAACCTCTAACGTTTCCATGAAGTTTAAGTCACGTATTTAATTACGATCAGGAAGCACGCTTACTCTACTTTCGTTGCGTAACTTATGATTAGTAGTAAACTTTTCAGTGTTTTTGAACGCACTTATATCATGATATATGCTCTCTGTATTTTGTTGTAAATGTACTATCTGTTTGACCTAAATAAACAACATTAGAAAAGGCACACGAAATAAATGAGAATAATAAATTTTGAAAACCTAAAATCTGGAATCAGAATTTTTCCACGATTAGGTACACCACTTTTCCGCGCATTGGCGTGGGAAGTTAAATCAAGACAAACAATAGAAAAATCTACGAATCATGCCACTAAAAAGCTATCAAAGATTATTTATGGTAGATCGTGATGACAGGCCGCTTAATCTAATTGAAATTGCGGCCTGGGCGCAACGTTAAATTCCACTTTGAGCGAATTCCATTCAATTAATAACCTCGAGACGCCACACCGGAGGCAAAGTCGGTGTCGTGAAGGCGGCAAAAGTCGCTGCCTCCAACTCAGGGGCGCCCACGTCGCGACGGACAGGACACAGGCAAGTACGTGGCACAAACGGAATCGGATGTCTGATAGCAGTTTAGGAATATATGTTGCTTGAAACTTGTAGACAAGGTGGATTTTTCAAAAGTTTCATTTCGGACTTCCATTGTCTATAAAATTTGTTGATTATCACGACATTTCAATTGATATGCTATCTTCAATCGTCTTCAAGTGAACTGGCGAGCACGTTCCTCTCATGCCTATTTATACCCCGTCGTTAAACATTTGTTAGAATAAATTTAAAGGTTTCCCATATGATAATTACGTTATTTATGCTTTTGTGAGAGCAAAAGCATTTCTGATCAACCATGTTATTATTGAAAATTTATAAAAAGAGTAATAATTGTATTTTCCATCTATTTAAGTTGCAGTCACATTTAAAAATTTTATATTGTACAAGAGGTATCAATTTTTCATCGTAAAATAAGATTCTGCAATAAAAAATATATGTTCCCATTAGAAAAATGGTTGACCTTGAAAAGGACCTTGAAGACGCTGTCAAGGTCGAAAGTAAACGCATCATTAACTCTCGCCCAACAACTTTCATCAGAATGTTTTCATCTAAAAACTCGCGCTATACAGCTGTATCAAGTTAATTGGACCACCACAATCAGTATTCTGTCCATAACCTTAAGCTGTCAAACCTATTAATTTTTCAGCTAGCGACAGTATTTATTCATTGACTTCACTTTATTGTTCTCGTAATAGAAAGAACGTAATTCCTTGTCTCTTTGTTTCCGTTAGAGCGCAAATAGTACGAGTATGGAGCGATGTTATCGACAGCTTTCTCCACTTGTCGATATTCCATTTTTATATTTACAAGTGGTGGACAAGCATTCGCTGAGTAAAAAGGGCATAACATAGATTAACGCTATACTTCTCACGCAATGATATCAGTTTCACAGACGTCAATACAAATGTTGGAAAACATTGAATTTTGATAATCCTAAAATATTCAAGGTTCCCAAAATTCCATAATCCTTCATATTCCAAAAACATGCTTCAACTTGATCAATAGTTACAAAATCCGACAAAATTGAGTCGTTTGACACTTGACTCCATTTTTTAACGAGCTATAATACAATTAAATAATCATTTATAATTCTTGTTCAACTAAAATGCTGTAATCTGCAGGGGTAGTTCCTATAACAAGTGCACTTTACAATGAACGACTTGTCATCACAGGCAGGAATCCACCATTGATAACGTCTTACTGCCACCGCCGCAGTTCAAACTAGACATGGATCTGAGTCATTATTTCTAAAAATAAATATAAATTCGCTGAATATGTATCTACTATTTTATAAGTTAGATTAATCGTCAAAATCTTTGTTCACAGCTATTTGAGGAATATCTCAGTTTTGGAGGCATATGTGTGAACTATTGTTTATGTCTAACAAGTACAAAGAGATACTAGGGTCTACGGTTTATTGATGCTTTTACCAAAAGCCAAAAATCTTCATAATTCTTTTTTGAAAACTATAAAGCTTATTTGAACTTGCCATAGTAGTTATTGCATTAAGGAAGTATTTGGCGAGTTATGGAAGGGCCAAGGAATATAGGACCAAATACAAATAGACCGACAGAAAGACCAACGGAGATGAGTGAAATGCTTTTTCGTCACATGGATCTCATGTAGATAATTAAAACCACATTTTCATTTCGCGAGCTTCATTGAAAAGTTGTTTTCCTCGGCAGCGTTTTTGAGTAAAACTGGGAAAATAATGAAAAATAACAAAGTATCTTTTTGTTTAGTTGCGCTGTTAGTTTTTGAAAGCAAAAATATATGCTCAATAAATTTAACTATTCAATGCGAAACTAAACGAGAAATATGTATTCCATTTAGTACTGACCCAAAGCACTGCGTGTACTTCTTCTTAAAATTTTAAGATTATCTAGGATTTATTTATCATTACTGTTCTGGTATGGATATAGATACAGACACTTGTAGCTTAATAGTTACAGCCACGGTCCCAAATTTTTATAAGTAAATAAATGATTAAATATTTATCACATCCAAGTGACATATTATATTCCTAAATTTTCAGCACAAACTTTTTATCATTTAAGTAAGATTAAGCAAATTTAATAATTATACCTCTAAATCCTAATGCATATAATTTGTTTTCTATTCAAAAGCCTTAGAAAGGTAAAAAAAAATTGGTCGTCTCGTCCCATGAAATCATGCGTACACATAATTAGGAAGACTTACGAACCTTCCAAGTCTCAAAAGTCCGCCCAGTCTGTTCAATTTCTGATCACCAGAGCACAATCACAGCAACACAAGTCCACAATCCAGAAACAACGGAAAAAGTTACACGAAACTTCTGCCGGCGCGCGAACCGTTGAAAACGGGCGCGAGCGCGGGAAGTAGGTTGGCCAAAAGCGAAAGCCCGGAATAGAGCGAAGCGCGCCTGACAACCGACGCGGCGTGACTGGTCCCGACGAGCGCCGCGACGTCGGCGGCTCCGGAGTTCCAATCATCTTCAAAGGGCATGTCGCAGGCGTGAACCGACCAACCTGGACGTCTGTCGGGTGCACCGATACACTGCATCCATAATAAAGGTTAGCAGGTCTTGAGCCCAGTGATGGCACGAGGGCTGTTCTGTTTCAGCCCATCTAGTAGGCGATGATATGTTTGCAACAAATTTCAAATCTACTTCTGTATTCTGCATTCGAGGAAATATCTTCATTGGGCCCATTGTACATCCTCCCCAGGAGTTGCTCAAAACTGGGTGTTCAGTTACCCTAAACTGTGGCGCAGCCAGCATCCCTTACCCAGGCCATAGAGAGCCAGAACTCCCCCAGAATGGATTCTCGGATTTATAGGATATTTGAGCAATCACACAACAGATGATTAACTGTCTCATCTTCATGTTCACAACTCCTGCATAGGGGTGTTTGACTCAGCCTCATGTGGAAGAGGTGTTTCATTAGCTCACCGTGTGCTATTGAAATACCCATGGCAAAGGGCAGTTATCTAGACATAAACAGATAGCATTCCGCTACTTCTTCATGAAGGCATGAGTGGCGTTCTCTAGCGAATAGACAGCCAGAGATGTCATCCAATATATTTTCAAAAACTGAGTCGGTGTTTCCTTTCAGAAAGGTTTTAATATCACTAACGGGTAGAATACAGCGTGGCTCAGTTCCAAGGACTCTGGTCCCTTAAACAATTGAATAAAGATGAACTAAGATCGGAGAAAGTAATCTGAAAAATGGCTTTGGCGGATGCAAAAGCACATTGACTATGAACGAGAATACTTATAATAATATGTTTCATTTTACTCAAGCAGGTACAAACACTACATAGTTTTACTATGCCTACTATAACATATTATTTGTTACCTATCAGAAAGACACGTCAGGCAGACACGACATCTAAAAAAATCTAAGGCAAACAACAGGCTTCAAGGTTAAGACCCTTGTCCTTATTCATAATATTGTTTATTCTCTTTGGTATCTCTAGGCTTTCGTAAGCATCCAGCTTCGTAAAATTTACGAACTAATTTAACATGGCTTAAATATATCTTATATTCACTATTACGCACAAAATAGAAAAGTCTAGTGTAGCTGAACACATTTTCAATAGTGCCCAATTTTCAGTACTCTAAAAAGTAAGTAAAGTACTCATTTGCATCGAGTACTTTTCTTATAAATACTCATACTTGAGCACATTTTAAAGTTACTCATTATGAGTACATTAATACGGTACTATGCCCATCTCTGATTATACACTATACTATTCTTTATTATATCCTGCTGGGTGGTCATTCCTCGTGCAAACCCTAGAGATAACAATCCCTAGGGATGAGCGCTGACTACGAAGTTTCCAGCAGCTCGTTCATAATACGTACTCCAGGCCGGTCCCACCCTTTACGCCAACTTAATCGCCTAACTCGAGAATAATTTTATGATTACACTGAAACTGTGCAACGTATTATACAGCAATTATTGCTATATACAACAATTAAGCTGGCGCGTTGCTGGACGCTCTAGTTTCAGAGTAAACATTACGCCAGTATCTGCCAGCTCCCGTTTGAGTAATAATGGGTAAGCGAAATCAACAACATGCAAGCGTGGATGATTACACGGACAATTATTATAATAGATTATTCTTAAAATATACAGTACTGACAGAATCTCCTTTAGCATGCAGAATCAATGTGTAAGAAAAAGACAGAAAATGAAATACAAATGTTAGAATGAGTGCGCGAAACTCCCAACGCGTGGCAACGCTGCCCTTCCGCAGGCTTGCGTTATAGTCTAGTAAAATTAGAATTTAAAACGATCAACATTTTTACGCAAGGGTACGGAATTTCATTCAATAAAACTTTCTTCCAGTGCATATATAGTAAACAGTCAAATCTGCAGTCCCTTTAAATCTAAATCGAAACGCGTCACTGGAAGAAAAATAGTTTTATTTATGTAACTTTTTGTTGAATACATAATTTTTTTAGTATATGCTCTCCACTATGCATCAGACCTGCTATAGACATCCATGTCTCGTCTTTGTCCTACACTCGTCAGTATAGCCTGGTCTAGCTGTAAAGAGCAATCGGGTGGTATATACGTAACCCATTCAAGGCTTACGTATATCCCACAGCTAGACTGCCAGGCTGTACTGACCAGTCTAGGCTGAAGACGAATCATTCATGTCTATAGCAGGTCAGATGCATAGTGGAGAGCATACACTTTATATCAGTTGTCAGCTTCTGATGTGAATGAGCCGAGATAACTGTACATCGTAAAAGTATTCACGAAGAACAAGGGATGTCGATGTAAATCAGTTCACCCTTGTTAACAGATGTCGTAAGCTGCCAATGGGCGTCCCCATAGAGGGCGTCACTTGGAGATGAGTTGACACAATTTTTTTATCTGAACGATGAAATAGTTGCACCGATTGAGAGCATCTACAATCTGTAAGGATGAGTGAAGCTAATGATTAATATTTACCAAACTATGATCCCTCAAACGAGTCTTCATTCATATCATATCGCGATGCCACCAATATCCTTATAGATATTTAATTTAGAAAATGTATAAAAAAATAGTGAGAACGATAATGTTTTGAAAGTTGATGTACAATATCCTCAAAGCTAACATGATTCACATAGTGATCTGACATTTTTAGTGGAAGGTATCGTCCTACCAAAGGCTAAAAAAAAAATCTCAAATCAATACCCCGGTACCCCAATACATATTTGTATGATAAAAAAGTGTATTGAACATTATTTATCGGGCCCCTCAACAAGCTATAGATTAGAATTAACGAAAATTCACATTACTTGCAGTTGCATCATTATTGAACATTGTGATCGTATTTTGGTGATCCAAAATTTTCAAAAACCTAATAATTTTTAGAATTATTGAATTTATAAGATTTAGTCTTTTGTTCAGGATCGGTATGTCAAATGTCAAAATATACCCACCTGTATAATACAGGACAGAAAGTGGGGGGACAGGGCCTCTAGGAGGGGGCTGTGCGAGAGATTCTATCAAAAGTTTCACGCTGGTATGTATCAGTTTTTTCAGACGTTCAATATTATTAGCTTTTTTGATCTTCAGGTTTCCAACAGGACCCCAAATTTCAACCCAGATTTTCTCTCGAAGGCCCGACCTGTATATGCACGAAACTCACTGAGTAAATTTAGTATATTCGATCCCTGATCATGAAAGCTGTGTATTAATAATGAATGCTAAGGTAGATAAATTGTTGGTTAACCCCCTAAGTAGCTGACGTCATCCATGGGGAGTCCACTAATCCCCAAATATACGCCAAGGCTTACCCTCAAAAACTAATAAGTAGATCTGCAGGTCGACCTTCATTACGATGAGTGGGGATTAATGCATTCCCAAGCGACTCCTTCTGTCTGTCGCTTCGATACTTTGCAGGGGCATCGACGTGGTTCTTAGCGTTTATTCTGTAATACTACAGGGCAGGGGCAGCTTGTTATGATAGTCCAGGAGCCAGTGCCATTTTTCGGTACTAATTTTCGTACACACATAAACAGAAATTCACAATTCAAGGATTGCGATATCCTTGTAAAGATATATTCACTACAAGAAGACAATTTACTTGCTGAGAAAAATATGGTTTATTTAAACCAAGGAAAGTATATTTTCGGTAAGCTAAGATTTCAATGTTCTTCTAACAATGAATCCATATGTTTTGAGTAAGGTTATCATATTTTCCAACGGAACCCCGTTTACTTTGAACAAGAATATCTTGGGAACTGTGAAACCTTCATCAAGATACTTTTGGTTCAAAAATATGCGCTGCTTTGCAAATCATATTCGCTCCTAGTAATTCATCAATTTCAAATCGTCATTTTCGTCAATGGAATTTCCACGATACGCGTCTCCTGTTTCATGTTTGTTTCCGTGCTTATTATTTTCCTTTGGTCTGTTGTTGTTTATCTGTACAATACTTTTCAAGTTTGAATTATAAAAAATACTATATGACGCAGAGAGAGTAAGCAAGAAGTCACAATCGTAAAGCTTGGGCACCTTTTTGGTAATTCTTTTTAAGGTTAAGGAACCAATATTGGCTTTGGTAAAACCTCATCAAAATTACCGAATGCTTATATTAATACACTTAGATTCTTCCACCAAGGAAAATAACATTTTATTTTGATATTCTTAATTCCAAGACCTTCCAAGGTCTGTATTGAAAATATTTCTCTAGTCAACCCTTTATGATTAAAAATATAGCATTCTTACTTTAAGATTATTATAGCTTTGCGCATATAGGAAGACATGGTATACTTTATTTCTTAGTCTAATAATTAATGTGTCTAAAACAAAAAAATATTTATTACGTTACGTTACGGAAACGCTGAGATCAACATTGACCTAAACAAAGAAAAGCTAGAATTACGTAAAAAGTACATCATGGATGCCAATTGGTGGCTGAAAGGTTTATTTGACATATTTGCAGTAAATCGACTACGGCGCATATTGAGTGGCTGGCAAGAAAAATATATATTCTGAAGGGAATCGGATTGTATCCAGCGAAATCTTTAACCAGTTTCGGATTCAGGTAATTTGTAATCGACCTCGTAGAATGAACCTCTCACCATAACAGATTTTGAAATTGTAATATGCAAAATCAATTTGTGTCTGTGAGAAATCACGTTTCGAATAAATAAGTACGTTTGTCATTCAGTTTAATAAGACTAGGAGAAACTGATCATCTGTTTGAGATGCAAACAGTTTTCGTCACTTGTCAGAAGTCTTCCTTCTAGATCTAGGTCCTCCCTGGCCTTCTAATAGTATGAATTGATCAACTGCAATATCATCAGATCGTGGTTCGAAGTATTCAGTTGATTTTCGTACAATTGCCTGAGGGTCGCCAGAATGTTCATAACCTGAATTATCATTTGTTACTGGTTCATGACATCTGAATCACTAGAGCTGTCTTTGATCAATCTGACTCCAACAAATGAATTTGATCATAAACTCGTCATCTATTAACGAAAATGACTAAATTTTAGTATATGGCGACAGGTATACTGTCGAGTCTAGGCTAAAGACGAAACATGCATGTCTATAGCAGGTCTGATGCATAGTGGAGAGCATGCACTTTAGAGGTATGCACTGTAAATTTGAATTCATGAGAATGGTACTTAGACCGAAATATCACTCCGGTTATCAATCTTAGATCTAATGACGGTATATGTATCATATTGTTTCTACTTTTTCTGCTTTTTCAAAAGTATAGACGTTTACGTCGTGTACACAAATTTCGAATTAGTTTCAATTGATAAATAATTATAGCACTGGGACAAAAAAATATTGAACAGATTTCCACTACTGCACGGTCCGTACCTGCTTGTGATATTGGAATCCTAACAGCAAAGCAAGATGAGCCTCGAATCTAAGAGGTTTAGACGTGTTTTCGTTTATAGGAAACTGAATTTAAAAATTTCACTATAGACGGGTCACATTGCTTTAAAATAAACCGGAATGGCGAAATGAATTGTAATACTGTTATCGCCTAAATAGACCTTTTCATCCTCAGTTACGATTCAATAAGAAACATCTTTTTTTGTCTAGCAATTAAGATTTTGCACGTGTTTCGAAATTGCTCCATCTGCCCATCGCTCAATTCATTTGTCGCGTTTTTAAACCTTTCCCATGCATAAAAATGACTGCTCTTGAGTAACACTTAATTAATCAGCAAGTTTTTTTACGATTACGTATCTTCCTGATTAGAAAAGCGTGGTCCTGTACCGATTTTGTCACCAAGGCCAAAATTGCCATCTTTGAACAGACGAGACTAATATCTGCACGTTGTTTCCGATGAAGCACTTACACTGTTATTCTCTACAAGCATTCGGCAGCCGACTATGGAAGCATAAAAGTAGAACTTCCCGCATCTGCTCTTTTCCTGGCACAAAATTAGACATGACGAGGTACACTGGTTAATGTTGACAAACAGGATAATTATAAAAAAGGTTGACATGTTCATAGTAGCTTGATAGGCTCACTAACGCAATCTATGAACATCCAGCGGATTTCAGCTTATACACCAGATATATTCACCCCACCTCCTCCCCGGAAATTGTTTTTACTACGCCACTGTCCACAGGCTCCCAGAGCTTCAGATGCTGCTATGGGACCCTGCTCCCGTATATGACTAATTACCTTCAGGCTCCATAGTACACATTACAGCGAGACATTAATCATCAAAGTTGTTAGATTGACTGGAAAATCATCAACTGGATAATACACAATAATAATATCTAAAGACGAGATTAATCGATTTCAAATTACGCTTTTAGTTCAATGTTCTGGTAATCCAGTCAAAGACCAATTGCTTCAACGGTGGTACCAAGGAATTAGCTGCCTGATAGGTTAACTTCGGTTGGATGAGTATGTATGTATGTATGTATCTATGGATGGATTGAGCCGGTTGGGGTTTATTTTGCGCAATTCTGCTGAACTATCTGTGTCTTCAGTACGAATTCTTTATATTTCCTTAGTAAAGTCATTGCTCAATTATGCATCTCCTGTGTGGTCTCCGTTTTACCAGTTGCATATTGACAGGATTTAAACTATACAGAATAAGTTTCTGAGATACTGTGGGTATAGGTTTAATATTTCTAGAGAACGGTGGACATATGATATGAGGGCAATGTGCAATGTAAGGAGTTTGGAAGGTGATCGAAAGTTTTCTGATTTATGCACATTATTTAAACTGATTTCAGGTGACTTACACTGTCCTGATCTTTTGAGCAGCATCAATTTCCGAATTCCAAGCCGAAACACTAGAAATAATGTTCTTTTCCATATCCCTTACCATCATACAAACTATATGTATAATAGTCCTTTGAGCCGTTTTTTCAGACTGGCAAATCGTGTTGGTTGTGACTTCACTGGCATTTCTCTCTCTCAATTCAAGTCTCAATGTCAAAGATTAGTTTAAATTAGGTTAAGTTCAATTATCGTTTTCAAATATTAATATTTTTTGTAACTAATATTATTTAAAATTAATTATTGTTAATGATCATGGCTTTATAGAATTTTATTTTTGAAATTTGATATAATTACATAGTATTTGTCTTTTTATATATTTTGTTAATAACTTTTGTATAAAAAGGGGTGATCCCGTTAAATAAATAAATAGAAATAAAATAAAATATATATTTTTTGTTCATAATTTTTATAGAACTCATACAGCCTTTGCCCTTATATGGATATTACCATATTCATTTACCTTGTATTTTGTTCTCCTTATATATTTAGAGTAAATAAATATTATATTGTTACTACTATTATAAATAGAATTGATTTGATGATTAATCTTACGTCAATTGCTTATTTGCTACTGCAAGATCGAAGCTAAAATACAAACTCGCATTTTGAAATTGCCCTATTGCACGATTCGAATGATACACCTTCTGATTGTCGATCAGACGCTCGAGCCTACTGAGTTAAGCAGGCAATCCGCTTACTTGACCTAAATAATCTGAGGTGCACTCATGGTCTCCAGCATTCAATACCTGCTCCTAATCCAATTTGTAATAATGTTAGAGGCGAGAATAGTTTACTGCAGGTTCCCAGACCAATAGGAATCTACAAGGACCATGCACACAACCAAATTGAGGAATATGTAGGTAGTACCGTACTGGATGCAAGAAAAGACCAGCAGAATTTCGAGATTGACCTTGAAATACTGTAGATTGTAACCATCGGGGAACAAACTTCCCGGTAGCTCATTCCACAACTGTAAACTCGGTCTGGTGAGGATACACAAGGTGTGCTCCTCTAGTATTTTCTGTACCGGCGACTCTTGGTGTTATTATGCAAGACAGCTCTGTCAAAGATTCGTTATGATAATACCTATCGAACAGAAACAGATCAGCCAGCTTTCTTCGATGTTTTAGACTGTGGAGGTACTTTGTGACGTCAGATGCATCCATAAGACGTATTGTTCGTTTCTGGATTGTGTCCAGCTGATCCGGAGAATACAATTTCCTATTAGGTAGAGTCCAAGCTGTTAGGACCATTTAACTTCGTGAGATGCAATACGCTGATGCCACTCTGCGCAACACTTGGAGATGAATGTTAGTAAGATTTTATGCTTTAGATCGATTTGCATTCCAGCGGTCAAATTTTAATACAATCTGACCAGTTACCTCACAGCGTCCGGTGCGCTGGAATTACATTGAAGTCAGACACTGACGACGATTCGCCATTCATTACGCGCCATATCTATTTGCTTCAACAGACTCAACGTCGTTTACGAAAGGTCTCAAATATCCGAATTCCGAGTATATTTGCACCACGATGGGAAACTTGGATGAGTCGACCTACTGCTTAATTTATCGATCGACGAATTTCTAAGGAGTATTCTGGTAAGGATTTCCTTTGCGATTGGAATTCCTTGTCTAGTTTTAGCTGCGGGTTCACGGGCGCATATAGGGAGGAAGACAAGGGGGTATATGCCCCTGGCTTTGACCGGATGATCAGTAATATTCTTGAAAGAGTACTCGTTTTTTATGCAAAAAAACGTACCTCGATTCATTTGGTGAGAGATTTTCGGGAAAAAATAAGCTCCATATATGCTTGTACTGGTTGCATCCTAAGCATTTATTGAAACAGTTGAAATCAAACTATGCTGGATGATTATTAGATAGATAAAATATGAAAACTATAAGAAGCAGAAATTATCACTTTTAAGTATAACAGTGTGTCAAGCAAATCGAAATAATTGTTGGTTTGGTTCAATATTAAGCAAATATGTTTTATCTCATTCATAAATACAAAGCACCTCCCAGAAATACCTTAAAATTCAAGAGACTGTTAGTTCGATCCCCACTAGTGACAAATGTTTGTTAAAATTTTCCAAGTTATTTTTATCAAGTGTCCGGTTTTGGATTTCGATTAAATTATCTTTTATATTGTTGAAACGACTGTGACACGTAATATATTGGACAAGGCCTTTAATTACACCTTTCTCCCCAGCACGTTACCCAAATCCTCCGGTACAAAGATGGATGTGTACACAGACATTAATTTGATGAAAATAGCAGGGAAGAAATGGGCGAGACAGTCGTCGGACGCGATGTCCTTAGATAAACTTCAATAAAGGGGGGTGCATATTTTAGCGAGGGGTGGATTATGCGTGGCCTTTTGTGTTTTAGCTGAGGATCAGCCTCGTCAAAAGGATCCGCTCTGGATAGGCTTGTTATTTACTTTAATGGAAATGCATTCAATTGAAATTGGAATAAATTGTGGCGAATTATTCTTTGGCAATGGGGCGACCCGTTTTCTATTGCGCACCGTTATGACTCAGTTTCTTTTGTGTCTAGGTTCTGGCTGATAGTATTGCAATTGTTCTGCAACAGGTGCCCATAAACGGGTGTTTAGTGCCTTATAAAGGGGTGTCTGAATGGGTATTCTACATTAACTACCAGCTGAAATAATCACATTCTTTTTTACGAGCTAATAATATGCGTAACCATATTAATTGACAATCGCTCAAAGTCCCTCGTCTTCTCCCTAACTACATACTTGTTGACAGCCTACCATTTTACTTAACTGGTTTGGTTCCTCAAGGTGATGACGTTACTATTTATCGCCTTTGCTTAATGCTGTCACGCTCCTTAAGCGCTGCGAGAGGATAAATGTCTATTCACATTCAAATTAGAACACTGTAGATTGCAACCATCGGGGAACAAATTCCTCGATAGCTCATTTCACAACGCCGAGGTTGTCCAAAAGAGCGACTTTTGGAAGAGGCTCTTTCGAGGTGTTTGAAACTTGGCACAAGGAGCGATCTCTAGATAACGACAGTTTTCAAAATAAAATTTAAAAATATAGTTGCATGAGCAAAATAATAACTGTTGTAAGTAAATTATGGAGAGTAAGGGAAAACCGGATCGCAGTTTAAACGGTTCATCATAATCGTTCAATATGTTTGCAATCCATGTAGATAAAACATCTTACGCACACAAATACACTTCAAATACAGTAAAACATATGTTTTATATTCAATATAAACGTTCGACACTAAAAAGCATTCAATAAATTTTGGTTACACGTTTTTAAATTATCGAAAGTAAAAATAAAATAAGGTTATGTTAATGAAGACCGCAAAATAGACTTTTTGAATGGAAATGTGACAATTGTCTCTTGACGTGTAAACAATGAGATATTTATGAAGGACTGGCTTCGTCTATCGTTTAAAATATGTCTGCTTGCTCCACTTCAGATCAAAAATACCACTGGAATGACACGCCAATGGCCTGAGAACAGTCTCGAACGATGAAACCAGTTCTTTGTGCTCTGATCCTATTGTAATTAGAATATCAAAAGACGACGTCATTATATTTTGTTTTGGATGATACAGGAGAACAAACGTAAGACCCTATTATTATTCATTCTATAGTTATCAGATCTGATAGCTCAGTAACCTGTTAGAGGGAAAATAAGGTTGTAATTCAATCTGCCTTCAAGTTTTTATTCATCATCAAACTATTCTTAAGAGGTTTAAATTCCTTTATAATTGCAGCATTTTCCAAGTATTGCGACAAGTGCCCATAAACGCCTTTAGAAAGTCAATTTTTCCTGACAACTTATTGTGATGCATATTTTTAAGTATTTTAATGAGCTCTGATAACTTAAAAACTGAGAATATGGTATTTAATGATGCGCATGTAGTAGTGTACATTATAAACAGAAGATTAACAGTGTTATTGCAATATCTGACCTATGCACTTTTTCCCGTTTTTCACTTTGGGGTGCATCATTCCAAATAATTCGATAATATTGTTTTCCCTAAGCAAGTAGTTGACGATTCTTGTTCGATGAGGGCGAGCATTGTCGTCAACTAAAACAAATTCGACTTCAAAATTCTCTGCAAAGAGTAAAACAATATCTCTCAAACATTTCTCGAGAGAGGAGAAGTTAGCATAGGCTAATACACTTTATAAAAAAACTTTATAAAAATTGGTGTAGAACGTTTTTTTGTCAGAAACCATAGTAGATATTCCAGAAATCCCAAAAACGTCCCTAGTTATGGTCAATATCTCTGAAACGGTATGTCCAAAAAATATCTCCGTGGCCTTCCTACAAAATGGGGAACCAGCGATTTTTTTTTTCAAAATGCATGACTTTGTGTTTCATCCTGTTTTAAAGCCCCGCGCTCAAAATTTGAGAAGTCGTTATGATTGATTCAATGAACCATGAAAAGACCTTACGAGATCTGGCCTCGGTTTTTTTATTCGGTCAGTATTCTAGGAATAACAAAGTATCAAAGTTGGCTGAAACATTTGTTTGATCAAATGATTTTTACGCGGAATCAAAACATGTGTTATTACGACGTTTCAGTTTATTCAATATACATCACCACGCGTGCATGTAGACGTTACCATTCACGAGGAATCAAAGCTGACGAAGTCCGGCTCTTTTGAGTTCCGTTCAACTCAAACAGAAATTAAACCAAAAGGTTTGGTTGTTTTACTTCTTGTGTAAATGCCAGGAAGACCATTCAGCTTTTACAAGGTATACAACGGACGTTTGCAGTTTGTAGTTTCCATCCTACGATTGAAGTGCACTCGATACCTTTCAGATATGATGAAACTGTAGCGCTACCTCCGACTATTTATTGCCACTCCACTTCAAAAAGCTTCGCCTGTGTCATTCAGAATAATTATTTGAAGCGTGTAATGGATTCGGGGATATTAAAGTTAAATATCCATTGATTATATAGTAACTGGAAAGGATGCAGGCAATGAAGAACAACAAATCTTCGAGATTAGAAAAAAAATGGTGGTTGTTCAAATTTTGAATGCAGTTCTGTGTTAGTGGTGTGAAAAGTATGTAAAAACAGTTTTTTACTTTCCACGCCAATTGGCGAGGGAGTATTGTTAGCGCGAGAATGTTCGAATTCGAGATATTGTCACATCATATACATGAAGAAAAATCATGTCACTCACTTCCGTCGGCCTGTCTGTCTTCACCATTTTTCACAAGCTTTTATTTAACTTGCAATGTATGTATGTATGTATCTATGTAACTATATTTGTTCGGTGGAATCTTGCAACTCACTTTTGAAGCAGATATCTTTAACCGATTGAGCTCAAATTTTGTATACACGTTCAGTTTTGATGACAATACCTGATTAGCTGTGCGATGTCATTCTAAAGCCAACATGGCGGAACACCCAAGATGGCGGACTAGATATTTTTATGCACTCTTATGATATGGGTAGCAAATAAAAGGGCTAGCTGAGAATAACTCGGAACATAAAGTGACGTCACTCTAAATCCAATATGGCGGACTTCTAAAGGTGGCGGACTAAGTTGTTTATGCATGCTACAATATGGGTATCCAATGAAAGGGCTTGCTGAGAATTGCAAAAAAAGATGTTGATCATAATCCGTCGGGAATTTTGGTATACTGGGGATTTTGCAGCCCTGTACAACGATAACTAAAAAGTAAAAAATAATTTAAAAGTTAAATAATTGTTTAAAAACAAGCTTTTATTTAAATGCGCTGAATGGAACAAAAGAACTTTTGATATCGTGAATGAGAATCCTTGCCGATTTTGTATTCAAGGTCACTTTGAACATAACATACGAGGGCTATTTTCGCATGAACCTGTCTAGTATGCAATGATATCTTTGCAACAATTTTTCGTCTGACATTTCAATCTAGTTTTCAACAAGCTTGGTTGGTCAAGAAAAATTGGTAGACCTGCTATGGAAAAATCATGGCAAGTAGAAGCATAGGCCGAAAAAGGCAATCTGAGAATCTGGCATAATTGCTCGCACAATCAATTATTTTTTCAATCGGCTGTTTCAAAAAGTTGAAAAGAGTTAGCCGAAGAAGAAGAAGGAAAAGAAGGAGAAGAAGGAGAAGAGGGAGGAGAAGGAGAAGACGGAGAAGAAGGAGAAGAAGAGGGAGGAGAAGGAGAAGACGGAGAAGAAGGAGAAGAAGGAGAAGACGGAGAAGAAGGAGAAGAAGGAGAAGAAGGAGAAGAAGGAGAAGAAGGAGAAGAAGGAGAAGAAGGAGAAGAAGGAGAAGAAGGAGAAGAAGGAGAAGAAGGAGAAGAAGGAGAAGAAGGAGAAGAAGGAGAAGAAGGAGAAGAAGGAGAAGAAGGAGAAGAAGGAGAAGAAGGAGAAGAAGGAGAAGAAGGAGAAGAAGGAGAAGAAGGAGAAGAAGGAGAAGAAGGAGAAGAAGGAGAAGAAGGAGAAGAAGGAGAAGAAGGAGAAGAAGGAGAAGAAGGAGAAGAAGGAGAAGAAGGAGAAGAAGGAGAAGAAGGAGAAGAAGGAGAAGAAGGAGAAGAAGGAGAAGAAGGAGAAGAAGGAGAAGAAGGAGAAGAAGGAGAAGAAGGAGAAGAAGGAGAAGAAGGAGAAGAAGGAGAAGAAGGAGAAGAAGGAGAAGAAGGAGAAGAAGGAGAAGAAGGAGAAGAAGGAGAAGAAGGAGAAGAAGGAGAAGAAGGAGAAGAAGGAGAAGAAGGAGAAGAAGGAGAAGAAGGAGAAGAAGGAGAAGAAGGAGAAGAAGGAGAAGAAGGAGAAGAAGGAGAAGAAGGAGAAGAAGGAGAAGAAGGAGAAGAAGGAGAAGAAGGAGAAGAAGGAGAAGAAGGAGAAGAAGGAGAAGAAGGAGAAGAAGGAGAAGAAGGAGAAGAAGGAGAAGAAGGAGAAGAAGGAGAAGAAGGAGAAGAAGGAGAAGAAGGAGAAGAAGGAGAAGAAGGAGAAGAAGGAGAAGAAGGAGAAGAAGGAGAAGAAGGAGAAGAAGGAGAAGAAGGAGAAGAAGGAGAAGAAGGAGAAGAAGGAGAAGAAGGAGAAGAAGGAGAAGAAGGAGAAGAAGGAGAAGAAGGAGAAGAAGGAGAAGAAGGAGAAGAAGGAGAAGAAGGAGAAGAAGGAGAAGAAGGAGAAGAAGGAGAAGAAGGAGAAGAAGGAGAAGAAGGAGAAGAAGGAGAAGAAGGAGAAGAAGGAGAAGAAGGAGAAGAAGGAGAAGAAGGAGAAGAAGGAGAAGAAGGAGAAGAAGGAGAAGAAGGAGAAGAAGGAGAAGAAGGAGAAGAAGGAGAAGAAGGAGAAGAAGGAGAAGAAGGAGAAGAAGGAGAAGAAGGAGAAGAAGGAGAAGAAGGAGAAGGAGAAGGAGAAGGAGAAGGAGAAGGAGAAGGAGAAGGAGAAGGAGAAGGAGAAGGAGAAGGAGAAGGAGAAGGAGAAGGAGAAGGAGAAGGAGAAGGAGAAGGAGAAGGAGAAGGAGAAGGAGAAGGAGAAGGAGAAGGAGAAGGAGAAGGAGAAGGAGAAGGAGAAGGAGAAGGAGAAGGAGAAGGAGAAGGAGAAGGAGAAGGAGAAGGAGAAGGAGAAGGAGAAGGAGAAGGAGAAGGAGAAGGAGAAGGAGAAGGAGAAGGAGAAGGAGAAGGAGAAGGAGAAGGAGAAGGAGAAGGAGAAGGAGAAGGAGAAGGAGAAGGAGAAGGAGAAGGAGAAGGAGAAGGAGAAGGAGACGGAGACGGAGAAGGAGAAGGAGAAGGAGAAGGAGAAGGAGAATGAGAAGGAGAAGGAGAAGGAGAAGGAGAAGGAGAAGGAGAAGGAGAAGGAGAAGGAGAAGGAGAAGGAGAAGGAGAAGGAGAAGGAGAAGGAGAAGGAGAAGGAGAAGGAGAAGGAGAAGGAGAAGGAGAAGGAGAAGGAGAAGGAGAAGGAGAAGGAGAAGGAGAAGGAGAAGGAGAAGGAGAAGGAGAAGGAGAAGGAGAAGGAGAAGGAGAAGGAGAAGGAGAAGGAGAAGGAGAAGGAGAAGGAGAAGGAGAAGGAGAAGGAGAAGGAGACGGAGAAGGAGAAGGAGAAGGAGAAGGAGAATGAGAAGGAGAAGGAGAAGGAGAAGGAGAAGGAGAAGGAGAAGGAGAAGGAGAAGGAGAAGGAGAAGGAGAAGGAGAAGGAGAAGGAGAAGGAGAAGGAGAAGGAGAAGGAGAAGGAGAAGGAGAAGGAGAAGGAGAAGGAGAAGGAGAAGGAGAAGGAGAAAGAGAAAGAGAAGGAGAAGGAGAAGGAGAAGGAGAAGGAGAAGGAGAAGGAGAAGGAGAAGGAGAAGGAGAAGGAGAAGGAGAAGGAGAAGGAGAAGGAGAAGGAGAAGGAGAAGGAGAAGGAGAAGGAGAAGGAGAAGGAGAAGGAGAAGGAGAAGGAGAAGGAGAAGGAGAAGGAGAAGGAGAAGGAGAAGGAGAAGGAGAAGGAGAAGGAGAAGGAGAAGGAGAAGGAGAAGGAGAAGGAGAAGGAGAAGGAGAAGGAGAAGGAGAAGGAGAAGGAGAAGGAGAAGGAGAAGGAGAAGGAGAAGGAGAAGGAGAAGGAGAAGGAGAAGGAGAAGAAGAAAAGAAGGAGGAGAAGACGAAAGAGTAGAAGTTTTCCAAATATAAAAAACTCATACAAATATCTTTGTCTTCGGCTCGGAAGAATAAGCTTTCATCTACGAACTGCACCGCTAACAGGTATCAACTACCTTCGCTTCGATTTTTAGATGCATTGCAATTTAACGTGGCATATGCTCACCGTGATGCACGTTTTCCTGCCGTGCACATACACACGGCACACATGTTTGCCTGTCTGCTTGATATCCAATAATGTGCTGTTTACAAGGGCATAATTTGATTAGTTCGATTTGCTATGTGAACGCGATACGCAGGGGCGTTACCTGCAAAGGAACCACTGGACCGTCTCAGCCAACCGTCTGGAATCTGCAGGCAGTTTGCAGACAACTCAGACGGAATGACGCACTACACCGATGTATTTCTCCTGTGACAGCGGCAGCGTTTGTATCGTCTTTGCGGCACTTAAAGTGATTCTTCCATGAAACCGATTTTCCAAGATTTTCATCAAATCATCAATTAAATGTTGTGTTTCGGACTTCCATTGTCTATATTATTATATTCCAGAGTCGGAAAGCTTCGTTATATGGACTATACGTTCATAATATGGAGAAAGTCAATTGAATATGTTCTTCGCACACCTGAACAGTGTAAAAGCATAGATGAAATTCACCAAAGAAGAAGAGAACAACAACAGCCTCCCATTTTTAGATGTTCTAGTAACAAGAAAAGAATTCGCAATAGAAATCACAGTATACATGCCAAATATAAAGATCCTTCTACAGCACAGTTTTTTAGAAAATTAAAGTCTAAGTTGTGCCGCTGGCACTGAACACGGTGGTAAAACGATTTTAGGTGTGCATTTTATTTTGCTAGTGCACTGAACCTTGCATTTGCACCAATAACGAATATAAAATAACAGGCAAGTAAACTTTTCACGTTAGTGCAAAGTCGATTTACAACACAACGACCGGGCTGTTTGGCATAATAACAAAGAAACAATAGAGGGTCTCAACGGGTGCATTCTCACTACGTCAAGCTTCCAGCTTTTTGCAGGAGCAAAAATTTTGAAATGAAGTGGAAAAGTTTGAATAAAATTTTTAAGCGGCATGATACAAAAGGACACACACACATACATATGCACTAGGAACAATTACGCAAGCCGAACAGAAATGCAGGCGTCGCACGGTAGGAACAGGGTCGCCCCTGCCAAGCCACAATCACTTTGGCTCAAGGCCGCGGTAAATCCCACCATAATCTTGCAACAGTGTTGTCACATATTTCACTTGTAGCTAATTTGGAAGTGATTGGCAATAGGAAAATTTATTTCTGTATATTGTGTCGGTAAATATATATGGAAACATATTATTTGAAAAATTTGATCCAGTCGGAGTTTTTATTTTATTCTTTAGACCCGTGGATCCGTGACACCTCATGTAAGCCGCCCCTGAATAGGGACGATATACTTGGTCTTCACCTCAACGGTAGTTCCATAGATCTATGTCTATGATATGTCATGTTTGAAATCAATTCGATCACAATCATCGAACTGTATGTATGTATGTATGTATACGCAACGCATTAACTATACACTGTTATATCCGAGTCTACGAATATCTAATATCGAAGGCGCTACCTATATATGTGAAATGTCACCTTAGATGTATATTCTAACATGTTTCGGCAGGCGTATGTATGTACATGCTTTGAATTTTGCAAGCAAACTGTACAGTAAGGAAGAGAGACGCAGCAGCCATGTTTACTACCCCGATTAAGTTATGTATTCAGACTATCCTCAATTCATCGCATTAATATTTGCAATCATTCTTCTTTGTGAGATCCTGCCGCAGCGGGATCCAAAATTCCTATAACTGGCGTTTGTGGTGACCAGTCGTTAACTAAATACTGCATTGAAATATCGTTTCTAGATAAAATGATAAACAAAACCTGGGGATTAACATCCACAATAACATGTTCTAGGACGATCGTGTTACCGGCCTTGCTCGGCGTCCGAATGCTGGGGGTTCATTTCTACTTCCAGAAAATTATATTCGTCGGAACACCTACCACTACACTATAAGGCTCAGATTAAATCATCTCTGGAATAGTGCTATATTGCTCGGATATGTAGGGATGCGGTCCTGAAACCTCGTCGCTAGTCTATAGATTCTACCATAGTATATGTTGGACAGAGCTGTCTTGCATAATAACATTACGCACCATCAGAACAACAAACACTAAGGAGGCCCGGCGGGCGTATAGTCACTAGGTCGAATTCCCAATACCTCAAACAAGTCTTTTCCAAAAGTCATTCTTTTGTAGAATATCAGCGTTATGGAATGAACTGGTTACAATTTACAGCGTTTTAAGGTCAATGTCCATAGATACGTATCGTCTGGTAGCGCTACTGGAGTGCCATAAGCTTTCTTTCTTTCCAAGATGTTATTTATAGTAGTAGTAGTATCACTACATCACTAAAACTAGGGCAGACAAGGTAGTTCCTTAGTGTCGAACGTTTCAGACCTTTTGATAAAGATCATGATATCAGATCATTCCGCTGAGTACCTCTCTTCCCTGTCGAACTCTGCTGTACCGAACACCTCAGTCCTAAGGCCAATGTATACAGCACACTCTCCCAGAAAGTGGAACGAGGTGTCCTCCTCCTCCTAGCACTTCTGACATATTGGGTCTTTGACCACTCCTATGAGTGACAGGTACCTGTTCAATATGCAGTGACCTGTGAGGATCCCTACCAAAAAGTGGAGTGACTCCCTCCCCCTGTTCAATAACCACAGCTCCCTACGTTTGTTTGGGCCTGCTATGAACCTCTTGGACTGTCAGCAGTCATCTCTCTCCTAACATGCTTTCGACAGTTCGTTATATGCCCAATCATCTAGGGCATTACTGACTTGGCCTCTGCTAATACCCAGCAAGGGTTCGAAGCCAATGCTTGTGCCCTTTGCTCCCATCCTCGCCAAGCAATCCTCTTTCTCGTACCTGGCACCCCACTGTGACCAGGGACCCACATGAGGGTCACGTTCTTGGATTGGGCTAAGCATTGAAAGGCGGTGCTGCATTCCTGGACCAGTGATGATCTGATCCATGGAGATGCTACCGCTCTCAAAGCGAGATGTTATCTATAAAAATAGAATGATATCAGAAACAAATCTTGTGCTACAGACGTTGGAGTTTATCTGAAATTTGGAGCAAAAATGGCTTTCAAGGGAGTCTTCCTAAGATCATCATCAACTATAAGGAATGAGAGGAGTGTCGTCTTAGCTCAGTTGACTAGAGCGTCTGACCAACAATCAGATGGTATGTGGTTTGAATCCCGCCATATACCATGTTTTTTTTAATAGAAATACGTATTTGTACTCTTATAACGCCTTTCAAACTGAATTTGGAGGCTGACGGCATAACAGACTAAGTTTGTCAATGGAAATGTCCAGGGATCTTTGACTTTCGGGAAGCCTCAGAGCATGATAAATAGATATAGATAAATAATACAAAGATTGTATGATTATTCTAGATGACAGACAGAAGATCATGAATGTGATAGAGGAATTGGTGTTTTTGATTTGCTCTGCCCCAGGGCACCGTCAAGCCTAGCTCCGGCCCTGGATACATCAGCCATATTACAATCAGGGTTTTCATTATGCTAAAGTGAACTGTACAGATTTAACGATACTGGAAAATCACAAATATGTACCGGAAAGCTGCTACATAATCGATGATCCACATCAATTTCATCATAATAACTGTCACGTAGGTACTAGTGTATGTATAATTGTACATATTACCTGTACATCTACATGGCCTGTTCTCCTACTGCTGAGCCTAGTAAAGTAAAACACATTTCCTTAACACTAGATTTACGGACCGATCCAATTTGACTCATTAAAAATTTGATCACTATATATATATAAAACTTTAATATTACTTCTAAAAATCATACGTTGGTTTTTAGTTAAGTAATGAAATATATGTAAACGTTCATTCCTCTTCCCTACACACCCCTTCATTTCGCATTATCGAATGTAGTATACCTATTTTCACGGTTGTGAGCCAATTTGACTCATAGAATGGTTTAATAGTTCAACAGAATGGGCAACAGTCAAGTAGCCTATGATTTTGTTTCTCTGATTGTCACTTGTTTTCGCTACATTATTACCCACTTCAGCATCATTTCGATTTATACATCACGTGTGAGCCGTGCAGTGAAGTAAATAATAATATAAGGAGACGACTTAAGTAAATGTTTCACGAAAAGATTTTATTTTCCAATTGACTGAAGAGCTAAGAAGTAAATGTAGAGAAGTCAAGAATACTTCTATTCCAATGACGGAAATTCATGCTACTGACGCACGGAAGAATTGTCAAGTTCAACAATCATGCAAAAGAAACAGATATTCAAACTATTGTACTTAATGTAATAGAAATGTTGTCGGAAAATGTGTTCCAAAAAGAGAGTATATATGTAAAAAATGTTTTCCATGAATTTTTGATAGTAAACATTTCATTTAAATTGATTCGGAACTATCTTCTTCGGAAAAAACTTCAATTTCAGTAAAAATAGGTATATAATCAACATCCATAAATCTAGTGTTAAAAAAATTCCTGAACACGTTTTCTCTGGTTGTAACTTAATATCTTATTTTTAAAGGTATCAACCGCTTCTTCAGCCGATGTAATGCGTAAATGACGCTGAAAACAGTACATCATAAAAGTGTTGAAGAATGACAAGGTGTGTCAGTATAAATCAGTTGACCCTTATTTAGGGGTTATTAGCTATCAGGCAGCGTCCAAGCTGTTAAGAGCATTTCACTTCGTAAAGACGCCAATGCTGAGCAGCGCTACGTGTTGCGAAATTTAAAGGTAATTGAAGAAATATACATGTTTATACAAAGCCATATGTATAGAGGATAATTAGGAACGTAGGTAGATTTTCACGGTGGCCCTAATTTCATCGTAACAAACCAAGAAATCCGTACCTTTATAAACTAACTGGACATTAAAGTTCTTATATAGCCATGGGAATACTTTCAAGCAAAAAGTTTTTTCTTGCGAAAAGTTTGGCTCACCTCAAACTTATTAAAACTTCAAACGGTACATATTCTGAGAGCAAGTTTGGATAAAATATATTTTCATTAAATTCAGGGAGCTAATTTGGCGAGCCAGAAACTTTCTGCTATCAGGTTTGAGGTTCATTAGACTGTTCTCCATCGATCAAGCTGTTAAAACCAAACTTATTCTGTTCTAAAGAAAACGGATGAATAGCAAATTTATATAACATTAATAATCGTATTTGCTTTGGATGATAAAACTAATTCTGCTAACTGCCTGCGGCTAGAAGCGTTCGTTTCAGGCTCAGTGTTGTGGAATAGTGGGAGGCCCGTCCGAATGGAAATTTCAATAGTTTTTGTCATGTAGATTGTAGAATTTGTAGACGCTCTTACTTGGTGAAGCTCTTCCATTATGCAGATGAAATAATTGTGTGATTAACACAGTTTAGATTTTTTTTTTCTTTTGGTGACGCATTCCGATTTATATTTAAATCATCGTCGAACTGTCAGATTTGATAACAGTTAAATGAAAGAAAAAAGTTTTTTGTGTGTTAAGTACACAATTATTTTATCTGCAGAATAGTTTTTCTGTCAATATTTCAAACGCATTACGCTTCTGTCGTCCTTATATGTATATTCAAAAAATACAAATTACAGATTTCTGATTAAACCATACATATTGAAAACCGATGACAGTATGATAATTGGAGGAACATTTGGATAAAATAAAATTATTTCATATTTTTGCATTTTTTCAATTTTCAAAAAATTCATTCAACAAATTATGTTTAGATACCTGCTAAAAATACTTATATATCAGGTAACGGCCACACCACGCTGAAAACGCCGCCTCTCGTCTGATCGGCGAAGCTAAGCAGCGTCGGGCGCGGTTAGTACTTGGATGGGTGACCGCTTGGGAACACCGCGTGTCGTTAGCTCTTTTTAATTTTGTATTTTTGCATTTGTGATAATTCAAATATATGTAATGACTAAGTTTTTACTTGGTGTGCATAATTATAAACTAGCTTTATAGTCGAACGGCTGGTTATTTTGATGAAAAGTCATCTTTCAACTAAAATAGCGATTTGTGCACTATCCAGCTAGCTTCCAAATATACAAGATTTGTCGCCAGGGTACAAACTACAAGAAAATTACAAAAATTGTAAGACTCTGTATATTTTACCTCATAGTATTCTAGATATATTTTAAAAGCCGTAACAAAATCACACCTATTTTGTCGAACGAGGAGTAAAAGCTTATCGCTCCCAGATGGTTTAGACTACCTAGAGACATGTGGCGATAATATAAACAGAACGCTGGCCACGGTGCTTCATCTTATCTTGATGGTTATGGTTTCTTTATTTATCTAAGACACACGTAATATCGTAAATAGTTGATTTAAATAGTTGAAATTGTGACAATGTTAAAGCTACATTGAAGGATGAGTTGATTCACTGAGTATGCGTTCTTCACATGACATATTTTTATTATTGATTTATAAAGAGTTATCTTACCTATAATGATTTGTGAGTAGCCTCTGTAACTGAAACAGACCTTTGCGTTTGGTATCATTGCACGTCTCAATACAGGGGAGATGTATTGTTTTGAGGTTGTTATGAGTGGTGACAAAGGTTCACCAAGAGCTAGTGGCAAGGGTTCACTAGGTGGATCGTAAGGGTTAACTAGGCTAGTGCCAAGGGTTCACTAGGTGGGTGGCTGAGGTTCACCAAGAGCTAGTGGCAAGGGTTCACCACTTGTTTAGAGAGGGCACTTTGCGTTTAGTGCCGTAGTATATTTTAGACATTTGTGAAGGTATTTTGCGTTTAATACCGATTGTTACATCTGAACTTATTGCTTCAACATTACTTTAATAATGAATATCTGGAATGTTGTAGAACCGACATACTCAGAAGGATTTATTCTTTTCAGGTAACCCCATGTTTTAAACCATTCTGAACAAGAGCTTGCCTTGCCGGAACCGATCCAGTTAAAGTTTGATTTTCATATATTTTTTATTTACATTTATTAAAATCGATTTAAGTTTAATACGCTCAGGCTTTTGGTATCCTACTTAATTAACCAGGGTTTTTGGTTAGTAAGAAAACTATCCAGTGTTTGGTTAAATTCTGAATTTAATATTGCTAGTAATAGATAACAAACTCGTTGGTTACTAAGTAAACACCGATTCTCTTTAGTATCTCGTATTTATTAGGAAATTGCATTTCTTTAAAGCAAGTGTTGTGTGTCGTTACTGGTCAATGTCGTGTCTTGTGAAATTAGTTCTAGGTAGTGGCGGAATTACAAATTTGCCACCAGTACGTATGCTATTCAATTTTTGCCACCCTTATAAATTGACCTATGAAATTCGATACGCAAATATGTAAGTAGCGCAAAAGAATATTTAAGTGTTGAAACATATCACACGTTGATTGATTTGAAGATCTGACAGTCCGACAATGATTTAAATGTAAATCAAAACGCGTCACTGAAAGAAAAAGAGTTTTATTTGTGAAACTGTGTGTTGATTACACAATCTTTTTATCTGCATGATGGAAGAGTGTCACCAAGTAAGAGCATCTACAATCTACATGATTACCATTACTTCCCATTTTCGAGCTCTAATCGCTCGAAAATATTTTGGGAAATAGGAAATGAGTAAAAATTACTAGATTTACATTGTAACATTGAAACGCTATCGGATTATTTCAATAATCCATAATCACAAAAGTATATTTTACAGAACGTTCAGTAATTTTTCATATACAGATGTTACTGTTCAGTATACTGTATAGTACTGAAATATTGAGGTTTATGTGAAATTTTCGAAACTCGTTTTCTCTGTGCATAGAATTTTTTTTTTATTTGGGACAAAAAAAATTGAGTCAAATTTTCATCCCCCGCCCCCCTCCCTAAAAGCTGCCGCTCTACGCTCCAGCCTGCTGGTAAATCCGCCACTGAAGCAAACTTTGCTGACAGGCATACTTAGGCATTTATTTTTGGAAAACGTAGAAATTTCTTCATATTTGCTTTCCAGAACTTACACCATCGAAAGGTCCTTTTTTACTATTTGAAGGGTTGCTAATGGCGCTTATGCATGATGCGTGTGTACAGACGTACACACGCATCATGCAAGGCATAGAAGGCAACAAAAATCAATTCATAAAGAAATTCATCATCCCTTTGGGAGACAGGCAGTTTCTGTTTTCTTTATCGTAAATGAAACTGAAAAATTAAAAAATAAATAAAATGCCGAATAATGACGCAGATCGCATTCGATCTCTGGGCTGAACTGCGGTGGTGGAAGTAAGACGTTATCATTCAGTGGTGGATTGCTGCCAGTGATGCCAAGTCGTGTATAAAAGCATAAATTCACTGAATCAATACAGGGTGGTTAATTTGTTTCACTTCTCTTAGAAATTTTTCGAAAACATGAATATTTTGTGAATTCTTAAAATTCAAGAAGAAATAATGTTCGACTCACATATCAATTTCAAACCAGATACAATTCCGAATGTGAAGTAGGGACAGCGTTAATTTGCCTGACGCCATTTTTATACGAATAAAGGTTTTCGAGGCAGCCGTAACATCAACATAATTCATTTGATAAATACATGCGTCTTCAATAATTGTCGACTAGTTAAAACGCCTGCTTGAATCCTTATACCAATATTTTACAGAAATAGATACACCAACTGTATCATCACAAGTGTGTTTACCAAAAAAGTCTTTCTGCCTCTGTCTGGTAATTATTGTCAAATTATAGCGGACCCCTCCGTAAGATACACGATCACTCATCCAGTGACGGTTTCATTTGTGTTGGGGTCCTCAAGGCTAGAAAGTAATCATTCTTAGCCCCATTTGTTCCTGATACGTAGCAGCTGCAAATTAGTTCGTTTATTTGTTTTTGCGAGACTAGTTGAAGGTCCATATTGTGCTTTGTGCACTGAGATCTTCTATTTCAGCGATTGAGATAAGAGAATGCAGTTCAGATTTATGCATCGCCCTTTCAACGTGCTTTTTATTAGCTGTATGTATGTCAGATTGATTTTGGATCTTGCACACTCATCAAGGACCGATATCTTTGCCCGATTATTGCTTCTCATTTCCAAATTCTTTCTGATAAAAAATATATTAAAAGTTTAAATACCCAAATATACGATAAATTATATGACGTAACGGACATATATATTTTGTACCGATTTCAAAATAATTGTTTAATAAGTTTGTCCCATCATTTATTTTCATAATGGAATACGTTTAAAAGGTGATAATATAATAATACGAATGACATCAAAAGTTGAGGTGACCTGTGGACGATTGAAGATAGTATATCAATCGAAACGTTGTGATACTCAAAAATTTTATAGACAATGGAAATCCGAAATCAAACTTTTGAAAAATCCACATTTCCTAAAGTTTCAAGCAAAGACACAGGAAAGGAAAAAATAATTTAATAATAAAAAAAGCTAGACAGGATCAATAGTATGCTAGATTTGAGAGCTCTAGTTTTACATCCATGATAGGTTCTAGAAGGTAGTCGACAAGTAATCTGGATAAAATATAAATTGGAACGCTTCACTGAAAGAAAAAGAGTTACATTTTTAAAACTGTGTGGTAACTACACAATGTTTTTATCTGCATGATAAAAGCGTGTGTTTAGTTTTTTCGAACTATAACTTATTTCATCTTCGTTGTCGGCCACAGCCCTGCCCATCTGTAAACACGTGGGCAGTTTTTTCATGAAGTTGCTCTCTTGTGAGATTCAAGTCTTTCTCAAGCGCACGGAAGCTCAGAATACAAGACGATCAACCACCATCGCCTACGTGCTTTAATACATCACCGGCACACAAACAAACCCATCCATCTGATCTATCCAGTGTGACTGCACGCTGCATATTAACCAGGGACATGCTGTGTGCCGGAAGAAGGAGATAAATGCTCCGCGGTATAAAAACTGCAATAAACACGAAAAGTGCATTCGCTGCTAGCTGGTTTTACCATCCATATATACATACACTCACATTTATGAAGTCACAAAAGGTGGGCGAAATAACTTTATTATGTAGGCACTTGTTTTTTAGCCTTTTGCTTCCAAGTTTTGCGAGGGAAGGCTCTATAGATCCCGTGGTTTCGCACTGGACAGATTTTAAATGGAACTCGTAACTCGGAACAGATACCTCGTTATCGATAACCACGCTGCGGTGGCCGAGCTGCTACGGAATTCTAGGGACGCGGGTTCGAACATTTTTTATAGCTCATTTCACGACAAAATGGTGTTTTTAATGTAACTTTTTGCCAAATTTACAGATTGCATGAAATGTGTATGTATTGGAATGACTCATCATAATGACTTAGAAGATAAGCGGTCATACTCGTTTTCCATTGAAGCTTCTTTTAATGTGACAGTCATTTACTTGCTAATCTGGAAGATAAAAGCCGATACACAAATTCGCGGATTCGAAACTCACACCCTTTCTTTGCCGGTCAAATGTTCCAATCAAGAACAATGATGATGTCAGATAGACAAAGCGATTTTTGCTCAGAATTTCAGATTTCGAGATATGAACGATAGAAGCTCTTTGAGATGTCCCATTAATTTAATATACAATACGTTTTTTTTTTAATTTCAAAAGAAGAACAGCTCCAAAATCAGATTTAAATCCACATATCTAGAGTGATACCATTGCGTGTGAAGAATACTTACTTGACACTATTTATTCGTGTGTATATATCTGAAATGTTCCATTATCAAACAGAAGTCATAATCTAAATAGGCCTCTATTCCTTTCGCACACCCTATTACGAGGCTTCTTTCGCTGAAAGGCTCTAATAAAAGTTAGCAGTCTAAACTTAATACCTTTTCTTCCTTTTTGTCGCCCTTTTTTTCAAGAATATTCGGGCAGCTCGCTGGCATCGGTATTTTTTGTAATTAGTGAGTCGTCCTACAGTCGAAAGTTTTCCAATTAACATCAAAAACGTTTCAGTTCAAAGTTTCACTGAGGACTTTCCGGAAAATCAACTGATTCTTCACCAATGTTTGCCTATACGACGGCTATTGAAAGGAAATCTTACTTTGGATTGGCCTCGTCGTAAAATGTTAAATATGTGACCAGGTAGATGGTTTCTGAATGTTTTAAAAATCAATCCAGTTTTCTTTCCGATCAGATACACAAATATAAAAATATATCTTTCTTCCAGTGACGCGTTTCGATTTATATTTAACTTACTGTCGAATTGTCAGATTTGACTGTTTACAAACGCTACCCAGGTTACTTGCCAACTAGCTAACAGGTCCTATCATGGAAACAAAGCAAGAGGCGTTTTCAGCGTGGTATGGCCATTACCTGATATGTAAGTATGATTAGTAGGTAAATGTATAAGCAAAAATGTTTGATTAAGAATAATCAAACTATCCAAATTATCATCGGTGTTCAATATATGTCTAAATTTTCGAATCAATCAGCCATCTTGAATTTGGTGAAAATTCCGTCGGAAGAGTGATAAGAAAAGCTCGGATATTTTTACTTGGAAAATTAAAATGGTAAACTTCCGGTTTTTCCAAAAATATCAAATTCATATTTTTTGAATATATAAAGGACGACAAAAACATAACCGCCCTCTAATGGACATGCTACTGACATATCGACAGAAAAACTATTAATCCAAATAATTGTGTACTTAACACACAAATAAAACTCTTTTTCTTTCACTTAACTGTTATCAAATCAAATCTACTTTGATTATTAAATGTTTTACACAAATGGGTAGATTTATATATAACACGAACTATAACATTGGTTTTTTACTTTGGAAGCGTATACTTTTGCATTTTCTACTGTACTTACAATTTTTTTAACTGGCACTATGAAGACCCTGCTAATCAGCCATATATGATATTTTCTCACTATTCGCGCACTAAAACACTGTACACAGATAGACTACTATAAGTATATGTCGTAGACAATCACTGTAATCCGTCATTCCAGGGAATGACTAGTCACAACGCGTAATGCCGGCAAAGGCTGTAATAAAACAATCATGACCTTGTTTGACTGAAATTAAGCGTCATTTCAGGGAATGCCGTTACGAGTTCCGTCAGACAGCGTAACCACGCCGAACGGCTTATTGTTACAGAGTTTGACGGATGATTGTTTAGTCATTTACGGGAATAGCTGAAAGTCGGTGTGTTTTGTGTTGTCTCGCAATTTGAGTCATTTGATATCATTTTGCAACAATATGGATACCCACAAGAGATTATTTTATCAGAAAATGAGTGATTATTATCAACGAATAAAGATGCCACCAAGCCGTGGAGCTATGACGAAATGAAAGAGGTAAACAATTAAGTTATGTGCCACAATAGTGCTACTTGCTTAAACAAGTAATTAAACAAGAACATATATATTTATTATATAATTTAATATATAACAAAATAAATATGTACTTATATAGCTTTATTTGTAAAGATAGGTATATTATGTAGGTAAGTGTATCAATCTAAGAGCTAACGATATCTTAAAATCCTAAATCTTATAATATATTAAAGGGTTAAATATGAATTACGTGATGCAAAAAACTGAAATAGTATAGTACAGTATAGTATAGTATTTTTGAATGTTTCAGTAAATGACTAAAAACATTCGTCAAACGCTGTAATGAGACACCGTTTGGCGTGGTTACTCTGTCTGACGGAACTCGTAACGGCATTCCCTGAAATCACGCTTAATTTCAGTCAAACAGCGTAATGATTGTTTTAATACAGCCTTTGCCGGCATTACGCGTTGTGACTAGTCATTCCCTGAAATGACGAATTACACCGATTGCCTACGACATATATACTTCAACGCACTGTCAGGCTCTGGAGTTACAATGTGTTTTTCTCTAATATTTTGATATTCACATAGACATGTAACATATTCAAGTGTTCACATTCAAATAAACCACGAACTCAATCAAAAATCAACACCGGTATCAATATAAAACATAAAACAAATGCTACTAACACATACAATGGTCAAGCGGTGTTGTCGGATTTACGTTTTTTCACAAATTCCTCAGATTTGCTAAGTTCTCCGTGCTCTGATTGGCTGATATTTTGAGGCTTTCTCTTAATTTTTTTAATTATTACTTATCTTCCTTATATCTTCTCCCTTCTTGAGCGCCTTTCACAAGGAGTACTGGTAAAGATTGGTAGTTGGTTTTGAGTCACGTTACGTAGAGTCATGTCTTCCAAATCAAACCACTTGCTAAATGAAACATTTTGTAACATCCGTATCTTATAGTAATCAATGTGATCATTAAAGAATATTTTACGCAAAACTGATTACAAATCAAACTAGCACAAGAACCAAAACGGAAGGAAACTAGTGCTATTATATTATTAATAAATCATCGGAGGGCTCTAGGGTTTCCTGAAAATTACAAGAAATAGTGCAAACTGAAAAACCATCTTCGTACTACAAGTCATATAATTATATGTATATATGGATTTAACCTTAAACGGAGTAATATGTGCTTCCGGAAATTTATATATGAATAATAAATCGGAACTCGTCTGGATGATTAAATTTTCATTTCCCAATTCCCTGAAATGCGTACTCAATATAGAGAAAACTTGAATAATAAAGTGTTGTGGCCTGCAGACAATCGATTTCCTAACAAAGTGCATCTTATGGTATTAATGGTGTTATACAATTTTCTGCTTAGCTTTCACAGATTTTGGCTGTTATCGTATACAATACGAGTAGATATTACTAATTCACACGCGTAATCCAGGGAATTATTGTGAACGCGAATTTTTTATCATCTCAATTACCATCACACCATTCTTGATGAAATTCGACATTAGTTTTCAAAAATTGGTTCCATCGCGGCGGAGATGTCGTCAAAAAACGACAAAAATAAAAAGCGCTCAAACTTCGTTTTAGGACGTGTCCTATCTGTGGGTGAAGGTGGGAGGAAGAGGGCATCTGAGTTTTTTGGCGTTGGTGGTGTTGTTCTGTGAACATTTGACCCCGGTAATTTTCTGTGCTTCTCAAAGTCAATTGTTCACTCGTTCGCAAAAACTGTTATAGGCTATAGTGATGACGTACAGTGATGTTCAGGTCTCATATTTTTTTCAGGAGATGATCTGGAAAATCTCATACCATGCAATCTCGTGATCTCATCCTTCTGTGTTGCTGCGATTACAAAGAAGGATAAAAAGCAAGGTGGAATTATTTATTTTGATTCTGTTCAGTTATTGATTTTTCAGCTATTAATAATACCTCGTGGGCTAAGCTAAAGGTGGCGTAATTTTCTTAAGAGTGTTAATTTGTTCTGCTTCTGTTTTAACGACTTTCACTGCAGATTACTGAAACATGGTGTCGGGTAAATTGAATCTGCATTTCACCTATGTTGAATATTGTAGTCGGATTTTGAAACAGCCACTTGAACTAAATCTTGGAATTATGAAAAGATTTGAAACCGTGAATGTTTTGATAATATATGAGATTACAGAAGCTTGAAATTTTTAAATTTGAGCAAAATAGGTTAAAAAAAATCCACCTGATTCCCTGAACAAGCCCTGTGCCATCTCTTATGCCCGCATTCAACTGGCTGAGATAAGTTGATGGGAGAAACCTATATGTGCTGAAGTCTATTCTTATTTTCACTATTTCCAGGAAGGTGGCGACACACTTACAGAACACCAAGTCACTGTAACAGGTGTATTGTCGTCTCTAAAATCTAGTTTTGTGGTTACTGTACAAGTGTACATAGTTTTGAAATTGCTTATTGTGCTTATCGGACAATTTTGATTTTATTGCTGTATTCATCAGGAATATTGAGACTAAGATTTCCGAATCAATTTATATTACATTCGAACATATGATTTTCTACAAGTCAGTTCGAGAGCCTAAATCTAACAACTTCCTGAATATAGTAAACTGGCAGTTTTGGTGTTTGACTATCCGGTGTTTGGTAGTTCGTCAATGAGCGCGGTAATCTACATCGAAAATGGATGACACAAGGGATAAAGCCCCGAGCGAAGTGAAGGAATTGAACAAGAAGAACAGGTAAGTTGCTTAATTACACAATCAACCTTTATTAACAATCAAATTTGTAGAGTTGTAGCGCCGTGGCAAATGCCCCCATTGAAAGGCATTTCATTCAAATTGGCTCGTGATAGGACTGATCAAAGGCTCATTTCACAACTACAGAATGAATGTGATAATGCTAAATATTATCATTTGATTAAGGTAAGTTTAGGTTGGAAACTATAATGTACACATTCAACTCTTAACATCTTAGGTTTACAGTTAAGACATTAATCATTAGTTGTTCCATTATCTTCATTTCATATTAGTTACTTTAACACCCTTATCTTTACTGAAGATAGATTTGCTCAAAAGTGTCATAGGAAGACTTTTGTGAAAAGTAATTGGTTTTCAAGTTTGTACTTTCTTAGATCAAGTGGATAAGAACCAATATTCTATTCAATTCAATTCAATTTATTCAACAACATAATATATAAATATACATACATACATATATGATAACAAAAATATATTTAAGCATCTCTGCATTTGTTATACATGCCCCTAGGTACCAATGTACCTGTAATGTACTAAATATTAAATAATAAAGATATTCTGAAAGTGCATTTGGTTTCAGCTAACCCAAGTTAATTCATATGATCGCTTGTATATTTTGAAAAGTATACTGGACTTTGTATACCCCTGTGAACTAATTCCATGCCATTACTTTCAATGTGCCACAGAAGTGCGATTTCTGGCAAGAAAATGTGAAGAAGCATTACTGAAAATTGTGAATAATAATTTTCTGATTCCACATTTCCCACCTTATCATACAGCCATTACAGCAACAGTGAGTATTATATTGTTCCATTATCCATAAATAAAATGGTCTAAGTACTAGCACCCATAACATCTTCTGTTATATTTATTTATTTATTTATTGGCAATTTACAAGTATCCATTCTCCATAGGAGATACAAGTAAACCTGAAGAGAGGGAATACCCTCTGTGCTCAGGAGCCATTACAAAGAAAATAACATAATTATAACAATTAGTATAAAATGTATACAAAAAAAGAATAGAACAAAATATAAGATCTAAATGTAAATGTTCACATGTTCAGATTATACAGCTCATCATTATTCCATTACTCGATTCATATTAAGGCAATCATGTTAGAATATACAATCTCACATCATTATTTCAATACTCTAGTTAGACATATTTTTATTCACTAGTTATTACAGTCAAAATTCAAGTAATCTAATGTATAGAGAGATCTTTTTCTTATCATTTTATTTGATGCATTCAGACATTTTATTTCATTAGATAATAAATTAAAATACTTTGTGGCAGTGTACAAACATTTTTTCTTTGTTATCGTTTTTTTATACATAGGTAAATCTAAGGATTTATTCCTAGTAATACTATATGATTTGGTATATTGTGATGATAAGGATTCATAGTGATACATTATGGCTTTGATTACATACAATTGAGAAACTGTGGGCAAGGTATTTACTTCAAGTAATTTTATGAAACACAGTTGTAATTTTTCTAATTTCAACAATTCTGTTTTATATGCACCTCCCCATACTAATATGCCATAGTTAAGTATACTATACACATAACCATAATAAGTTAGTTGGAAGATATTTAAGCTTATTAGCTATATATAGGAAATATCTAGTTCTGTTTACTATGCTTTTGATGTGTAAATCCCACTTCAAATTACAATCGACATTTATTCCAAGATATTTAACATGATTAACTCTATTTAAAGACATTTCATACATATATATATATATATTAATTTTTTGTTGTAAACTATCTGTATAGCACCCAAAAGTAATGAATTCAGTTTTTTTCTCATTTACAGTCAACTTATTATCTATAAACCACTCACTCAAACATTTAAGGTTTGCATTCATCTTTTTCTCAGCATCATTCCAAGTTTTTTCAATAGACAATACTACAGTGTCATCTGCGAAAGCAAAAATGTTTGGACAGATCTCAATCATATCATTCAGATATACAATGAAAAGTAATGGACCTAATATGGAGCCTTGTGGTACACCAATTTTAACAATATTTAGATCACTGTTTGTATCTTTGATTCTTACAAATTGCTGCCTTTCATTCAGGTAGCTTTTGATTAATTCTAAAGCAACTCCTCTGATACCAGCATATTCAAGTTTATTCAAAAGTATCTCATGTTCCACAGTGTCAAAAGCTTTAGACAAATCAATAAAAGTTGCTATTACAGATTCATTAATATCAATACCATCATAAATCATATCAAAAACTTTGACTGAGGCATCTGCTGTACTTTTGTTCCTAAGGAAACCATATTGACTCTTACTAATTATTTTATACTATATTAGAAAATTGTATAGTCGTGAATTTTTTCAAATATTTTGGCAACATTAGATATAAGTGATATAGGCCTATAGTTACTTACATTATTTCTATCACCTGACTTGAAAATTGGGACAACCTTTGCTTTTTTTAATGCAGCAGGCCAGATACCTTTTATAATACAAGAGTTGAATATGTTTGCTAGTATAGGACTAATAAATATCTGCCCTAAAAATTAATTGCAGACAGTATTATATACCAAGAAAACTATAAAAATAATGGTCACATGATCCAGTTCATGATTGGTTGGTTGTTGTATTAAAAGTAGCAGTCAATTTGCTATATTTTTTTGTCAGTGGTCAGATTTTAATCCTTTAAGCTCCTCTTTTACATCCAACCATATTTTATGATGAAATCATATATATCCTCCTAATGCCAGCAACAATGAAAATTATTTTTTAATTTTAGTTTGAAGCAGCAATTGTTGCCAATTTTTGTGAAGCTTCTATGGTTGAAATAGATCGCTCTGAAAATATCTTAGAAGTTTTAAAAACAAGATTCAATAAAGAAACTGGAACACTAGATTTGTCAAATTTTGTTGTTGATGAAGGTAAGAAATTGAATTTTGCTTGGTTTAGAAATATTTCAATATTAAATAATACCCATTTGTGGTTGTTCATTATTTTTAAGGAATTGTTACGCTGTTGAGTAGTATTTCCTGCATCTCCCTATATCTTGGCCACATTGTTAATGTTTTATATTGTTCATAGGCATACCCATGTACTGTGTTTGCTAGATCAATATATAAATAGAAAATCCTACTGTGCAAACTTCAAAATTTTGTAAAATTCTGACAATACAAAGGCAGTATTCCAACTAGTCCTCATGATATATTTTCTATGTAAAATTCTCTATTTGGTAACAATTTTATCGTCCTTAAAAATGATGGATATCTCTGAACTACTTTCCTTTTTATAATTGATGGAAACTTCAATATCCTGTCATTAATTTTTGCCAAAAGAATTGTATAATTATGTTATGTTCTTTTAGGTCTTGACGAGTATTGTCCATTATTTGAACCAAGAATGTTACTGTTTGTAATGTTCTTAACAACAGAGCTGGAAAATGTAAGAATAATAAATTTACAGAATAACTACATTAGGCACATCACATGTATGGATGTCCTTAAGGATTCCCAAGTAGTAACTGTTGACTTGGCATATAATCAGGTATTATAAATTATCAACATTCAACAAGTTAAAATCTCAAAGGAATCATTGCATGATTTCAAAGCTCTAAACTAAATGTCGAACATTAAGTGAATTATAGCTATAGATGTTGCCATAGCACTCTTCAAATAAGGGCATACTTAGAACCACACTGTTAGATCATAGATCAGATTAGTGAAAAATTAATTTTTCCATTTCTCTTCAGATTGAACATATTGATGACATAAAAGGTATTTCTGATGCAACTGGTATAAAGAATCTCACACTAGAACACAATCCACTGTGCAACAATTACGAAAACTATAATTATGTCATCGATGTTAAGGCGTTACTCCCGATTCTCAAAATGCTGGTAAGATATTTGAAAATCACCTGAATAAATAGTTTCAATGTAGAGGAATGAAATATTAATATTGCAACATAATGATGAAAATAAAATCTGAGCACAAGATTTCAATAAAACACAGGTACAGAAATCTAGTAAAAGATGATTCAAACATAAATACAGGTCTCATTGCCTACTTTGGATTTGAATCATCCCTCCACAAGTTAAAACATAACAGACAAGCAAACAGACAACTTTTGATAAATTAAGTGTTTTATCAAGTTTTGACTAAGGTAATACTATTAGGTTCACATCATGTCTCTCTCCAGATTTCATCAAAAACTGTATACTTATATTACCCTGTGACAAAAACGATATCATGATATGCCATAATCATTTCCCATGATGTAGACAGCACAAAACGCCACAAAAAGTATTATACCATCTCAAATATTCGTTAAATTATTATATTTTGCTCACTCAAGCATAGAAACTAAAATAAAATTATGTTCAAGGATGGAGTTGATGTATCAACCCCAGTGTTCAAAAAGAACTTCATATGCTCACCTGATGCACAAGACTTGGCGCAACAGTTCATGGCACATTTCTTCGCAATCTATGATTCGGAAGATAGAGACAATTTGATGGAATTCTATGAAAACGATGCTTTTTTCTCTGCAAATGCTCGTGTGATTCCATACCAGAAAAGTTCGAGTTTAGTTAGGTAAGTATAGAATTTGAGAGTCTGATGGTTACTCGTAAAGCACAATGTCCTGTAGAGACCTTTATCTATTTTGAAATTATTGCTATTCTTATCATCATAAGCCTTTTAGTGTATCTTTTGAGAAGACGGACATATCCTGAAAAACCTGAATTAGACTAGGCAAATGAAATAAATATATGTTCCCATTATTTTGATGATGGGTGTTTCTTTTTACCTCAGATATGTAGCTGTTTTGTCATATTAATATAATTTTGTTTATTGTAGATTATCACACTATGGTCTCAAACACCCATTTACAGTACAATCAAGAGAGGAAATTATGAAGGTCTTCGCAACCTTTCCCAGAACTCAACATGATACCTATACATTTGTCTGTGATCTTTTAATTTTCACGGTAAGCGATTTCTATTGTAAAGATATAGGTTTTTTTCTTTGCACAGAAGACAAAGCTGTAAATATATCTTATTTCATCTTGCACTTATAAAAATAATTCCAAAATTTCGCATCTTTTTTCCTCGATGATAATAGATCAATTCTCTCAACTGCTGAGATTAAATATTCATCAACTAGATTATGTGATCCTGGTATGTTATCATACATTGTTGAAATACATCATAAATAATAGCGGTCCCAAAACATTTCCTTGGAAGATCCCCTATTTTATTTAGTATCTCTAGTTAACGAGCGAATGATTCTAGTAGTAAACGATTGTTTAGTACTCCAACCTTATAATAAATCACCACAGTCGATAGTCTCGAATGCACTTTTAAAATTCAAGAAAACTATGACACTATGACTTTGTTATCATCTATGTAGCTACTTTTCCAGAGTCGAAATAGCATAGAAAGTGAACTATTACTCAAAACAACTGATATAATGGATTAACTTATTCCACTCCAGCCAAGGTGCGCAGTGATAACGGTGGGCGGCATCTTCAAAGAACTGAACCAGATACTAGGCTTCAGCAGGACGTTCGTTTTGAAATACTGCGAAGGCTCGTATGTGATAGCAAACGACCAAATTGTCGTCTACAACGTCACCGACTACCAACTGGGATGGAGCTTTTCATTTCCGTTAAGTGTAGAGTACTTCGGGAACCCGTTACCGTACTACCCCGAGCAATACGAGGTGGTTGGTGACCTCACTCAGAAGCTTTCCAAGATGAATGTTGAATACTCCAAAATGTAAGTCGATGATATTCAGATATTCATGTGTCTGTAGTTACATTTGTGTTCGGTGTAAAATGTTTTTAACACATAAAATGTGTGAAATAAAATTTGGAACTTAAAACATGTTCCGCATGCAATAAACAATAAAGAATGACTGTAAGTAGTTGACGCTGTTATTCGCACGCAGTGATATAAGTTTAGAAATATGTATGATTTGGATTGGAATTTGAAGGTGTTTGGCTGTATCTGAGAATTTTTAAAGAGGATTTTTTAATTTGAACTTAGGAGAGATACAAAGTGAACCTACTTGGCAAATTTTTTATGATGCGAATGTTTGAGTGGATTTGTTTCAAAGACTATTGATTTAAGACAGGCGGTGTGCCACACAAAAGTTATTTATAATTTCTTAGAGTCAAAAAAAAACAAAATATACAATGTGTCACAGTTAAACTAGCAAAGTTGAGGTACAACCGTTTTCCACCCTCTGGTTAACACGCGAAAACGCATTTCTGAGATTCGAATGCTCGCTTAAATGACTAGAAGATTTCGGGTCAGAGCGGAGTGTTTTCCAGAGTCAAGCGCGTTCGGAGTGAGAACGATTCAGATAGATGGGTGGCGTGATGGAGAGCGTAGCTTACAAGACGAAGCACGTGATGATGGAGACGTTGGTTTGAGTCTAGTCGGTACCAAACATCTCTCTTGATCTTTATCATTCCAAATTGTGTCTTTAGTCTATCCTCCTTTTTGTTTCATTATATCCACGAGGTCTGTTTGAATTCTGCTGAGCCTAGTTAAGTAAAACATTCATTTATCGAAAGTCGACCACTTTAACGTTCATTGTACCCCGCGACTCGTCACCCTGCACTAGATCGATTTCCTCAAAGCATTCTTTACAGTTTGAGCTACGTCTGAAATTGTGAACTTGAAACTTATGTAAGTTACAAGCAATCAGGCATAGTTGATAGCTAAAACTACACTAAACTTGTAAACAACTGGATTACAATGTCATACTTGTCAGAAGTATATCATCGCCTACTAGATAGATTCAACGGAAAAAGGATGGCAATGGCAAATCGAAATTCTGTGTAACAAGTGAAGCTTGGCAACGTTGTGTGGTGTCAGTTGTCATTATTGTCATGTTAATGTAGTGTGTAGTGGAAGTGGAACTTATCCTGCGTCTGCCTCGTTGATTCGTCTTCACTCAATCTGGCCTTTAATTGAAACCATATATGTCTAATAAAAAAAAAACTACTGGAGTTTCTGCTGTCGAGACTTAGAAGTAAAGATGAACCGACTATGAATATCTGCTTCTGCACTATAAGACGTAATCTACGAGGATAAATTTTCGAAAAGTGACGGAAATCCGAAATGTCATCTGTTGAACGACAACCGAATGTCAAGATCCATTGTTGAGGAGTCAAGGAAATGATGGATCTCCTAGGAAAAATGTAACACGGAGTGCACAGGAAGAGTTGGGCGCCTTGCCAGGTGTAAAATCGCAGGCCATTTTCATAATGAAATTCGCGTTACGCGTTACAGAAATATAATTATTATATTTGGAAGATTAATTTTCAACAAGTACCGTTACTACCGCACCGCTTTTAACATCTTGCAAACCACACGTATGAAGATCTAGATATCATTTTGAATATTTGTTAGCACCAAAGCCTTTGCTAAACCTTGGAATGGACCGGCAATGGGCTGTTTGTGTGCAGTGTTCGCCTTACTTCTGATATAACTTTTTGAAATATATAATTTCTGAATGTCTGAGTTGTTTTTTTTGTTTTCCCACTTTTTGTATATTTGTTATATAGGCATATGTTTAACTGTACATAATGTTGTATATATGTTTGTCTTCGTAACAATGCTTCGAACTTTCATTGTCTTCAAAATTTTTGAGTTCGATTTATGGTTCCTCAATCGATTTCAAGAAGACTGAGTGGAATTCCGAAGCAGTTTTACTGAAAGATCCACTTTGTCTACAAATTACAAAGAACAGATGTTTGTTTGTATTTATCTATCAATGGAATTTAATATTTTAACTTAATTTTCACCGTTTTCATCATGTTCGAATAAATTGAAATTTCACCCACTGAGAATTCTCCAAAGGTACAAGGGTTTCGCATGTTGGGTTCTACATTTCCAGTGAAATGAGGATAGGGCATCCTCCATTTTGCTTCCGCTGGTCTGAAGTCTCGGAATTGTAGAAGTTGACCTGGTTCGATGTAGGATCTGGGGATGCTATCATCTGCAAAGCTTTAGTTCGGATTGCAGAAAGGCGTTAGATAAGGAACAGATCCTTGAGATACGCCTGCGCTGATGATTAATACATCGGAAGCATATCCATCCACGACCACAAATAAGGATCGGTCCCTTTGAAAACTATCAACCATTGGCATATACCCGATGGTAGTCCATTTGCAGAAAGTATTTGGAAGATGAACCTGAAGAACTACTGATATCACTAACTTTTGGGTGCCTTTTCGTTCAGATAGTTTATACGTTAAGTTAGTGTGAAGTCACGTTGGACACGGTCATATTTGTTTGGATCCAGGACATAGTTCCAAACCGTAACACATATACCACAAACACGACACTTTTAAATTTGAATGTACTTACCGTAAGTAATATACATAATCTCAAGAAATTCGCAAAATAAATACAATAAAAATCCATCTACGTATTGTCCTTGCAGAGAAAATCTGTTTCCTACACTGTCCTACAGTGATTGCTAATTTTAAGCGACGAATCTGTGAATGTTAGTTTCAAAATAATAATCTTGACGTAATATGTATTAACTACCTAATAGTGAGGAAGATGAATGGTTCAAGGTCTATGTTTAATTTGATATGCAAATTGTTGAAAATATACACGTATATTCATCTATGCTTTGCTAGAATCTCAGATCCATATGAAGAACTTACACCTGGTTCTCATCATGTTCTCACTTAAATCTGACAAACTCTCTGCAGGTGAAGTATCTCTGTTGAACAATTTGGAATTGTTGTCATTCCACACACAAAAAAGTTTTTATATTAATTAAAATCAAAACATCCGATAATTGATTCAAACAACATTCTCTTCTTTGAGAGCACTTGTTTCCAGTCAGCTTCCCTGACATATAAACACCAACAGCTTTGCAACGTTTTACTGAGGTGACTCCAGCGAAAAGAACGATAAAGTGCAGTACAAACATGGGTATGTATATACATTTCAGGCTGCTGGACTATTGTGATTATGACGTGACGAAAGCCCTCTACTTGTTCAGCGAACTGTACAAAAATGACGTGCTGCCCGACACGGCGTTCCAACATCAAGAGGGGTAAGTTCAGAATGATACAACCAACAAGGGTAAACAAATTGATCATCCAAAGTCATCACAGTGTTGGTACATTGTTGCCAAAGCTCAGTGTTGGCAGTTTGCAAGTTGGCAGTGGAGGACGACGTCCTCCACTGCCAACTTGCTTTTATTTTCATTAGAAACTTTCCAACTGATCGGGGAAATATTCGAAATTTCGTTCGGCGTTTAGAGTAGACGCCTTATCATAGAAAAAGTGAGAATAGTTGACGATACTGGAAAGCAGTTGGCATTATACGGTTACTACGCTATCAGGAGCTTTGGCGACAAGTGTATTAGTACATATGTTTCTGTAATTCCAATTCCAAGCTGGCATTGCTCCATAGTAAGTTAATAAAAGTTTTACCAGAACTAAGGATGACGACATGCTTTACTCTCACATGTTGGTTGTATGGATTCCTTGTCGACGAAGCCTCATCACTGAGTTTCTGTCTTCAGTTGCAGGCAAGTGACGGATAGCGAGAAGAAAGAAGCTGATCTTCGTAAGTATTGTAATATATAAATCGACTATAACCTTGCACTTAGATGGTTATTTAAATTTCGTTCAATATGGGTATCAGGAACTTCCACATCAACGTGAGATGCTCCGTAAATGTTTGTTGCACTAAAATAACTTGATATTTATCAATGCAAAAGTAATAAGAATTTATAGCAAGATGACACGCTGTATGACCACTGAAGGCTGGGATATAGTTCTACAAACTATATTTGTTAGTTCAAACTGCCATTGCATATTAACACTGCAAATATTAGACTGTTTTTGTTAGCAACAACCTAACAACCTGACTTCTTCGTGTAGATGATAATGGGCAGTGACACTTGAAGAATGTTGCTATCACACCCTTACTTGGCATATATAGTATATTTTCCATCTTCTATGGGCCGTCGAGCTATACTGAAGAGACAGGTTTGTAGCAAGTCACGTGTACAGAGAAAAGAATAAATATACTTGGTTTTTGTTCGATCAGCCTTATTTAATGTATGCCAAAATTACTATCACCTTTATTTAAGCGTTGTGAAACAGTCCAAGTGTTACGACCTTTGAATTCGTAAGTGGCCAATGGGCAGCGCCATCGTGCGCGACGCTTGGAGATGAGTGTTGGTGTTGCTATCAGACCCTTCTGACTGGGTTACGTATATACCACCCGATTGCTCTCTACAGTTAAGACTACCAGGCTATACTGACAAATCTAGGTTAAAGACGAAACATGCAGGTCTGATGGATAGTGGAGAGCATACACTTAATAGGACCTTAATATTTGTTCATTACATTGTGTATTCGATCTATATGAAGAAATATATGATTAAACATTTAAGAAGAGGACTCATACTGCTATCCAGTAATTCAACCATTGCATTGGATAGTCATGTGCTGTAGTTTTGAAACGGAACTGAGATAATTACTATTTCTGACTGATCCCTCGAAAATATGTTGATGTATTAATGACAATAAGGTTAAACTATCCTCAAAACCATTATAGATTCCTTTCTCTAGACTAAGTTTTGTCTCCCACTTCTGATGATGGTGTTGTGGTGAATACTAGTATTTGCTGTAACCATTTTCATATCTTCAATTAGGTTCGAGAAAATGGTTACGACGTAATATTTTTAAATATTGTAAACAGGAATATATAACTTTAATCAGGATTTCATTTAACGACTACCTATATCCTATCCTCACTAATGGGTCGGTTATACTTTCCTCCTTGGTAGTTCCAATATGGCGCACATTTCATCTGAGTTTTTGATTTTATGTATTTCGAGTAGTTTTGGTTCCTAAGAGCAATTGTATATACCATACATTTTTGTTTATCTCACTAGAGTAACTATTTGATTCTTACAGCGTTCTTCAGCTCTATAACGGAGAGATCCCTTGAAGATCCTAACGACATTTCAACTAGGAGCATTTGGACTGTCGTCAATAGTAACAGGTTTCAACGATGTGAAGACGAGATGCCTAAAGCTTCAATGGACATAAATAAAATTGAAAGATCTGTCAAAACAAACAGTTTCGAGCGATATATCCCGGAGCGAAGTTGTGATGAGGATAAAACCGATCAAACTGTACCTCCTCTGTTGCAATGTATAATCTCACCTAACGTTCTTTGCGATACAAGCAGTGATCCATTGGCTGTGATAGTACCTAATGTTCAAGTTGGTTTGCTCCCAGTAACTTCGTTCAGTAAGCTTACTGTACGAAGCGACCTTTTTCCTACACCGCAAGTGCCTAATCGGTATATTTTCTCTCAAAGATTACAAGAAAAAATAGATATATCGTCCGTGTCCGATCCGAATTATTTGTATAGTATTTCAAATCATATCGAAAACCTTTCGCAGTCGATACCTAGTCCCAATGATAACAATCAAAAAGAAAAAGAATCACAAACTGATTCTTTAAGTGCGGAATTTGTTAAAGCGAATTCAGATGCATGTAATGATAGGAATTTGAGATTAACTGAGCCTTGCGAGATAATTAACATTGATGATGATGACGATAACGTGCATATGATAACTACTGATGACATTGTGCCTACGAATGGGTCCAATGTCCATTCTAGAGATAGTACAACAAACCGTCCAAGTGGGCCTTCTATATGCAAGTCCAGCTCAAACCCTTGTACCGGGTCTAAACCGATAGAAGCAATCATCAAAGGAAAGGAAAGAGCAGCAGTGGTCTGTGTGGACAAAACTCGACATACCGACAATGCGGTGACAGAATGTTGCAATACCATGAGTCGAAGAGAAATCGACAAGTTGTACAAAAAGGTGACCAAGCGTTGTTTTCCGTGGTTAGATCGCAACCATGCTAGAAGGTTCCAGTATCTTTTAGACGAGAATTTGGTGAACAGAAGGCTGTGCGATATCGTCACGAGCGGATTGAAACGAAAACAAATGTGCGAACTTCTAGATGAGGAGCTCACTCAAACCAGATTGCAGATACTGTATCGGAAAGGATATTTGTCGAAAGATCCAAGTGGTCTTTCAGAAGGTAGCTCGAATGGGTGTGCAACAAGCCGCCTCAACAAAATCCAGAAGGAACGGTTACAGTGGCTCTTGAACAAGAACCTAATCAGCAACAACTACCACAAATATTTCAAGGAGATGCAACTAAAAGAGATGACAAGAGAATGTTTATCTCCTCAGAGATTGAAGGCTTTGTATGAACAGAGATATTTGCTGAGAGATCCTAGGTTAGTGTTGAAGGACAAACAGGAGCCTCCCGCTACAGAAGAGGTTCAAGATGAATACGATAATGGCAGCGAGAGGTTTTTCCAGATATTGGTCAGGTTTCTTACGTTACACGGCAAAGATCGAGAATCATATATATCCGGAGCCAAATACCTAACTGATTATATGCCTTACAGGCAGAATGAGGTTATTTTAGCCACGCAGTACGCGATTCACAAAGGCGTACCAAGACGTAAAGTTTTAGAGATACTCGAGCGTGAACTCCTATTTCGAAACACCTCAAAACTTGAAGCAGCCTTGCTCAGATCGAAGCAAGAAGGTGGCTATATCGATAGTACTATTATTAGCAGGAAACGATCAATAAGCGGGGAGCACGACAAACCATCTTACAAGAAACTCAAACTCCGTGAGAAATCATCATCCAGCTCTAATGCTCCGATAGAAGTTATTTTGCTGGAAGACGAAGAACAGCCTGAGAAGTTTACATCGGAAACATGCCTCACGCAAAAGGTGCATCATACTTTCACAGCGGAGGAATTGATCGTTGTCAAAGATCTTGATGAAGTACAGAAACACAGATTGCGATGGCTTCTAGATCACAACCTGTTAGGTAAGAAGTACTACAAATATATGAAACCCGATGATTTGAGTTTCATTACAAAAGAAAAACTGACGGTTCAAAGGCTTTGGATGTTATTCATCCAAGAGTGGTTGGTTAGAGATCCTGCTTTTTTGATTGAAAAAAAAGGTGAGCAAAACGTAGCTGTGCAGAGGACGAATTTCTCGTCGAGTATTTATAGCAAAGGACCAATAATATCCCATAGTAAATATTGCCAGAAGCTTTATAACTATCTGGATATGACTCCGGAAAGTAGGGCCAACGATAAGGGCGGAATAAGGGACTATTTGGTGGAGTATACACCTCACAGATCCAGCGAAATTATTTGTACTGTAAAGTACGCGTTGGCGAACAAACATCGTTGGAATGAAATATCCGCTATACTACGCAAAGCCGGGTTAGTTCGTGATATAGCTGATATGGAAATTAAAGTATTCGGATTTATACAACCTTTTATCGACGTAAATTATCATGAAATTATATCAAACAGGTCTGAGGAAAATTCCATACAGTTCACTCGGACAAGAGATGAAATCAATATTTCTTGTAACACCGTTGATGTTCCGGAAAATGAAAGTAGTAAATCTGAAAGTTTCGTGGAAATAGAAAATGTCGGCGCTGAAGAATGCAGTTTCGATCCGTCGCTAAATTTGAAGCCATACTTTACCACAGCCCGTAGGCGTAGGCGGAAAGTAACAAAAAATAAAATGCAACTGATACCGTCACACATCGTACATCCTGTATATCCAGTTTCCAGTACATCAGATGATAGACGCTATTTGGAGAAAACTATCAAACACTACTACGCTGAAAACAAAACATTATCAAGCGAATTCCAAGACGCTACAGAAAAAATCATTCATGAAAATTGTAGACACTTGAATGAAGTACAAAAGGATAGGATACGCTGGCTTCTACATAATAACCTGCTGGGTGAAAAATGCTATACGTATTATGCACCCAACACTTGGAAACATCTAGCGATAAAAACGATTTCTATGTTCAGATTGTGGCATTTGTACAGATCTAAGAAGATCATTAGAGATCCTGGGTTTTTGTTCGAAGGTGATATTTCGTTGGAAAAACAAAAAGCTTTGTTATACACCCATGGATGCGTGGACGCTGTAAGCAAATATTGTCTGCTTGGAAGACGAGATCAGTTTTACCTCAAGTTACATCGTTACCTAAAAGGAGATCAAAAGGATAAAGTTAGAAACTATATGTTAGATTACGCGCCCTATAGATACAACGACATCGTGGCGGCTGTGAAAGCTATGTCCCTTACTTGTGCAGGTTTTCCTTTAACTGAAATATCTGATATTCTTGCGAAAGATCAGTTAGTGCTGAATGCAGAGAAGTTCAAATATGACGTGGATCAGATGCAAACAAAAGCGTCTGATACAGATGCAGTAAATAATTGTGACCAAACTAATGCCCGGAAGAGCGATTCAAAGAAATGTAAAAGGCTTCTTACTGGTTTAGACCTTGAGGAAATCAGCGAAGATGAATCATCTGTCTTAATGGAGAATACCGGACATGAACCAGTTTTAGCCGGTATAGATCTAGAACAGATCAGTGATAACGAATTAGATACGTCAAATGCAGTTCTTATAACAGATGAGATGGAGGCTGTAGTAATTAGTGATGAAGAGGAATCGTCTATCTTAATGTCGAATACTGGAGACAAAACAGTTTTTGCTGGTCCAGATCTGGAGCAAGTCAATGATAAGAAAATGAAAATACCGGAAGCAACAGCTTCTCAAGAGATGGAGGTTGTTGTAATTAGTGATGATGAGAAGAGACTACAATCAGAGACAAATGGCAGTCATATGACCAAAGCAAAAGATCAGATGCCCTCAAAAATGATCAAAAAAAGACTAGGTTCAAAACGGAAAAAAAGTGAACAAGCGAAATATGCAAAAAAAACCGACATAGATATTGACAGTACAGGTATCAACACCCAAAATCGTTCCAGTGGAATGGAACTTGAAGATATCAGCATGGATGAATCAACTGTCCCAGTCCCTCTCATGGATGAGGAAAATGATTTAATCCCTATGTCAAAAAGTGATATTGACAAATTCTTTTATTTGTTAGTAGACAAAAAGGTGGACTGGTTGGTAGATAATGGATTCCTGGGCAAGCATTATACCAGCTATTTCTCATCTGAAAAGATAAAATTGTTGCAAGATTGTGAAAGTTTGTTTAGTTTATGGAGCTGTTTCAAGGAAGGTCTGTTGATTAAGGATCCCACTGCAGTTTATGCATCCAAACTACATAGTGCGTTTTGCGAAAAATCTAAACCATATTTGGATGAACTTGATGGGAATTATATTTATAACCGGCAAAAAAATATTTTTATCCAGAAACTTGATATTTTTGTGTGTAGTAAATTGCCACAGACATTCAATACGAAGTCTAAAAAACTCCACGTGCAACGGTATCTGTTAGAATATACACCGTACAGACGTGTTGAAGTTCTTGCATTTATAAAATTTGCGCTCAACGAATTCGACTGGACAGCACTTTCTTTTGCACTAGCTCATATATTGCTTCAGAAGGATCTTTCTCAAATGGAAACTATCTTAAAGCAATACTTAGGTATACCTTGCCTGTCTGTGAACAAAATAAGAGTGAGGAAAATGATTCAGAATGTGAATGAAAAGGATGAAGCTGCTATGGCGAAAAGTGAAACTGTCAAATTCTTCCATTTGGATCACAAATACAAAAAATTAAAATGGTTGCTAGACAATAGATTCCTTAGTGAAAACTACCTCAAATATTTCCCATTCGACAAAATACTGTCGTTGTTAGACAGCGAAACTTTGTACAAGCTATGGAATTCCTTCAAAGAAGGATTGCTGGTCAGAGACCCCACCATCATGTACGAATCTGAGGAACATGAGAGGTTCCAAAAGAAAGTTGAGAGACAATTGGACAGAGTAAACGGACATTGTATTTATAAACACGAATTTAATATATTCACGCAGAAACTTTATATTTTTGTTCTTAGTAAATTACAACCAGAATACTCTACAAGTGAATCAACGCATTTGAAAGAATATTTGATGGAATATATACCATACAGGCAACATGATGTTATTGCGTTTGTACGAAAGGCACTTAAAGAATTTGAATGGACAGAAATTTCAACTGCACTGGCTGATATAATCCATGAAGATGATCAGTGTCAGATAGAAACCCATGTGTTCGGGTTCGAAAAAACTGAAAAATCTATCCTGAGTCGTAATGAAGAATCGCGCACAACTGGAAGGAAACAAAACAATATGCAGCTTATGCAATACCGAAAGAGACCTTGGATGTGTGAGAGTGTTGTTAATGGAACAAAAAAAATGCGTGAACAATTGGTTCCAATTTCTTCTCTAGAGGAACTGAAAAAGGACAGGTTAAGGTGGCTTCTACATCACCACCTCATAAACGAACATTTCAAAGCTAACTTGAATCGTCGAGGGATAAAAATGCTTACACGTGAGACATTCACTATGTACTCGTTGTGGTCTCACTTTAATTCTGGTTTGTTACAGATGAACCCTGGTTTTTTATTCGAAAGCAGTTTTACTCTTGAACAGCAACAAGCAATGACAATTAATCTGGTGAAAAGATGTTTGCTTCAAGAGATCAATGGGCATTACGTGTTGAGGTCTAGTCGTTTCAGATCATTGTTCTATATTTTCCTTTCCTCCTTCCTACGTAGACAGGGACGAAATGAGAGGCAACAGATTTTACCCAAATTTGCCAAAATGAAGAATTATTTGCTAGAGTATATGCCATCCAGACTCTATGAGATGGTGGCTGAATTGCAACATTTAGCTCGAAAATACCCCTTGGAGCAACTTACAGAATTACTGGAGCACGAACTTGCTGTACACAATGTTTCTGAGCTTGAGGCCAGGGTTTGTGACCTGGAGCAGATTGAAAACAGTCAAAGAATTTGTGATTTGGATGAGTCTGTTAGATCTTCTTCCAAAATTACCGAATCTACGAGTAGTTTGCAAAATGTAGAGATTTTGAAATGCAGTAGAATCAGTAGATTCCAAAATAATGAAGGTGATAAGAATATCGAAATGCAGATAGTGCCTTACCTTCCTCTGAATCGAGAAAATATTTCCGTTAATCCATTCGAGCATCAGCATGAATTGTCTGTACAGACAAAAGTCATGGAAATTGAATCTATGGATGAGGAAGAACGCGCCATTCTTCGTTGTCTGAATGAGCTGCAGAGAGATAGACTGCGATGGTTATTGAAAAAAAAACTACTCAGCAAATTATATTATAAGTACTTTCCTCTGAACCAACTCAGAACCATTACATGTAAAGCGTTAGCTTGGGACAATCTATGGAATTATTTCAACTTCGGATATCTCATGAGAAATCCCGATTTTTTATTTGAAACTGGTCTACCATTAGAAAAACATTCTACTGCAACATCTCAGTCTACACCATCGTTATGCAGATCTGGAACGTTGTTCCGTACGAAATTCACCAGCTTTTTAAGATCAGCCCTCAATACCAACAAAGAAAAAGACAACTGTTTCGATTACAGTAAACAAAATTACGTCTTAGAGTATTCGACTCACAGATATAACGAACTGGTGAAATTATTGAGATTTTGGTCTGTGAAACATTCTTGGAGTAAGCTGTCATCTATTTTGGAAAGGAAGCTTTTTATACGCAAAGAACTAGAAAGCATGGTTTACGGCTACCCACTCATTGATGATATAGGCGATGAAGAAGAAAGTCTCTATCTGAAAGATATTTCTAATAGAACTAGATTTTATAATGAATTGCAAGAGGATGTCTTCGTGAGTACAAAGCAGAATAATGATATGCAAATAGTGCGTTATTTTCTCCATCCCGGGGAAAAACGTAAATACGAAACGTGTCCTCTAGTAACAAATGAAGAGCCAGATAAACCATCTCCGTCAATAATAGGTAACACAAACTCGAGCAAAACTGGATTTGATACGTTAAAAAGGCAAGAGATTGAGGTTCCTAGATGTCTCAACGTGGTTCAAAAAGATAGATTGCAATGGTTAGTTGATAACAAACTGCTTAGTGAATCTTATTATCATTACCTGAGTGACAGCCAATTGAAATTCATCTCAGCTGATGCTTTGTGCTTACCTAAACTTTGGTATATGTATTACGATGGATACTTGGTTCAAAATCCAGAGGATTTGTTTGGCAAGAAGATATCATCCCAACTAAAACAATATTTTTTTAGCGATTACATATTATTGAAAAGAAGACAACATGTCGTATATACAGATGCGGATAGGGTTACTGAAATAGTACATACTTTTCTCCGAGAATATGAAGCAGCTAGAAAAAAAGATTGTAGTAAACGGTACAAAAGTTTGTTTTGTAGTACTAAAAACTCTACTGTTATTCAGAAAGCCTCAGCAACGCTATTTGGGCAGAAGCTTGTATCTTACATCATCATGTACATTAAGGCAGAAGAAAGTGACGCTGGCGTGCTTGGTAGACTTCGAAATTATTTATTAGATTATTTACCGTTCAGATTTGAGGATGTTGATAATATACTACAACATATGGTGCTAAAATATTCGTGGGATAATCTCAAGTCTGTATTCGAAAAGAGTCTTCCAATGTGTATATCGCACTTAGAAAACAGATATTCAATAGGCTCAAAGAAAAATATCTCAAACTCCATGCATATAGTTCCGTACGTGCCACGTTCATGGGCAATCATTGATAATGTACCAGAAGTACCGAAACTAACAGCCATTACTACATCTGCTGAAATGGGTGAGAATGATGAATTTCAGTTGGCCTGTAAGGTCGTCATCTTTCTCAGCGATTTAGAAAAAGATAGACTAAGATGGCTTTTGACCAAAAAATTACTAAGTGTGTCCTACCACAAATATTTTTCTAGTGATCAAGTGAGATTCATGACAAAGCTTCCTTTAACATTGTACGCACTATGGTTTTTGTTTGAATACGGCTATATTACAAGAGATCCTGGATTTTTGTTTGAAGCTGACATTCGTATAGAACAGCAACGTGAATTAGCCTCTAAATTGTATGATAAATATACAACAAACCAATTCCGACGCAAATTTGGGACGTACCTTGATTTGCGCATGAAATCGGAACAAACATCAAGTAACACTATGAATAACCATAAGAGTTATGTCATGGAATATGTCCCACACAGATATGTCGCAACAATTAACTATTTGAAACAATATCGTGTATTTTCAAAACATCCGTGGGACAGGGTTTCTTCTATACTTAAAAAAGACTGTATAATGAACAATATTTCAAACTGGGAATTTAGTATGTTTGGATGCAAGCATTTTTCTTGTGGAAAGCAGATAACAGGCGATACATCCAAAGGGAAAATAGAGGACTATAAGTCTATAAAACGACCATTTTGTGTTTTGAGCGAACATGAGTTTACGATTAGTGATGCTAAATTGAATGAAGATACCGTTTCGGTAATTGTTCAAAATATGAACGAACCTCCAGGCGTGGATGAGTCCTCTGAATATCTCATTAAACATAAAGAGAAGCCAAGAAAGGGCACAAAAAATATGACTGCGGGAAGAGTCAAAAAAAGGAAGATAACTGCAAGAACACCTGTATTCCCAGAATCATCGACGCTTCAAGAATCCAATGAAAAAGATGATGTTTTTGAAGAATTCGAGGAGCTTGATATTTTAAGCTACGATGCTAATGCCTTTCTTCAAACCACATCGATACGACGGTGTGTCAGTCCTTCGAATACACTTGAGAATGTTGGGGAATCACAAGTCGTTAAACGAAATACCATAACGTCATCTGGAGTAAACATGTCTCTCAAAGATGGGAATACAAAAATAGGAAGTGATGATGATATTAACGATAAGATGGATAAGAAGGAAAATACAGATTATATTGTTAATAGTATGAGTATTGACGAAAATTCTGGTTCACTTGTCGTTGAGTCAAAAATTGACATGGCTAAGAAAATATCTATTGTTGAAGTAGATGGTTCAGATTCTGAGGGTATTGGTGATACTTTTCCCCCGAATCGAAGGAGATCTAAGCGCAAACGATCAATAAGCACAATAACTGTAGTCACCGATACAGATGGAAGTGATGATGATACTAATTTTACTATTCCAACAGCAAAAATTGTCAGTTCCGTTGATACTGTCATAACATCAGAAACAACAATCGTCAATTTTGAAGATTCATCCAAGGGCAAGGTAAAAACAAAATATGATGCGGTGTGCAGAATTGAAGATTCCGAGTCTGAAGGAAATTCTGATAATACCCTGTCCACTCTAAACACTGTAAAAATGCGCAGCCCAACTGAGGTGGCCAAAGATTTTGAAAAAAATAAAAAGATTCTAGTGCTCAAAGATAAAGATTCAGCTCTTGATGAAACTAATAATACTGTGATAAGCAAAAAATCAAACATATCTTATGGTGGGGATAAGCTAAAAATAAAGCCATGGAAGAGAATTGAAGATACTGATAGTACCATTTCTAACATAAGCAAAGCAATAATACGAAGCGTCAGCTCAGTTGAGGCTATTGAAGAGTTGAAGAAGACAGAAAAAATACTTGTAGCCAAAATCGAAAAGGCAGACAATATGATCAGACGAATTATTTCTACAAAAAGTCTATTAAAGCATGAATTAGTTTCTTCCGTGAAATCATCCAGAGAAATGAAAAATAGACATTTAAGAGAGATACCGACAATTGAAATTTTCACTAGAAATCAAAATAATAAACAAAAAATGAACGTTGCTATGAAAGCAAATACTAAAACAGACGAAGTAATAACAATTAATTCAGATAGTGACGAAGATACAAAAGTGGACACTTTTTTCCAAGGTTCCGAAATGGAAGTACGAGAAGGTAAAGGACGACTAGTTAAATCCTATATAAATTCACAAACTTATGCAATAGAACTAAAGGAATTAGAAACAGTTGAGGAAACTGTGGATGACGACGTTGAAGCTATACAAAAAGCTCACACTATACGAGTGGGAAATTTGGACGAATTGAGTGACAGGCAATCAAACAAGCGCTCAATCTATGAGCTTGAAGAACCCTCTGAGGGTGGATTCTCTCAGAAAAAGGTCAGAACGAATGAATGTTGTACTGGACTTAGCAGTCTAGAGGAATCTGATGAGGTTGTTATAATAAATGGAGAAGTGATTTCTTTCACATAGCTTCGCTGCTAATGACATATTATTGATGTTATTGATGTCATATCATTTTAAAGAGATTAAACCTCCAAGCTTTATCATGAGGTTTTGACTGTACAAGGAGTTATACATATATCAGCTATTCTATTATATTCAACGTCAATTTTGAACAGTATTCCCGATATAACTTGTAAATATAAAAAAATTGCCAGTCTTTATACACCGTTATCGCGGTTAAGAAAAGCTTACTTAAAAAGCAATAGTGCAAATCAAAAGATGCTAAGGAGTCAAATTTTAAGAATTCTATTTTCAACGCGAGACTTTGGACCGATGGATAAGTTTCAAAAATTGAATTAATTATTAATTGTTATACCTTACATTCACCACTTTCTTCTGATATTTCTCCTAAGTATTGTCCATCTTTAATTCTACCTTATTTACATGAACAATTAAATACATTACATGAGGTAAAAACGTGGAATGAAATCGATCGTTTTAAACAAATATGGAGGAAAACAAAATAATGTATTCGTGATTCATTGTTAACAAATATATTTGTATAGTTCGACAAGAACAACAAAGTATATGCATTAGCTTTACGAACTGAAACGTTTCCAGGCTTTCCTAAATATTATCAACAGCAATTCAAAGCAATGCATGGATCGAAATCAATTTTAACGGTAATATCATCAATCTTTTCAGCTTTTTTCAAAATGGCTGCCAAAAGAACTGGAGAGGATCAGAGCATCAACGTATCTGCTAAAGTCATCTGGCGTGTAATGAATGACGAAAGAGTCGGAAGGTGCGAAGACCGCCTGCCGAATCAAGAAATAGTCAAGGAAATGCCTGAAATAAACCCTAACAGTGATTTTCCACGGTCGGTATGTCTTTCCACCTCATCAACCCCAACTGAATCTAACAATAGCACAAACAGTTCCGTTCCTGTTAAGATCACCATGCTTAATAGTTTAGAAGCACCTCCTGCCATTCCAAGTTCCTCAATTTCAAATCCGGAAATTACAGGCGAAAAGATTGACTATCCGCGGTATGATTTGTACGGACAGAGCTTCATATATACTGGCGAAGAATTCACTTGGTTTGAATTGGATCGCTTAATCAACTATATATATTGTTACCCTAACAAACTATTGACGAGACTAATGAAAAAAAGGGTCTTGTGGTTATTAGAACACGATTTGATCAAGAATCCTCGAAAAGTCGGCAAGAATGCAAAGGTGATGAAATATATAAAAAAATTAGCTGGTCAACGTCTTACCATTGATGCATTACAAAGGTTATTTAACGAAGGATGTTTGCTACGTGATCCTAGTTACTTATTCAGTTCTGTCACAGAAGGTAGAAAGCAAAAAAAACAATATTGAATCTGTGCAGTCAGTTTAGCGGAGTGTCTCTGAGAGAAATTGTAGAAGCTGAAGTGAGCCGACAGCAAGTCAGTGATGAGCAGTCGAATCATCTGCCCACACAGAAATATATATGATCAAGAAATATCTGAAGACAAAGAAGGCGCAACAGAGGTAAATCTGGCTGTTGGAACACAACCTCCTCGACAAAAAGCTCTACATGGATTTTTCCAAACCTGATCGTATTTTATTCGTGTCTAGTAAGGAAATCACGATGAGTAGGCTCAAATTCTTGTATGGACACGGCTATTTAATCAGGGATCCTCTTTGTTTATTGTTCGAGGGTCTGAGAAAGGATTTTGATAGCGTTGGCTGGGAGAGATTTGTCTGGCTTGTACGTCACCATCTCCTTGACCTGAATCTTTGTGAGGTTTTATCTGGAAAGAAGGTCGATCGAGATCGTCTCCTCTTCATATGTGGTGCTCCGCTCACATCCGACTGGCTGACATTTTTGCACGAGCAGGGTTATCTGGCAAATAATCCCAGTTATTTGTTTGAATATATCAAAAGTGATACGGATGTTCGAAGCTTCGAAGATCCCCTAACTGAAACAGAGCTGAATAGGATAGGAATTTTGATTGAGAGAACACGTTCCCATCGTGTACAGAAGAGCAGACTTGGTTGGCTGATACGAAACAATCTCGTTGACAGAGAACTATGTATGAACTTTTCTGTAAATACGAACAAAGTTCATAAGCTGCTGTTAATCTCTGGCGCTCCACTTACAGCTGAAAGGCTCGTTTTCCTTTACAAAAATGGTCATTTGGCCAAGGATCCTGGTTTTTTGATAAATTTCATCAGTTGCGATTATCAAAAGTCAGAACTTTCTTCATTAGTTGCTACAAACATAACTGAAGTTGAGTCAAGCGCAGACCATGTTTCCCAGTTAATGCGTGATCGAAAGCATAAGAAAAGGCTATTCTGGCTCCAGCGCCACAATCTCATTAGCAAGTCTGTTTATGAAAACTATGCGGGAATTGAAAAGACAGTTCAACTTGCATTAACAAAAGCGAGATTGAAACAACTGTACGATGAAGGTTATTTATTGAAGGATCCCAAATATTTGTTTGGTTCATTCTACGAAAGACCAGCGGAATTTTCTTCAGAAAATGTCGACCTAAACATATATAATAACATCCATCAGGAACGCTTGCAAATTATTCGATGGCACGGCCCAGAAAAGGCTTATCTGGCTTGTCAAAAACAATCTACTTCATAGATATTTATTTAGTTTTACGTTTAAAAGTTCGTCTTGCAACAAACATCTGTTGAGTGTGTCTAATGCTCCGTTAACAGTAGAAAGGCTGCAGTTATTATATAAAAACGGTTATTTGCTCAAAGACCCTACCTACTTGTTCGATGCTATAACAGATGCAGGGTAATTAGCAGATAACGACGAACAAAACATACTAAGTGAAACAGACAGAGAAAGTATAATAGCAAAAATCGCTAGTTGTAAAAGGGTCGCCAACAGTGAGCAGTTTGAAAGACTGTATTGGCTGATGCGCAACAATCTGCTTGATAGAGACATCTGTTTGAAAGTTTCTGGAAGCGATATTATACTCAATCACCTTTTATTCGTGTCCAATGTGCCTCTCACGGATGATAGATTGAAATTTTTGTATAAACATGGGTATTTGACTAAGGACCCTAGCTATCTGCATGAATCTGTGACAGATGCAACTGAGTCATAGGTTTTACTGTGCAAACAGTCACTATCAGAAATGGAAATAGTATCAATAGCGTCATTTATGCGGAAAAATTGCATGGAAGTTGATGAGGCTCGTAAAAATAAACTTGTTTGGCTCATACGAAATGCTCTTCTTGACAAAGACCTTTGTAGGAAATTTTCTAAAAGTACATACATGCTCAATCGTCTTTTACCTGCTTCAGATGAACCATTGACTGTTGATAGACTCAAGTTTTTGCACAAGCTTGGTTATTTGGCTAAAGACCCCGCCTCTATGGTTGGTAAAAACGAATCAACCATTTTACTGACATCTGACGAGCATGCGATAACAGAAACGGAAATAGCAATCATTAAATCTTTAATCAAGGAGAATTGAAGTCGAAAAGACTTATCAGAAGAGACTCACCTGGCTCATGCGCAACAATCTACTAGATAGAGGTGTATTCACTTCTCTTTGTTCATCTCTCAGCGAAACCACATTCAATCGCCTTTTACGGTTATGTGAGGCACCACTGACGCTTCATAGAATCAAGTTTTTATATACGCATGGTCATTTGGATCAAGATCCCACTTATTGGTCTCATACTATCGAAAGCGATAGAAAAGGGTTAGAAGAAGGAAGTGGTGAAGATATTGTCCTCACTGAAACGGAATCACAAAATGTTGAAATATTCATCAAAGAAAATCGTAAGCGATTTGACAGCACGCGTCAGCATAGAGTTGCATTTCTGATACGCAACCATCTACTTGATGAAGATGTTGTAAATTTTTCCAGGATATGTAGATCGTATTATATCAGCTTCGGATCTGTCAACAATCGTTACTAAAATGTTGCATGAATATTCGACTGTAGATCCCACTTACCAGAAATCAGCAGAAAATGAGGAAGAACGGACGACAAACAACAAAATAACAAAATTTTTGTCTTTCATTTGGGAAAACTGTTTCAAACAGTTTGATTTTGCGCATCAAAAGAGACTTATTTGGCTTATACGCAATGATTTTCTCGCTGAAGATCTCTCTGAATTGTTTTCCACCACGACACAGATGGTCAACCGCCTTTTAGCAGTGTGTGATGAACCGCTGACTGTTGACAGATTGACGTCCTTACATAAAAATGGTCATTTGACTAAAGACCCCAGTTACTTATTCGAATTCATGGACAGTGATCTGAAAGCATCCAAATTAGATGTTTCAATTGGAAGCGAAGAAGATACTTTGACTGGAAAAGAAATAAAAATCATACAGGGAAATATCAGTAAAAATCGTCATAATCATTTCGATAATGCGCGTCAGGAGAGATTCCTATGGCTGATGCGGAACCACCTGCTTGATAAAGATCTGTGTATGAATTTTTCTGAGAGTTCGACGAAACTCAGTCGTGTCATTTTCGTGTCTAACGCACCTTTAACGGCGAGTAGACTAGATTACTTGTATCGAAAAAACTATTTAAGTAAATAAGGAAAAACGGAGCCACTTTTTGGAACTGGTGGAACAAACATAGAAGATCTGAATTCGATAAGGTATCGTGAAGGTTCTGGTGAAAAATTGTATATGAAAAGTGAAAATTTAGATAAATTTCAAACATCTTGTACCCCAAATCCATATCGTACCTCTACGAGAGAACATTCCGAGAAAAATGAAAATACTGTTCAAACAAAATATGAAATGCATCTCGTACGTTCCAGCAATGCTAAAAGAAAAAACAGTGGCAATCACACATATAGAGACGATAAAAAATCTGATAGTACTAGAAAAAAAAGTTCAGGTAATCTTTTTCGTAAGACAACATATAAAAGTAACACTAATTGTAAGCGAAAAAGATATCAAGAAGATGATACAAAGAATTTCAGATTAGTTCGTACGAAAACTGAAGACAAATATAGGTCTGATCGAAAACGTAGGAGAGAAGCAAATAATTCAAGCGAACGTCATATAAGTGACAAAGCTAAGAATAAACGCATTCGTGAAAGATCAACATCGGATAAGGCACATATCACTCCTAATATTGAACATAGAAGGGCCGAATGGAATAAAACAAACGATAAAAAGACCACTACAGATACTCCACGGATCACTTCAGATAAGAACCATCCAGTTGCATCGCTCAAAAGTTTTGAAGCTGGATATAGTAAAAATAGAAACAGTAATTCCGAAGCTCCATTGTTGGATAGAGATTCTGCAGAACCTTCAAGCAGTGATCAAGCTAAGGGTTTGAGAAAGAACGACGAAGATAGTGCAAGCAGTTCAGCAAACAAAACAAATCCGTTGAGTGAAACGGAAAGAGCAGAAGTCAGAAAATTGGTCAACGTATACATAAAAGATACATTGTCGAAAAGATTACCTTCGCTTGAAGTTGATGGAAGCAAAAATTGTGAGAATGCAGAAAATGTAAAAAAAACAGAATCTGATAGCGATTTCCTAAGGCCTCTCATCAAAACTGAAGATCGGAAAAAAATGAATATCGTTCTGAAAGCTACATGTTCCGTAGACACAACACTAATTGAAGATCCCAAAGAGAAATCAGAGAAAAATGAAAAAACAAAAACTACTGATCTCAAAAATTCAGACTCCGATAGAAAGACTCACAGTTCATCTGAAGATGAATATAGAAAAAGGAAGATCATTAATATCGAAAAATCAAGGTCCAGCAATAAGAGACCATCCCGCTTCAGTTCTGAAAGGAAAGACCAATGTAGAGACGACAAAGTTCGTGAAAGCTTGAAGTCCATCGAAAAGGGCAGATCTCGAACGAACTGTGAAACTATAGATAAAATCATTGATATAAAAAAATCAGACGTCGATAATGAGAGGGCAAACAGTTCAAACAGCGATGGTGAGAAATTTAACACATCAGATTCCAGTGAAAAATGTCCGAATACAAACAGAACTCAAGCTCCCCCAAATGCTCCTCGCTTCAGTGTCGAATCTAAAAATAAAAAGGAAGATCCAAAAGAATATGCTCAGTGTTCAGGAAACCCAGAAATTACTAAGCAAGAAATTGAAAGCATTAAGTTGAAATTGAAATTGAATACATTCGAGGATTTTGATGAGTGCTCTCGCAGACGCTTTATTTGGATAATTGAGCATAACCTCGTTACCAGAAACATTTGTATCGATTTTGATTCTCCAGCTAATTTTGACGAAGTCAAAACAATGACACGAGTACCTTTAACGAAAAGTAGGCTAATCTGGCTATGGCATAGAGGATTGCTGTCCCAAAATCCATGTTTCGTGTTCTCAGCACCGTTCAAAATGCTTGATGAGCAAAAATTGACACCGATATCTGTTGACATTCCAATGACATCAACTTTTCCCCAGAATAATGCGCAAGCTCCTTCTTCATTTCCATATTGGGAAATTCCAAGAATCCCGAATAATCCGTCAGAAGTAAGCGTGCAAATACCGCTACCATATGCACATGTTAACATTAAACCAACTTATCCACAGATTAATCAACATATGCAACTTGGTAGTTTACCTATAGCGAACGAGCAATTACTTTCTACAAACATAAACTTTATGACTCCGTTGCCATATTTAAATCCCTCACCGTTGCAACAACGATCTGTAATGTATCAGGTTCCACAAATGTCTTATCATATACAGCCAGTTGTACCAAAACCGCTTCCAAGCGGTCCAGTGCCAGAGGAATGTATCCAGTATCCATCGACTGTTGAAGATTCTGTTCACATTTTGATGACTGACTTCGAGAAAGAATTGTATAAATACATTTGCCTACCAAAGACATTGAGGGGAGCTGGGACGCTATTGAATTGTGTACTTATGTGTCTAGTGTTGTTGGTAAACACCCAAGAACAATCCCGACATTAAAATATGCCCTTTCCAAAGGATATGAGTGGGAGTACCTCGGTAATATTCTTAAGGATGAGATGAATATCGATGACGAGTTAATAAAAAAAATTGGAAAGCTTGTGATGGGCACTCAAACTGCGTCAAACATCAAAAGTTAATCGGCAACGAACATTGATTCAAAATAACCAACAGTGACTGAAGGTATAATAGCAAAGGAAATTACTCTGGTTTTGAGAAAAACCTCTGAGCGAGTTCAGAGGGCAAGCGACTTTGCACATACGTAACAGGTGCTGACTTTAAACAACATGAGATTGCAGTATGCTATTTTGAAAGTCCTTGGAAGCATTATCAAGAATGATGTGAAAATCGGTGATAGCTTGATGACTGGAAATACTTGTGCTGAAGAAGGACAAACCATTATCGAAGATTCTTCAGCGAGGACGATATAGTCTGATGAAATAGCGTCAGACGAGCTCACGAGCAAAATATCAGCACAAAGGCCTAATCAGGGTCAGTTTGATTGAACAGTTTCAAGAAAAATAAAAATATTCTTAAGACTGATTTCGAATGAAATCTGTATGCGTACATTTGTATATCACAAAATTGAGAAGGGAAGCGGCTTGACTCATACTTATCCAACATAATTAATTTCAGTTTACGTGAGATGATTGGTACCTTAGAGTTTTCCGTTTCTGAAGGTCATGATTGTGAAAACCTCATTCTTAAAAATAATATTAAAATCGGTGAAAGCTTTATATGAAACTTATAGCGGTAACGCTAGATTATAAATATCAATTAATCTATTGACTATATTTCCACTATTATGTCTCTCCTGGTATTAGTATATCACTGCTTGGATTGCTGTCCTATTATACAGGGATATATCAAATATCTATTGTTACCAGTATCTTTTTGTATATACGAGATTTTTTAAGTTTAGTGTAAGTAGCATCATTGTGTCAAATCTTGGAATGCTGACTTTCTTTGTTTACTTTTTTATATTTTTATATAAATATATAAGATAAAGCTCATACTTTTTGAGTGCATAGATTTTTTGTTATTATGTATCTTGAATTTATTTTAATTATTAGTCCATGTAGTATATTTGAGAATGAATAAAACTGTTCTACATAGATTATAGTGTAAAATTCATTGCTTTGTGTCTACTTATTCAATGATTCTACATATATACGTTACTCGGTATCCGTTTTTTTATAGTTGTTATTTTAAGGAGTATCATTTATTTTTAATTGTATTTTAGAGGCTTGTATCACCAGCTTGTTTTTGAGGGTAACAGCAAAGACTGTTTTTGAGTAATGATTCGATTAATTTTATATTTCAGCTTATTGCAAAATGGTGAAACAGGCTCATTCAGTTTTTATTATTGCTTTAAGTAGGTTTGTAAATAAAAATGTTTGTTATTCATTATTGTTTATTTTGTTATTGTTTAACGATATCTGTTGCTTCTAAAAATTATGTAGTGACGAAGGAATATTTTTTTCATTTCTAAATTCTGTTTTGAAATATATCTCGAATTATAAATGTTCCGGAGATTATAATAATTCTGCACCAATCGGCATAGGAAGTGAATAAAACTAAATTTAATTTCGGATTTTTCTATTTAAAAAATAAAAACAACAATATAACAAAAATATATTGGCGAATCTTATCCTAAAATTTTTTCCAACAAGATATTTTTTAAAGAACCTGCACTGTTTGCTGTTCTCATCAATCCATCCTAGAAATGTACTTTTATACATATTGTACTAGGTTTCGATACCGTCTGTGCATGTTGCGCCTCAAAGGTAATCAGTAGAACCCTCCTTCAGTCAGCAACTCTCCTTCGCTGGCCCGTCCCTTTAACTAACAACAACAAGGACGAGCAGAAATTTATCCTGGTAATTTCGATCGACGTATAATCTTAAACTAGTTGCTCGTTACTGCTGGCAGACAGATCCAACAATCGCCATGCAGCTCTTGGATCGGGCTCCGTGGAGTCCCTACACAATACCCATACATAGTTAACGCGCATTATTTTGTTGGGGTCGCCTTCCACTATGTTGCCCTGGGCATCTCTCACTACCATCACTTGCTGGGACGTGAAGGATATAATCAGTACTGGTCCTGAAACATATCATGAAATGATCTGTGAAGCAGATGGCAACACAATTCTTGTTAAAGTCAATGATATTGAAAATGTTCTTAATTTCTATAAAGTCCATATAATCATTGATATTTTTATACAGTAGACTCTCGAATATCCGACTCTCTATTTTCCGATCGCTGGATTATCCGAGTTGAGAAATATCACCGTTGAAATCCGTATTTATCGCGCATCAATATCGGGTGATTACAGGGAATCCCAAAGTTGCCGAATCAAACACAAACTCATTCGCTGACTGACCTGATTGGTACAGGGGAATCGCTCATTATTATATTTCTATCTGCATATGTGTTTAGGTTTGTATGTTTTTAAAAGTTAGATATTCAATAATGGTTGGCGTTGTAAGAAAGGAATAGGTGTGTTCCCGATAGCCATATTTGGAGTAAAAATTTTGCAGATACAAATTCTGCCATAAATTTTAAGCAAACTTTCAAAGTCCTAATTGAATGTCACTGTTACAAACTGGATTCAGTTCAAGTTGTTATCTACTGGTGAGTCAAGCTTGAAATATCAAGGCATCCACAATACGAAAATCCTGGAACAATATTTTGATCCAGGATGACACAAAAGACGATTTGCCTCTCAGCTGGCTGTAAGTTTAAGGAAAGCACAAGATGACAGGTGATAGTGATTTCTTCTGATTACAATGAGCAAGAGCTTTCTATAGAATGAATAGCTGCCTCTTAAAAAACTGTAGAGCTGTTGCTTGGAAATGAAGATGAGTGTGAGTTTCTTGGTGAACATATTTCTAATCAAGATTCTTTTGAGGCTTCAGAAAAGTCTTAAAAAATGTTGAGCAGTAACCCAAGTCCACGCCTTTAGATGTTCTGCTTTTGAAAAAATTCAGAGATATTCCAGCAAAAAAGAGAAATCGTTTATAGAAAACAAAATAAAACACCTGGATTTTCTGATCTGCCAATTATTTGAGCAAGGGTACAGCCCACATTAGCTCGGGTAATGTACTCTATTTATACTTTTTATGGCGATATCCACAGGGTAAGTTTCAGAAGTTATATCAATCCTGTGTATTTTGATACTGACCTTGGTCCATTATTTTTCCCATAACCAAATCCACATTATCAATATCTAGGATCTTAGAGTCTATCCTGTATCCTTTTTTATAAGCTTCTTTGATTGGAATAGCAAACAGGTTATATGGACCTTCATGGCACCAGTCTTTTAGTACTTCCAAGTCCCCTCTCGTCATAGCCTCCAGTATATTCGGAATTATGTCCGTTTCACACTGCTTGAGGAACCTCTTAGTATCAAATGTATTGTCTAGTTTACAAATTTCTGTAAGAGTCTCTGATAAATCTGTCTTTTGAAATAATCCACCCACAACCTGAAAATAAATTTAATAGTATTTTTATCATCAATATAACAAAAGAGTTGTTTTACCTCTCCAACTTTTTCTGTTAGTACCCTAGATGCTCTGATTATAGCATTCTCGCTTTCATCAAACTTCAGTTTCCAGTCCATGACTTTGTGAACATATGGATTATTGTTCTTAAAGTTCTGCCAAGACTCGTAAAACTTGGAATCTTTGTGCAGTTCTACACCAGTTGCATCTGTATTAGGTTCATAATACTTCTGGTGTACAACAGCACTTGTTTCTGTTCTTTTCCTGAGATTTTTGGGACTTACATAAACCCTGCCTAGAAAGAAAATATTGTTAATTGGACACTACTACTATTTACATACACCATTTCTTCATCAAATGATCATTTTTAAAGTAGTTTTTTGCATTTAATCAATCAAATTCTTTCTGGTCAATTGACTATTCTGACCAATTTTGACTGGTCCAAAACACAACTTTTGAAACATTTACATTGTCTATGAAAAAACTATTTCATAAATAAGATATAAATGTTTATCAGTTTGTCTTATATAATAACATGTTCAATTACCTGCCATACTAGTGGTATCCATTTCTTGCTTCACAGCCTGTGTTGCTTGTGAAATACTTTGGAAAGCTCCAGTTTTGCCAATTTCTTGTGCTTTCTCACTGATCTTGTGTGTAGTTTTCCCAACTTCCTCTGTAATTTTGCTAGCTTTTTTAGCAATATCAGACTTGCTGGCTTCATCAATTACACCCTGTACTTTTTCTTTGATAGAACTGAGACCTTCTTTGAAAACTTCTCCACCTTTACTTGCCTCCTTCTCAACTTGTTCAAATTTTTGTCGGGCGGCTTTCAAAGCATCGCTCTGTTCTAGTCTTTCTGCCTCTTCTTTGAATTTTTTCAACGATTCCTTCATTTCTTTGTTTTTTGCCATTTCCTCCCTGAAATTGTCATATAATCGGGAGAGAAATGACGGCCGTCTTTGGGGTTCTCTAGAATAGTATCGAATCTACAAATAAAATCATGTTAATCTGATTATTACAAAGAACTTCAAGATAAACTTACCAAGCTTGATGACTGACGAATTACAGAGTATGGCAGACGATGCATTTTCACATGAATTTATTCTGAAAAATGAAAAGTTCAATCACGTTTCAAAGTTCCGCACATAACCTAAAAACTAAATTATCTAACACTTACTAGTTGCCCAGTCGAAAAGAAAAAGGATTATTACAAACTATATCCCTTGAACCAATACATATAAGTTAAAGAAAATGGAATTTACAAGGCAATGTTACAAAAAATCATTTTCCTTTTCATAGTTTTCAGAATGACAAGCTGGTGTAGGGTGTACTTGTACTGGTGTAGGGGCGACTAGTCACTAGTCTCGGGTAGTGAACAAGTGAAGTGTCAGGATCTGTTTTATACTGTCATTACTGTCAGCACAGACTGTCAGATTCGGATTGGTTATGTAAAGCGGTCAAAGTGCGATTAGTTATGCTGCCATCTATAGGTCGAAGAATTACTTCTGGAGGTCTGTTCGCAGAGTCTGTCTTGAACCGATCGTTAATTGTCTGGATTCAAATTTAAGAATTGCAAAAGTGTCTGGAATGTTCGAATGTTTTTCTTAACTACGTAATCTCCGTAACTTTTGTAGTGATTGCTTTGAAATTTGCGAACGTAAATTATGTGGCACATAGTATAAGTTTTGCTATTTTTTTTGTATTGCTGAGGATTTTTGTTTCTAGGTGCCTCTCAGATATAATTTTGGGATGGCGTTATAATAGAATATACTCGTAAATACTTTTCAAGGTATCCTTGCCTCATTTTTTCATGTTCCGCAAATTTATGCGATAATATTTTACCTGGCTTTACATTTTAATGTTTTTCATTCAGCGGGTCACTTATATACGTACTTGTAAATATTTTCAAGTGGTGTTTCCCCTCCAGGTAAAAAGGTGAGAGAGGCAATTATCGTTCAAGGGGACCACATGAATAAACTAACTTCATTGCTACCCGCTATAAAGAACAGAATTTGTGGCAATGATTATTATTATCTCGACTCCGGTAATTTTACCGGAGTCGAGATTATATTTATAATCTATTGAAGATCATACTTGGCGCGCTGCGTCTAGCTCCATCAAACGTCCAAATATAATCACAGGTCAGTAGTCACAGGCCAAAGTTTGTAATTTATTAGTACGTGTTATGTGTCGAAGTCCTACCCTGGGTATTTACTTCCGATTTATCAACGTGTGGGAATGCCTTGTGGTGGGGGACTTGGCCAAAGTACGTTTTAGGTTATGAAGAGTTGTTTTTTGTTGTGATACGTTTTTACTGGTGATTGGAATGGATCAACATTGAATATTTATGAAAATTAATAGAACAATTTTTAAATGACATTCAGAGCTAAATTAATTTTTGGAATAGTTTTTTGACAGAAAAGAAAGGTAAAATAAACCCAGATGGCCATGAATTTCAAGTCAACTTTCAAAGTAGGTGAGTGTCAATATTTCATAATAAAACAAAACATGGTTTTTCTTCCAATTTTTCAGAATTCAATTAAAATCTTTAAATCTTAATTCCTAAAAGTATTTCTTCCTTCATAGAACTTTAATAAACCTACATAGAGGTAAATCTATAGTTGATGACCTTTGGACCATATTCAAAGTACAACAAATTTGTTTTTCTTTTTTTTTAGCAAAACAGATCCAGATAGCAACACGTCAGTACTCCGAACAGCAATTTCCAAAAATAACAACTCACTACACAATACACCCAAGGGAAAAGGATCCAAGATGGAAAGGTAATTAATTGTCAACAATACCTGTAATTACTAATTTAATCAGAACATAATTCATAAACCCATTTTTTTCAATCATCATGGTAAGCTTAATAACATGGAAAGGTACCTATTGATTTTAACGTCAAAATATACAATAGTCTTTTTATCAGTTGTTATAATACAATATAGTTATATATTCCAGAATTATTCATACTGCTCACATTAACCAATGAATTCAGTAATACATGCAATTGATGACATCTAAATATTACATATGTATGTTCAATTAAAATCTTACAAATAAATATGACTATGACTAAACTTTAGTAGTTCTTAGGCAGGTATTGATTTAGGTAAATCAGTTCATTTAAACTTTGTTGGAATGTGATGCTATAACCTATTTCAGTATTATTGTGACATTTTTGAAAAATATGAGTGATTTTTTTTAAATATCATCAATGACAAACATCATTCATCCTATGTTATACATTTTCAATCATTTTCATTAGACATTTTTCTAGTGTTTTGGATTATTCTGTACCCTGACTTTCTCATTTCAATAATGAGTAATTCAAGACCTAACTCATTAGCAATAAGCTACCAAAAAAAACAAACCAAAAAGTATTTTTCAATTTAGTACAAAAGACAATGCAAATAACAAAAATTATCCACCTAGTAGCTGTCTGCACTTATTGAAAGCATATAGTCCATGATTGTATGTGTCCTATTAAGATTAAATTTTGCAGTTACTCACCAGGCTCATAGAAAAGTGATTTTTTTTGTTTTTTTACAAAGGCTACCCAAATTATATCAAACTATAGTCCTTTAATATAACTTTCTATCTATCTTTCCTAGCTATTTTTCTTTTGAATCCTTCTCTTCAACTGGATTTGCACTAGGGTCAAGGGGAACTAAAACCATCAACATCAATATGTCCCTTAAATATTTCAGGTCTTGAGATGCTCTGTCGACTGTCCCTAAGGCTATTTTATTCTTCCAATATATTTGAGGAGTAAGAAATAATCTCAGATATGCATGGAAAGTTATAGAAGTGTGCAGTCTAGGTTTGAATCTCTAATCTTGCCATAAAATGTGATTCATGGGTTTTTTATAGTTGTGAAGTATAGTCGAATGTCATTGTCTACTTTATTATCTAGCTGTTGTTTAGTAAAATTTGATCTTTCTGAATACTTGTTTTTGGGCACATAGTTTGCTATACCTTGTAAATGATCTAGCTGTTTACCTGATTTGAAGAGCATTACAGAAGGCATATGAAATCTTGTGAATATTTAAGCTTTACATATATATGGTAGTTCAATGACTACTGTGAAAGTCTTTAACCACCCCGATTTTCCTCAGAAACCGAGATGGAGAGGTTTGCCGACGAAACAGACATTTTGATAGTGGGGGGCGGTCCAGCAGGCATGAGCGCAGCCATAAAGGCGAAACAGTTGGCTGAGCAGGACGGAAAGGAACTCAGGGTGACCTTAGTTGAGAAGGCGTCCCAAGTTGGGGGCCACATACTCTCGGGAGCAGTCATTCAGCCAAATGCCTTGAACGAATTGATTCCAGATTGGCAGGAAAAGGGTGCGCCACTAAAGACGCCCGTCACCGAAGATAAGTTTGGATTCTTGACAGAGACCGGCAGAATCAATATACCAGTGTTTCCAGGTTAGTTTTATAAAATTGAATGCTGATAATTAATAACTAGGGATTTATGTGATAGTTTGGTCCGGCAAGCACAAACACTACACAGTTTTATCACTTGCCAAGCCACTTTTTTAAACGTGACACGTGTTCCACTATTAGCATCATGAGAGGAAGATAAAAATTCAAGTTAATCAATTAAGACATCTCTGCAGACCCTGGTTGGTAATGGAATTCAACAAACCCGCAGTGAAAGTCTGAAAGGCATCTTATGGAACAAATGATTCACTTTTAGGTACACCAATGTATAACCATGGCAACTACATTGTACGTCTTGGTCACGTGGTACAGTGGCTGGGTGAGCAAGCCGAATCGATGGGCGTAGAAATCTACCCAGGCTATGCTGCGTCTGAGGTGCTTTACCATGAAGATGGTAGCGTGAAAGGCATAGCGACGAACGACGTTGGTATAGCAAAGGACGGTGGACCCAAGGAGAGTTTTGAAAGAGGTAAAGCAGAAAATATAGAAAGCTGTACTCGTAGTTTGTTGCAATTTGACCGGTCGGAAAAATAAATGAATCAGGTATAAGCAAAAAAATAGCGTCAAGTAAGTTGACATTATACTCTCCACGCAAAGTTCTTGTATCAGATTTTAGAACTGTTGATACATTTTTAAGAATACTAAAAAGCTTCAAATTTTTTATCATAAATTTTTAAAACTTACAAGTGAATCCGCATATCTAAAATCCTATAAAAATCTTCAATTAACTGATACAACTAGTCAACGTACTTGACTTGGTTAGGACGAGTAACTTAATGATAGTGGCATACATTTTTTTAGGTAGAGCCTTAGCTCCTTATAACATCCCACCCCTGAACCCATCTCTAAAAATATATTATTATTTGCAATAACAGGTATGGAGCTTCACGCCAAATGCACCATCTTCGCAGAAGGATGTCACGGCCACCTAACTAAACAGATAATCAAAAAGTTCAACCTACGACAAGGCGTACAGACATATGGTTTAGGCCTGAAGGAAGTGTGGGAGGTGGACCCGGCAAAACATAACCCCGGCAGGGTGGAGCACACTTTCGGTTGGCCTCTGGATCCGCACACCTATGGTGGCTCCTTCTTGTATCACCTGAATGAAGACACGCCACTGGTTGCTGTAGGGTTTGTGGTGGGGCTGGATTACAGCAATCCCTATCTCAGTCCTTTCAAAGAGTTCCAAAGGTACCGAACTGGATTCGGGGTTCAGATAAGAATCGTGTAATTTGAACAAAAAGTTTCACAAATAAATATTGCGTTTCGATTTAATGTGTAAATGATCGTTGAACTGTCAAATCGGACTTACTTAATTCCAACAAAATCGGCACAAGGTTATTTGAGATATTAATTAATAATAAAGAACATTGTTTGCGCTTTTGTTATTATGGCCTATCATTAAGTAACGCTCAATATGTTTGTAGGTTCAAGCACCATCCATCTGTGAAGAACCTGTTTGAAGGGGGAACAAGGATAGCGTATGGCGCCAGAGCTCTAGTAGAGGGCGGCTTCCAGAGTATACCGAAATTAACTTTTCCTGGGGGTTGTTTGGTTGGAGACACGGCAGGTAATTATGCATTGTGTAACAGTGTTTGCTATAATATAAAATAACATTCATTAAATATGAAAAATTCAATATTTTAACTAGAATATTTCGATTAGTTGTCAAATCAGAAACTTACTGTTGTTTGTTCATACTAGTAAGACAGGAATTTGACATGTTCATTAACTTTTATGTTATATTTATAGGTTTCCTGAACGTGCCTAAAATCAAAGGTACCCACAACGCTATGAAAAGTGGAATGTTGGCTGCTGAAAGTGTCTACGAAACTATATATGGAGAAAAACAAGAGACAGAGGGCTTCCAGCCAACTATCTATGAAGAGAAAATCAAGAACAGCTGGATTTGGAAAGAATTGAAAGCTGTCAGGAACGTTAGACCGAGTTTCCACAATCCTTTGGGGCTATATGGAGGACTGATTTACAGTGGATTCACTGTTGCTGTCAGAGGACTTGAACCTTGGACGTTTAGTCATGGAGGTAAAAACTGTGACTTTATATGGTGAATTTATTTAAGGTAGTTATTTCACTAGTCACGATAGTAGCCCGTTCTTGTTTTTTATACGTCAACGTCGCACCCAGAGTCAAAAATGTGTTACCTTTCTCTGTCTATATTTTTCCATGTCTCACTCACCCCTATACTCTGAGCATTCAGACCAACATAGCCTCAATCCCTCTTTGACAGTTGTTGTTGTTTTTATTATTTCATTTTATAGTTGCCAAAAACTTCTTCTTGACCGGCTTTCTACACGATTTAGTGAGGTGTTGCTTGTTTTCCCCTCCTATGTATAATCGTTGCTCATGAGGTTTCTAACAAATCAATTTTCAGGTTCACTACAACAGGTTTCTGAAAACCATTATCTTTAGTTTTCACTGTATCTAGATCTTGGATGGCAGTGAACTTTTTTTTGAAACATAGCAAAACTAAATCTGCATTCTATTCCTTAACTATGTCAATACACTACATCTATTTAATGTTTATTTCAATTTTAGATCCTGACAATAAACGGTTAAAACCAGCCAAAGAATGCAAACCAATAGACTACCCAAAGCCTGATGGCAAAATCAGCTTCGATTTGCTGTCTTCGGTGGCGCTCACTGGGACCAACCACGAAGGCGATCAACCACCTCACCTCACCCTCTATGACGATACTGTACCTGTGAAGACCAACCTCGCTATTTATGATGGACCTGAAGGAAGATTCTGTCCGGCTGGTAAGAAAAATTGTTGACGCTGGTATATTTAGGAAATATAAAAATAGAAGTTTGGAGATATTTTGAGGGCTGCATAACGTAAACTTTTAGACTAAGCAAGAGAATGCTCATGGAAATAAAAAACGTGGCTGTTTCTCAGACGTCTAGTAACAAGTTCAATGGAATAACGTTTCTTAGAAGCTGTTAGATCTTATTTTGACTACAATAATAGTTATGAATCCACTTGAGGATGCTACTGTGATTACTCGACATTATCAGACTTCCAGTATTTCTTCAGGGCTTGCCATCTTTGAGGCTCCTCTATCAATGTTGATAGTTACAATTTGCAGTGTTTCAAGATCAATGTAAATAGACATTTACCCTCTGGCGGTGTTTCCTAAATGTTAATCATACTACGTCTCAGCACTAAAAATCCCTTTAATCTAGGATCTTTGAAATTATAGGAAATGTCTTCCTATAATTTCAAACCAGCTTATTTTGAAAATTGTATATGCTTGTACTTAGTGAAACTTTCCCGTCGTATTTATTTAACCCTGAAGATCACAATTCACAATGAAAATGCAAATTGCGTTTCATATTTCTTCATGAAGACATCTTCAGACTGTCAAATAGACTATGATGGTGCCATAGGTTACAGGACTAGAATTCAGTTTCATATTCCGATTGACAGAAGTCGTAGATCTGGGGCTGACAGGTGAACTAAAACTTACATTTTTTCAGGCGTGTATGAATTCGTTCCTAATGAGAGTGGCGAGGGACAACGACTACAGATCAACGCTCAAAACTGCATCCATTGCAAGACATGCGATATCAAAGACCCGACGCAAAACATCAACTGGGTTGTACCGGAAGGTGGCGGCGGACCTGCTTACAATGGAATGTAAATCTCTTATCAGCCTAACCATACCCAGGAAAAGGAGGCTTTAAAATCTACGAGAAAATAAAAAAAATACTGGTCGCTGAAAGTTTGAATGCAGTTTAGTATCAAGGTTGAGTTTGATGTATTTCCTCCAACTGTAGGCAATATGTGCAACAAAAGGCAGATTCAATTAGAACTTTACCATAATCTTGATTCTAGGGTGCATACAAAAAATTACCACAAAACAAGTATTTGTATTTCAAAATGTGCTTGACAATACTGTCAGCTTCCTTCATGTATATAATGAATTTTTAAATTACAAATAAGCTCAGGGTTATGTGCCTGCACATATCTGGGGCACGGTAAAATTTCTATTGGACTGAAGCATTGTCATCCATGTAGTTCATTTTTAGAGTGAAGCATAATATCTTCTTATGTGTAGATCGTGTATCACGTTGAACTATGAAACTTTATTTGTAATCAATGTATATTTTAAGAATATTTATTGCGGATATTACAAAACTGTTATATATACAAAAAAAACTGTATATTTTTTGTTACAATAAACATTTACAATTTTTATTGGCACCATTTTAGTTTCCTATCTAAAGTCTTATCTGATGTATGTCTCAAATTTTCTTTGCAGACTCAGCAAAATTTTCTATAAAGTTGATGCGCCGAAGTCGTATCATCTAAAGTTACTAAGTCCTATCCAGAGTTAATTTTTCTAGTCATTTCTCAAAATTTTCTATCTGAAATTGATTGTCATAAACGACTGCTATTCTGAATTCTGAACCACAGACGATTTCTGAACTACCGGACCAGATTTGACAAGTTATCATCCTTATTACTGGTTTTCATTCATGACGTCATCTATAGGTTGTCAAACAAATTGTAGTATCTCAGATACAGAAATCTGGATGGAGGATATGCTTAATTTCACTAATTCATAATAGGTGCTGCCAGTAAGAGAGAGAATGCTAGCGACATCTTTGTGTAGTATAGTATATTTTTTACAAACTATAGTCTAAATTACAAAAATCGGGATTGAGGATTTGCTTAGTTGAACTTTTTTTTCATAGGTGTCGCTACTAATAAGCAGATGCTACCGACATCTTTGTATTAGGGTAACGTATTTCTTACAAACTGTGGTCTCCTATACAGAAATTTGACTATCAAACGATAGATGCTGCTGGCGGGTGCAGATGCCTGCTACATCTTTGCATTGGATAGTGTATTGCTTAAAAAATATAGTCTCAGATTTAGAAATCTGGATTGGGAATTTGCTCAGTTAAAATATTTGCTTGTTAGGAGTCGCTAATTTAAGCAGAATCTAACGACATCTATGTATAATTGTATAGCATATCTTAATTATTTGTAAGACGTTGCCTAGAAACTTTTAAGGAATGCATTGGTAATTTAAGATTATCAGCATAGATGCCGCATTTTGTACCATATGTCAACAAACCAATTGAATGATAATTGTAGGATAACTGTCACCCGTCAGGAATTTTAGATCAAAAAAACAATAAACAAGGTTAAGTTGAAAAATTATTTTTCATGAAAAATGGAATTAAGAGATATAAACTATAATAAAGGAGAATACGTTGAAACGGTATGCTTAAAATAATGTGATATGTCGTGTAAATCAAACATAAGTTTTGTAGGCATCTGGTAACAAGGTATGTCGCCAAACCATCCTTTGCGGCTCACAAAATATTATTTTGCAAGGAAAAGTAATCGTACAGTCAGAGGCGATTATAAGAGGAGACCTGGCTAATGTTAAAACTGGCAGATACTGCATTATTAGTAAAGAAGCTGTATTAAGGCCACCATACAAGAAGTTCAGCAAAGGGTATGTTTTCAGAGAACTATCAAGTTCAAACTAATATTGTAAAATTACAGGGTCGCATTCTTTCCTCTGAACATGGGTGATCATGTATTTGTTGGTGAGAGGTCTGTAGTGAATGCAGCAGTTGTGGGAAACTATGTTTATATTGGCAAGAATTGTGTAATTGTGAGTATTCACTTATATATTATTAATTACCTTCCAATTAACAACTGTCATGGAATTTTGTACTGCTGTCACGAATTAGTATCTTAATTTAAAAGTTGTCTGCTATTACTCCTTATAGTTTATTACCACAAGAACTGTTTCATTTACATTAGTTTGCCACTGGCACATTTTCAGTAACATCTAGTTTAGATACTCAAACTTCAATATTTTAGTACTGATAGTGGTGCACATCTAACTTTTATGGATAAGCTATGTGCCCATAATATATGGCGAAAAGTGTTGGCTATGTTTGATCAGCCGTGTACACTATCAAGTTATGTTTTCCATTGAAATAAACGCATATATATATATATATATATATATATATATATATATAAATGGTTTACATTAGTCTATGACAAAACATTGGCTTAATAGTTAAAAGATTAGTTTTTGGCTGTACCATACAACTTTTATGACCTCCATTTCTGAATTTTTATGGGTATTAGTTTATAAAAGTAATTTAGCACAAGAATGTGTGGTAGCAAAATAAAAGTGTTATTGTAACTTTTTGTTGTATCTCTGCTTTATCTTACTGGTACTGGCCCCTGATTAAAATCACACATGACATGAGAACTTTACAAACCTCAGTAGTTATAATTTGTTTAATTACTCTGAGGTTACAGACTATACTTATGGTGCTATGTATATTATTCATTGCTGACAATATAATATTATAGCTCATACTCTATCATAACCATATTTGTCTCACTTTTTTGACATGCATAAGACTTGCAAAATGGTAGGGCATCTCCCCATTATATATTCCATTACCATTATGACTAAATGTTGATATATTTGCTTCAAATTTAAAGGGGCGAAGATGTACTTTGAAAGACTGCTGTGTTATAGAGGACAATACTGTTTTGGCACCTGAAACTGTAGTTCCACCATTCACAAGGTATGGAGGCTCCCCTGGTATTCAAGTTGGCGATTTACCAGAGTGCCAAGCTGATGTGATGGTTGATTTCACCAGAGGATATTATCAACATTATCAACCCATGAAATTAATTTAATAATTAGTTTTATCAGTAAAAATGTTTGTTGTGTGTACTTTCACTCTTTATATTTTTAGTCCTATCTCAAAGAACAAAGGATTTAAGTAATGGAAAACATCCCAGAGAAATTGATAAAACATAACTAAAAACTTGCTATGACCAAATTTACACCTCAACTATGTACTAAGCCTCTAAAAAAGTAAGCACTACTCTAAACCTATTTATGAAAGTCCCTTAAGCTGAGAAACAAGTTTGTTCAAGAAATAAAGATATCAGCAGAGTAAAACATGACATGTTTTAATAAAGTGCAGCAATTCTTATTCATTAGTTTTATTTCATTATATGGAAATATTTATATTATTTGTCACTTATATTGTAACTTGTTATCAATAAAATTCCACAGTAATTTTACTTTTGGTTGGCTATTTTAATTTTTTTGTAGAAAAAAGGGATTTAATAAATCAAAGAAAAATTAAATAACATTTATTTATTCCTGACTTGCATCCACGTTCTCAGTTTGTAGACCTTTGAAGTTTGCAACTGGAACATACGTCACAAGTGTGAATAGTTTGTTGACAGAATCTTCATCATCATTTCTTCTCCTCGACAGCCTAACTCGGACGCGGTAAGGTACATTCCTAGAACGAAAAATCGATATTGTCAATGTTGAATCTTTGCATTCCGTCGAAGCAGTAGTTCAATCTTGGATTTGATATAGATCATGTTTAAAATGTTTTGACATTTGTACTCTTGGCAAAATTCTAGCACTCAAGTTGACCCATTTACACAAATGAAAGAAATAGTAATTTATCTCATAGCTTAGTATGACAGTTATCAAGATTCTTTATATTAGCAGCACTGTAATACAAGCATTTAAAAAAACTGTTGAAAAAATGTAAATGGAAAAGCAATCTTAACTTAAAGTTTCAAACATGGAAACAAACCAACAATTGCATTATTAAACTATATTCTGTTGTGAGATCTAATAAATACACAAAAGGGAATGAAAAGTAACTTTTTAATTCTTTTTATGATGCCTAGTGAGCAAGAATATCTAGAAGAAAAGTTGGAGAAGTTGGGAATATATCTACTTAATTGGATTATATGATTAATGAGTTTACAGAAAACAATAGTTGAAAATTGAGCAATAAGATTGCTATTACTGATATAATTATGGGTGTAACTGCAGGGACCTGTTCTTATAAAACATATTTTTACTATGTTTCAATGACATACCATCGAGTGGTGACTGACAAGATGATGGTTTAAGGGCAAAGACTTCCAGATCTCTAAGAAAATGTGCTTCATGGGTGATTGTGTCACCAAAATGAACTTATTTTGAATGCAGGAAAAATGTAATCATCTCCAGTGACTATGTTATATTGCATGGCATTATTATCACTGAATGCACAAACCTCTCAGGTACAGGCTTTGAATAAAAACTAACCTCTGATCATATGGACTATGAATGCTAAAGGTTAAATAAAGCACTTTATGCTTCACTCAGGCTTTTTAGACAAGACATGGTTAATATTAGTATATCAGTGTATTGACATATAAATTATATTAAAATGGTATAGGACTATATTTTTTTAGGACAAGGCCAGGTACTCATTGGTGAGCTGAAACTGTTACTGCAACCAAATATGCTAGTGTAGACATGTTGCGAACCAAGATTGGAAACAGAAACACACTTACTTGTTGTTTTTTAGGACTAACACTAAGAAATTCTTGGTAGTGTGTGGGCGTCGATTTGAGATGTTTGACAGTGTGTATGCTGTCTTGCAACCAAACATGAGCATGTGGGATGAAGAAAAGTGTTACCTGTTTTTATTACCAATTAACGATTGCATCGAATACCTCTGGGATAAATATTTACGAATGACTTGTTTAGGTATTCAAAATAAATACTGCATGATTGTTAAAGAATCACCTGTCGCCAAATACCTGTTTTGCATAGAAATTGCTTCTCTGCAAGTTATTATTGTTTTTAAAATCCCGAGTTCAATTAAATCAATACAAAATTCTAAATCTGATGGACTCATGTACATACAATTATTGTAATTACCACTCGTATGTTGAAACTTTAAAGCTGCAAATAACAAGGATCTATAGCTTCTTCATGGATTGCATGACATCACCATCTATGATGCTATTCTATCTCAATAAATGCTGCACTGGTAATTATGTCTCTTGGAATCACCAGGTCTCTGCATATGAGAGGTTTGCACGAAGCATAAACATGTCATACATGATGATGCTTGATACAGTAATGGTTGCAGTTACAGTTGCAGTTCCCCAATGCTACCTAGCTTTATATCATCAATTTTTAACATACAGTTTAGAAAGACTTGCAGAGATGTTTTCAGACAAGGTAATTTTATTTGTGCCATGTATTTAGTCTATAGATTGTATATAACATGTTGAAGAGCTGGGTGTACATGAATGTATACTTGTGTATATGCAAATATAAATCAAAACATGTCACTGATTGAGAGTTTCATTTGTGATAAAACAAACATCTCCAATGCACAATATATTTAATTATAAATAGAATACAAAGTGTGCTCCACTTATATATCTGGAGATTAATTATGAATAAGATGGTAATTATGTGGTATAGAAGCCACATCCAATGATACTTTCTAAAAATGATTCTTAAAGAGAATAATCAGAACAATTTGTTATAGGAGTATACAAAATATTAATGTTTAAAGTGCATCTCATTCATGAAAACAATGCATTATGGAGAATATTTTTTACCTTATTCCCTTGGACCACAGTTGTTTATTCAGCCTGGTATCGATCCTCACATCGGGTGTTCCCATTTGTTTCAAGGCAAACTGCCGAATAGCCTTTATAGCACGGGGGGCACGCTTCTTGAAACCGATACCATGCAATCGTTTGTGAAGGTTCACTGTGTACTCACGAGTAACCACTTCGTTGATGGCAGATTTGCCCTTTTTTTCTCCTTTGGGTTTTGCCATTATGTGATCTAGAATGGCAGAATTTGATTAGTATAGTGCCTTACAACTCACAAAGCACAAAAATTGATAAATTTAATTTGAATTTTCACGTTTTAAGAAGCATAATATTGCAAAAATATGATAGTTAGTGGAAACACTATAGTTATAATAACATAATTTTAAGTTTGCCTTTTTAATTTTATATTGATGAAGGAAATTATTGAAGATTAATATTCCAACATAATATCGTACCTCCTCCGACTTTTCCTGACGTTAGTGAAAGGTTGATTTGACAAACTGTCAAATTGAAAGCGACAGATTCAAAATGTCAAATTTACTCTGCCGACAAGATAGTTTCATAAATTACCACTGGTTTGACTAGTGAATAATAGGTGGCAGATTTTTTTAAAAAGTAGATTACACAATAAGGTGGCACTGCTTACCAGTATGCAGCGGCAGTAAACTGGTAAACGTATCTGTTTTTTGGTTAGCTGCATACCAGTTTAAGTATATAGGCATAGATGACACTGGAAAAAAGATGTTATTAACCAGTCAACGTATCATTTTTGAAAGTATAAACCTGAACATTCAAATTAGTTTTTTGATAAGAGTACAGTATCTTTCTGGGCTAAAACTTAACTATCTAAATCTGAAGCCCCTGCTAATCAGTCATATAAGATATATAGGCACTTAAACGCTGTATACAGCAGGTAGACTACTATATATACTTCAACGTATTGTAAGGCCCTGGAGCTACAATGTATTTTTCTGTAAAATTTTGATATTCACATAGAATTATAACATATTCCAGTTTTCTCTTTCAAATAAACCAGGATATCAATCAAAACCGGTAACTTGACTGTCGAACATAAAACAAACTACTAACACAAACGTCTATGGTCACGCGATGTTGTCGGATTTACGATTTTTTTAAAAATCCTCAGATTTGCTAAGTTCTCGGTGCTGGATTTGTACAACTCATCGCGCCACCTTGTATTCATAGAAAGATTAAAGAAATACAATTGAAATAGTTATTTCACTATATAATTCTCGCGTATAATATTGATCGCATTGCAAGTATGTCTTTGTCTGCTTATACCGTTCTCTACGATTTGCTTGAAAGCCTTTATAAAAACTTTTTGAGTTAATCTGATAAAAGAATAAATTTTTCATTATCTAATGAACAAAATTCGGAAGCTTTCATGTGGATGTTTTGCCGTCGGCAATGGTATGAATCGTTCTGAATTTTTATTGGAACAAACTTATATAGAACTTGTTGAGCGAAAAATGCACATATGATAGGAATGTTGTGGAGGGCAAATATAAAGTGACATATATATTTATGTATACATATGATACTTGGTGAGAAAAAATATATGTATAGATCGAATATAATATTTTATTATTACTTATAGTAAATATGCAATACATATAGGTGCAGTGCAATCAGGATATAACTATATCTAACAATAACATATACATAGACGAATTGCATAAATCAAATTATATAAAAGAACTATATTACTTCAACAGTAATTTGCGGAAAGTCAACACACATTTTTATGCATCATTTGAAAATAATTAAACCGTCTCTTTTTTACCGATGGGATTACACATTTGTATATTTTATACTCCATCTAACTTATAGATAAGTCTAGTTTAAATGAGAGAAACAGGAAAACATATATGCATAATAAAAATATTATATACACTTATTTAGAATAATGATATTCATGAGGTAGATATTTAGCACTTTGGGCCGTCTGTAGGTAAAAAGAGATCTTCAAACTTAATTAAGGTATATAAAAGGCATAACAAAACACTAAAAAATACTAAGATAACAATAAACAAATAGTAATCAGTCTTAAACAAAATGGCAAAAGTAGTTAACATTATGGATCAGTGTTCTTCCAAAAGTTTGTGTAGACAAAGGTCGATTTTGAAAAAGATAATTCTAATGGAATGTTGGGCACTATTTTTACTTTAGTTTAGAAGGCACGTCACTTACAAAATTGGTCCTTGTGTAATTCAAATTACTAATGAGTGTGTTAAGGTTACAAAAAAATTGTTTGAGAAGTTTGACTCCAAATGACTCAGAAGACTGTTGCTATATCTCTGAAAAGGTATTGGAAATATTTTTTTAACAAAAAAATATTCAAGCGAGAACAAAATCAATTTTTCAAATCATTTGTACAAACTTCTCTAACAGAAAATATTTAACATCAGTCTTTCTAAAAATTCCATTGTACTCATACATTGCAGATACCCTGTAAGGTACTGAGCAGCTGATTATCAGAAAAGATTAAATCTGAAAGTCAACGAAGTGAAATAATAAACAAGTAATTTCTGATCAACTATACGTTGCCTGAAAAGTCATTGAGAAGGAAGTACTTTTCAGTGACTGTTAAGATAAAGTAGGTAGGAGAAAACCCAGTGAAGAATTGATTGGTGATTGATGTACCATGAAACATGTCATGTTCTACTATAATGTGTGTCAACTGTATTGTACCAGCGCGTATTAAAGAGCAATATGTGTATTCAGTCTAGGAAAAATCACAGCTATGGCTACAAAATGGCCACTCTTAAGACAAATATGGCATGTGCAACACTTCATAAAACTTTAAATATGTATATGTTAGGTGATTGAACGAAATGCTTGTCAACTTATTGCTCTGGTTCAGTGAACATACATTTATGTCTGATTACAGTTTAAATTTATTCTATTAATGTTTATCAACAGTGCAAAAAGTCAAGGAACACTCTAATACATTGCAATGTTTAGAAATTTTTCACTTCGATGGTGTAACTCACAGGCTAATTAAACTGCGACATTTTCAAAATTGTTCGAATTTATTTGAATTTACTCACAAAAAAATAAGTTACTAGCAACAAGTGAAAAATTTCTCAATCCTGCTGATAACCTACATTAACATTTAGACCAAACTTTGAGCCTATGTCTCAATACATTTTATTTATATTTTCAAACCATTTTTACACCGCGAGAATTCAATGTGGATATTGCACAGTGATTGGCATGAAAAATTAAGTAGGTATATAATAATTTTGAAATTAATTTATATTCAAATATAATTTTTTAGATTATTGATATGCCTTTACTTGGTGAAATACTTCCAGCATTCAAATAAAAAATTGTATTAGAGCACAAAGTTTCACTATTCAAATGCTAATTGTTTCAGTGAGGCGTTACGATTTATATTTAAATCTGACAGTCCGACTGTGATAAATATAAATTGAAACGCCTCACTGAAACAAATAGAGTATTATTGATGAAACTTGTGCTCTAATACAATTTTTTCTTCATCTGAACGTAATTTTGGGGACAAACTTATTTAGTAAAAATAGCGTTGTGTTTTTCCTGCCTGTCACTGTACATACAAAAATCACATTTATAATGTTTTGAGAGGACTGAGAGGTTATACCTTAATTGCTAATAAGTTAAAAATTTTCAGCATAACAAATCCAATTTTTGGCAATATTTTCTCCCATTTTTCTGTTACTTACAAAGAATAGTTACCTAAACTACGCGCTTGATTTTTTACATTCGAGATATTCTATGAAACCTAATACCAAACACTTCCAACTTATTTTCAATCGATCATATACAAAATGCGAAAACAGTACAAATGTCCAGCTCTATTATGGGCTTGAAGCCATATGATAACTATTTACATCTTTTTAAAGATAACACTGGTGATCGGCGTTGAAGAATCGTAAGTATGTCTTAGCACTGCATTGGATTATTTGTTATATCGATGAAGAATTGGGAATATGGGATATGTAATGCATAATTTTGTTTTGTTTTGACGGCTTCAAAAAACTGGCATGTGGTTTTGTTTACATGGGTTAAAAATGAATTTATATATTGAACAATAACGTTTTTAGTACCTTTTATTAAATATCTACTTGATGAATTATGTCGTGTTATGAATATGATTGAAAAAATAACTTAAATAAAAAGATAAAAAAGACCAACCACAGGATAAGTTGTAATGAACGTTTACGATTTATCTTTTTTGAAAATTGGCTCGAATGTGGTTCCGAACAATATGAATTTTTCATATATTATGTACCTTCGAATTCTTTCTGATCAACATGTCATTAGAACATAAATCATGAAGAAATACAAAGGAAAATATCCAAAACTATAAAATAAGTATAATACAAGAGAAAAAATATCTTCCAAATTTATAAGTAATAATAAATATAAGTTTTTACATGTTTTTGTACTTTAAAGGTGCTTCTCATAATAGTGGAATATATTCCTGGCTGATCAAAACTATACTTAGTGACTAAATATCTGCTCAGATCTAGTTTTGGGTGTAAATCAAGAATAAGACATGTTCCATCTCTATAGCAAATATACCTTAACTATTCATCAGTCATCTTGACTTTGACCTTAGTAATATCAAGGTCAGAATGGTGTTTCAAAATAGGAACCGATATTTTCATTCCGAATTATTAGACAGCGCCAAATTTTTCATTCAGATATATATCATGTAATCTTAATTATATGTATTCCAATGTTGAATGGTTTAAAAAACTAATGGAAACTTGAATATTATCAGTATTGAACCAATATCAAATTAAAATGATTGATAATGAAAATACGAGTTTTGTCCTTCGATATCAGAAATTGTTTAGTATCTCCTCAATGCGAAACGCATATGTGTTTCTGACAAAAATGTTCATATGTACATATCCAAATGAAAGCAGAGCTTAATCATTACTTACGATTCTCACCCCTAACTGTATACATTTTCTGCTTGCGTTCAGACCATAAATTTTGCGCTATCTTTATCAGTCTCATAATAATAAAACGCTCAAATATAATCTATCAGTCTTATGAGTTGCGCCTTCAGCAAGTTCTGATGACGCTTGTAGCAAAAATAGTGAGCCGGTCCTGCAGCAAGCGATTTTTTCTTGTCGTGGTAGGCACTCAAATTTTCGTATAAGGCTGATTTCGGTAGACGGAGAGATTGAAATGGATAGATTTTGTTATATGCATCATGCATAGTCATCATAATATGGAATTTTTCAGATTCACAGAACTGAATCACACATTAAAAGCAACAGGCGATTTGGTAGAAATTAGGAAGACAGAATTGCCAAAATGTGAATCTGTATCAGTATAAAATACGTTTTGTCTAAATATTCCGTAACAAATGAATGAAATAAACAGGAATATAATGAATTATGTTTTCGTGGCAATGCTAATCTTTCAGATCGCCATAGCCTACTGATTTGTTTTTGAACATAATTTTGGAGGTATCTTTTCTTACCAACTATAAAACTCGTTGAAATTGGGAATAACCAGTTATGGAACACGTTATGAGGAAACATTTAGTTCAACATATTTTGTATTACAGGAGTCGCTAGCACTTTCAGTATCGAATTTTCTATCCATTAATTCCTCTGTCCAGCTGTGCTGCCGATCTTGGAGCATCTTTAAACCTAACGATAAATCTTACAACCTAAACAAGTGAGTACGGGCAGACAACCACAGATATATAGATATTGCACTGAACTCAGTCCACGATCCTTTTTACATTTGCGAAACTTATCTATTTCTTTACGTCTTCAGGTTTGCACATAAAATATATAGAATAAAACTTAACACTGGTTTAAAACTATGTTCAGCTGTGTTTGTTTTATGATAGAACGGCATGGCGATGGGCCTGGGTGTAACGATATTCAGGGTGATGGGATGCAAGAGATATAAGTGGATTCTATAGGACTCGAACACATTCAATCCAGTCCTACATTGGAGTATATTTATGCCCAGCAGACATTTTTGATAGCTGAAAATTCCATATTTTTGCAGATTTCTAAAGTTTCGACTGACTTTAATTTGTTCTCATTTGATTGACCATCTGTAAATTCGGCTACATGCTCTCACCCCGGCACCCCTTACTATCGTTATCAAGCTACTCTTTGACAAAAGTGTTTATTATCACGATCTTTCGGCATATTTCGAGGGCATCTTTATGTACGATTGGTTTTATAAAATGAGTAGCCTCAGCGTTTACCTTAATAAAGATCTCAACGACCCCCTTTATATTGGATAATCCTAAATTATTTGTAATTTCAACGTTCGTGCAAATATTGGCTTCTATTCTCTATTGCCCAATATAATCAAAAAGCTTCTCGGGATTCATACTCGTTATTAAATATTTATAAAAAAATATTCTGCAACTATTTCAGGAAACCAATTGTGCTTGAAGATAACGTTGGAGTATGCCGAAATGCCGTATCAATAAATACTGTTGTTCGAACGCCAAAAGTTTATTTGTATTTGTATTCTGGTACCGACGATCAGGAATAAAATAAACCAAACTACTCCTTAACGTTCACCTCTCGTCGGCATTCCTGTTCTTGCACCCCCTCCATGAGCATCTCCTGCTCCTTTTTCATCATGGCTGCCACCTGGTTCATGGGCGGCATGATGATCCTACGCGCAGGAGACTCCTCCTTGTGGCTTCTGTTGATCGAGAGGTCTTCAACTTGGTCCTCGTCGTCCGGGTCGTGATCGTGGTCGTGGTGGTCCTCGCGCTCCGAGCTACCATTCGTCTCGCTGTGGCTGTTATGATGGTCACTACCTGGAAGGAGGAAGAAGTGTTCTAGAACCATCATCATAATTAATGTGCCTGAGTGGAGGCTGGTGCATACTGAATCTCTAACAAACCGTATGTATTCGTTACTGAGCAACTAATAGGTGGTAAGACTAAATACCGAACCGTTACTTGCGGATATGTTTGTTCACTCGTTACTTGCATCATCCGATTGTATTGCAGTGAAGGAATGTAGAGTTTCACTCACAAAAGAGTTTGACTGATGGCACAACCCAAGTCGTTAATATCGTTATTCGCACACGTATCGTTGTATCACGCGTCTTTGATCTTGAGTTTTGTAAATACGACCTTAGATGTGTAATCAGAGACCTAAAAAACAAAAAGAAAACAGTCTAATCCCCAGATCCGCCATTTCTTTGTGCTTTCGTATTGGTTTTTTATGTTTTTTTTTCAATCACCTTTTCTTGGTTTGATCTTCAAATGACCTTGAAATTGATGTGATAGAACTTAACCGACCTCGCCATCGGACTCAGTGACCCCGAAAACTCTTGAGTGCCTATGTGTTTCCCAACCGAATGTTGACCTGTGATAAGAGCGTCAGCTATCGGGTTTTTAAAGGTTATGGCAAAACCCTGATAGGGTTAAAGAGACATCGGATTCGACTTCAGCGACCCAAAAAAATGTTGGTCTATCTTCAGGTCAGAAATTTTATTGTGTGTGGCTGTGCAATTATCTCATTAAGTTCCTTTCAAGACTACAATACTAACCTGGTGCCGGCGAAGGCGTGAGACTGGCCGGTCTGTACTTCATGGACGTCGGACTGGGGCTGCCGGGGGGTCTGCCCATGCTGTGCATCGCAGCAGCCGCCGCCATGGCAACTAAAGTCTCACGTTCCTCAGCACCGACGGCGCCCCTGTCGAGCGCGTGCTGCAAGAAGGCGGCGCCCTCTAGCGCCAACGCTGCAGGGCTGCTGTTGTTGTTGTTGTGATGGGGAGTGACAGGTCCGTCGTCGCTCATGCCGCCGTCATAGGGGGAGCCACTGGCGTATGGGAAGCAGGGACTACTGCCGTTCGTACCGCGTTTGAACGGACGGCTCGTCGTAATGCCCAGCTTCTTCACCTGGAGAAGAGAATAAGAAAAAATTATAATCAAATGAGCGATATGTCTAGATCTGAACATTATTGCAAATAATTTTGATTTTACCTCATCAAATTTTCATCTACAGCCAAAGCGATACAAAAGGAAGGTTTTCACTCTACTCCCTATAGCTTCTGAGACAAAAATATAAACCGTACCTTATCGTACAACGTCCTAGATGGCACTCCATACTTCCTGGCAGCTTGCAGAGCAGACATGCCATTCCTCACAGCTTCGATGGCTGACATGATGTCGTTCCTGGTGTACTGCTTGTATCGCTTCCATTCAGGTTTCTGGGCTGGCACATAGGTGGCTATGTTTCCTCCGTTACCCCCCGTCCCTGCGCGCATCTCCTGTCCAAAGGATTGAGGGGACGAAGAGGGGATGGCCAGCTTTGACTTCTCCTCGTCGTCAGTCATCGGGGTGAAGTCCGTGTACGGTGATTGCGCGTCTTCAGATGGCTCGTTCTTCATGTGCTGGAAAGTCGAATATACAAACGTTTATACCTAAGTAAATAGAGGTGACGAGTACGAAGTTTAAGAAGCATGAATGAACAGTCATATTATGTAGAATAAAAACTAATGATAAGATCTTACCTTTAGTCTATCCTCTCCTCCACTTCCATCGCTATCTGGTGGACACACCAGACTGACGGGCCTGTCCTGCGGTGGGTGGTGCTGTCCTCTTCCATCCTCCTGTTGACCCGCCCCTAAAACGGTCCTCAGGATGGGCGTGTCCCGGCTCATCAGCAGGCCGCTGAGCTTCTTGCGCTTAAGGGGAGAGTCTGATGGGTCGTACATAACGGATGCGGTGGGGTGATGAGGAGAGGCGCCAGGCACTGACGGGTGAGACGGGAGAGGTAGGCCGGGCACCGCCCATAAGGGCACGTTCGGAATACGGCTGTGTTCCTAGAAGAGAAAAAGAAATATGTTATATTTTGGTATGAAGTAATAAATGACAGTTACGTAGCATTGTTATTTTGAATTAAAAAAGAGAGACCTTACATCAGCGGGAGTAACATGTTATCCAGATAACGAAGCGTCCTTAGAATTCTCCAATAGAAGCTGAAGGACCTCTTCCGCTCCATAGAATTGCATTCCCTGAAATACCCACTACAACTCTACAGGACTCGAGTGAGACCATCTCTGGAATACTATTCACATGTCTGAGGATGCGCTCAAAAGTACTTCCTGTAGCTTTAGATGACCATTTAGAAAAGAGTATAGTGGATGGCCCTGGCCTTACGAAGGAGATCCACAGTCTGGAATGTCACAAATAATCTCTCCAACTGCTGGACGAATTTAACGCTGTCCAATGAACTGGTGTACTGCTTTATGTGGAGAATAGTGATAGTGTTCACACGTTTAGGTTACCTAAATGATGTCGATGGATGGACTCTAGTGATGAATACAAGTTTGGGGGAATTGAAAGGATAGTTGTATAAATTAATCAATAATATTCAGAAGATAGAAACTGACCTGTGTCTTACTGCCGTACATACTATAGGGATTCTTGTAGATGGCGCTGGTAGCATGTTGAGCAGGCGGTGGACTGCCGGCTCCGCTGCTGCTGCTGTGAACCGCGTTGTGACCTGAAGTAGAGGTGGAGACTCCACCCAATGGCGAATGAGAGGAGAGCCTGTCTTGGTCGTGTGGGTGATGTCTGGGAGTGGAGGAGGCGGGACTACCATCTCCGCTACCCCCGCTGATGTTACTATTGCTGTTATTGCTGGCTCGGGTCTCTTCTACCAAACCTTTCACTTTGAGATCCTCAGCGACTTTCAGCAGGGCAGCTAGTTGGTCTTGGGCTACGTTCACCTAGAAAAAAGGGCATAGAACGTCATTATTGGTTTACTATCTATAGCGGAACTAAGTATTTCGTTGATACAATGATTTGTGGTACTTAAAAATGGAATAACCGTCTTTAAGAGGGCCTTGAATCGTAGCGGTTCTGGTTTGGCAGTCAGCCAGCCGATGTCGATCGATCGGTATTTCTAACTTGCGACACGTGCATTTCTGTTCAGAACCTAATTGGTTAGACATTTAAAGATTGATGCAAACTTTCTCGATATTTTAGTAAATCTCTTCGAGTTTTGTGACAAGCGACGTGACAAGAATGTTTCCCTTTAAATTGGATGACTTTTGATTTTATAGATTCGTTTGTAAGTTGATCACTCCTTATAATTTGATTTACGCTGTCTAGGATTCATAAAATGTAAAACTAGCAAAGATATTCCAAAGCTATAGAGATACTTTTTGAAAACTATATCTGAGAAAATTTTTATACCTGGATTTCAACGTATACGAATACAATGATATCACTTCCACCAATTTAAGACGTCTACAATAGTCTACATACTACTACATCACATCCACCAAAATTTTATAGCGGTTCTCAATGCATGTGGGCATTGGCTTGAATAAGTGCCGATTAAATAGAATGAATCGAAAAAAAGCAAGTTATCTATGGAGATCCTGCGTATTACAGCTGGTCTAGGAAATTAAATTATGAATTCCATACGACTTTGTGAAAAATGGTGGATGCCCTAAGCCAACACAAGGATTATAAAATATGGCGAATACATAAAATATATAATATCAAAGGTGAATATGATAAATCCTATCAGAAATCAACGACAGAATCTTAATTAGTCTCGAGTAAAAAATGGCAGTTGGCGTGTCAGTAGAAAGAAAACATAAAGAATTAATGTCTCTTATGCAAGCCAGATTTTACCTGACGAAGTGACACATCAAACATTATATTAGATGAAATGCTCAACAAACGGGAATTATAACAGTTGGTAGATACAAATCTGTCGTTCGAAATTTGGACGCCGTCCAACAACGACACCCAAAGACATGATGTGTGTGAAATTGTAAGGAAATCAGTTCAGAATGAATGTGCATCTCAAGCCAAAGGAACTAGGAAGAAATACCAACGAAAATTGTAATTTCACTAGGAGTGGTTTGAAAAAAGTGTGTTCATAGTTTTATTGAACAAATTATCAAATAATCGTCCAATTGTTAGTATTTTATTCTTACAGCTGATATATCTGCAGAACTATTCATTTAATAGAAAAATTGAGAAGAAAAAAATCGTGATTCAATATTACATGAGATTTAGTTGGTTTAAAAAGGAAAAAGCATTTTTGATATTGAAAAATAGATAACAAGTAATAAAAAAAACTTTAAACGGCTCACTTAGACAACAGATTTCAATTTTTCAAAATGCGTTTCAAAGTTTGAGCGAATTTTATGTGTGTAAATATGAATCGAAACGCATCATTGTAAAAAAGACTTTTATTTGTGAAACTTTGTGTTCTTATACATAATTATTGATCTGGTCTTATTATGTTTAAAGAGTACAGTTCTGGCTGAACTACTACATTGTATTAAATAACTACAATGATGATATTTTTGTTATGTGACTATAAAAAACATCCACATACCTCTCCTTTATACATATATTCCAGTATTGCTTTGATTTCTGTATATTTGACATCTTTGAGCACAACAACAGGATGTTTGCATGGCAAGTCAGTGAAAAGGTGTTGGAAATAAGGCGAACAAGCCGCTAGAACCATGCGATGGCACTTGACGGGGGCACCACCTGTAAAATTAAATAAATTTTATATGAACTGGTAACAACATTAAAAAAAGTGAAACTTTGGAAGGATGTAGTATGGAGATACATATTTCATATATGAGTAATTGACTATATTCAATTAAGTTATTCATGAATTGAAATTGATTTGAACATTTTTGAAATATTTTTTATTGAATTAAAATATGGGAGGAGGCTGAGCGGGAGGAGATAGGGATGAGGGTTAAGCCGGGAGTGAGAAAGCGTAGGCATTGGAGGGTTGAGGTTATCCCCAATATGTTTATTTCATCTAATTTTTAACGACCCTGAATCTTGTAAACGCACCCTTATAATAGCCTATAGAAGTTTCATTGCGTAGATGGAAATATTTCATGATCCGCTTACCGTCGCAAACCAGCGTCACGTCGGTGAAGTCCTCGTTGTGTAGGAGATCTTCGAAGCAGGCGAGCAGATTGGTGCGATGATTGTTCCAACGCAGGCAGTACTGTTGCTGTTGTTGCAGATGCAGCTGCTGTTGCTGTGACAGGACGGACATGGCGAAGGCAGGTTGGCAGCCTGCAGGGTGGCGGCCGAGGCAGTAGGGGTGACAAGCTGCTGCTCCTGCTGCTGAAACAACAATAAAGCACTGATGTAATAATTTATTAGAATAGTATGTATATTATTGTCGGTAAATTTGAATTTCGCGCCATCGATGACGACAGTGACATTTGATAATTGATATGTAGTTACGTTGGCAGCGCTGGTTCACACATGTCACTTATGTCATACGTCAAATTTGCGATTAACAAATATCCAATACCAATACAAAGAAGAGGTTTTAATCAAAAATTATATCCATTTTTTCATGCAACAGCCTTTTTTCAGTTTTCCCCATTTCTGTCCAAATTAGGTACACTTTTTCTAGAGACTCAAGTTTTTAAAATAGAAATAGAAATAACACAAAATTTAATTTGGATATATTATACATAAACATTTCTTTAAATTCCTCCTGCAACTTAACGAAAAGAATAGAATAGAAAATTCCATTTGCACTTTGATCGTATGCGTTTCTGATGCATATTTTTTCGATGATAAGCGCAAGAGGCTTGGATTCAAATAAAACTTTCGTCCACATCATAAATACCTCAATGAAATATTTTCCCGGCTAAAAAAATTTTTTTTGTAAAACATGCGATAGGTTATTTTTCCAAGAAATCTATTCTAATGTTTTTTGTGGTGAGCACAAACCATTCGGCTTATCTAAAAGATTCTTCACCGGAATCCATTTGTCCTTGAAATTGTTTACTTGAAACTTGGGTTCCGCTAATCATAGCAAATATAGGTTCACAAAGTGGCAATGCCAAATTTATCGGAGAAGATAATGATTGTCCCGGATGTTGTTTTGTCTGCTTTATCTCCAAGTTTGCTGTACTTTTATAGCTCTGTTTATAAGTAGTCTTATTATATTTTCTTTCAATAGAGGAATTTGAAAAGAATAATTTACCGATTCGTTTTCAAAATTTGGCGGTAAAGAATTGGTCTAATTTTCGGTTCAGCCATCACGTTTTTTTTAAATTATTTGAAATTTCTGTGATTTATTTTTTGTGTATGTTACTAAATGCCATAATAATGTCATTTTGTCTTCGGTAATCAATATTTTGCTTACAAAGCGATTGTTAATCAAATAATAGTTAAAAAAACTGAAAAATACGCAAATACACATTATAGCAAGCTAAAGTGTAATTCATATTTTAGTCTTAAAATAAACTTAAATGTTAAATATGGTAACCAAGGTTAGATTTTTTTCGTCAGCAAACCGTTATTCTGTTTTGGAAATCACTTTTCTTACACATATTTTTTTGTAAAATTTGAAAATATCAAGTTTTATAAAGAAGAACCAATAGAACTGTTCCATACATATTATTTTCGAATTTGACATTTGATATTATGATGTGCCTGTCAAAAAAAGATGAACGTTGGCGAAACATATTAGCTGTATAAAATTCTTTTGGAATGTAAATTGTAGGTTTTCTGCATGTTTCTTGAGTTTTGAAGCTGCAAAATGGAAACCTTAACCCCTCAAAGATGTGAGCGTAGTAGAAAAATTGCAAAAACTAACTTACTCGATTTTTTGGTTCGTCTATGGAAATGGGTAACGCCACATATTAAAAACTACACCTAGTTATATTATAGAGCGTAGAAAAACTTATTTTGGAAGGCTCATTTCAATTTAAAAATAAATGGCAGAACTAGAGCGTCTAGAAATTTAATATTTTTACAAAACGATTTCATTAGAAAAAAGTCCACCACTGTGCTTAAAGAAATAATTAAACATGGATATATGATTATCACCATGATATTTGTTTCCATCAAGGCAATCATAGAAAAGATAATTTTCGTCTCGTGTTTTATCTACAAGGTAGCTCAAAGTGTAACTGTATATTTTATAGATAGGAATATTTTTAGATAAATATTCAGACGATTTTCTCATTGTGGTAGGTTCGTACTTCAAAAAAGTATATGCCATTGTTATCTAACTGGTATACGAATTTGATTACTATGTGTACTTCAGCGTAAGATTGAAACAATGACAAATATTTTGTTCATCTTACTAAATAATTTGCAATACCGTAGATATATGAAAAATGAATATCTAGAGTCATAATTATGATATATTTATGACGTATAACATTCCGATCATTTTCTACTTTAGAGTTAGGGTTTCAGTCTTGAAACGATCTTGCATTTTATTGTATCCAGAAGACTATTTATTATTTGATCCAAATTATTTTCATTAATTCATCAATCATAATTTTAAATTTAAATAAAAAAATATTGATTAAATTTATTAGAAACATTATTAAAATAATTATATTTTCATCGGTCCTTGATATGTGTTAATTAAAGCATGTTGAATACTCAATGTGTGGGAAGTATTGCGTCGATATACTCGAATGATGTTTGATTATATTAAAAGGTATTGTAATTTTGAGACATGAGTTTCCTACTATGATAAGGGTTGAGACAAAAATAAAGCAAGGCAAGCACATATTTCTTTTATTATCAACTCCTGCTAGGACTTTTGCCTGGGAAAGGGGCTTCCTAATTTTAGCACACAGTTTTGCCATCCCTCTCGAGACGACACGTGTAAGCAAACCGGGGAGTGTTTTCTGTCTTATCTGCGAAAGATTACGACTATGCGTTGTTGACTCAGATTTATGTCTGGTGTAGGAATTTCAGACATTAATAATGCTGTAATAAGTTATCAGGTAAGATATTAAGTCTAAGGGAATTGTACAAAATAAATTGTCTGTATTCCACATAATATTTTTGTTTGTAATTGTAATATAATAGAAAACTACAAGCGTGAAATGCATTGTTTTTATTTTACATATCATGTATATGTAGTAGAAATGAACTCATCACTATAAACGAATTTATTTCATGCAGCTGTATTTCACGAACAAATAGGGGCTGGTTATGTATAGTATTGTCATCGATGCTTATTAACGTAATTACAAAAAGATGACTATATACAATTATATAAAAAAACTCCTATTTTATAAGCCCCTTGAATGCGATTTTAGTGCAGATCGTCGTTACCCTATAGTTGTTATCCACAGGATTATAGTATGCGGCTTGTGTCTTGCAATGCACCCAGTCCTCCCTCTTCTCATTCATCCCTCAGTGTCTATTTTTTGTATCATTGGTTTTTTTCACAGTACACTTCATTCATTCTGACACTTCTGAATAATATAATCGAATATACCTGAACTATGTATATTTATAAGCAACTGTAATTACTACATCAAAAATTGATCAATTTTATGTTTTAGTTGTCATTTTTAACTTGTGAGAGTATTGATATACCAATGTGATGCTGCATGATGATAAAACAGGTGTAAAAATGGTGGTTTGTTTCTACAGTGGCTTCACTGCCTGATTTTCATCAGAAATTGTAATATCTTAATCAAATTCGGTTTATAAGGTAAAACAGACAGAATTATTTCTAAACCACATAAATGGAGTGAGATTCTACACTGCTAAGATCAATTTGGCATTTAGATATCATTTCAACAATAATTTAATTGTATTAAAAATATTCATATTAATAGATATATTTTATATCTATCTATGATCATTTTACCAAAATATGATTTTCTACTAAGCAGTTAATATTTTTACTCTAAACGAATCTTTTCATTTATTTTCCAGCACGAGTATTCACATGAAAATTTTAATCGTCGTGAATATTTTGGCATTTTTGTTATTATTATTATTATTATTACATGATTTTTAAAATTATTTATTTAATGGATTTCTCCGAGAAATTCCCGGTAATTGAGCTTTTTGCATCTTTCTATTTAAAAGAAACTATTTCGCTGTATTAAATAAATCACAAAATTAACTAGATGACCGAACTTTACAGCAAAATTATCCTATACCAGTTCATACTAGCAGATATTTCTGTTTCAGATATATTTTCACTCATATATTGTTATATAGTGACACTATTTTATTATAGTACCATTTTTTATGTTTTTTTGTGTTTATCTATTTTCATTACGAATGCATGGAACTTCCATTTCATAAAACTTTAAGGCCTCTATCAAACACAGAAAATAAATAAATTACACGATTTATCGCATCATAACCCTCTTAGACTTAAACAAGGATGATTATATTTAGATTATATAGTATTGTTAACTTACAGTTTATATGGCTATCTGGTTTTTATAAACCATTATTTGATGATCTATGACAGTGGTGGCCAACCCGTCGAACGCGATTTACCGATAGCTCGTTAAACATTTTTGAAAGGTTTGCATTCCCAAAATTCTATTACAACTATGCATTTATTTAGGTTGGCTTATCGCTAAGTAGCTCATTGTCTATTACAAAACTGTTGAAGTAGCTCAACACATTAAAAGGGCGATCACTGATCTATGCAAACTTTTAACATAAAAAGTTGGCATTGACGTGTGAACATTTTGGTGTTCACTAATAAATATTACCGAGAACGGACCTAGCATTGAGCCCCGTGGAACTCCCGTTGTAGCGGAGGCTACCTAACGATGACAATCAATTAAAAAAATTCTAAGGCCGCTTTCCACCACTGAAACTACAAAAATCACAAAATCTAACGCACCTTTTCCTTCCTAGTTCTGGCCAAAGATCACAAAGTCCAAAAAAATCTCGCGCGATCACAGATTAAACGCGCCCGATCAGCCTAGAACGCACCAGGCACAGTCAGACTACCTACGACCCGTATAATGTCCATCTATCCCGAAGGTAGTTTTCGCTATGATAGTGGTTGCCGTTCGGGGTGGTTTATTCTCACCCCTAGCCGTCGACTGTCCCGTATGCGGACGGAAGACAGGGATTGGCCGATAGCAACGCCTCCGCCTCCCCCCACCCCCTTCGACAGCCTGTTGTATGTGTGTGTGTTGTGGTCGGCCTGCGAAAATCGCCGCTTGTGGAAAACGCGCGATGCGGGGGTGGGTAGAGCGAGCTTGAAAGTGCATTAATGCTGTTTGTTGGCTTTTCACTTTCAATACAAATACCTGATGAAATAGAAGATTTTTTTATTACGTACTGGAAATATTTTATATCTAATAGTTTTTGACACAATATATACAAACGGTACAGTTTCGCTAATCATGGTGCTTTATATTTGTTTTCTATTTTTTTCATGTTTGGCTTTTAGACTAGACATTGATGATAAATGGAACACTTGTCTACGGATTACTCAAGCATTTGCTATTTCAAGGTCGAATAATACATTGATATTACGATAAAATTTCTGTAGAAAAAAAACACGTCCCATTTTATGATTATTTATACTATTTGCCAAATGTAGATAGCACCAAAATAGCGAATGATGATAAACATCTCTTATCACAAGATTTGTCTATGCCAGTGTTTAGACGTCCCCAGAAATAATTACATAATGCGAGTGTCTCATATCACTACACTAAGTATAACTCCTCCGCAAGAAAAATATATTTTACTTCCCAGGCAGTGGCGTACTAACCAAGATAACCGTCCGAAATTTTGCGCCCTACATTTTCGTAACTGTGACGACACTTTCTACTGAAACCATTTTCCTTTCTTTTGGACATTCACATTCTCCAAAGAATCTGGAAGCAAAAAACAACCTCTCTACAAGCTCCTAATACCAATTATACTTCCCACGGTGTACCTTCAAATGTTGTGCTCCCTAAAACTTTGCGACCGAAGCCTGAGTTTCTTATGCTTTTGCGGAAATACGCTCCAGTTCCCAGGCAAATAGGCGATCGAAATGTTATGGAAAATTTCGATTTCCCGATATTACGTTTTTTCGATGTTCTATTATACACATATCACAAAAAACCTCGAAACATACGGTAAAGCATCATTTGTATTATACCTACAAATATGTTTGTCAGATCCATTTCTCTATAAATATGTAACCATCCAAGTGCCATAATAGAGACATAATCAAACTACTTATAATAATACTATACTAATTCATATTTGCATCAGCATATCAACAATAATTTTCAACAGTGCAATCTGTTCCAACAGATATTTAAATTGGAAAATAACACTGTAGCCTGGGCCAACGTAAAAATTATTTTAAAAAGTAGGTCATGAATAAAAACTAAGGACATAAAAATTTGCGCATGACGCATGATAGAATCAACGTTATTATTAGACAATGGAAAGAGTAGATGATTAGTTTGGAAAACGCATCGATAAAAACCAAGTATGTTTTCTAAGTTCTGAATTTCAGCCGTGATTATATTCACAGTTTTATAATTAGCTATTCACCATAAACAATTTTATGCTATGGAAAAATCAAGTGTTTTTACCGGCCATATGAAGATTTAGTCAATATTTCCAATTAATTAGGCCTAACTCATTCCAGATTCAGATTTATTGTAATTTCATTTGTTCGTATAGCTATCTATGTTTAACAAATCGAGATGGAAAATATTTAAATTAGGGTGTTTGCTAAATGTAAATACATATGGGGAAACTAGTAGGCGATGGAATTTTGACAACAAATTTTATCTGGAATTTTGAACTAGTTTTTTTGAAATTCTGTTTGATCGCTTGAACTTATTCTTTCTCCAATAATTAATGGAGATTAACAACGTGGTCTACTTTTCTCAAATGACAGTCTTCGAGCTGCCAAACCAAAATCGGTAATTACAGATTAATTGCACAAATTATCCGACAGCCCATAAGGTTTGTTCTTGGTGGATTCTCCACAACTTCATTTCAGCTGAAAAAGAAGACCATGTGACATCTCACTGTTCCATCAACAGATCTACACTGCTTGCTTTGATCATGGATCATCTAATTTGGTGTGCAATATAGAATCAATGATTAGTTTATGTCTTTGAGAATGAGTTGGTTCCAAGGAAAGTTGTTTGTAGAAAAATCCGAAACATAATGGTGGTCGCCACTCTTTTTTTATAACTGGGCTTGTTTCTACTGTAGTATTGGGGGATAGTACTGCTAACTCAGGATAGGACACTAGGTACAAATTGTTTGCCTTAGATCCAAGGTTTACAATGCCCGATAGGAAGTGTCCTCCTCTATCAAGATGATGCTCGGGATCACATTGTTTCACTATTCACGTTTTTTGTTCGTATAGAACTATGCTTTTTCTAATTAATAGCTTGTTAGACCGAAGTTCATTCAAAAGCTATTTTTTTTTAAATTAGCGTAACTTGCCATAGATGAAAAAAACAAAGAAATATATATTTCAATTGAGTGTGATAACTCAAAAAAGCATAATAAGTTTGATTTGAAAGTTGATCGTCGAATCTCTATGAAAGTTTACAGTTAAAAATTTAATAATAATACTGTATAATCTATATTTCATCTTGATTAAAGATAATAATAGTGATACGTATATATCGACTTAATTTGTTTTTTGAGTGATATTTCAAATAACAGTGGTGAATCATAAACATTCATCCAACGCTTTTGTTTAACAAACAAAAGCAAAATGATAAAACTATTGCACTCAGTTACTTTCAGGGGAACAAACGCTAAGACAGGCTTTTAGATAACAGTAGTGAATAAGAAAGTTTCTTAACGTTTCGTTTTGTTTAGTAACCAAAAGCAAAAACATACAGCACACATTCACATGTTATGGAGAAAATAACGGAGAAGTTTTCTCTCTAAATAGTACCACTTCCGATTTAAAAATTAGATATTTCTCTCCGAAAATTTATTTTATTCTAGTTGAATGTATTAAAAAAATGTAAATCAAATGAATGTGTTTTTCCTGATCGATAATTCATATTAGAGCAGTGGTCTAGAAAACCTAGGGTGTTGAAGTTTTGGTTTGTTTAACCAACAAAAGCAAAATGCCAAAAATATTGCATTCAGTTACTTGTTATGAAGAAGACTACGGGACAAGTTTGAAGTTGAACGAAAAGGATTTTTCTGTGATAATGTATATTCTACCCTAATTAAAGATAGTGATAGTGATAGTAATAGGTCGGTATATATCAACAGTGGTGAATAAAAAAATGTCTTGATGTTTTGGTTTTTCAACAAACAAAAGTTAAATGTCAAATACATCGAGTTCAATCAATTCTTATCGAGAAATCTACAATACATGTTTTAGATTGTAATAGTGAATGAAAAAAATTTCTTGAAGTTTCGGTGTAATTAGCAAACAAACACAAATGACAAACCAGTATAAAATAAATAAATTAGATTCTGAAATTAAAATGACTTTGATTTTTTTAATGCTTCCACAAGAATAGTATTGTTTTCAAACAAGATCTTAGTATGCATTTGCAATACCAGGTCTTGTTTCAAAACGAAAATATTCTTTCGGAAGCATTAAAATATTTTGTAATTATAATTTCAAAATCATTTTTTTCCTAATTCTTATTGCACTTTGGGAATGACTGTTCAGGAATTCTCATTTTGAAAAAAATAATTTGAAGTGCTGTACAAAATAGTAACTACAATTCTAGAACTCTATGAAATCATTTTAGTAATCCGTATATCTTACACTTTACTTTTGAAGGCTTGAAAAGATTATGGAATTTTATTGCAGTAGTGAACAGCAATATGAGAAAAAGTTTTCTATAAACCTCATTTCTATGTCGTTGGATGTGTAGGTTGGAAACTCCAAGATCCAGTCTACTAAATAATGCACCACACAACCGAAGAACAAGTAGTTAGAAGTAAAAGTAGTACTTACGATCAGTCCAAGGAGGGTAGCCAGAGGGTTTTAGCAACGACCGTCACCTAGTAAGGCCAATCATGGCGAAAACAGTCATTCGCGCCACCAACAACGTTTCGAATGTTCCGTCTTCAGAGTGCGAATGCAACAACTGTAGAATGCGCGCGTGTCTGTCGGTGACGTAGTGAATGGAAAACTGAAAAATCGGCGGACGGACGCAAGTGCAGCGCTGTGCGTGCGGCGGCGCAGTTTTTTCACGCACCGAACTTTTCGTGAAAAGGCGCGAGTGATTTCTGAAAAATCGTCGGAATATTCGGCGGAAGGCTAGGCAGGACCGGCCGACACAGCGTACGCACTTGGGCGTACGGGGTGAGCGGTGTGGGGGTGGGCCAATGCACCGGCTAGACCAAGGGTGGGGGGATCTACTCGTCTAGGATGCATAGGCGGAGAATTAGGCTGGGCCAGTATCGAAGCTCTTCTTGCTACAAGTCCACGAACTATTGTTAATAACATCTTATCCTGTTTCCGGCATGGAACCGGGTAAACCACTATTATGAGACCTTATTTCGGGCATTCCGAATAACAAGTCATTGGAGCGATCATGTTGCCGCAAAGAAGCTGAAGGCTCTCTTGCACAGTTTAAGCAAGAAAGTGCCAAACGTCTGAAGCTTTTCATTTTATTCACAACTTTATGCCAGTTATAGTAGCGACTAAGAGTTTAATTGTGTTATTCGTTGTTTATTTATTGCTCAAAGATGGAACTGACGTGCGAGATGAATGAATCAATAGATTATGGAGGGAAGAGTTGAGCAGGGTCTCTCTATAATACATACTTGAATTGTCATAATTGTTAACCATTGACATGACAAACGACGAGAATCGACTTTCATTGTTCTATGATTTATGACAGCTGTCAAATATCAGACATGACGGTGGTGTAGAAAAAGTAGATTTTTTTTTACAGTCGGTAATATTTTCATCAGTGGCATTGGTAACCCTGCTGTGTGTGCGCTTACTTTAATATCGTTCAAGGTACGTTATCTCTCGCGCTATTACCATTATTTGGGTTTTGCTCACTCCCAATCATTCCATGCCACCCAGAACCCAAATCTCTATGTGATTAATCTGTATTTTCTGAACTATACAATTATTTTGACTTGTATTTGCGCCGCCACTGAAATGCGTGTAACTATTCTCTCTCTAGCGCGGAGCGTTCTGTCTCTGTTCAACCATCTTAAGACTTGACTAGGACAACTTTTTGGGAGTCCAATTGGTGTGTCTATAGCTGGTGCGCGTAACGTGCAACGCAGCTCTGATCAGCGATGCTTGATGCGCTTGGCTGCGGCTCAGCCGTACAGTTACAGCAAAAATAATGGATTTCCTAAGCGGTGCATCCGGTGACAATATGCTTTGTACGAGTATACTTTCTGTACCTTCGTTCGAATCTTAATTATAATTTTGATAAGATGAACTATGATTATGACATCCACAAACTACTATATTTCTGATGAAGCGATGGCAAGACCGCCAAGCAGAAGAAAGCGGCATGAAGGGAGATACCTTCCACAGCATATTTGGCGTTTTGCATCTTGTTCTGATGCTTTATTTATCGTTAAGATAGATTTTTTTAATTTATATCTAAACAAGTCCTTACAAACAATGCTAGCCCACTTTTTGCATTAGTGTGATGTCAATTTAAAAAGAAAGTAGACCTTATTTGGTTGTCATTACAAACTATGGCAACGTTGTTCTCCCTCTCTATTGACAGTGACAGAATATTGTGTAATATTCTTTGCGAAAAACAGGATTATGTCAAAACGAGATTGAGGCTAGGTCGCCTGAACGCTAAGAGCATAGTAGTGAGTTGCCACTCCGCGTGGGGTACTAATAATATACTTACAACGACGGTCTAAGATCATTATTCAAAAACATGAGAAGTGGCATCACTGTACATCACCGCACCATCGAAATAGATCCAGTTCGGCTCTTGGTGCATAAGGATCACCACGGCAGACAGTTGCAAAGCGAATACACCGGCGGGAGATCTCGCATATATCATGTTCATCTGTTTTGAGGGCAAATGTGGGAACAATAATCTTTTAACAATGTATGGAGGATTATAGATGTCAAAAGTTTATAAATGACACCACCATTACAATTTTTGATACTCTAATTTTTCTTTCGAAATTGTGCAAATACGAAAATTCAGGGTTATTCTTCAAATTCAAAATGTTTACATCTGTCATATTACGGATATATTTTCCAGTGATTGCTTTGAATTTCAAATTATGAGGCTGATTTATCGTTGTTTATACCAAGCAAGCAAAATATTCATTATCATTTACGTGAGGTTATCAGTTGTAAAAAATCTGTTTTTGGGTGTAAAAATTTAGCAATATTAGCGTATTGTCTGTAAGACGTAGTGATTACCATACAATGAACAGACTGGAACGAAAATTTGAAATCTAGACGAAATATACAATTTACATTAGGGCAAAGGTCACTCGAATTGCGTTTCTGTGACATGATCTATAGGTATGTTGGAATCCCTTCCTGTTTTTTTTTGTTTACTGTCGGTTCACGTATCAAAAAGCCGATAATTCATTATATGGTAATTTTTGCTACATAATGCCTATATTTTTATATATTCTTGACGGTAAACCAATTTCCTTATAATGGATTATCAGGATGTTGGTCTACTAATGAAATTCTTTAAAGAAAGACTATTCGAATAATAATCTCTCAACCATAAAATGCAGACATCATGCAAATACAAACTCATAATACGAGAAAAAGGGTAACAATCTGTGTTGGTAACCCCACAAAGGTTTATAAATGCTTGGGTCTGATGGGGGAACATGACCTCGACCCCTCTGATACGCCACTGATTCAAGTATCCGTAAAATAATATTTCAGTTAAATTAACTGGTTTGGCGCCCTTCTAGAATTGCCCACTTTCCTATTATTGCGGATTTCACCCCCGTACCGAGCCCATCAACCCATCTGAAATTAATTTGGAAGACCATTTTATTTTTTGCATGGAATTGAGTCTATTCTTCATGCCCATCTTCCATAAATGCAAGTCACGGATCGTGCCGCCTACCCAAAATAATAATAGACATCAATGGAATAGTTTAGCGATTTTTATTGATTGAAATTCTATTGAATGTCTTGTCACGATTAGTGGAGAATATTCGATGTAACAATGCAAATGAATCACTTTGCATTTGAAACATTTCCCGATGGTGTAGCAAGCCTTTCACGGCACTGTTACCTGGATAGATTTTCAGCTGTCAATCGAAATTTATTCCGAATTTTATTTCGGGTTTCCTATAAACTAGTAAAAAAATTAGAGGTTGCCAGAACCAAACAGACCCAGACAAATTTTCATTCCAGGACTATTGCGGGATTTGAACCACACACCACTGATTGCCGATCAGACGTTATAGTCAACTGAGCTAAGCAGACACTCCTTTTACTCGATCTAAAACGGCTATGATCTCCTTGAAAACCATAATTTTTCTGCAGACAAATATCTCCAACCGCGGTTACTGACTAACAGACTCCTGCATCGAACAATCTATGAATAATCATTTATATCTAACAAGTAGATACGGAGGACTATCGGAGTTTAAAATTCACAGAGATAGAATATCTCTCAGCAAAGACAGACCAATTTATCTCCTCCTCCCAATTTTTGACCCTTACTTATGGGGGCAGTATAAACTGTACGTATGGAATAAATAAATATATTTCGACAGCGCATTTACCGCCCAATTTTTGTTCATGGGGGGTTGTTACCCTTATTTCCCCCCTGCAAATCAGAGCGTGCTTTCTGTATTATAATGGAATCAAGGATTACATAACATACACACAGGCCGACGGAAATGAACGATTTATGTTTCATGAAACATCAAAAAAAATCTAGAATCAAAACTTATGGAGTCTATTGGGATGGGAAGTAAGTAAGTATCATTCGCGGCGTGGAAAGTACCGAGTAAATCCACTTGACATCATGTTTCTGCATTGCATGGATTAAGGTTGCTAGAGAATAATCATACTATGGAAAAAACTATATACTCGTATACATACATATTTTCGTTCTCCTTTTCGTTGTACTTTGATAAAGGCTGCCGGGGCAGCCGAAACGTCAGGAACAATTCAATCGTACGTATTTGGTTTCAATTAGCGGCCAACGAAAATATAATGGTCGGAAGAATCTAATATCGTATCTCAAATCATGTCGTCGACATATCGAATATCACGTCTCACATACGGAAAGCTTCTTTTGTTGAAACAATTAGTAACTTTTGTAAATTAGCGATAAAGTGTTTATTTACGTCATTACAAAAATATACTGACGATAAGAAGAGTAAATTTGCCACTCATTTAAAACGCATTTCTGAAGAACTGCGCTGTAACGATTCTTGTAAAATTCGTAATCATTCTTTTATTGACTGGCATTTATCGCAAAAATGTAAAACAATGTTGTTTTACTAGAAGGAAAACTAGTCATCAACAATGACCTTGATTAAAATCCATTAAGACCTTACTGAATATTGTCAATCTCTTTTCATTATGGAGGTGGAACCTTATAATATTGGAATATGGATGGGAGGGGTGAAGGGGTAGGGAAGTGGAAAGAAACCCTCAGGGCCCCCGGGATTCTAAAAATTTACACCATTTTCTTCCAATTTTAAGTAACTTCCATATCTGGCTGCTCTTCAGGCAAAGTCGTAGCTAGGAACTGTGGCTAGCTCCATGATTTGCGCCCCCCATATGGCAGTAACCCCCTTTCCCCTCGAAAAACCTGAAGAACAAAAAGCTATCTGTAGGCACCATTTCCTACTTTACTGGGTAATAATTCTCTCCAAAGGTCTTGAAGAGCAAAAAAACGTCCTTACTGTCAATATTTCTTCCCCATTCTGCCCATGATTTTGTGCCCTATGCACACTACACCGGAGGCGAGCGCTCTAGTTGCTCTACCCTAATTACGACTCTGTCTTCAGGTCTTTACTGGGCTATTCCTTTCCGAATTTTCTCTCGAATGGTCTGAATATGACGTAATTTCATGATTCTAAGATTAATTAAGTTCTAATATTATTTGCTGCTGGATATTTTTCGATACCACTGATCATTTTTACAATGTTGATTTAAATATTTCCTGTACTGATACATCAGAAACTCATTGCACATCTACATGTCTTCGGAAACAGAAGAAAGTATACAAGGCAACGATACAATGATAGTTTTGTTCTTGGATCCCAAATAGGGGATATTGTTGTGTTTCCTTGGGATCACACTGATGTGGCAGATAATTATGTCCCTTTTTTGTATTTATCAACATTGCAAATGCATTATCTGTATTCATAATAGTTCAAACTAAGGTCTTGTTTGGAAACAAAACTGCTCCCCTGGAAAATGTCAATAATATTCTCACAAGACCAGAGATGTAAATCATCCAGAACATGTGAACAGTTCAGATGTGACATCTAGGAAGTGTAGATCTCTGGCAATTGGCTATGGAACATTCGAGATGGATTTTATATATTTGAGCATTGAGCTGTGACAGCAGTCTGTCAGTCTTCAAACTTCAAACAGTCAAGAGCCAGAAGTCGTCGATATCAGTTGAAATTAAATTAGTGTTTCAAGAACATCATTATATAGATTGTAGCAGCACATACTAGGTGAAACTCTTCCATCATTGAGATAAAACATAGACTTCGTTTATTTATGGAACCTTCTGTTTAAATTGCACAATTTTATCTATTATTTAAAAAAAATCGTTCCATCATCTTGGAAAATTAGCGCTGAAAATGAAATATTGGATACCCATGCAAAACGCCTTTGATTCTAGGTAGTGTCCGCTATTAAAAATGCTCTCGAGTGTCATCTTATTCATAAGCAGCAATTATATTGTTTTCTTTATGCTTAAGTCCTGTTGAAGTGCATTTTTTGTTTACTATAGAAGGCGGGACATAGGATAGGTTGGGGTAAGCTAATTTTTTAGATTAGGTGAGTAGAATTCGCGTTATAGCTGGAGCCTGCCTATTGTATGAATATTTGTAATTTTTCATCTGGTATCAATTACCGGCCAGAATGGGTAAAAATGAATAGTCAGTCAATAGGACTAGAAATTAATAAATGCATACTACAAAGCTTAACCGGATTATTTCAAGTGTCTTAGCACTGCTTTGATTTCTAGGCTGTCTGCAGCTAGATACATCTCACATACTGTTTATTTGAAACAATCTGTATATAATGTTACAGCAATGTTTATTTCTCTGCGTATCTCTTTACTTTTAATTATTTTGGTATTTGGATATGTCGTGTTTACGCTTCACGAGAGAATCATCTTATGAAATGCAAATGAAGACACGAATTAAACTCAGAAAATTCCCGGAAAACCAGGTACTGAGTGAAATCAAACCTAAGCTTTGATTCCAGGCCTGGAAAGAGGGAGGCGCAGGGTCTGAGAGATAAGGGCCTTGCGTCTAACACATATCCATATAAAAACGCGCAATATACCATATTGGTCTAAACCCATGTAAGCGCTGACTGAGACCTGAGGCAGTCGCATAGATAAATATAAATCCTATACTATGCTATACTATATCATGAACCTCAGCGGTGCCGGGAAGTTTGTACCCCGATAGTTATAGTATATAGTCAATGTAAATGGACTCTGCTGCCAGTATGGGAGGCTATCGATAAAAAAATATAGATTCCACTCCAATTTTTTCGCAAAGTCAATTCCATTCGATGGCCAAAGTCGACAAACGCAAGTCATTGCCCGTCCGGCATTCATAGGAAATTGGTCATTGTTCTTCACCCACGACTGTGGTATGCATTAAAACTAATAGATATATGTGGATAGGGGTGGGGTGAGTTGAGGTTGAGGGGACGCATCAACACGCAAAGCAACTGACGACGATTCGCGTGAGCGATAATTCGGGAGCGGGCGATAAAAACGAGAGGGGTGCATTGCAGAATCATGCATATTTACCCCAAAAAACGGCCTTCCGCTCCGGGGTGAACATGTTTGCTGCTCTTGGTAGACCAAACGAACTGAATTCACCCTAATAACACAGTGTAACTCCTGAAGCTTATCCTAGAGTTGTCGCTGTTCGTCTTCTTCAATTGCCATCTGAGAGTTGAAGGCTGGCAGTCATCGTGACTATTTGGATGCGGATGCTTTAAAAAGTTGGTTACAAGTACATTCGAACCACTCTTTGAGGTTTCGCAACCATAAGATTCTTCTTGCGTTTTCCACGGATTTTTCGTCTCATGATATGGCCCAGATACTGCAATTAACCTCCCATATTAAAACTGGCATTTTCATTTTCCTCGAAACAGTTCGCGTAGTCAGAAAGTGGTAATGGTCACGTATATCTGTTCACTGTCTTCGAAAACAATTCCAGCAGCTGCCTAAATGGAATGCATGCATACATAGATGATATCGCCCAACAGGAAAATCACATATTCTCATCGTATACCGAATGGAGCAACCGACGAATTTTAATAAAGGACGAAAAACGCAGCGCTATAAAAATACCATAAAAAGGTACTGTTGCCACATCCATGGCACTTCTGAACATTTAGTATAGTAGATACCTACAGGGTGTTACTCAATAATCGCATTAATAACAGTGGCGCATCTCTCAACCAAATTCAAGCAGAAAAGTTGATATAAACATGTGCCCTAAAGAGTCTGGATGTCGAAATACAGGGACAAAGTATAAAAAAAATGTTTTTTATAAATACATATATAAGATCCTTGTGTCGATTTTGTAGAAATTTTATAGTGTTTTACATGTAGTAAGGCGTTAAGTTAGCACTAACTAGAAGATAATTGTCTCATGATTTACCAAAAACTGAACGCCACTGAGTTTTTGAAAAATTTTATATGAATTTCGGATTAAGCAGCTTAAAATCCAACTGTTTTGTTTCTTGATATCTATCCGTATCTTATTTGTATTTGGAAGAAAAAAATTAAATTTTTCACATTGACCTTAAAATGCTGGAACAAACTTATTGTTTTTTTCGATGCTCCAGGATTGGCGGCCCTTTGTAAGGTTGGAAGCATCTACCAGACGTACTGCTCTTTTCTGGGTTGAGTCCAGAAATTTTAGGGAGTACGCTGGACCAACATATTCCCACACATCCAAGCAGTATTCCAAAGATGGACAAATGATTATTCACATTGACCTCGAATCGCATAGGCAGCTCATTCCACAACGCTGAGGGTCTCCAAAAAACGATATTTGGATATTTAGTCCGACACGTTGGAAGCTCGATCTGGTGGTGATGCGCCCGTTTGGTCTGCCTTGTCTTTGCTGCAGTAACATACAAAAATAATAATCGCAGGTTAATCAAACAAAATTCAGCTCATTTGGGAATCAAGAATAAACCATGATGAAACCTGAAGAAGAACTCATAGTCCGAATGTATTTTTGGAGAACATTTATTAGATATTTTCTAGATACCGCCAAGGTGAATGTCAAATACGCTTTGAAAGGTATCTTTATCCTCATTTTTATTCATTAATCTTTCTGATTATCATTAGACTATGTAAACGTAAAGTAGCACTGGCAACACTGCTCGCGAGTACGGTGGCTGTGGCGGCCAAAAGTGGCTGTCCTTGGACATAGAAGCCGCACCGCGTTTTCCGTAGGCCCTACGGCCCTCTTCCCCCCGTCACCTCTTCCACCGTACTAGAGGTCTGAGCGCTAATTAAATGGGAAGGGCTAGATTAGCTGCCAGTGATGTGGACGATTTTGAAGGGACACGTGGAACACCATCTCAATTAAACGAGAAGTATGCTGTGTTATTCAGAAGTATCTGAGAATTGTTCATCTTTTTCTTATTATTCAAATATGAAAGCAATATTATATACTAGATAGTCATATCATACCTCTCCCCAAATTTCATCAAAATCAATTTAGCGGTTATGAGATTACACGGTGACCAAAAATGGACAAATGGAGAGACCGATGGAAATGCGTGACATAAATATATGTTTTTTAGACATTATAAAACATCCAAAAGACTTTTCACGATCACAATACTTGTCTCACTTATATGTGGGAAATAAAACAAACTTGGGAGGCAAGTTCTAAAAGTTGATTTTTTGACAATTACTCCGCCGGCATTGTATCGAAAGTAATGCAGCTTACCCATAACATCCATTTCTAAAATATGCTATAATATTATTAAAAAAATAGAGTTAACGATGTTTTTTGTTGCTCCAAAGTTGTCCATACTGGCGGTTCTAATCTTGGTCACAATCGCTGCCATAATATTGAATGTCTCACAACTGTTTCATAATGACGTCAAGAATTTGGTGAAAGCTTGTCACGTCTGCAGAAAACTCCGTCACTCAATTGGAAGGCCGTCTGAATCAATCTGAACTAGCCACACAAACGATACGCCAGCCAGAGGTGTACAAACAAATATCTGCGAAGACATGTGAAGTGGGTGAAAATAACGTTACAAAATTCTGCTCCAAACATATATACATGCGATCAAATGTGTTGAAATTGAATGGCACTATCTACGACAAAACAACGATATATAAACAGAACAAAAATGAGTGGCATGGTTTTCGGCGATGTTCGTGCCATGAAACATCAAAAAAAAAATCTTTAAATTCGAAAATTTTTGCGATTGAAATACTTCCCCCGTCTGTTGGTGTGGGAAGTAGAACGTGGCAATACACAGAACAGGCACGTGTAGTGTTCATGTACTAAAAAAGCTAAAGCTATTTACAGAAGAAAAAGTGGTACAAACTTGGGTACAAATAATTCCATATTGATGAGCCGGTGGGCGATTTGGTATTAGTGGTGGACATATCGATCTCATTACCGGCAAAAATGACGCGCACTTTGCGTGTCGCGAGCAGGACAGAGAGGTGGGGGAGGGGGAGGGGGGAAAGGCGGCGAGGGACATAATTTGAGATATAGCATAAACATTACAATTACGACGAAAAACTAGCCACGTGGAAGCCGGATCGAAGGCAATAGCGTTAGGGGTACATTTTGTATGAACATACCTCTGTTCAGGGCAGGCTGACTTAATTTTTTTTATAGATAGCCTCTCACATAGTCAGAAAGCCTATAAGCGCTGCAAATTGATCAATGGCAATTCACATTGATTTTGACCCATGCTGTAGATCATAACTATCGAGGAACAATGTACCCAATAGCTCATTCCACAACGCAGAGCTTCTCCAAAAGAACAACGTATGTAAGAGGCTCGTTCGAGGCGTTTGCAGTTCGACCTGGCAAGGATGCGCCAATTTGGCCCGCTTTGTGTTTCATGTACTGATGACTCTTGGTGGTATTAAGCGAGACATTCTGCCATGATAGTACGAGGGTCACGCTGAAAGTCTTTAGATATTCCAAATCTATAGAAGTTTAAACAAAGTTTGAGCACGCAGCTATTTTGTCTGAAGTTGTAAGTGCTTACCCGCAAAGGCAGCGATTGAATCGTTCAGTAGTTGCCTTGCCACAGTCTCGAATGCATCAAGTGTTGGCCGAATTTTAACCTGAAAATGGAACCGAGTAGTCGCGATTTTCGAGCGATCATTTTGTATAACTATAAAAAGGGACTAAAACAAGCGGAATGTCACGAAAGTTTATTGCTTTAGGGACTCTGCCCCTTCTAGAGCTACAGTTTTTATTTGGTTTGCTGAGTTTAAAAGGGGCCGGGTCTCACTGGATGATAAACCTCGCACAGGTCGACCGCCAACTGCTGTTACTCCGGAAACTATAGAAGTTGTGCAAAATATGGTAAAAGAAGATCGACATATAACCTACACCGAGATTGAGGCTTCTCTGGGGATTGGATCGGCAGCGGTCCGAACAACCATTCATGATCACCTTCGCCTAAGGAGGCGGTGTTCCCGATAGGTGCCACATTTGTTGACCAGTGAGCAAAAAGCAACAAGAGTTGATTGGGCTAAGTTTATGCAGTACACCAGCAGCGAAGCAACCTTATGGAGCAAAAAATGATCCCCAGCTAATAAGACGCGGACCTGGCAACGCCGGCATGGTTGTTGCTGAACCTTCTAAGCATTAAACTGGACTCCATTTGTAGTTCCCTTCCTCCTCATTGATCTAGACAGCATGCTGTCCCAGCTGACATGAGTTCTCTCCGAATGACAGTGGTTTGGCTGGATCCATGCAGAAAGAAACTCAACAACGACCTTTTGTACCAACTGCACCATATGAGGTTCGAGAAACATCGGAAATTCATGTTACTTTTGTGGATCTTTTGATGTTTTTGTCAAATTCTATAATTAGACATCAATTAAAGACGCATTTGCAGTTAATAAATTTGCATAAGTGTAATCTTAGCTAAGCAGGAGGTCTACCCAAACTCAACCAAAGACATGACAAGTGGACTACGTGACAAAGAAAATTGGGAACGTGGAGATTCAGATCTTGAATTATTTTCCTCCTTAAGACGGTGCTGTGTCATCAAGACACGTTCCCACTCTGGTTGAAAAATGTATCGCATCAAATGGGTATAAAAAAAACAGGACCTCTGGTTCCAATCGCTTCATTAATAATTTTTGGCTTGTCCTCTTTTACAGACCACCTCCACTTCAAACGTAATATATAATTTTTGCTGGCCATTCATGAAAAATGCACACCTGTCCGAATTTTGGGTAACATATTGACAAGTTCCCATGCGCGGGAGGGAAAACGGTCAAAAGAAAATGTGCTAGTTTGGTAATTGGTGAATTATTTATCGAGAAGGCTATAACAGGGGGTGGGGGTTGGCGTGGTTCATGCGAAATTCATGTATCGAAGCAGACTAACATCGCCACGTGCCCGCTGTTGTGGATACCTGTGATTATGCCCGCTTAAAATCCTGTAAGAAGGATAAATGACGTGGATGAAAATAGAATAAATCATTAGACAAAAGAAAATAGATTAAATCATTAGACAAAAGATCACCTGGTACTTGAATCTTGTCTATCTTAGCTTTCGTTCCAACAGAGAGTTATATCAATTGATATGGAGCATCTCACGCTTTTATCACAATAACATTAATTCCGTTAATCATTTTATTATATACGTGGCTGCTGGAATTAGATTTGCTCTTTAATGTATCTCAATTAACGAATGGCATTCTCCCCGTTTACGGGGCCTCGGATGTATCGTTTTATCTACATGAAATGTTGGTGTTTAAAAAGCAATCTACTTGTACAATTTAGTTGTTCCTGTGGCCTTACCACCAAAATATATTTCTAAATAGATATAAAAAAAAAATTACTTAAAATAATGAAAATCACACCTTGCGTTATATCGATTTTAGAAAATGCATAACATTGATAGACTCGTCATTCTCGTCTCGTGACGCGCTATTCAGTAGACTGCGGCAAAACAAAGGCACAACTACGGTGTAAATGATAAAAGTGATCTGGCGTATCGCGCTGTGGTAAGAGGGAGACACATATAATATTGATCCAAGTTTGCCAACCGCTACAAAAAATTATGTTAATACATTAAGCAATCGCAATAACTCAAGGGGTTGCTTTCATTACACTACTGGTGTTATCTAATGCAGCCAAAAAATTCGCTGCTATTCGACGCATGTTCTTATAACCGTCTGTCATCATCCATGACAAGATCAATTCTAGCGAGTGCAATAACGAATTCCCGACTGATCATAAAACGGCCAAAAACGGGCAATAAAGGATAAACAGGCCCATTCGAAAGATTTTTAAATTTATAGAGCGCCACTCCTCCTCGTTAATGGCGTGTCTCCAAAAGCGATAAACTATATCAAAACACATCGAAAAGCGAGCCGTTGACCCTTGCCATGCTCTTAAAATAAACCACATCATTGTTATGGATGTTGTACGCTTGCAATCGTATTTCACCTCCACCGCAGGCCTTTACCCCCATTTTTCTAAGACAGTTAATTTGTTATGACAAACTTTCGTCGCATTCGCTATAATTCGAGACTTCAACTAAAGAGAAAATTTGTCATCAGTGGGGATCGAACCCACATAAATTATAACTATCGGGGGATAGCAGCTCGTTCCATAACGCCGAGTTTCTCCAAAAGAACGACTTTTGGGAGAGGTTCGAGGCGTTGGCGTTGGAAGCTAGACATGGTGTCTCAGTCTTTTAAGCTGGACTCAATGCTTTAGATATCCACATTAATCTGAAAAGTATGTTGCTGCCGCCGATATAAGGTCTTTTAGGATGGTAATGGTTTGTCTGGTTCCAAACAGGAATCAAGTGTGCTGCGAAGCAACAATGCGTTGATGTACAGCAAGAAGAGCCTTGGAGGTGAATAAATCGGCTCCTGAAGAAACTATTCCAACCACTAGCATAGACTGGGTGGCAACTTATTTCTAAGATAAATAAGTTCCACAATTTTGATAATTTTTCAATAATTTGTTCATAACAAATTGAGCAGATGTTATTGAACCCGCGCATAGTAAAATTACGATTTCTGGTAATATTTTGAGCTAATTAAAAAAAATAGATAATATAGAGAACATCCAACCCAAAGCAGATGCTTGATCTAATAGCTATTGAAAATAAATCTATAATTTTTGTTTGTGGTTGCTATCTCAAGGTGCGGCGCTTATGTTGGGTCGGTAATGATCTCCGACCGTGGTTAATGATAACAGACTCCTGCATCGAACAGTTATACTACCACTATGTAGGAAACAACCCTGACAAATTGTTTAGGAAGCCGATATACAAATGTGCAGCTAGAAACTCTGAAAAAACTTGGTCTACTGCGCGATTCCAACCACACACCTTCTAGTTGCCGGTAAGAATCTCTAGCCTACTAAGTCAAGCAGGCGTTCCGCTGATCTAGTTTCCATCTAGTGGGTTAGTAAGTAAATTATAGTCAATACTGCACGAACAAGTGTGGGAGTATCACGAGTTAAAACGCAGCATCACTAGTTGGTGATAAATAAGCATCAAAATATGAATATTATAGACGGAGAAAAATGACAAATAACTAAAATATAGTTTTCAGAGCTGAAGGCAAACAGCGGAGCACTTATCACCAAGCGACAAAGTTCAGAAGTCACAAGTTTACATCAATAACCGATAAGGAGCATTATAATACAGCCCAACGACATCCACATTTCAAAATACAGCAAAGTGTGAAATATTGTACACCAAAAACGCATAAATATTGTTATCTACCAGATTCGGGGGATTTATACTTGACAGGAAGTCGGCAATTTTAGTTTCAGTATCGCTTCACTTATCGTATTTTTATGTTGCCCAAGATTTTTGTTTGTCAGGAGTATCTATCTGAAATACTACTGAAGAAAAATACAAATGGAGTCAAGTAGATTGACTAGGTAATTTCCACGCTGTAATGGACTGTTTTAGTCTTGAAATCAGGAGCACGACGAGGTCCACTTTTAGATTTTTAGGTTGGAGGTTTCCACTTTTTTTCAGTTTTTGATTTCCCATGCATAAGCGTAAATTTACTAATTTGAGATAATACATTTTTCGAATAGTTTATGATTAGAGTCTTCATTTCGTCAGTCTGTTGTCGTTTTTGTAACCGCGCGATCTCAGTAACTGCTGTATGGATTTTGATAAAATTTAGGTAGGGACCTGTTTTATTTTTTCTCGGAAAAACATTTTTTGAAGAGTTCTTAAGAATTTTGAAATCTGCTCAAAGACTCATTTCACTTCCCACGCCAATTTGCGAGGAAGTATTGTGAACAGAAAATATTGGAAATTTGGAGAAATTCTGAAATTACGGGATTTTTTTAATTCTTATCTTAATATATCAAGGGGCTCGAAATTTTTGAAATTCACCACCAAATTTGAATTTTTTTATTTCTCATGTCAAAAAATGTTTCCGTGGTTAAAACATTTTAGATAGTGACCAGACCTCAATTGTCATCATGTTTTACCTTTTAACATTTTTTTTTATAATTTTGATATATAAAGTGACATTCCCAACCTGGCACAACTAGCTGTGAAAAGTAAATATTATGCAACTAGTTAGGAAGAGTTCACATCGAAACAAGTAACGAAAAAATCGAACAAGCTACAAACTTAGCCTTATCAGTATATAATACGTTTTTAAAAATAATTCGAAACAAATATGTGAAATAAACAAAAATGTACTCACTTTAATCACAGATATTCAGGACACATTTGGGACAATATTATTTGATGAACTGATATAATAGTTTTGGAAGTACAGCCTTAATCTATATGACGCCATGAATTATCTATCCAAGAAATAAACGAATGAAATTTAGTAAAATCGTAAATACTTTCTGCAACAGACAGAGTTATAGAGAGTGACGATGACGAGGTTACAGCCACAATTACTGCACACAAACTGCACTGCAAATGTCAAACAATATAAACACATTTTAGCAAATTGAGTGATGTGCATTTTTTGCTATGTGACGGACGAGAGATAGGACTTGTTTTTCTGCATCGATCAAGGGTATATTCTATCATACTGTAAACAAATTGAAGGATGAAATAACAGATAGCGGATTTTTCAGCCGCGGGAAAGTGGTATTCCTAGTAAATCAGATAAATTCATAGATGGCTCGTTTGTGACACATAAACATAGATGGTGCTTTCCTCTAGTAGACAACTACAAATTGCACAGGTCCTGAGACAGGCTATCGCGCTTCATAAGCGCTGCGAGAGGATGAACGCCCATTTACATTGAACTTAAAATGCTATAGATTGTAACCATCGGTGAACAAACTCCCTGGTAGCTCATTCCACAACACCGAGGTTTTTCACAAGAATCACTCTAAGTGAGTAGTAAACATTTAAAAAATGATCTCTTTCCGCTGCTTTCGACAATAAGTAATGGATATTAATTAGGATTATTATTAAATAAGATGTAAAGTACAGAATATAACCATCGCCAAGTATTTATAGGGCATTATAAAGCCTTTTCAATACACGTCCAATTTTCCCCTACCCTCCACTCAGCCGTCACTGAATCGATTTTCAATATCTATAAAGCCTTTTCGTCCTTGACCAAGTAGCAATGGATTGAGATAATGTCATCACGATCACATCAGAACCTTCTAAGTCATAGAGTGGTGAAGGATTTGCGGACAGACTGACGGAATTGAGTGCCTAATAGTAATATTATTCTTATGTGGATGGAATACTAACCTTGATGTATTCTTCAGAAATTTCATGCGAATTTGGATAAAGTACTGGATCAAATATCATTGAAAATGTCATTAGGCAGCAAGATGATCGAAAATGTTCGACGCTATCTGAAAAAGAACAATATATCATAGTAACAAATTTCATTCCACACGAAAAAAAATGGAGTTGATTGCCTTCTCACATTGTAAATATCGTTTTGTGGTATAGTTAAGACAGCATTCTATCTGCGTTCTCGCAGATTCTGAGCTGCCCTAATTTTTTGCACCTTTTTTTGCGATCTTGTTGTCGACCGGAATAGTTTTTGGTTAATATTTGATGGTACTGATTCTTAAATGATGCTTAGTCCTCATAATATTTTCATCTTGGATGTTTGTTATCTTACCAAAAATCTTTCGAGGAGGGCAAGTATTGATCCATACTTGATAAAATTTATTTTAGTATAATTTTCATCCGGTCATAGATCCTAAGAAACTTTTTAAAATAAAATTGAATTTGGGCATGAAAAATTGCTCAAAAACACGTGAAACATGAGGAAAACAAGTGTCATCACTCGAATTTTTTTGAGCTCCAAAATTTTACGTTATTGCACCCGCAATTGATTGACAACTCAACAAACACAAAAACGAAGTCTGTCGATTAATGCAACCATTTCCAAAAATAAAGCAGCATTACCTACTACGGGACCATATCATACTTCATCACAATCGGGGTGTAGAGATTACGCAGTGATAAGACACGCCAAAAATCAGACCGTCAGATCAACAGACAAAAATGCAAGACCGCTGCAAGAAAAACAGCAAGAAATGAAGATTGGTAAATTTCAACATAATTGAGTCCAAGTCATTTTTTTTGATATGCCGGATAAGAATCAGAAACTTAAGAAACGTACCAAATAAATTGAAGTTTGTGGCCGTGAGTACAAACTAGTATGACGAAGCCGTCACCGCCGCACTTCTCCTGTGGCGGTCAGCTATTCATAGTACAGTTGAACAACATATTGCATAGGTACGCAATCCGTGAAATTTTTGCCCAAGTATATATTACAGTTTCATTTTTATTATGATTAAGGTAGGCATTCTCTAAGAAAAGACGTGAATAATAAATTCCATGGATTGATTATGCGTTTGTAGGAAAAAGCATTCGCATATGACTATTGTACCTTGTACTATTTGAAATGGGCTAACACTGAGTGGCACCTTTGCTATTCCGCAAAGGAATTGAAAAAAACGCTGTACCTCTGGGCTCCATTATAGCAACTAAGACAGAAGACAGGCACTGACGCGCAAAAAATTGTTAAGGAATCCGTTATAGAAAAGGAGAATCTTACCGGGAGGCGTTCGCGAATCGGTACGCGAAATACCGCTACACAATGAGCAAGCAGCGTGAGTGTGCGAACCGCGACCTACCGTAAGGACATTGGCCGTGGCGGCCTGCGTGACAAACGACGACGTCGCGGCGCGTTGCCCATTCCTGACCGACCTCAACTTGCGAATCCTGCGATAGGGCAAGACACCCGGTTGCCAATTTTCTGCAAACCGAATTTCGCAAAATGCAGGCATTGAATAAATAAATATTTTTAAAGAAGGAGAAGGACCAGACATGCGCTTTTTTTAATGTTGTGTTTCGGATATGCATAGTCTATATAATTTTGAGTGTTGGATTGATTTACTATATCTGATCATCTTCAGGTGCCCTGGAAAACATGTCCCTTCGCAGCTATTTATTTATACGCCTCTGGCGTACAGCGGGTCGGTTTTGTGGCTAGTTCTGATTGGCCCGGACGGCCTTCCGGTAGCGTGACGTGATTTTCTGCTGAAGTGGCTTTTGGGTGGTTATTTCGTCTCACGTTCGTGTTCAAGTATGTTCGGTCCAGCTGTAGTTCTAATGAGTGGCTACCATATTGGTTTTATTTCTACGCTAGCTTTGATATAAATTAATATGGTCGTTATTGGCGACTAAAGCTGCCTCCTTGAATTTTCGTCGATACCAAGGGGGTTCCTTGTCAATGACTTTAGCATGGACCACAATATCTTGTGATGTTCTTTCGGACCATGCGTGGTCTGCTTTTTTGAATGGTCAGATGTATGAGCTTCCCACAGTAATTTCTTCCAACCACTCCAGGTTGGAAACAACCTTAGATAACGGTGACGCGCATAGACAGACCATCTTCTAGCATATATTATTCGTTCTTGAAAGCCATCATTCTTCAGACAGAACCTTAGCAGCTTCATTACTCCATCTAGTGGAAGACCTGTTTTTCCTCTCAATATTTGGACTTCTTTTAGCCTTTACTGCATTACGTTAAGTGCCTGTTCAATCGGCATTTTTGTGAATTTGGCCTCTCGATATCGATGAAATGAATCGTTCTAATACATTTAGTTGCCTGTTCCGGTTAACCTTTTTTTGTTCCGTTCTGTTCCCAGACGATAAGGTGTACAATCCGACAGGAATTCCTGAAGATAGATGGTATGGTTAGAGATCATACTGGCCGGAAGGCTCAGCGTTAACTCCCGACCTCCAGAAAGACTGCCAGTGCACTAACAGTGACTGATTTTCCGGTAAAGCTGGCCAAAATGTTTCTTTCAATTTCAAGGACACTACTGTATATCTGTATATATTAGATACACGTTTATTTTATCTGCAATTGGTTGAGTACCTTTCATTTGAAACAGTCCCAAAAAAGTACGTACATTTTGATGTCTACACTAGGATAGCCCCAGTGGCGTACACAGCTAAAGGAGGGGGTTACACATAAGAGTAGAATTTAGCCACAGATTAAAAACATATTACAAAAAATGTTTCAAATTTTTGTATTTCAATAATACATACATGATACACGAGTTATTTGGCTTATACAAAGTCCAAGCCCACAGTCTCCCCCCCCCCCCTGTCTGTACGCCACTGGATGGTGGCTTGAAAGAATTTACTCTCATTCTGAGTTACCGTGCAAAATGGCTAAAATCGGCAACATGTGGCAGTTGTTGACTTAACGAGGCTGTTGACTGGCGTTATCGCAGGCAGCGCCGTGATGAGGGGACGTGTGCAAAAACGGAGGCGGCGGGCGGCGGCGGCAGCTGATGGGAGGCATGTGGAGGCGTCGGGAGGGGGCGAGGGGAGATCGACATCTCTCGTGGGGCTCCGGCCCGCTCTTTCGGCGCTACCGGATCATTCGCGAACCGGACTCGCGAATACGTGAATCGCGAACAGCCGGCAAAAGATCAAGGATAGTTTTGTGGACGACGATAGTTTAAGCAAGGATTGAGGAGTTGTCTTACAGTGTGTTTGCGCTTTTTGGAGAGTTTTCTATTGTGATAGTGCGTCGCAGAGAATGTTATACGTTGAAGATGCATCAGCTTTGATTGATGCCTTTATGGCCAAAAACATTTCATGTAGTTTTTATTAAAAAGTATTGTGATCAAGCAAAGTATTTCTGAATTCAAGGTTATATGTTTTTTGAGTATTAAAGAAAATGCATGCCACATTTTCGCCGACCGGGCCTATCGTCAGGGTGTCCAATTTCTGGACAATCGGGGAAAGTCGGGCAAAAGCAGGGAAGGAAAAGGAGGGCAGGGATCGTTGGTGAACAACGTTAGGTTATTTGAGAGATCAGTGAAAATTTTATATTTCCGAAAATATTTTTTGTTAACAAAAAAAAATCTCACTTGTTTCGGTCGCGCATTAATCATATTTCAATTTTTTTCGTAACAATATTACCAATTTGTTCAAACCTCAAAAGCAAGGAGTTTTTATGTTGGTCATCTATTCTTTTATTAAATTATTTAATCTTTTCTACTGATTAGGGGAAATATTTTTTGGCAACTGCATTCTCACAAAGATTAAGAGAATAAATCAGAAAACCTAAAACCACCGACGTCAAAATGTCCTCAAGATATTTCATGTTACAATATATTTTATTACCTTATACCATTTGATTCATATTAATAATACTATATATTAGAAGTAGATATACTCCGGAATAATTTGATGTATTCTATGACATTTTAACAGCGATGGTTGAGGTTTTCTAGGAGTTTCCCTTAACCCTAGGGCAAATGTAGTCGCTAAAAAAATATTGCTCCAAAGATGCAAAAAATAAGCTATACAGGATAAATGCAATGCTAAATTTGAAAAATCTCGTTTTATATATGCATGATGAGGCTTAGTTTGCTAGTTGGCAGGTAACCTGGGTATATTTGTGAAGAGTTCAAACGAAACTTTATTTGTAAAACCATGTGTGTAAATTGCACATTTTTATTTTCGGGTTCAATTTGGACACCCTGTACAACATACCAACAATCTAGTAATCTATATAACACGCATTTCCATGAAGGGGCTACCAACCTAAAACCGGTTTGTCCGCCAATATTAGCGGACTTCCCCCACCTACTCAGAGCAGGCTATTCCTTGCATTCGCGAACTCACCTCGCGAATCGCGAGAACTTAGTTTGTCATAAACAGATGGAGGCCTTGCAGGGTGTGGAGCGCGTCTATTATGGTGAACATGCCATTTGAGCGAGCTGATTGCGTCATTTCATTATTCATTCGGTGCTGTCTAGTCTAGCGCTGGCATAATTTTTTTAATATCATTCTACGTCTAGAATGAGGAAGGTGAGACAACACATTGGGGCTCCAGCACGTGCAGTTGTGGTACTTCTGATGGCTGGAACTATGGAATATGTGAAAGTGGAGTGAATCGTGGCCAGAGTTCAAGCAGAGTTAGTGCATCATTGGTTTTATATGAAAAGTTTCATTAGTTTCAGTGAACTGGTTTTTGTTCGTTGAGTTTCAGTGAATAATAGAGTAGCAGATACGGTTTTAATAAAATGCTGAACGAGTAAACCTGGATATGATTGTTCAAGTCTGTGTGAGGTTTTGCAGTTACAGAAACTGCGGCAGTTATTCCAATTTCGAAATTCTAATGATACCTATGTTCAAAATTACTTTGAATTATGTTTTTTATCAATCAATTCAGTCTTGTAAAGTATTGCAGTGATATCATAAATCAGAATTATTGTCCATGAATCTTTCGAACAAATAATTCCGATATTAGTTCTAGTGAGTTTCCTAAAAAAAAAAACTAGAAAACTACGCTTTTATGTCAATCCGTAATAAAAACAAAAAAAATAGTGTTTATATAAAGTATATAGTATATATGAAAGTTCACTTGATATGAAGTACTCCATGCTTTTTTCAATGAATAAGATATTTCCGTTAATAAGTTTATTCCTATTTGATACTTGATGTTTTAGTTGATTCAGTTAGTGGACGTATACTATGGATGCTATAACATAATCTTAACGATTAAAAATATTTTTTTAACTTTTACTGCAATTTGCTATTATAGCGTTTTTTATTTTTTAGTATTCTAATGTTAAAGTTACCAGAAGACTGGATATTTTGCTCAGCAATCAGCGAAGAACCCATTCAGATCAAAATTCATTTAAAAAACTTTTATTTAAATTTTTGAACTTATTTTAACATTTCTAATATGTTTTCAAACAAAAATCAAATTCATATATTGTCATCGGTCGTTAATAAGTGCGCAAATTTTTAAATCAATCCAATGTAAATTGGTACCCATTGTGAATTCCGATTTAACATAACCTGACTAAGAAGAAAGAGCCTGTAACTCATAAGACCTTACAAACAGTGTCCCCAGAAATAAAACAATCACACCATCCTAAACATAGCAAACTGCGAAGGAAATCTAAATGAGTATTTCTATAAATGCCAAGCTTATTTTTATCCGCGGGGTTAATTTACCCATGTTTCTTTCTAACTGGCGTCGGCTTTCTGGCGAATGAATTATGAACGTACTTCTATATTGTACGAAATTGTGAATGATTGAAGAGGTTTTTGAACATTTATCATCATCATCGTACAGTTTCAAAATCATGAACACCTATATCCCAACAAAATACTCGTACATAGTAGTTCTATGAGGAAACAATAACAGGTATTTTGATGCAGATCTCTAAGACTTGGAATATTCAATGCATTTCAAAAACAACTGTGGCGTGTAAAAAAAATTGGAAGCTCAAAAAAAAAGTGAAAAATTATTTTTAATCATTAAGATCTTGTTACAGATAGCCACCAATAAAATATTTATATACCAGCTGAATATCAAGCACCCCAAGCATTTTCACATGAATATTTTTTCTATTTTATCACTATCATTATTTATATTGAGTTAGTAGACTGTCTATCGCTACAATAAAATCGGAATAATGAGAAATAAACTTCTATTTACAGTCCAATGATGATTTAAATGAATATCAATCAAAACGCGCCACTAAAAGAGAGAAGTTGTATTAACTTGTGGAACTTTGTGATCAAATACCCAATCTTCAATCTGAATTTCCGTGATATTAACCTTATCATTGTATATAATAAATATCTTTTTGCCAAATTTTACGATATTTAGGACTGATTTTTGTATCATTATTTAGGCTAAAGTGGCAAGCTTTCAGATTGCCACAGAACTTTAGTTATTTATTTTCTTGCAAAATCTAAAGTTGTGTGAATTTTTGAGAATGAGATGGTGCTATTGCATTTCATTACATTTTTTTGACATTGCTATAAGACGTTCTATAATCACATTTTTGAGCCCGGTGATCCCCTTACTTGTCAGACATAGATGATTATTCACACATTTGTTTTCAAAACATACATAATTTTGTTAATATCAAAACAAATTTGAACCATTTGATTTTTTTCATGTTTACTTAGTTTTTTTTCTAAAAAAAGTTAGATAATTTCTTCAGATTCTGTTTTAGCGGATTTTACTGCAAATTACTTTTTTCAGAATATTTCACTCGCAGTTGTATCACTTATGGAAGATCGTAATTGTATTTTAGAGCTGCTTATACACATCAAACAAATTTTGAAAAAATTGAGATTTCTGTAAATTTACGAACGTTCACTTGAGGAATTTTTGAGATAAAATATTCAATCAATATTTTGATTCAAACTATGGAACAGTTCTAAAATTGGATCCGAACTGATACCATTGCGTGGGAAATACCTACAGAGTCAACCTTCTTGACGCCATTTTTTCTTGAAAATAGAGCATCTAGAATAAACTCTATATGTGAAGCTACCACGCATTGTTAAGCCACCACTAAATTCCTATAACCACAATAAAAAAATCTCCGAAAATTGCCGTACCCCTTTTTTTACGACTCCCACACCCCTTACCATAAAAGACTTCCGCCAAATTTTATAGTCGACGACCAGCAAGCGTTTTAAACCTAGTTTTATAGCCCTTTTTATTCAGTCAGTGTTGCCAAAGTTCTGATTTGCACTGAAGCCGAATACAAAGAATGCAAATTCACATAAAAAAATAAAATCTTCAATCTAAGATGAAAGCTTGCAATTTATACAGAAGATTCCACAATTAGCTGTTTTTATTGACGCATTTTGCTTTAGTCTTTGAATCATCGTCAGACTTTAAAGAAGCAAAACTTCATACATGTCTACTGAACGAGTTTCACAAATATAAATTAATGTGAACGTCATTGTAATTTTAGAAATTGAATTTTCACTTTGTACCTCGAAGCAGCAGGAACGTTAGTGAAGTTCGCTCAGTACTTCTCTGTGGTCATTCGCTAGGTCAAGTGAGATGAATTGAAGATTTAAAAAAGTAAATTTTATTTAATTGTCCCAAACTAATATCGATATTAGAAGCATCACAACACAAACATTATCAGCTTGAAAGAATATTATTTGAAAGACCGACTAACGCCAGATCCGTCAAATGGCCAGGCAGATTCGAGGGTACCCAAGGGTCGGCCCTCGGCCCCCCGCTGTGAGCGCATAATGGCTCACAAATATATTATTCAAATGTTTGTACAGGGAGGTGGTTGCGACCACAATGGGCTCCTTTGTGATCTCAATCTGCTTACCATTCATTATCACTGGATGATCATCGGGGTATTGGATTACGCAGTCTGGGTAATCGATCCTGTTAAAGTGCTGTAAGATTCTGCGGCTAGGAAGGCGTTTCGCATAAGCAAGACGCAAATTGGGGTTTGAATGAGGTACTGTTTCTTGATTCGTATCGTGGAAATGTGAAGGTGAGTCTGTTGAGCGTAAGGAATCATAAACTGCAGCACTTTTTGAAGTATTGGATTTGTGAACTATAATTTTTTACAAGAGGTATTATGCAGATTGAAAGATTGTGTACTTAACACACATATTCAAAAATAAAACTCTTTTTCCTCCAATGACGCGTTTAGATTTATATTTAAATCATTGTCGTCTGTCAGATTTGATATTTAACAAAGCCTACCAAGATTACTAGCCAACTAGCCTATCCTATCAGGGATATGAAACTAGAGCTGTCAAATCTAGCATACTGTTTATCCTGTTTAGCTATTCTTCTATTAAATTATTTATTCTTTCTTTCTCTTGTCTGTCTTAAGGGAAATTTTTTTTGCGACTGCATTTGCACTAGTGTTATGGAAAACCCCTACAAAACCTTAACCATCGCCGTCAAAATATCCTTAAGATATTTCATGTGATAAACTATTTTATTTCTTAAGATATTTCACGTTTTTTGATATTTTATTCCTTAGGCATTTTTATTTTTCTTAATACATTCTATGACTTAAGATATTTCAAGAGTAAGTAACATAGAATACAAATAGATGGAAAGTTATAGTAGTGTATCTATAGAAATTAGGTTAAAAGATCAGTCTGTTCATTTACTACAATGAAATCCAGATTTTGCAGATATTTTTGAATATCTAATGTTCCCATGAAGTTATATAGAATGTATTAAGTTGAATGGAATAGCTTAAGGAATAAAATATCTAAAAACGTGAAACATCTTAAGAAATAAAACTGTCGTATGACATGAAATATCTTAAGGACATTCATGGACGGCGATGGTTAAGGTTTTTTATGTTTCCTTGACACTAGTGCAAATGCAGTCGCCAAAAAAAAAAAGTTCAATTTGAGATATGATCAAAAATACAGTATTCTTACTCCAATATGCACTCAATTGATTTGCTCAAAATATTCTTTGCGGTTTAATCCAAACTTGAAATCCCGAAAAAATCACAGCCCGATAATTTTCCTTGTTCATTTTCATCACATATTGAAGGAAGAATTATTACAAACTTATATAGCTTATAAACACACAGGGTATATTTGTCACTGTCACTAACTAAAGTCGTGAGCAACTCGATCGAAATGTCAGACACATTTTGCTGTTCAAATATCATCGCCTACTAGATATAAGAAACAATACCTTGAATCAAATTGTTTGTACAATGTATTCTACAATTTACTTCCAAAATAGAATGTTTTATATAGTTAATGAGATTCATTTATAAAATGCAAATATGCCTGTCAAGTTCTGCAATTCTTTTACAGCATCTGTTCTTCCAATTTACCCTTTCGCGACCCGACAGCAGGCAATAAAACAATTCGTAATGGTCAGGATGTATTTTTTAAGGTAAACGTCTAGAAGAATAGAGGAATAAAATAGGAAAGGGTGCAAACTAATAAATATCACAATGGGATAACCACTGCGTCTACCTGAAATCTTTTATGGCATGGAATGCAAATTTTCAGGGGATCATCCTTATAAGCGTCATTTCAACAATAACTCCGTTCAATTATCTTTAATAATGTAATGCTTACAATGAGCTGATAATAACACAAACACTCGTGAAATACAGATCAAGCAAGACTAGGCAGATCCAGAGCTTTGAAAAATGTATTTTTTTGCGCCATACTAGAAGAAAAGTATTGTAACAAATAAAACTTCAGACTTTAAAGTAATCTTTTTCATGGAGTGTGTGAAAAAGTATCTAATATTGACGTTTGTGTTTCTCAAGTTTTTGTTCATTTCAGGTGACATTACGTGCACGAAAAACATTTTAGTAGTTCCATTTATCTGAATGCTTTCCCAAGCAGGCGCGGTTCAAGGTTTTATGTAATCGGTTATTTTCGAGTTTAAATCAAGATTTGTGTGAAGTACCGAATTAACCTATTTGTTACATTTTACTTCCCATGCCCATATGCGGGGTAAGGCGCGAAAGCTTCATGTTCCATATATATTTCTTTGATGCTTCATGGCATACTTATCACGAAATAACATGTCACTTCTTTCCGTCGGCTTCTTCGTCTGGTTCTTCAAAATTGGTGCAGTGACGGCCTAGATATATAAAAAACTAAAGTTAAAATATCAATTGTTTGACGTCTGACGTGTTTTTGGCAGCATCAAAAATTGCGATAGCGAAAAGCGAAGTTCACTATTGTTTTTAATTTTTCGAATAAGTCTGGTTTTCTGAGGAATAGTTTATTCCTACAATTTTTTGGATAAGAAACTAGTTCTACACATTACTACATTTCAACTGAATCAGGATTATAAATAATTATAAGTATCTTATTCGGCCTGGCGCTAAGAAGTTTGACTGTATCTTGAATGCAGTTGTATCTGTTTTTTAAACATTTTGGATTTTGATCGTTTTTGGATACTCCAGAAATCTGGGGAATTTTGATCTTAAAACCATGAATAGATACCTCAAGATTGAACAAACTATTATTTATATGCATAGCACAATAAATGAGAACAAATTTGGACGTTACATTTTTTTTGACCCCCCTCCCTGCCTCGTGTCACAAATGGTTACACATTATAGGGTCTTCCCCCTCCTTAAAGTGTGACGTCCTTTATCGACAGCACCTTATAGCTGATTTTCAATGTTTTTAAATCCAATTCCACAAAATAAAAAGAAATTTTTTATTACACTTTTTGGTTTTTCCGTATTGGTATCCAATAATCTATTGAACGAAAAATAGTTCATATTCGTATTCAATTTTCTTTTATTTGCTGTCGATACAAATGAAATGTCACGGCAACCATGATTTCCGACTGATTGCAAATCATCATTGTGCTTTGGAAGACTATTGTTTAAAATCCTTCCTCTCACTCTGTCTTGTATAGATGCGCGAATACTTCCGTACGATCAAGTTCTTCTAAAAGTATCAAAATGAAGGCATCTTTCACAGTAAGCACTGGACTGATACTCTGAAGGCATCATACTAAAGATTATCTGAAAAACTGAGAAAAAATTCAATATATAAAATAGATGGTGTGCATGGCAGTTAAATTGGTGAGTCGCTCACATAGGAAGGGTAAAAAGGAAGTAAGAAGAAACGCCAAAATCAGCACTCAGTGATAACGTCTGGAAGCAGGACATAAAAGGACAATCTCTTGAATTTGAGACGAGTTGATAGACAGGACTTTCTGTTGGCAGCTTATTGCCGAACTGTACATAAAAAGGTTATCAGGAATTTTTAAAACTTAGCAAAGAGAAATGTTCGCATATTAGATCTTACGACTTTACCTTAACAATAATTTCGCTAAAAAGTAAGAAATACGGTAATTATCCCCAATGTACCCAAACTGACCAATAAAAGATTGCAGGTAACCGAGAAGGGATAATACCCTGTGGGGCTGAGATACCCCTTCCTTTTACGAATACAGTTTGGCCAATTTTTTTACGCTGGTTCCGAAAGGATTTACAATTAGTTTATTGCACCTCTAAGCACCGTCTGAACCTTGAAAGGATTGCAGAAACGTTTTTTATGCGGTCTCCCAAGGTAAAGTTGTAAAAATGCTTATTGTCCTGTCGTAGTGACCAGAAGGGTTGCAAAATACAACGTTTTAGTTTGAATAGGATAGGGTTCGCAGTAATACCCTTTTGCTTTTATGGCCTGGAAGGGTTATTCTCGCAGAATAGTTCCAGCAGAAGGAGATATTGCAGTGAGTAAAAAATATTGCACTGTTTGGTTATTTTACAACAGCAATAGGGACGTCATTTGATTCTGGGTAAGTGTAGGTCGATATCGGGGCACTATTCTTTCCTCCTGCATTTTCAAGAATGAAAAAAAGGTCAAGTATATTAATGCTGTACTTCCTACCCGATAATATCAAATTTTATTCGAATTTTATCATTTTTGATCGTTTGGAATAAAAATTGGAAAATATTACAAATATTGGGAATATTCAACTTTAAAAATTCACAAAATTGTCACGCTTCCCAAAAATCTCACATTTCCTCATATTTTGATACAAAGATGATCTGGATCATCAGTCGTTGAGTAAAATCCGAGTAAAATATAATCGACGACCCTTTTTAAGATGCTAAAATGTAATGTCAATCATTTATGATTCTTACTCAATAAAAATGCATTAATCTAAAACAAGTGAAAAAATTAGCTCCCTTGTATTTATTTGGTAAACTCCAGATTTGACATCAGTTTACCACTAATATCGTTTCGCCGCCGCCGCAGTTCGGTCTAGACGTCGAATGTGGTGTAGCGGACTGTCTCATTTTTGAAAGAAAATGTATGAAATATCGTTTCAGTCTAACAAGTACGGAGAATTACTAATAATAAAAAAATTAAAATGAACCAGAGAACCACAGCATCAATTTTAGAAGCTACATGACTAAAAATCAATGTTTTCTTCATGCAGATTGTAGATACTCTTACTTGGTGAAACTCTTCCATCATGCAGATAAAAAGATTGGGTAATTAACACACAGTTTCACAAATAAAACAACAAATATAGTATTCTATTTATCCTGTCTAGCTATTTGTCTATTAAATTATTTTTTCCTTTCTTGTGCTCTAGCTGTTCGACCTATATAAATAGCTAGAGCATTTACAACAAGGTACAGAGAACATATAAGGGCGTTAAAAAACTACCATTCAGAAAGATCAAATTTTGCCAAACACTTAATCGATACTAATCATAAAGTTGGCAACGAAAATAGAATGAGTTTACTTCACACTTGATGATTTAAATAATATGAATCGAAACGCGTCACTGAAAGAGAGTTTCATTTGTGAGACTGTGTGTTAATTACACAATCTTTTTATCTGTAATACTTTCTTATTATTGTTTGAAACTTGTAGACAAGGTGGATTTATCAAAAGTTTGATTTCGGACTTCCATTGTCTATAAAATTTTGAGTGTCACGACGTTTCGATTGATGTACTATCATCAATCGTCAGTTCACCTGAAGACGATTGAAGATAGTACATCAATCGAAACGTCGTGACACTCAAAAAATGTTTATAGACAATGGAAGTCCAAAATCAAACTTTTGATTTTCTTATTGTTTAATATTGCATAGTTTGACAATTCTTGCATACATTTTAAATACACAATTTATAATTTCCATTTTTCATATTGCATATAATGCTGCCTCTACATGTAGCCGTATCTCCCAACAGTCTGTTTGATTAGTGCTTCAGGCCTTTGAGCACTTTTTATCAGTAGAAGCAAATAGCGATATCGAACATTGACATCATGACGAATTCGATTCGTATATCTTCTGATAAAAAAATCCTCAGAAGTGGAATTTTCTATCAGCAACTACCAAACCTTACATACGTGCAGTATTGGCATATACGAGTCTATCAAAATCTTATCTTTCCTGTATCAACATCTCACTTCGTTTACACAGACTAAGAAGAATGTTATTTTTAGGGACAGAATAAATATTGGCAGAGTTTCGATTTCAATGAAAAGCGCTGGATCATAAGTGGAATATTTGTGCCATTTGTACTTTGGATGGGTGTAAACGTGCAGATTTTTTGGTTATTGAATGGAAATGGTGTAAAGTAGAGTGACTCGGCACTTATTACGCCGAAATGATACTGTTTGCTGTATGTAAAAAACATTCTTCGGTAGAGTGGCGCAGCCAGTATTCTTATTAGGGGGTAGGGTTGAAATAAAAAAATTGGAATAAATAGAACAGGGATATATCATCGAGCAAAACAAGTAACGTACGCTAAAAGTACATTTAAAAAATAAGAATAAAATGATAATGTCATGTCAGGGGTCAACACACGGTAGGTATAAAATACGTTTTACAAATGGCGTCAAGTAGATTTACCTCTATATTTTCTACGATTATATCAGTATAGAAATTCATATTTGAATCGTTTTCAATTTTTCTATGCTTGTGAAATCAAATTTGACAGAATTTTCACGTTTCAGAAAATCTTCATAATTCCTCATATTTAAAAACATGCTTGAAATCACGAGTCATCCGCGTAGAGTCCGTTTTGTAAGAGGCTAAGACGCAATATAAAATAAAAATAATTTTTTGTTAAACAGCACAAAGAGAGTTGATTAAGAATAAACAGGAACGCTTACCGAAAAATCTGGAAGCTGACGCATGTGTTCTGTAAGTTCGCAAATAAAAACAAATTATTTGGTTGAAAGATAATATATTTTATTTTTGAATAATAGCATATTTATTCAACTCAAAATATTATTTTATCAAGTGGCCCTTCCTAAATTTTGACAACGAAGTGCGTTCCAACTCTTTCATTGTTTGGCATACATTTTAGACGTCAGATACACCCAAAGGAAAAATCCAGAGGTGAAATATCCGGAGATCTTGGTGGCCATTCTGTACTCTATTATTAAAAATACACCCAGCTAGACGAACCTTTTTTTCAGCTTCTCTAAAAACCAAAACTGCTTCAAATTTGCCATTTAAACTACGAGACATGGTCACACATTGCATAAAATAATTGAAGCGCTTAAAAGAGTATTTGACAGTTAACAGTTAAGTTCGACAAAAAACAAGATTACAACCACAACGACTTTTTTCAAACTTGACTGAAAGCAGCATTCGTGTTTTTGGTTGGGGTTGAAATGTTAATATTCTGAAAACATTCAAACTTAGGAAGTAAGGTATTTAGAGATAAATCTTAAAAATTTTATAATATACAAGAAGTTCTATTTGAAAAAGTGATCAAAGATGGCGTTCGGTATTTTATACATAAAATTAGGGTTTTCATCTTCTACTTAATCCCTCCAAATTTCGTTGCGATATACCAGGTGATTCAAAAGTTAGTGTAGAGGAACGGACTTTAGGGCACTGTATATCCGATATCATGATATTTTGATATTTATATAAATATCTTGACATTTGCCAACCCTGTTTATACTAAACATATTAAAATCATTTAATTATATTAACTTGATGGAGTTTCTATCGAAATATTGAGATCAAGCGTGTTTTCTCAGTTTTCCAACAACAATTTATTTAACTATTTAGGTTCACACTGTGCACATTTTCTATACATAATAACTTGAGCAAACAACCAAATTGCCAGAATTGACCACGCACGCATGTATCCAGCCCGTTCTCTTTGCAGCGTGGGTGAATCATCTCTTTCTATTTAATGTAGTTACAGAGCACAGCAGACATAAGGTCTTCCTGACCCCAGTCATTCCACTCCCAAAAAACTTTACACCCTAATTTACGAGGCGAGCGTCTCATTTGCATTGACTAGCACTGTGACTGTTGTCGTTGCAGCACAGTCGCGTTGCTGCAGGAATTTGGCTTTTAAAGGCTGGTCAATAGAGATTAGATGACGCCTGTTTGTGGGCTCAATCGCGATGTCTTTATCCTTGATTCTCTTTGTAGAATGAAATTGGTAGTTCAGCTACGGGGTGCATATAATGAGCATTTTTAGTATTTTGTTACTGAAAAATGACGTTTGATAAGTTTTTATATTTTCGAATGAAAAAATATTGAAATCAGATTGAAGTCTTCGAAAAATTGATGCCGTTTCACGTGAAATATAGAGTTAATCTACTGGACGCCCTTGAGAAGCTAAACAGCGATTTCGTGATTAGTTTTGATCCATATCCAGTTAAAATACCTTGACAGCATTTATCAAAATACAAAATAGAATGAAAATATAATGAATCAGAGAGACAAATTTCGTATTCAGTTGTAGTAGTAGTTGCTGAAACAAAGTCAAACAAACTAGTCCCTTTGGGAAAAAGTTAAATGCGCTTTTAAAAAAAAAACTTGAATTCATTTTTGTTTGAAACATGCCAAATGCATCAAAATTTAATGTTTATAGAAGAATGTTTTATGGTTGCTATGAATATAAGGCAGATGTCATGTGATGTCTAATGTATATATGCGAAACAGGTGACTATAAAATAGATCGATGAATCTAGATTTTATTTTGTTCGAAGTTTTATGCGTTTTTTATGGCCACATGTAATCAATGACAAAACTAAGCTGTGTATTAGTACTTATTGCGATAGATAACAAAATTACATGCAAAATTTGATACTCAAATAGAGTATATAAGCTAGAATGGAGATTCTGGAAAAAGTTTTGCCAAACTGGGATCTGTTCCTAAGATTATAGTATCATCATGACAATATACTGACGTGAAAGTTCATACCCTGAGTTCAATTCTACATACTTTTTACCTGAGCGGGTGCTGTTCATAGACTTGAAATATCCAGTACTAGTAGCGAATCAAGTTTTCTTTTCACTTTTTCAGTATTATGAATGTACGAGGGTCACACTAAAAGTCTTTAGATACAGTAAAACTACAAGTTTTTTTAAAAAAAACTTCATTCTGTTTTTTCAACATATTCTCCTCCTACCTCAATACATCTACGCATTCGGTAAAACCACTTATCAAATTCTTGTGACCAACGTTCTTTTGAAAGGTTGCTAATTTCCTCCTCAAATGCAACGATTGCCTCTTCATCGGCGGGAAAATGGCGACCTTGTAACTTTTCTTTGATCCTAGGCAATAAGGAGTCGCACGGACATAGGTCCGGAGAATAAGGTGGGTGACAACAGTTGGACACCCTGCACAAAAATCTAGTGTTCTAGCGGCGTTGTGGGCAGGTGCGTTGTCATGGTGCCATTGAATACCCCGCAGACCAGTCTTTGGACGACTCTTGCATAGTTCTTGGAAGACTACAGGAACACATTTGGTTATAAACCATTCAGGAGTAACTGTCCTTTGATTTTCCAAGGCTGCCGTTGCGATGTGTCCACTTTTAGAAAAAAACATGCGACCATTTTCTTTCCAACACTCTTGGAACGACGACTTTTCGTTGGAGGCTGCTCAATTTCAAAGCACCAAACTAATGACTGCTGTTTAGTTTCTGGATCATAATGATATAACCATGTTTCATCTCCGGTTACGATATTAATAGTGTTTTTACTGTGCCCATTATCGAATTTTTCAATCACAAGCTTAGTCCAATCAACTCTTGTTGCTTTTTGCTCACTGGTCAACAAATGCGGCACCCATCTGGAACACCGCTTCCTTAGGCGAAGGTGATCATGAATGATTGTTTGGACCGCTGCCGATCTAATGCCCAGAGTTGCCTCAATCTTGTTGTAGGTTATATGTCGATCTTTTTTTACCATATTTTGCACAGCTTCTACAGTTTCCGGAGTAATAGCAGTGGGCGGTCAACCTGTGCGAGGTTCATCATCGAGTGAGACCCGGCCCCTTTTCATTCAGCAAACCAATTAAAAACTGTAGCCCTAGAAGGAGCGGAGTCCCCAAAACATTTTGCTAAACTTTCATGACAGTCCCTTTTTATAGTCATACAAAGTCATGGCTGGAAAATCGCACCTACCCGGTTCCATTTTCATGTTAAAACTCGGCCAACACTTAGATGCATTCGAGACCGTGGCAAGGCAACTACTGAACGATTCAAGCGTGTAAGCAACTTTAGACAATATAGCTGCGTGCTCAAACTTGTTTAAACTTGTATAGATTAGGAATATGTAAAGACCTTCAGCGTGACCCTCGTATTATCGAACTTTCAAAATATTGGATATAGCAGAAGATCTATAAATGCATTGATTATCCGTTGGATTAAGTGTCTTGTAAAACTTCACTTTCTTTTCCTGTGATCAGAGGGTATTGAAAACGGTTTCAATTAGGGGCGTATTTCTTGCAAGATGACGCCAGGACAGGAAGCTAGGTGAAAGTTGCAGCTATTGGATATAGCAATTGGAACAACCGCTGTAATTTAGATGTGAAAGGTGTATCCTTAAACACTTCTCAGTACGTTGGTTTTAGGAACGAGCAATATTTCAGGGTGGGACATGTAATATAACTAACATCAAGATGAAAAGTTGAAAAAAAAATTGCATAAGTTAAGTTGAGAAAATCGTAGCAAATTAGGAAAAATTGGGAAATATAGGAATCATCAAGGAACATCGGGGAATATAAGGGAAAATTAATCGTGGGATAAATTGAGAAAAATTAGGAAAAATTGGTCACCCTTCTGTAACCCTCATGCCCCACCCTGAATTTCATCAAAATCGATGCAACAGTGACTAGATTACGCAGTTACAAAAACGAAAACGAACCGACAGAAATGACGGACACGGATCGTCAGTTTTTTTCACCTTTCGTTCAATTGATTATCCGAAATTCAAAAATATTCAAGATTAAAATAATTCCCTCATTAATGCGAGGAAGGTAAAAGTTTCAAACTACTTCACTACTTAATAGGAGCACGATGTGAATCGGAAACGAAAGCATCGCCTGGCAATAATATCACATCGTGTAATGGGCGCATATACGCATATTTACAGCAAGCTCAAATATTTGTGTTGACGAAAAGCAAACGCTGTATGGAATCAACACTTCTAAGATTAGGACGGGTCGTTGCCCTTTATCCCAAAGCAGAAACCACCGACATTTTCGTGTCATGTTCGTAGGGGGAAAGACCGGCTAATAAGGATGCTTTATTCCGTTTATAAGAATGACCTTGAACGAGGCGGTTAATTGGTGGATTCTGTTTTGAATGCACTGACAGCACGTGCACTATGGCAAAGGGAATCGGTTTCAAGTTTAGACGATCAAAAGCAAGCCATTATCAATCGGTGGATGCTAAATGTACAGCTGAAACGAATAAAAAAACTTTTCCTCTCCTTTATTTAAGTACTCGTATTTACTTAGTTTGAAAATTTTTATATAAATTTTGTAGTGACGTTATGAGTTGATAGTAAAAGTCTCAAAGGAAAAGTTTAATAATCCTGTACTATCACGTGCACCAAACGTGTGTACCAAATTTCGGCCCTATAGCTGCAGTGGAAGTGGTTGAAATATTGATTGCAAAATTCCAGTACATACATACTCGTCCATACAAGTGATGTTAAATGGAAGCTTTCAATGATAAAAAGAATCTAATAATCATGACAACACTGCTTGAACTTCTCGGACGTACTACAGTAATTCAATGATTTTCGAGTTGTTACTTATGTTTTGCTGTCATGTGTTGATTAGTTTGATTTGAGTTCGATAGTCCATCGTTGAGCGTGTTTGTGTGTGTGTTTGTAGACAAATACTTGAGCCGTCTTATGCCGGGTCCAGATCAAACCAACAAAATAAAACCGTCAACAAAACAGCAACACAACAAAACTGCAAGTTTTTGAAAACAGAAACAAATTGTCAACTGCTGTCCACATACAGAAAACGATTAGTCAACTGTTTGGTCCCTGAAAGAAAATCTGGCGTGCTCGAAATTGTGAATTGCAAAGGAACAATGACTTGTTTATTATGGCAGCTGGTTTTCTATTCTTAACCCAAAAAAAGGAAAAACGATTTTGGATTAGACCTAGCCTGAAGAGCCGACAAAAAAACTGTGTTGAGGAATTACTAATTACGAAAAGATGATGTCGGTATTAGTGGAGAAATGCGAACTAGCTTCAAAAACTTTTTGAGAATGACCAGTATTGACCTTGAAAATTTAATACAAATCATCGGACCATCGATACAGAACAAAAAAATAAAAATTTTAGAAATGCCATTAGTGTAACAGAACGTTTAGTGATCACTTTTTGGCAACCGGAGAGTATTACCAGAGTCTGATGTATTCTTCTGTTCGAGCGCGTACACATCAGACCAACAGGGTTGCCAGAAATGCAGACAAAACATCAACTCTTTGATCTTTACCGACCGGCGACAGGAAGATAAAAAGTTGCTAGAAACACCAACAAAACAAAATAGTTGCCTAAATGTTTCAATTTTGTTTCCAAAATGTTGGGAAATATTGAGTTGCTGTTTTGTTTTTGTTTTGTTGGTTTGATGTGGATCCGGCTTTAGTAAAACATAAATATGGGTCGCTAGTGCAAGTTTTCAAGAAGTCAGGTCTTTTGATTCCGCATCTATCTATCTATCGTTTCATGGATAAGTAAATTTGAGGCGGTTAGTAAGTAGCGTACATAAGAAACGTGACATTATTGCTATGATAAATTTTAGAATAATAGAAAATGATTATTCTACTTGAAAATTGAATTCACAGAATGTTTAAATTAGTTTTATTACTGAATAGTCGCTTAATGTACTGGTTTACATATATTTTAAACACAGACAACTCTCTCTCATTCTCATTTTCAAGTAGCATAATGTTATCAAGCTATCAAAATTATTTCTAATTTGAGATTTTCGAAAAAAAACTTGAGTGAAGAAAGGAGAGAGTCTTGTTATTTAACGTGCTTTAATATTTTAATAGATTAGTCACGATGTTCTTCAAAATATTCCAGGAAATGTGCATTGTTAAATCTTGATAAAAGTTGTTAATATTTTTATGTAATGCCGCTAAATAATTCAAATAAATTACCTTCAATATCGTATTATTTAGAGTAATAAAATTCTATTTTACTTAGAAATATTCACTTCACTACCAACCGTTGTTATATTTAAAAAAAAACAATTTAAACGGTTTATTTTTTTATCGTTTTTGAGTTGTACAAATCTCACAGACTGCACGCTAACAGCAAAATGTTTTAAAGGTAGCTGGCTCTTTTTACATATACTAGTACCACTGCGTACTTCTGCACATGTCTTCCTGACCCAAATTCGAAACAAAAGGTGAGCGATAAACCCTAAAAAACCTCTAATATACCGTGTGGTGGCACAAAAAGCAAGCTGATGGGCATAAGACAACTGTTCCCAATCAGCCGCGGCGGTCTAGAGGTTCATTAATGTCACGCACCTGCCTAACCCTTTTTCTATAAAGGGTGATGGGCAAATTTGAAATAATCTCTCGGATTGATCAACCGATGCAGAGTGCACAATAGAATTGGGTCAAAAGGTCTACGGTCTCTGTCTGATGAAGGAGGTTGTAGGTAGATGGAACTATTGGTGGAATGAGGTTGGGGGTGAAATTTATCCATCTGGCGTGCTGTGGAGGGACTGCCGCCTTCTTTTGTTTAATTCGAAGGGGTTCTTTGCATTTCGTTTTCTAAGTTTTATGTACGGATTTATATTTTTTAAGATGATTTCATCAGCTTCACTTCTATAATGCATACGTACTTTGTAATGGAATCTATCAACCGATTTTTCGGCTTAATGAAAAAGGATCGATTAAAATGACATTGCCCCTTATCTCGCTTAGTTTCTGAAATAAAGCGAAATTGAAAAAAAATTGAGTGAGTCTGGCGAGACTTTTGTGATTCTTAATGATAGCCAGACTTGTATATTCTATGATGTTATGGTTGTAATGTATCAAGTGACATATTTCCAAACCCGGAAAAGTAACAGCAAAAATTTCAAATTTTTACATTTTTCAAGATACCGCCAGAGCCATTTTTCAATGTCAGGAATCAGCCAGACTTATTTTTGATCGTAGTTTATGATAGTATCAATTAATACGTTGAATTACAGGCCTGGGAAAATAAGGGATACGAATACGAAAAATCGCTCAATTTTCCGAAAATTTCAGCTTAAAAAATATTGTTTTGTGGCACTAAGACAACAAACTGATTAGAATATGCCGACCAAAAAAATAATTAATCTCTGGGGATCATAGTGAGGTACTGAGGGGGGCACCGCAAATTTCAAAAAAAAGCTTTGTTAAGTCATGTATTATTGTTGGTTATAACGATAGTCAGTTAGCCGTGATTTTTTCAGTTTTAGTCGGTCCAAATTTTTTTATTATTATTCATATATATCAACAGCTCAATCAAAATTTATTCCAAATCCTCATTTCCATAGTGATGACATTGTGTCGAAAGTACAAAGTCAACCTACTTGATGACATTTTCATATCATTCATATGATCAATCTGCACATTACTAATAAGTATCGTTCCATACCTGTGAAAGTTTCAGACAGTAACAATTATTTATTGCCGAAAAATGTTTAGAAGGCCCAATCTCTTCACAGTATGCATTGCTAATGGAGACTAAAAGCACAACTTCGAAAAATCATTAATAATTCGCTGGTTTGTCAAAGTTTCATTCACACTCGTTTGTTTCCGAATATTCAATTAAGAAAAACATGCATTACACGAATAAAACTTTAAAAATACCTCCAGTCGTCTGGTTTTTTAAAAAAATCATCTAAAATTCAGTCGATCCATTAGTTCTTTCTGCTGGTTAAAAATGCAAGTATATCAAAAGACTTGGTAACCGCCAACTGCAATATTTATATATTTTTAAATTAAAATCCAATAATGGAATGATAATAGGATGTGGTCAAAGTTGATCTCGATACTGCGTTCAATACTCCAGGCAAAACAGGCAGAACAAAATAAATAATTCCGTTAGGCCGAAAAAGTATATTTCAAATTCAAATCTATTTAAATATTATTTACATACATGGTATGGCGTACCATGTACAAATAATACCTACCAGAAAGTCTAACGGTAAGATATTAATTTCCACATCAAACCTATGAGAAGCTCAACTAATCTCCAACTGTCGCCTTCTATGGGGACGCCCATTATCAACTTACGAAGTTAAAGGTCCTAACACCTGGACTGCCTTGAAGCGGCAACAGATGTCCCTTACGACATCTGTCAACAAGGCAGTTATGTTTTAGGACCTTTGACTCCGTAAGTTGCCAATGGGGGTCCCCATAGAGGACAACACTTGGAAATGACTTGATGTTGCTATCACACCTTTTACTGGGTTACGTATATATCACCCCATTGCTCTCTACAGTCCGACAGTCCGTGAGTCTAGGCTAAAGGCAAGACTTGAATGTCTATAGCAGGTCTGATGCATAGTGGAGAGCATACACCTACTGTGAGAACCTCTTACACTGGATTTTACATGGCCATCTTGAATGAGTTTTGGTATATTCTACACATGAAAAAGTGAAAAATATAAAATATGCAGTTAATATCATCAGCAATTTTTTTTAATTAAAAAATCTATCAAAGTGAGAGCTGTCTTCAAGGGTATTCATGTGTTGTACCATAATTATTATTATTTTCAAGAAAAATATACTTTTTTGATTTTTTATAAACTTCCGGATTTATCATTATGTGACGATCTTTGGACATATTTTTTCAAATTGGTTAATAAATGATGGAGTTTGGAGATAACCAAGTTAAAAAATTACAACGGAATTGAGAACCTCGTCCTTTTCTGAGGTCGGTTAAAAATAAAACTGTTTATTGCGGTTTGATGTCAAAGCGAGTATTTTTCAGTTTTTCTAAAATAAAATTTATTAGTATTTTGTACTATGATAAAGACTGAAATTTTAGCAAATCTATTTAGTCAACTCTATCGGGTTTTACTCCAATTCGACGTGAATAAATGCGGTAAGGGTTAATCTGGATAGCGTCAATAAAGCTCGCTGACGGATTTTCGTCCTTGGAGGATTCAACAACGTATTTCTACTTGTATGATTATATAATACGGCCACCCATCAATATGCAGCATGGATTTGTAAAAGTTTTTAGCTACCATCAATTACTAATAGACTTTACTTTAAAATTATTTACGTTTGAAAATGCACTAATGATGTTTTATACAATTTTAATATATTCCAAATGACAAAACTTGGCCGTACAAAAGTTCGTAGTGAAAGCAGATACATACCGATACATCAATTTGATTATTATTTTAATCAGGCGGACAAGAGCACCAAAAAAAATAGAAAGCAGTTTTGCGGAGATCCGCATAAATATCACTTTCTACATCATATTTGCTGTTGGAATGATGCTTCAGGTAGAATGACTACATATATTACGTCCAGAATATCCCGAAGTGACGTAACAGAAAAATTGATAAAAATTTCTGTTAAGTCGAATTTAATGTAGATAACAATTACCTCTACAATAACCCCTAAGAGATGAATCTCTCTAAATAGGGATGACATTTGACGTAACTAATATATTTCTTGGTTGGGCTGCCGCGTAGAGCTGCAAGAAATTCTAATAAGGCGTCTGCGGCTATTTTTTTATAGATATATAGTTATCAATTACGTTTATATGAAGGAAACTTCTTTACATTTTTTCAATTCACTTCAAGGACAAAATGAGGCTTACTGCGATACATCACCAGCTAGGAGAACCCACCCTTATATAGTTTAATCCCTTGGAGTATAATGATATTTTATATTTTAAGAGTCTTTGTAAAGGCATTCCCGTTTTGAATGTCGAATTTTCTGGTGCAATACAAACTATCAAATGGAATGAAACAATGCAATCCAAATTGAAAAATGCTAACAAAAAATATATTTTTCAAAATTTCTTATTCTGAAAGATATTATGAAACATTCTCAAAAAAAACGCAAAGATAGTGGATTAAAATAGTCGAAGCCTACAAACATAATGTTACTTGAACTAGTCCCTATGTGACGGAGAACAACGAGTTGTCAAACTGAAGTTTCAGATATTTTATTTAAATAATCCCATCACATGATCATTCATTTAATCAAAAAATACATTTTCATAATAATATTAATAATATGTAGCGTATAGATTTTACGTTAATAACTTTCTAAATAAAAATTCTGCTGTTTTAAGGATTTATGAATACTTTATTTCATCTCCGGTTAAACCACACCTCTTAGCCCTTACTAAGGTTTGAGGAGACGTAAAATATATAATGATCTTTCAGATTCTGCTCAGAGATTGTCTGATATTGTTAGAAGCTTTTAGTCAGCAAATTGTTTTTTCTGTAATTGTTATTATACTCATTTATAAGGTTTTTTGTTTAGTAAATACTGTTTTCGTTTTTCGGTTAATGAAGTAAATTATATCGACGCTTTATTTCTCAAAATTTAGGTGGTCTCAATATATTCTGTAGTTATTGTTAAGGGTTTTCAAATGTGTAGTTAATCCGTGGTCGATCAAAAAATCAACAGAATCAAACTTTCTACCTTTTTGGTATAATGATCTTTGAAACTATGTATCATCATTTTTGAGATGCCTTCTTAAAAAATATTTAAAATGAAATACGTCAGTTCGTGCTTTTGATGACCTTTTGTTCAAGGGCTTTGAAGTTTTTCCTTTTTTGGGAGGAAGGACAAAAGTATGAACGTCATTATTAATGTATCTTTTGAAATAATGTGGTTGTCTTTCTAGTGCAATATATTTTTTATGAAACTACAAGATGAAAAATAAAAATTAAATTTTGACATTTCAACTAAAAATTCACTAAAACGTAGAAAATAATTGGGATATTCAATTATTATTATTTATCTAGTAGGAAACTGAAAACATCCTTAAACTGAAATTGTTATTTTTCTATTTCAACTGAAGAAGATCGAATAAACCACATCAATCGAAATTTTGTGAAACGACAAAATTCTCAGGACAATGGAAATCCGAAAAAGCATTATTGACACATCTACATTATCTACAAATTGCAAAGAACAATTCCTCCACTTGCCTAAACAGAGGCAAAGAAACGACACAGGAAAACGTTATATTTCTATACAACAGAATAATACGAATTAATTACGTAAAAACGAAATAACTGCCGCTTCTGATAAAGCATTCCGTCCCCTTCTGGAATGCAAGCAACATCCACGGGGTGAATTTACGAGTGCACAATCTCGCGTTCAAATGGCGAGATTACATAAAAAACTGTCCATACATTCATCAGACGTGGCCATACCGGTATGACCAGTAACGTCCCGTTTGGGAATGCATGTAGATTCGCATTTTATTAACATACCAGTCTAACGGACTTTCTTACCAACACAATGCAAACTTTTTTCAGGTGCAACCCTTTACGGGACCCCAGGACAAGTCTACTCGAATTGTTTGTTAGAAAAAATATGATGAAAGGTCTTCGGAGAGAATGAAGAGGACACCTTTGCAAAATGGCCGTGTGTGAAAGTTTGCTAGCAGTTCTGGGCCAATTTAAATTTTAAATTTATTTAATAATAATTCACTAAAATTCATTTATAATAAACAGAATAAAAAAATATAAAGTTAAAAAAAAGTAAAGATTTCACATACAAATTTTAAAGCAAAATAAATTTGTTCGGCTTGCATGTTTAAAGAAGTCGCCGACAAGTGAGTAACTCGTCACAAAAAATTGTTTTGGTTTGGTATGTACTACTATTTCATTCTGATTAATTTTATAACAATATATTGATGGGAGAAAGTCGATAAAATGAATTCAACTGTGCTTTTTTGCAATTATGCTTGGCGGGCCGCATAAATATGTTTAACGGGCCGCGTGTTGCTCATCCCTGATCTAAAACGCATCTAAATTCATAATATGCTATTTGACTTAAACAAAAAAAATTAGCAAGAAAACTACAATTTCTATCTACTGCAGAATTATTTAAATGACTATCCACTATCTTGGGTGTTCTGCCATGTTGGATTTAGAATGACGTTACACAGCTAACCATGCAATCTTATCCAAATTAAACGTGTCTACAATCGGTTGAAGATACCTGCTTCAAAATTGAGTTGCAAGATCCCACCGAACACAGTTACATACCCACATAGATATATACATATGTACATTGCAAATTAAATAAGAGCTTGTAAAAATTAATAAATATGATCAACTACTATTTCGAAATAGTTACTATCAGATGATGGTTAGAATGTCCTTGGAGTAAATTCCAAATTCGTAGGTAATTTATTTATTTTGAAGTAACTTATATCCAAACATAACTACGGGGGAAGCTGTCTCCAAATGCTATAATAATAAATTCCAAATTTTGTAGATTCAGAAATTTTGTGTGTGTGTGTACTGTCACGGTATTTTCATTGGCAGAAAAGCAGTAATTACACATTAGGTGATTATCTACAAAGAATTAAGGCTTGATTTGTTTGTTAGGCTACTGTTTTGCACCGTAGAATTTTAGTGAATCAATAAGTATCATCTGTAAATAGGGTAATGCAGACAGGGAACTAATGATATGCATTAGTGGATTCTAGCAAACATATAGATATCTGAAACTCAATATGTAAACATTGGTGTTCGTCCAAAGTCAGAGAAACCGTACAAACTCCATCACGGTTCTTGCCGCCTCTGAAATTTGGCTTCATTTCCCTTCATTATTTCACGAAAAAAGAACGTTGGGAATATCGTTTTCACACAGATATATTCGAACCAGTGTCGTACCAAGCTTCCTTTCACATACCAAGCCAATTGGCGAGGAAATACCGTAATCCCGAAAAACTTCGAATTTGAGATATTGTTTTTTTTCTTGCTGTTCACACGAAAAAACCATGTCGCTCATTTCTATCGGTGTGTCTGTCACTACGACCGGTAATCTTTGGCTTCTATAAAAACTCGGAAAGTACTATTTGAGTTTTCATGAAACTTCTTACACTAGGTTACTAGTTTGACAAGGACAGAAAACCTCTGTCGTTTTTGAAAATCGGGTCAATGGCGGAGTTGTCCATAAAAAACAGAAAAAAGTTCATCATCTGTAACACAAATGTTGGGCGGGTCAAAACTTGTGGTTGGGGTAGTGTCGGAATGGAGGGAGTTGGGGTGAATTCTCAAAAAATACGTATTGGTATAATACGTTCTATCATCTATAAACGTTTGACCCGGGTAGTATTCCGTGATTTTTTGAGATTGTAATAATAAGTAGCATCGAGAATTTTTCCGCGTTGCCAGACTTTAAATAATAATCTATAATCTATTCTTTTTATACGATCGATGCACGATAATAGTAGCATGGTAATAGCTAAATGTAAAATTATTTTATAAGGTTAAAAATAGTATATACAGTTCAGGATTACTAAATATTTCAAATATAGAAACATCTCTTCCTTTAGGAGACTAATTTGTGATACAACAACATAGACAAACTATACAGATTTGAAGGGCGCACTAGTCTTTGAAGACCAAGAGGCACTAGGCCGGGATGACATCCTGCATGAATACACCTGGGCCGGACTAGTCCTGAACTAGCTTTTTCAAATGTATTACTGATGCTGGCCCAATCCATACCACTTAAGGTAGTAGCCACAAACTGGGGAAAACACCAGAAGATGCTCCGGTGTTATGCACCACGTTCAAAATTCACGAACGTCTCATATTGAACAAGATTGGGCTCCAAATATAAAACAAGCAGATTTTGAACCTGGAAAATCGTATACCAGTAACCTGGTAGTACCGACGCTGGTATCAGTTGAAGAACAGAAGGGCAACGAGCCAGTGCCGACCCCTCTGTTTAGTTAAAAAGCATCGCGTTGACGCGGCATATCGTGTCGCAGTTCCACCCATACGCACAATAGTGGGTGGGTAATTTTGGCAGCAGACACCACACATATGGCGTCCTTACATATATACGTATGTGGATACGAATCAATAGAACACAGGAGCTCAATGACGTCAAAAACTTTGTAAATGAATTTCGCTAATCGAGGTTTCTTGTCGTTAGATAACTGCGAAAATATTATTTCCTGATCGTGCTGAATCGATAATACGTTTTTCTCCATAAAATGGAAGACTTTGAAAAACGTAGTAAAATATTTTACTCACTTCACTAACGTTTCAGAGGTCTCGACAGCCAACCAACTAGAAAGAAAAGAACAACTGAATTTATTTAGGGTATGCTCTCCACTACACATGTGGCTTGCTACAGATGAATCTTAGATATCGTATGGGGCATCTGCCACCGCTATTAGGTAGAGTTCAAGCTGTTAGGACCTTTGACATCGTAATGCTGGCAATGGAAAACGCCACTTTGCGCGACACTTAGAGATACATGTTCTCGCCTTTACCTGGGTTACGTATAAACAACCTAATCGCTCTCTGTTGTCAAATCGGCGAGCTATGCTGTTTAGTCTAGGTCGACGTCTAGGCTAAAGACGAAACATGTATGTCTAAAGCAAGTCTAAACATGCTTCAATTATAACATACGCATTGGGGAAGGCTATTTTCGAGTTTAGAATTGCACCTAGCGACCTCGATCAGTACCGTCGTTTGGGGTGAGATTGATAACCGAGGGTGATATTGATGTCTGTTATATTTTCATAAATTCAAATTTAGAACGCATCCCGCCTCTTAGATTTGTCTACCACCAACGGGTTCATGTAGTGAAAAAATGATCGAATAACACCTGTACCTGCTGTCATGGTGATACGTTGTTCTGTGTGAGAAATTCATTCAACATTGATAGCTGGTTTTACTAAAATTCGTTTGTTGTCCCCATATTCCAAAATTTGGCCATTTTCGTTAACACCTAACGAGTTTATGATTAAATGTATTCATTGAAGTCAAATTAATCACACATCAGGGGTGAGTTCGAGATTGAAATTGCAGCGAACAAGGACATCCTTAGTGATTCAGATGGACATGAAACAGTAACTAATGGTAATTCAGAGAATGAAACTACTGAAGATATTGGAGTTTGAAATAGTTAATCTGTTGACTTGAAAGATAATCAACTTATGTATTTGAGGACCCTGAATCCGAATTCGTTCATTAAAGAGTCCTAAGATTTCGTGGAATGCCCATTTGGAGGAGGGGCAGCCGTTAAAATTATTTCCCTGACTCCCCCGGTACCTCCTAGGCCACCCTCACATCCGGCGCAAAAACGAAGGTTATATTCGTGATTAGCACCCCACAATAACGCAGGAGACATCCACTTAAATTATGTAAAAAATTGCTTTTTTACGCTGAAATAGAATTCAATCAAAAGTTCTCGCCGGTGCCGTCTAAGGCTATTCGTTCCTTAAGCATCTACCTTCCGAATTGTAGCCTCAGTGATTTTTCCTCCCTTTCTATTTTTGTTTAAACGGTGCCAATAAAGTGATGTAAATTAATGATTCCCTGTAACCGGATACTTCTCCTCTGCACATGTTTTTTCAGACTCGACCGAAATCGTGAGACCAACGCGCAGGGAGAAATAACAAACTGCAAAACTCGGAGGGTGTTGACGGGTGGGGGGTCAATGAATCTATAAAAAAAATGTCTACATCTGGAATGGAATAGTTGATTTATCTCTGTGTTCTTTGACGGCCTGTCTACGAAGCTAGACAAATAAACAAAAACCTCGCAATTTATTTTGACTATGGCTTTTGTATGTATGGTTGGGATGACAACTGGAAAATGAGCTATGATTAATTGATTTCAATCTTGTCTGAAATATTGATTTCGCTGGCTGCTGTTTATTGTTCATTAATCTCGAATTGCAAGTTTCTGTCTTCGATTACCTCTTGAAAAGAAACATGCGTCTAGTATCAAGTAGATTGTGGATGCTCTCACTTGGTGAATCTCTTCCATCATGCAGATAAAAAGATTGTGTGATTAGCATACACTTTCACAAATAAAACTCTTTTTCTTTCAGTGATACGTTTCGATTTATATTTAAATCATCGTCGCACTGTCAGATTTGACTGCTAACAGGCTACCCTGATTATCTGCCAACTAACTAACTAGATCCTATCATGAATACAAAAGCTCTCAAATCTAGCATACGATTTATCCTGTCTAGCTATTTTTCTATTGAATTATTTTTTCCTTTCTTGTGTCTGTCTTAGGGAACTATTTTTTGGCGACTGCATTTGCACTAGTATTAAAGTAAACCCCTACAAAACCTTAACAATCGCCGTCAAAATATCTTGAAATGTGAAATATCTAAAGAAATAAAATAGTCTATCACATGAAATATCTATCAAGGACATTGTATTATAATAATATAAAAATTATGAACGATATTCTGTTACTTAATTAACCACATTCTACTTCCTGTCTTATTTCAAGGTTTTATTTAGGTACTTTTTGGGCATTTTTACCATCCCGAGCGATATTACCTCGACGAGAGCAACATGATTTGAGAATATCAGGAGGATTGTCGAATGGGTATCTATAGATGAAGTCTCGTTTGATGCACAGAAGCTTGAGACAACAACTGTGACAAGGAAGTCACTTGTTGGTCTTGGAATTAACATGAACAATAACTTCCTTGCACGATAACGTTCACGTACTTGAGAAGTCGGCGTACCAGAAAAGCTGGGCGTTATCTTCCTTGTTGTTGTTGTTGTTTTGTAGTTGTCGTTGTCGCTGTCGTCGTGGTTGTTGTTGTTGTTGTTGTTGTTGTTGTTGTTGTTGTTGTTGTTGTTGTTGTTGTTGTTGTTGTTGTTGTTGTTGTTGTTGTTGTGGTTGTTGCATAATAACATTAATAACTCCAAGAGTTGCTAATATAGGACATCCTGACCAGGTCGAGCTTACAGCTCCTCGAACAAGCCTGTTCCAAAGTCGTTCTTTTGTAGAACCTCGGCGTTGTGGAATAAGCTACCGGGGACTTTCTTCCCAGATGGTTACCATTCAAAGCGTGTTAAGGTCAATGTGAATAGAAATTTATCTTCTCGCAGTGCAAGAGGTTATCTATAAGAAAATAGTCTTTTGCTTCTAGCTTACGTGAATTTGCTCTGTCATGACAAACGTCAAATACGCTTTTGAAACGTTGGGTCTTTGTACTGCCACGCAAAGAAGCAATGCACCTGCAAAGAAAAGCAATAATTATGCCTTTTCGAGCCATTCAGACACATTTACCTTATAAAGTCGGTCCTCTAAATTGGAATATAAAAAACGAAGATGCGGCTGCCGTAGCGTCCCGCTGCTACATGGTCAACGTCTTCGTGTGGTGTGATGCGGTGGATCAATTTATGGAACTGGCAAGGCAGTGTCGTGCTGGGAAAATTGTGGGAAGATTGAATTTTCGTAAAGCCTGATTGAGGAACCCTTTTGGGCGTTGAATGTGGTAATTGCAGCGAAATTGTTTATTCCCTTTGTTTTTTTATAAAGGGTATGATTGTAACATAGAAGTAGAGTATTTGATGCATCGCAACTGTAAGAGCATTCGCGGCTTTTTCATACTGAGGAGAAATTTATTTTAGTGTCGTAACGAGCACTTCACACGCCATTTTTTTCATAGGCAACCTCTCGCAGAACCGGTGCGATAGGACAAATAATCACATTGACTTTAAAACGCTGTAAATTGTGATCATCGGGAAACAAAGTCCCCGGAAGCTCATTTCACAATGCCGTAGTTCGTCAAAAGCAGGAATTTTGGATGATAGATAGAATAGACTAGAGACATATCAATCAATACGTATCAATGTGTTTTGATTTCTTGATTGCTTCAAAATGATTGTCGTGGTGAATAATAGGAGGTGACTACATCTGGCATGAATAAAAAGTCAAAGGTCTTATCCCTAGTATCCTCATTATCATTCTGTGATGTGACGAAGTGTGACGATAAACCTCAGTTTTCTCAAGCATTTTGGTTTCTTCTTACAGAAATATGAACAGTGCAACAGTGAACGTGCCACCGCGCGGCATTAGAAATTAACAAACGTACATATTCACGGCAGCGAGGCATCTCACGACGTAATATTGCTTCACGCCTGCGACACTGCGTTGGTGTCACGGAGTTCGTCTGCCCTATATACGATAACATAAACATTTCCAATGCTGAAAAGATTATCTCTAATTCGGGCTTTTTGGAGATCACAATACTCAAAAATGGTGCTCGTTGGTACTTCATCATCAGATTATATCTATAAAGGTGTACCAAGACATTCACATAAAACGAATCCATTTGTCCATTCTCGAATTTCTAACAAGACGGTGTCAGGTAGGCTGGCCAATAAAAGGCTCACATATTACATGATTTATAAATTTACAATTTCAGATTTAAATGCTGTTCGGATGCCTGGTTGAACGACTCTCGATGCGGCCATTCTACGTCCCTTGGCCCCTCCAACCTTCTCCTTGTGCGTCAAGTTTTCGGACTGGCCGCAGTTTTCACATGATTACCTTCTGAAACGGGCGACGATCAAGAATTCGGTTTTTCACAGGTGAACGCCAAAGGGGCGAGGCTGGTTCGTATTTATTCAGGGCCGTAGGTAGGGTAACATCTCTAGAAGGGTTCAACGAGTGCATGCTCACCCAGTGGCGTAGTATAGATTGGCCAGGGGGTGATGAAGACGAAACCCTTTCGAAACAACTCCCGAATAATGATGAATTATTATTCGGACCAAATCTATGATTATAAGTAAGAATTTCCCGACAACAGCTAATTTCACGGTTGATAGCGTGTCATTGGAAACAGAGTTTGTCATTTAGGATGCAGCCCAGTTGACACATGGGCCACACATACAAAATAAAAAACTGTATTGAGTAAGCAAGAAATTCAGCCGCCTGCGAAAAGTTCTTTGTAATTTCTCGTTAAACATCGATGTACGAATTAGATTTCTTCAATGCTATGTCATCTCTCTGCTTTTATTTAGTGCGGAAAATCGAAGCCTTACCGAAGACACCTGTAAGCGATTAGAAGCATTCTAAATGTGGTGCAAATGCTACGAGAGACATATGTGCACCACATCAAAAACGCTATAATAGAAAGAGTAGGGAAAGATAGGTGAAACCTTAATATGATTAAATGGAGGAAAACGGCATGCTTTGTATATATTATCAATCGAAGTACCGATTGCTGCAGTTCATCTTACAAAGCAAGAAGACCTGCACGTGGACACATTTCCTGGTTGGCAAAACCTCTAAAATTATACATTTACAACCATCACAGGTGGAATTAAAATAATCACAAACCAGATTGTCAGAGGCATAGCATGTCAAAAAACACGAAACAGTAAAATTTGAAATAATTGAGTAGTTTTATCGAAATTGCTACAGAAACAGACCCGTCAAACTTTTCACCTGCGTTTAGATAGCTCTATAATTATCATTAACCTAGGGTAATTTCTGGCTTAACTGATTTCGATAGGAGATTAGGCGGTTCAGTGCAGTGCACCTGCCTTCCTTTTATAACTACGCAGTTGACAGTGCATCTGAAACTTATGCATTATATTCCAGGCACATTAGTAAAATTACCTCATCTAAATAAAATATTATCATGGTGTTCGACAAATATGATTCTCAACTCGATTTACCTTTTCTTAGGTGGTATTAAACAAGGATATCTGTTTGTTCAACTAGTCATACCTTTGCTCAAATAAAAAAAAACAGGTACATTGAGTCATATGAAGATGTAACATACTAGTAGCGAAGTCTAAAAAAGGATTTTGGAATTTACTCAACCGCGGCAGGTTCCCATATGGGGGATACCTTGCACCCTCTTTTGTACCTCCATTATATTTAAATCCCCTATATAGAGCTCCTCGTCTATATTGCTTTAAAGGTAATAATTCAAGGATAACGGAGGAATTGAATCTGTCAATTTCCACAAGCTGGAGTAACAAAAATCAATAAAGCTTAGCGCGTGCCGCAAAAGTGAAGCATTTATTCCCCACCTTGCACCTCCCTTCTGTCTTGTTTGAAAATCCAGTGAAAAATATTTATGTCATTATGATTCCAAAATTTCATTTTTTCATACTTTGTACATTGATAACAGCTGTCTTGGCAACCGAAACGTCAGTGAAGTTATTTCAATATTTCAGTAAATATTGTATGATTCACTTAGCCACCAAAATAAAATATATAACTAACTAGAGACACAAACACAGATTTTCAGAAATTTTGTACATCAGATAACTAGCATTTGGGGTGGGAAGATCTAAAACTTATCTTTTATTTACGCTCATCGACGCCTTTATCATCCAGAGTGAAGCGCAATGTAACAAATGCGTTAATCTAAAATTGTGTTAGATATTGTTTAATGAAGCTGTTTGTTTTTTATTTACGTACAAAGTTAAAAATAGGTTCACGGACTTATCATCTATTCGTACTCGAAGTTATGAAAAGCAGTCGATGACCTTACATTGAGTGTTCGTTTCGTTCAAAAGTATGTCGAATTACTTTGCAATGTACAGGGTCGGAGTAGGTTGTATGTACCATTTGAATCATTTAGGTTTGTATTAAGTGAAACGTAGTAACCTAGACTTTTATTTTTATGAACTAGTCATCGATCTACCATGTCTTTTATAGATTATCCTTTTTTGAGTGCCATAATCTAACTTTTATGGAACAAATCGTATTGATATATTCAACAAATGAACTTTGTTGTCTACTGCTACTGCTTTCTAGAAAAACTGAACTCCAGGAAATTTAGTGGTCCAGACAAAATACCGGCAATTGTCCCGAAACGTCGCGATGTAGAGCTTGCACCAGGTTTTTTGTAAACCATTTAAACTCTCCTACCAGCGAGGAGTGTTTCCGATTGTAAGCAAGATTGGTCGAAGGCAACCTTTACCTTGGAAGTGCAGGAAAAAATACACCCAGCAGCTATATATCTGTGACTCTGCTCTGTATCATGTCCAAGGTTATGAAGACTGTGAATAACGTGCAGCTTTTGAAGTACCTGGACAAAGTAGTAGTAGTAATGAGTAGGCAATGCTTGGCAAGTAGGCCATCTTTGGTCCTTTTTGCCGACCCCGATAACCAACATATCAACTAATACTGGAACAAAAGCTAACATGTTAATTCTTCAGTGTTGAACTTACGACACCTTTTGATGAAGGTCATGATGTCAAACTATTCCGCTGAGTAGATCTCTTCCCTGTCTAACTGGACAAAAATAATAGCATCAATGATCGCCAATATGGATTCCACAAGCACAGATCCACGAGAGATCTTATGGCATATATGTGAAGTAGAGCAATTGAGCTTCATGATCAAGCTTGCTGCCTCAGGGAGGAGATTTCTAGAAGCACTCTTCTTGATGTACATCAACTAACTCTTGCAAATAACATCTAACTCTATCTTCCGCTTCGCAGATAACAGCAGTATGGACCTTTTTTTCAAAAAATACCAATTTTCAATAAAATTTGATAAAAACTCAAAATGTCACTCGATTAGTTTTCATTCTCTGACGTTTCGAGATGGGAAAACAGTCTTAGCTTAGCCTATGGCTTATCTTCACAAGGGACATGAGTACCAATGTGAAATTTTCCTGAATACACCTCTTAACAATTTACACACGCGTACTATATTAGATATAATAGTTGCAACATTGAACATGTTTTTTATCACCATCAACTGTCCTAATTTTATCGTTTATAATACTCAAAATTCAAACGCAAACAATTCCTTATCAAACAACAACTTATCATGCCCTTAATACTGTTCACAGTTTTACGATTCAACAAGTATCCTTGTGAAAAATTACTGAGCACTTCGCTACATTCTTATCAAAGTTCATGTTATTGTGTGTTTGGTGCGATTAAAAATCACTTTTATTGATCCGCACTGGCAGTTAGCTCGTATTCGACTTATTATTTAAAAATACTTGGTAATTTCACCATCCCACCGTTTCAAGTAAGAAGTTGAATGAACATATCTTGCGTCAATTGAAATAAAATTCTCTGATTTTTTACAGCCAGTTACTACAATTTGTGAATAGAATGAAAAGAGTGGTTACAGTGTTGTCAGATGTTCAATAGTAAAATCAATATCGAGACTTTTAAGCATTGTCTGTCATTATGCTTCTTGTTTATGTGGTGTTGATGTGACAAGTATTGTTGCTATGATCGAATGTTAAAAAAATTAGACGTTAGACAATGCAACAGCAAGGAAGCAAATTTCAAGGCGATAAGACCATTGAAGCAAGTCAAAAGCACTAGATTACTTTGAAAGTATTATATTCACCAAGTCAAAATTAGAGCAAATAAATTGGTAGCAGTTCAGTTAACAGTCGGTGATTTCAAACTATTTGGGACAATGGTAAATACGTTTATAGATTGAAACGCGTCCTAAAGAATTATACAAAAAAGATGTAAGTACTCGAAATGAAATAACTGCGAATTGTTGATTTTATGGCGCGGCGTTGAGAATTGTTTGTTGATTTGGATTTTTGAGCATTGAAAAGGTTTTTAACATGATTTTATTTCGCAGTTGTTCAAAAAAATAATATCCAATTTACTAATATAGTTTCCCCACTTGGCTGGGAATATTAAGATTTTGCTTAAGTAAGTAAATCAAATAAATTAAGTTTATGAATAAACTATATTTACGGCATTTCTAATAAACATATATTCTAGTTCTATTTGAGAAACGGCATCTGGAGCGTATTTTTCAATTTTTCCGAAACAAATCTTGGTAACCTGAATCAAATATCAAAATGCAAGATCATTGACCACATTGAATTTTACAATTTGCTAGTACTTAAACTTTTCAAACTATGCTCATTCAAACCTACGCTACTTTCGTTTTCTTGCCTTCCTGCAAAATTTACTATATGTTTTTGTTTCATAGACAACCTCTCGTAAATGCTGATAGCCCATCGTGCTTCAGAAGCGCGGCGAAAGGATCTCTATTCACATTGATCTTGAAATGCTATAAAATGTGAAAATCAGAAAACGAACTCCCCACAATGTCGAGGTTCTCCAAAAGAACGACTTTTGGAGAACTGTTGTGGCCCCTCTAGTGTTTTTATGCGAGACAGCTCGGTCATAGCCACCCTCCCTTTCGTTGTTCCAGACTGTTGAGGCACTTTGTAAGGTTATGCGCATCCACTAGACGAGAATACAACTTTAAGACACTTGGTTGAAAAGTGGAGAACAGCTCCCTTTACTGATGTCAAGAAATGTGTGATTGTGCGCCTCTGGCGTCAAACCATGTACCAGAAACGGACACAATGTCGAGGTTCTCCAAAAGAACGACTTTTGGAGAACCGTTGGGGCCCCTCTAGTGTTTTTATGCGAGACAGCTCGGTTATAGCCACCCTCCCTTTCGTTGTTCCAGACTGTTGAGGTACTTTGTAAGGTTAGGCGCATCCACTAGACGAGAATACAACTTTAAGACACTTGGTTGAAAAGTGGAGAACAGCTCCCTTTACTGATGTCAAGAAACGTGTGTTTGTGCGCCTCTGGCGTCAAACCATGTACCAGAAACGGACCAGAAAGTGACAGTTATTTATAAAAATTTTACCTGGTTCAATCTCTCCTGCTAAATTAATTAGCTTATTTAACTTTCCATTTGGAATTAATCGAAGTGTGAGCAACTTGATTTTAGCAATTTCATAGTGACATTGATATCTGTTTTTTGAGGTCGCTCCTAAAATTGTGTTATGTAAGATATTCTTTGTAACAAAAGAGCATTTTGCCATACAATTGATTGATTATAATTACATAAGTACACAATGGTGAACAAAAAAAATTGAAATTGTTATAATAATACCCGTTGCTTGATGAAGTCTTGACATACGGTTTGCAGTTATCAACAACGAGGATGAAAATATAAACAACTCAACTCATTAATAAATTCATAAATTATTCCCTATCTGGGTGTCAATATTGCTTCTTGGTGTGGGACAAGGGAACGTGCGAGGGACCAACATCGCACACCTCATCTGGAGCAATGTTACAAATATGACAAGGATAAAATATTTGGTAATTTTACCATCTCATCAATTCAGGAAAGGGGGATTTATTTTCAAAAATAAATACAAGATAGACGTATCAAACATTGGATCAAAATGGGCGTTGTCAAGTACAAAACTCTAGTGCTGTCTTGCGTCAGTGTCGCCAACATATAAAATTAAATTATAGTTATCAGATGAATCTGAAACGTCCAAGAAAGAGCGCTTTTGTTTTATATTTTTTTGTTCTATGGCGATAACTTTCAAAGTCCTCCAATCCAAATTTGGGGGCCAGAATGACTGCGGACAGAGTAACATAAAAAACAACATATCCTAAATTCTATGTTCGCGATTACAATACCTCGTCCCCAATTGGCATGGAAAGTGAAAAATAAATGCAGTGACTATTTTTTGACTCACCACCATGCTAGACATTTCCGTAACAATATCGTGGGAAGTACTAGGTGGTACAGCTTGAAGTCATTTTTTCATGGTCATTTGATCCAGTAATCGTACTGTCGCCAGCTTACAACCCTTTCCAACTGTTCAATCATATTCAAAGGTTTAAATATTCACTTCCGTAGTTTTTGTGGCTCCTCACAAGGAAGCGTTTCCCACCTGTGAATCCGTTGTCTTACGTATGATGACGAGGGGGGAATTTCAAAGATAAAATTAAGGGTTATTAATTATTAATTACACTATAGTTTTACCGGTCTGAAATTTACTTATAGAAAGAAATATGTATTAGAATAGTTTGTATACTTCATGAGTGACATGAAACTTGGGATCAGCTAACTACTTACGACTACTACTAGGAGCAGCTGTTGTAGTTGATTTCATGTCATATAATTATCTGTTATAATATAGTCAGAGCTTTATGAGATGCTTTTTCCGTAGACTTACATAAAATTTGTTATAATGACAATAAATTGATAGTGGAACAATTATGAAAATACTAAAATCTATCCACAGCACAGTTTTTTTGGAAAATTAGAAGCTGAACCGCTAATCGCCGTAAAACGATTTCAGTGGTGCTTTTTACCTGTTTTTTAAAAGCTAGTGCATTGAACTATATATTTGCATAAAAAATGAATTTTATATAAAAAAACACGCGAGTAAACATTTCGCGTTAGCGCAACGTCGATTCATGTATTTCACCGTTTTTTCATCCAGATAATTTTTTACTACGAACTGTGGCAACGTTTCCCTCCATCTGTAGGTCCGTCCGCAAATTTCCTTATCCAAAACCAAGCCTTGAAAGACCACAATCTCTGTAATATTCTTTACTAAAAAATAGCAGCTGTCAAAAAAAGATTAAGGCTATGCCGTTCTGAACGCTAAGAGTATAAGAGTGAGTGAGACAACAAGAAAGAGAAAGGCAACGCAGTGTTGCCGCTCCGTGCGGCGTTGAGGTAGTGTAAGAATAGCGACGGTCTACTAACGTTTAGTGGTCAATGTATCACAAAGAACATATGACAACACCGCGCACTGTCCTAAAGAAATTGGTGATTATTTTTCTCGTTCTATTTTGAACCTTATGTACTTTGCTCCTTAGGATCAAAAAACATTGGTTTAAAAGTTTCCTCAGATTTTAATTTATTTCTCTGTTATTTGAGTTATTCAACAATAAAAAAATATTAAACCATATAAATAAGACATGTCAAAATATTGCTAACATTTTTAAATATATTTTAATTGAAAAGTACCTACATGTAGTAGGACTTGTGAACATTCAAATATTCAATATTGAAACGGCTGGTAGCTCTGTAAATAGCATGAGTGCAATATTTCCGTTTTTCGGAGAAAGTAAACTCATACAGGGGGTGAAAATTTGGTATCATTTGGATTTGTCAACAAAACGCTATACGATAATGATCTTCCCGTGGTCCGAGTAGAAGTGCAGGCTAGCATGAAAACTCGAACATACAAGGTTGATGTAGATTGTAGACTCTCTTTTTTGTGAAACTCTTCCATCATGTAGATAAAAAGTTGTGTAGTTTTCACACAGTTTCGCTAATAAAACTAAAAGTAATAGGTTTATTTGTGAAACTGTGTGAAAACTACACAACTTTTTATCTACATGATACAAGGTTGAGTTGCGTTAGCATCTTTATGTTATATTCATACTTGGAAACCGATTTTTCCCTGGATAAACTACATGCAATATGCAATAATATGCAATCTCTAGCTTTCGCGCGCTTCTTTCCTTTTCCTGTCTCTGTCGCACTGCTACGGATCGCGCGCTCTCTCTCTCTCTCTAGGGCCAGTCCATACTAGCTAAAAATGTCTATGGCTGTCTATACAAATCTGAAGTTTACGCGTTCGTCATACAATTCAAAATATGCCCTAATAACATGACATTTTTTTATATAGTACGTTTCCAATATTATTTATCTATATGCATGGGTATTAATTAGCAATTGAACTATACAGATTTAGCACTAAGAGGTCTTAAATTAAATTTGGCTGTATGTAATTTCAGTCATTTTGTAGACCGTAATCACCTCATGCATAAGGGCGACAGTCCAATATATCTTTAATTTCAGGTTTTCTTATGACACTGGCCCCTGTTGCCAGCTCTTACGTGTGACGTCACACTAAATGGGTCAATTGAAGGGGAAAGATTACAACATTTTCAACAGACAGATAAGCACTTCATTGAGTTACATACATTTCGTAGAAGAAAAAGAATTCTGATATGAGCAAAACTTGCACCATCATTTGGCAGCAAATATCTTTAAGTAAATTTTCAAGTTATCATTCGGAATATAACTGTATTTGTTATACATTAGTCTCTCGCCTCGAAAATATCCTCGATTGTCCTCGGCATTCTACCTTGATCTATTCAATATTGCCATTTTAATTAGCATTATTTTAACATTATTTGTAATAGCTTAGAGAGGTACCCGAACATAATTTAGCACAAGGTTGCGCCTCAAGCCGGCTAGATAAATTAACAACTATTGCAAAAGGGTATTAAAATTATATAGTCCAGGAATTGAGTATGAAGCTACACAAAAATTCGTTGAGACAATAATTTTGGATGTATTTATTTAGATCTCAACAGTCGCTTCATCAATTAGTGGCGATCAAGAGCCACGTTCATTTTTACAAATTTCATCTAAAATGCAATAATCTGTCTGCCTAGCTATCCTCTGTTTGGCGATATTTGACCGCAGCAGAGTAATACTGAAGGTATGTATCAATATAGCAACGCACGCTGTATTGGTTAACATTCCTACTCTACCGTTTCAGCAATACTGACGAACGCAGAATGGTCGCATACGCAATATTTTGAAGTCATTCTTGTATTACTGGCGGTTACTGAGATTACGCGTTGGCAAAAACGACAACACAGATAAACCAAAGGAGATGGATTTTCGTGATGCATTTTTTGAGGTACCAAGTTCCTACTTGTGTCTGTTTTTTTGAGCTTGAGCTTCTTAAAGAGGGGCCTCAATCTCAGATTACCCTCTCAGTCCGGATTTTCTCCCGTTGAGCCTGGTTGTATGTATTTATTTCCTGGATTATACCATTACGTATCCTAAATGAGTCGAATGAGATTTGGCAATGGTGCAGGTCGGATTGTGGATTGTTCGGATAAGTAGGTCGACGGCATGTCGTGTCTGTTGGTTAGCGAACAATTCAAATCGGTATTGATTGATCATATTAATCAGGCGGGATTGTTGTTGACGCAATAATATACACACCATTATATAGCCAAAATGATGATGCTGTAAGGTGTGTTATCATATCTTTTAGTTATTATAGATAAACTTTCGTACAGCCTCTACTTAGCGAAGAGGTTTTGATTCCAAGAGCGCGCGACGTTATCTGCGATATACCGGTGGTCCACTCAACTTGACACAGCCGTATAGCGCGAAAACTTTTATTTTCGACATTGACAGGTCAACCATGTTTTTTCAATGGAAACATCTTTTTATTGCAGAATTTCACTCTACGAGAAAAAACAAATAATTTTTGTTCACAAAATTTTTAAATCAGATTGCAACTTAAGTAGATAAAAAATAAAATATTCCTTACAGTTCAACGCCGTTATCATTTCTTTGGAACATTGTTGAGTCGTATCTTCTCAGTGGGCAAGAAATTGAATGGAATTAAATATATTTTTTTCTTTTGTTTGTTGTTCTCCGATGATTCTGGTTTTACAAACCACCCTGAAGTGAATCGAAATAAAATATGCGTTACTCAAGTGTGGAAAATCCGCGATGGTTGAGAGAAGTGGAACATCAGCGCCCTTTGTTGGTGAATGTATGGTGCGGAATTATTGATGATCGGTTGTTCGGTCCATATTTTATTGGAGGAACAGTGGATTGACAAAAATAACTCTCTTCAAGACCATTTACCAGAGCTAATAGACGATATGCCACTTCAAGAAAGGGGAAGTATGTGGTTTAAACATGATGGCTGTCCTGCTCATAATGTCAGAATTCTCCGGGAAGTGCTGATCGATGGATCGGATGAGGTGGTCCCGTTATGTGGCCTGCCAGAACACCAGATCTAACGCCTATCGATTTCTTTTTATTGGACCATCTAAAAGAAGTTTTTTATTCGAGAAGCTCCTACTACATTGGAAAATATGAGGTAACGCATACGATATGCTTGTAGAGCAATCACGAAAAAGAAAATCTCCTTGGGTGTCATGAAAACTTAATAAAATGGAATGATAAGTGTATTGAAGTTGGCGGGCATCACTTTGAACATTTGTTATAATAAATTCAAAGGTTTTCCTTATGATAATTAGGTTATTTATGCTTCCGTGAGAAAAAAAGCATTTCTGGTAAACCATGTAATTATTGGAAAATTTATAAAAAGAATATAATATATTGTATTTTTTATCTACCTAAGTTGCAATCGGATATCAAAATTTTGTGAACAAAATATATTCTGTAATAAAAAAGATATGTTCTCATTAAATCTACAAGTACAAATGCGAGTCCTTCACTGCTCTGTTCACTTGACGAGTTGTGGTTGAAAACCAAGTCCATATATTTTTCAGTCATCAGATACGTTTATCTCCCAGTTCTGGCTTTTGCTGTCTTTTCCTTGCAGCAAATATTCACTTTTTATTATTTAAATGGTTTCAATTATTTTAAAACTCTTGTTCATACCATGCAAAACCTTACCTAATATGTGGAACAAACTCCTCCACAGCTCATCCCACAACGCTCCACAAATGCCTTTTGGAAGAGAGGAAGATCGACTTGGTGAGGATGGGTTCTAGCGTTATATTGATCATTCTTGGTGTTATTATTAGAGACAGCTCTGTCGAACATATACCATGACAGAATCTATAGAATAGAGACATGTCAGCTGCATTTCTTCGATGTTGCAAACTGTGGAAGTCCTGTGCGAGGTCAGTAGTAGTGCTTCTGGGACGTCGAAATGGTGATGCCAGGACGTTTTATTGTTGACGTCTTGAAACAACATGGGAGATGACCTAAGTATTCGACGCCCCTCTATCTCCACGATTGGTACACCAGCATGCAAATCCTTTGTCATTGTTGTTGTCTGAGTATTCTACAAGCATCATGAAACGTTCAAAGACATATCTGAAATTCAAAAAATTGCATGATCACAATAATTCAAAAGTACATGCGTGGGAAGCGCGCATTCCCGAGGTTATTCACATCGCCTGAGAAGGTTGTTGACATGTTTAGTCTGAAAGGGTGGTCCCGCACATTTCCAATCGTTTCGTCGTCCCGTTAAAAGAGCAAAGTTAAAAATATTGCAAGCACCTCAGAGTCGTGCGGAAACGTTTGTCGGTGTTTTATAGCCAGTGCTTCCGGTCTCTTTTTGAGCGTATAGAAACGCACACGCACCCACAAACACCGCCGCGTTTCGCCCTTCTCTAGTTATGCATGAGAACAACGACCGCGTTTTGGCAATGCTCCAGTGACCTGCGAAGGGCTTGGCACGAATTACTTCTAATTATTAGGTCTAACGCCGAGGAAATGAATTTCAGCGGACATTTTAGGTCTGCGATCTGCGATTATTTTTCCCCCACGGACAAGAGTTCATTGAAAGTTCTGGGGATTAATTCAAGGCGGTTGATCTATGGTATTTAATCAGACGTGTGCATCTTGAATTAAGGAAAAGAGAAGGAGGACTGAAATTCTGGTACACAGACCAAGTATAAGGTTGTCACTTCCCGCGCTCGTAAAACGGCTGGTTCCGGAGATTCCCTTTAGAAGTCTTGAAATCAATTCCGCTCACAAAAGTCTATCCCTCGTTTACTCTCAAATGTCAGTCCGTCTTAACTAAAGTCTAAACCATCCGATACCCGAAAGCATATTCAGGTGAACCTATGAAAACACGAAATTATACAGATGAGGTAAACCCCTACAAAATCTCAACAATTGTATTAAGAAGAATAAAATAGCTTAAGGAATGAAATATATAAAAGCGTGAATTATCTTAAGAAATGAATAGTCTATCACTTGGAATAATTAAAGGACATTTTGATGGCAATGGTTAAGGTTTTGTAGGGTTTCCCTTAACACTAATACAAATGCAGTTGCCAAAAAAGATTTCCCCTAAGACAGACAATAGAAAAAAATGTAATAGGAGAATAGCTAGACAGGATGAGAGCTCTAGTTTTGTATCTATGATAGGATCTAATTAACTAGTTGGCAAATAATCTGGAAAGCCTTTGTTAAAAGTAAAATCTGACAGTCCGACGATGATTTTAATATAAATCGAAACATGTCATTGAAAGAAAAGACTTGTATTCGTCAAACTGTGTGTTGAGTACAAAATCCTTTTATCTGTACGATGGAAGAGTTCCACCAAGTAAGAGCATCTACAATCTACATAAAAATTATGGTGCTCCAAGAAACGACCCTCGAGGAACCCCTAATATCTAATATTGAAGTTATACTTTGAGATCTGTCATGAAGATATCTGAGACGCCTTGGTTCTATCCTTGTCATATATAATAAATATTCTATACTTCTCAACCAATTTCCTGATAGCCATACTTGCAATGGTAGATATCGTTAAGGCAAATTTCCTGATAGCCATACTTGCAATGGTAGATATCGTTAAGGCAAAATCTGGAGCTAATTAAATCTAGATAGTATTTAAATAATGAGCGACAAATATTTCATGTTTATTGCAGTTTCGTAAAAAGATAGATAAGAGAACGTTAACACCGGCGCAATGTGGGCTCTGGCGAACCTTGTAAAAATAATAGTTAATGGTCTACAATAACCATAAAAACTTCATTAATATGTTCGTTAGCTTTATTATAAAGAATGAAGGACTCCATATCATACGAGCTAATTAAACTGGTGAAATATTTTTAATAACCACAACACGTATTTCTTGTCTGTTCCATTTTGACTGAAAATATTGAGCTTGGTGATAAGATAGATGTTATTCAAGTCCAATGAATGAAGTCCAATGAAGTTCACATATTAGGTTCATTTTGACTCCTTTCTCCTGCTCTGTAGCCTTAGCCAAAGAACAAAAGATGAATGAGAAATGAACATGAGTAGAAAAAAATGCCTCAAGTAGGTTGACTTCACAAGTTTATTAATGGTATCGCGTTGGAAAGAACAATTTGAATCTGAGTTTGGAACTATTTGTTAATAAAAAATAAATCTCATAAATGCAAGAATTCTAAACATGTGTTTGTTTTTGAAAATTATTTTAAATTCTAATGTTTCCAAAACTTAGTTCAACTGGTCAATCAGGTCCAAAATCTGATCACAATCTTCAATAAAGTGAAATACTCGTACAGACAACTGGACATGATATACCGAGTCAAAAAGAGAAGAAGTAATATTATTTGTTTAATCTTATAATAAACAAAATATATTTAATAAATGTGCAATAAAAAAGTGTGCGCATATTGGATAATTTTCATTTCATACGCAAAGTGAGTCCGAGTCAGACAGAAAAAATTACCTTTAGTTTTTTAGGTAAAAAAACATTCTGGGTATACGCAAATAGGATGGTACCGAAAAAATCTGTCGCCAATCATCCCAAAAATAAACTTGGTTTGGGCTTGATTAGAAAATAAAGTTGAGAAAATAAATATATATTTACTATTTGAATCACCGTTTACATCATATGAATGAACTTGAAGTATATGAAAATTCGTAAGCAATGACTAAACACGCTCGTAAGTTACCGCTAAAAAATGACCTCCGCACAGTTGACACTTGAATATTTTAATAACACGTGGTAGGTTAATGATATGAATTTACAGTAAGGACAAATGAAAATAAGAAGGTAGCCAGACAATGACGTATTTATTTACTCGAACTTTAGCGGAGAAAATGATTATTTATGTAGATTAGCTACTTTATAGCTAGTAGCTACACGTCAACATATCCATATTTAGTTGCGATGGTACATCAAATATGAAGGAATATAATCGACATTGATCTATTACAAACTCACAATAACGAGTCTCTAATACATGCCAATAAGTTCGTCTAAGGAGCTGCATAAACTGATTTTTAGCCTTTCGACCATCACGCGTCAAAAACAAGCCTTTCAAAATTTTTCTATGCCTTCCTGTGATGTTGTTTGGTTAACTTTTCACCTTTTAATGTAATCGCGAAAAATGTCGAATCTGGGATAATCTGTTTCCGTGCTGTTTCATAACATATACATCGCAATAATCCATGTCAATGAAAAAATTTAAACTACGTTTATAGATTTAGAGCCGATTTCATCAAATAACCAGTCGTTATATTGAGCCAATGGGATGAGATCTTATCGAGCTCTACCAATAGGCTTTCAGAGTCTTTCGTTATAATTTAGATATCCAATGGTCTTTGATTATATAAAACAAAACTTCTGAGATGACAGATTGGCATTGTAATGTCAGTTGCTTATGGAATATTCCTAAATTTACAGAAATTTGAATCAAAATGGTGAACAATTTGTAGTTTTCAGATAAAATAAATTACTTTCCATTGTAGTGAACGTTTCTACAATTTTGTGTTTGAAATTAATACACTGTTAATTTCCATACAACTATTTGTGGAGCAGTTCTATTTGATTTACTATTTACATATAGGTACCTACCTTATATAAATACATAAACATTCTACAATTTGACCATCCTGCACAAATATTTCAGTTGGTGAGAAACGTTGTCATAGAAACTTAGTAATTGCCAAGTAATTGTATTCAAAATCCAGTAGAGAAATCCGATTATTTTCATTCCCCTGGTTGGACTCAGCATTCCTTGATTTTAATAGGGTTATACAAAATACCTAATACGGATTGTATTAAGGACAAACTAACATCATAAACTGTTTACAGAAGATGCATAAGCTCTTGAATTGGAACATAATACTTTTCTGCTTCTATTCGTTGAGGAAATAGGAAATTGCAGTACTTGTTATGCGCCACAGATGATCAGTTGTTTATCAGTTATGCGCTTATCTGTCATTTCAAACTTCAAACCACAAAATAGACATGGGTCGCTATTTCGTAAGCTGTGAATTCATAGTGGTGGGCTCAATAAGGCGATATCTAAATGCATATAGAGGTCCAACTTTAGTAAGCGTGGCCACACCAAACATGTGTTCATATATACTCTTCAATAGACAACAGTATGTATAGTGACTTTAGAACTAAAATCAATGCACAAGTATCTACAAGAAGCATTAGAAACCGCGGACCGCAGACAACGATGTTTTGAACAAACCTCCGCTAACGGTGTTGCCAAATAATCCGGAATGCTTGGGTTCTCGAATTTATCATTTTGAAATACATATGTTTACCCGTTTCCTTTTATGCACAGAAGCGCACCCCCACCCTGTTCATCTACTTCTGAAAAATTCATATTCATTTCTTGTGAATACGTATTCGAATGAATGTTGTCATTTACGAGTGAGTTTTCACATTTTCACATTTTAAACTTTATAACTGTAACGTATAAATAAAAACAGATATACGTATGTTGCATAGCGAGCATAGCCTCGATTTATTTCACATTACTATTTGTGGTGATAAAATTCGCATTCAAACACTTGCTTAGATGGCAACACTGTATTTTAGGTCTGCGAATCATGAAAAACAGCTAAAGTTTGTTGTTCCAGGCAACAAAAGTACCCGCCTGCTGTCCGCTCCGGCGCCGTATTTTCGCTTGTTATTTAATATATATATATATATATATATATATATATATATATATATATATATATATATATATATATATATTTCACTTTATTCAACCAAGATTTTATTGAGCGTTCATTGTAGCACTGATGATGGATGCATATGCGTACAAAATGTTGGTTGAATAAAGGGAAATATTATATATATATATATATATATATATATATATATATATATGCATATGCATCCATCATCAGGGCTACAATGAACGCTCAATTACATCGAAAATGGGATTATAAGATAACATTCACCAGAAGTGGCTAAGTTTGTAACAGCAAGTTATGTAACATTGGTCAGAGTAAAATTCTATACGTATAATAATACATGTGAAATAGCTCACAGATAAATTCAATTTATTTGTAGTGTCAGTAAAACCATGATAATATCTATGTCAAAATCCTGAACAAAATGTTTTGGATATTTATGAATAATATAGAAATTTACTCACAAAACCAGCAACTTCTAACTAGAATGGAGATTCAAAACGCCCATCACTAGACCTGCATATGAATCGTAACGACGTGACGTACAGATTACGTAATCAGCTCTCAGCTGTTTTTGTTTATGGTTGATAATTTCATTTTACAATTATTTCTGAAAAGCAGGGCTAAGTTTATAGAAATATCCAAATTGTAGCTCAATTTTGTTTATTTTTTTTCCAGTGTTTGTGCTATATATTTTGAATGCCGTGCAACGTTATTTCGTTATACCTTCAACCATAAGGTTTTTGTAATGCTGGATACATGTGCTGGACACCAAGCAGGTTTTGGATGGCATTTATTTTTGTAGAATATGAATGAACCTCATAAGTAATAGAAATAATAAGGAAATTTGTGCAATGCCTCCTAAATATCCTTATTTTTTTACTGAAATATCAGTTATTTATATTATTACTGTATTATGTATCTTTATAAAAGTCATTGCAATACTATCCATTGGATTTTTATGAATTTGATACATCCGAAAACCGATGTCCTAATGCCTCACATTCCTCAAATCCTATTGGTGGAGAATAGCGATTCATTATAGCTTGTGAAATGAGGGAAATAGCAATTTTCACTTATATATGGTGGATTGCCAGGCTCAGAAACTTGCTGTGAGGTTCAGAAAGTACCATTTTTCATTAATCAAATCGTTCCTCACCATTTTGTATTGAATTTCAAAGGAAATCAATGATTTTCAGAGACTTTTGACAGTACAATATTTAATGGCATTTCAGAAAGGTCTTATGTGATTGGTCAATCAGTTCATTATATTTCTGATGTTGATGAAATCGGCCCTTAACTGATTATTTTATTACATTTTTTCACTGCCTTTCCGCGAGTAGAACAGGGATCACCAGTTTATTTCATTTGGTTCCGTTTCTTTGCATCTGCTTTTTTTACATCAAATAAGGTTTTAGACAGCCTAACCCCCCTCTCCACATTCACCTGTGTTTACTTTGTTAAACATTAAATAAATTAGTATGTATTATAATCAATGAAGAAAAGAAATAAAGAGGAACCTTAATATTATTGAGACAAAGATCAAGTTTCTGTTATATACTTTAATGTTTACCTATGATCCGTACAAAATAGGTGGTCGGCGGACCGCCATTTGATGACCCCTGGTGTAGTTGGTAAAAAAAACCTATTCCAGACAAAGAACAGTAAAGAATAGATAATCAACCAGCAAACCAATTAAAAGGAACGATTTATCTAGCACTACTTTTTACCTGTGAGTCTATAATAGCAAAAGAAGGGTTAGAAGCCGTAATGTGGGCAATCTGTGCAAACCCTGCTTCTCCTTCCTGCCTCATTAGAGAAGTAGGCCATGAAAGGGTTATGGGAAAAAGGGCACCTGCGAACCACCCTACACACCAGATTTACCTATGCCATATGCCTGCTGTTATTAGTTTTTTGTCTTGGAGTCGGGTTGATATGCCAGATTTTATTAGGTTTCCAAGTGACATGTTCGCCCCGAGCGATAGTGACACATCCTTTTTAGATTACAGGCTTGAAATAATGCTTGCCTTGTACTGGTGATCCCACCTACACTGGGGAGGGTCTAAATACCATAATTCGTAAGCTGGACGGCATATGCGAAATTAGTTTCGGAATGTTGTCGTTGGTGTCCCTCTAAAAAATGTATACGCACAGCGGGTATATACAAATTCTAAGTATACGCAAATACGATGGTACCTTTTCGTAGTTGAATACCCTAAGATTGCTTTCAAAATAATGATCCGCTTGGTTTTATAATTTACAATTAGTGAAAAAATAGTATTTTTCTTTCATTACAATCAATATAACCGCTCTTGTTGACTTGTGATTAAACATATATATTGGGAAAGTTGTTCGTTATGATATTCTCTAAAAAATGGGTACCGTTTGATGTGACTAGGTATAATTGTTGAGTTACAACTAGCCACAAATTTTAATAACATGTTACTCAAAAGCAACTGCATATAGAGCACTGAAAATGATTCCCCATGATGCGTATTATTCCGATAATGTACAAAAAAATTAGCAAGATCGATTCATTACATTTTCAGTCTTTTTTGTGTGCAATAGCGCGATTTTTAAAAAAAACTTCAATGTATTTGTCCTAGGGTTGAGTGGCAGAATAATTGTAGCTGAACTCGCCTAAAATAAATCATATTATCATTATATTTCATAATTAAGATACATATATTTAACCAAACTTGACACGATTTTATATATACTTGTATATAAAATTTTCCAATCATCGAAATGGGTGTTTATAAACATTATTATTGGAAGAACCAGCAGCATCTACTTCTTCAAAATTAGCCCTGACAGCTGACTACAAAATATCGAATTGATTTTGGAAAAATTTCGACGATATTACAGGCTTGTCAGAAGTCAAAATGGTTCGCAGTCTGGCGAAGGAGGGGAGGGGGAAGCGGGCATATGTCCCCTACCTTAGCTTTACCCGAACGAGTAATATTTTGAGAGCTTTTTACGTGAAAAATATACATTTGATCAATCCTCTGGGTGACAGATTAGCGAAATAGAATAGGTAAGATGTCTCTGCAGTTTGTATCCCAAACATTCATTGAAATTATCAAAATCAAACTTTGAAAAAATTACCATGAAAAATAATTTGGAGGAACATTAAGGTACTTAACACAGTTGCACAAATAAAACTCTTTTTCTGTCGCATTATAAATCGAAACGCATCACTGAAAGAAAAGGAGTTTTGTTGTGGAACTGTGTGTTAAGTACTAAATTATTATCTTATAGGTATATATGCACTCATTCTAGTGATTTTATTATGAAAAAAGTCAGACTCGTATGAATAATGAATAATAATAATCAATTAAAAATCATTGCGAGATGAATACTGCCCCAACCTGCTCTCCCATTCTCGTGTGAAATAAAAACAATAGGCAACTTCAAAACGACCCCCTAATCTGCAGAGTACGGGCGCTCCTGAGCCCGCTCGAAAGAATTTTAAGCACGCCTGATAATCTTGCAGTCGGGCTGCCACGCAGCGTCGCCGTCTTCGAATCATTTTCACCGTCTCGGTTTCTAGCCGTTCATCTAGAAGGCTTAGCTGTTTTTCTCGCCTCTCCTTACCTCACACCCGCCTCCCCAGCAGTCTTCAGGCTGCGACCGGTCTCGCGGCACGCTGGCCGAAAAATCAAGGCAAGCTAGGGAATACGAAAATCGTCTGCCGGCTTGGTTTTGGATGGACGAAGCTGACGGTGAAAGGCGCATTCAAAGGATGGAACGCTGAACGTTTTACCTTCGCGGGCATGGTTTTGGGATAAACAACTCAACGCGTCTGTATGTCGCATCGTGTCGTTGAAATAAATCGAAAATTAATGTCGTACTTCTCTCGTTGCAATGGTACCGTTCTCTGATGAGATCAGTACCTATTCTATGAAAACATAGTGTTTCTTAACATGTGGTAGCGGGGGGCGCAGATATACGTTTAGAATCAACGTATGGGGGTCCACAGTCTCAGCTATGAAGCAGCACCAACTTTTACATTAACGTTTTTTATGAAAAAGTATTTTTTATTTGTTTTTGTAGTAGGTACTGAGACAAATGGTTTAAAATTTATTGTTTTTTTATATTAAGGGCGTCCTTGGAGTTGTGCTTGATTGATTGTGTAGGGCTGCGTGGCCTGAAAAAGGTTAAGAAACGCTGCCTTAGACTATTTAACAGAGATAAACACTACCTACTGTTTACAATAGAAATCAATCCATGAACAACACCATAAAGACGGTGGTTGCCAAAGGTACGGGTACACTTTAATTTTAGTGTGCCACCAGATTTTTATTGAACATTTTGAATAAAAATCAAGGAAGAATACGAAAAGGAAATAATGACAAAACTGTTTCAACGTCTCGAATCCAGCGTACTCCGATAAGTTGGGTTGTGTGGGAGTTTCGCACATTCATTCTAACATTTGTGTTTCATCTGTCGTTGTTCACACATTAATCTAAATGGAAACGGTAGACTCAAGCACAATCTCGTGAACACGAGTTACGATCTACGAATCATATAAAATTAGTAGATAAATGTGTCATGGTTGGATGAAATTGTTATGATGTTCGTGAGGAAGCGTTCCAGATCAAGGTAGGCATGGTCCATGTAATGCAAACTCGCCATTCAATGTATTTATTAATGCTAAGCGCGGTTGTTGGTGTTTACGAAACTGGGCTTAACCATAAACGTAAACAGTTATGTTTATGTGGCACTCACTGTGATAAATGGGTATATTTTTGATACCTGAAATGTAAAGCTTACAAGGAGCTTCCTACATGGTGATAAATCCTGATTGCTATATTGATGAAGGGATATCGATAGCCGTATCACCTACTCACCGGCAGTGTCGCAGCTGGGGCAGGGAAACCGAGGCTCGCGCCAGAATCGCAAAATCGTCGGCTGAGAGGACGAGAAATGTCATCAGTCTTGAGTTTTTTGCTCTGCATGTTTTTTGGGGAGGGGTCTATGACCAAGCATCTAAAAACCTACAAATAACTTTGTTAATTACAGAATTTCTCTTGGACGCCATAGTTCCTAGTTACGACACTGCAGTTTTCTTTCAATTATACCATCCAGTGATTGTATGGCGAATATATACAATAGTAGGCAAACAAGATTAGCCATGTGAACGTTGAAGCAAGTAGTGTTTAGTGAACTACCTTCGAAATTCAAATCTCTATTTAGTGCCACTGTACCCGTCAAACGTCTATAACAGAGGACGTTAGTTACTTACCCCTCTTCTTTAGCGGTGCGCGCTAGCTGAATCGAGCAGGCTTCGCTTAGCCGTCTCCCTCCTCACCCCGTGCGCCTCATCCTGCTGCGTCTCGCATTCGCCCCCCACCCTCCTCCTGCACACGCATCGCGCCTCGTCGGCCGCGCCACAATGTGTTCCTACTTGCGCCGAGGTCATCGGACTTTCAGGGTCACGCATCCGAATTCACGCTGCCGCTGCCACTTGTGCCAAATCTGCCTATTTTTCAGAAAATCTGGAGATTTAATTCAATGTGGTATTTCCAATTCAGTAGTGGTGCTTGAAATCTTGTTGCTCATCTGCCCAAATATGCAAATTTTGTTCATTGACCATTAAACCAGAAAGGCACCTCACTGAAAAAATTCCATGTTAAATCAGCGGATCTTCATTGAATTGTTGAAGGGCCCCATTCACTGCAAACAAAGCGCAAACGAAGATCTAGCGATTGAGCAAAATTTGATGATTTTGTTGGATGCAGCGGCAACGTCGCATTTTAATCGGATCCACGGCCGCCCGTCGCGCTATCGCTATCATCATCATCGTTTGTTGTTGGCCTACTAGATTCGACGACAATTTTTTTGGTCTCGTCTTAGCGCACCACCGCGATCTGAAACCAGTTCGGCTCCATCAAACTTTTTCGACTTTTTTTCTTCCCGCTAGATGAAAATGTTTGGCTGGTTGGAGATGCCGATGAAATTACAGACACCAGTTGCGTTCATGGGGAATGATCGATTATTATAGCTGGATGGAATTTTATAATTGAACAGATACAGCGTTACTTCATAAATAATGTAGGGTTTCCATACGCAAGGATGCGACCGAACATATTCAATATTTTTATGATTGGAGATGTTTCACATCATCATAATATTGTAAGGTCGTTTCAATAAAATTACAGTTTCCGAACTTCGACGGAAAAAGTCGAAAGCTGGTTTGCCGGCCGTGGAGATGGAGGTACACCCGATACTTGAAACATATTCTAACAGGCTCCACAGCATGTTATGGCACGATCATGTTGCCTGGTTTGCTAGGTCAGCATTCCAGAAGCTAGGAAGTCTCTTCCGTTCTAGAAAATTGTATTTTCCGGAACAGCTTCTGCAAATCTACAAGGCCCAGATAAGACCATCACTGAAGTACTGCTCGCATATGTGGGGATGCGCCTGAGCCGACAACCTGAGCTTCCAGAGTCTCGAACAAGCATCTCCTAGAAGTTGTTCTTTTGGAGAAGCTCGGCGTTGTGAAATGAGATAGCGGGGAAGTTTTTCTCTGATGATTACAATCTATTCATTACGACTCAATAACTCTTACTTCACATGGGTTTGATAAATTTTCAAGCGACATCCTATATATAACTAAATTTTAAGGTGTGCGTTTCTAAGTCCACCCTCTTTCTCTCATGCAATGTCTGCTGAAGATTATCTCAATTATCATTCTCCAAAAATGGAGTGGGAAACTCTCCTTCAATCCCCTTCCCATGGGTCCGCCTCTGAAACAGTATTACTACGCGCTACAACGAAACTTAAATGCGTGGGAAGTACTAAATCGAAAAACTTGCCTATATTTTAGACAGTTTACCATGAAGCACGTGGAGCTGTAACTTTGTCCGATCCAAAAATGGTACTTGAGGTGAGGCGTCCGAATTCCCCATAAATCGCTTCCTTTGGTGCAGGTACTGTGGTACCGCAGTGGCTTTTACGCTTGTTTGTGTGCGTTTGCCCGCCTTCATGGTGGTGCTGCTGTACGGGCAAAACCAGTTTGATGCACTTTTTAGACTTTTTTAAGTCGGAGATGATGGTCACTTACAATTAAAAATTCTGTACCTATCTATTAGTCCAGGAAATAATAGGTATACCTTGATATAGCTCGCGGTCCTAGTCCCATATTAGCGCGTCAATCAGGATGGGATTCATTACCATGAGGCAGAACAGGCTTCAGCATATATTGGAAAATTGGAGGCGCCCACAAAATGCGTCTAGGGCGGAAAATAACAAAAGCCCGACCCTGGACGTCGTTAATTAGTTTTTACGTTCAAAACCAAAGATACATAAAGATCAAATTTTGGCAAACACTAGATACTTATCATGTAGAAGGCGATAAAAATGGACTGAGTGTGCTTCATAATTGTAATAGAATAATTTAAACTTTATGGAAGTATTATAGATACAAAAATATCTGTGGAACCCTTATTGCACTGTAATAAATGAATATTTTGAAGACAATTTTTATCGATACATCACTATAAGTTTCTACCCATTTGTACTTCTATATGTTGACTTACCCTTGAAATATTTTTAGTCAGGAATGTATTAAAATATCTTAAAGCATGAAATATCTTAAGACATAAAATATTTTATCACATGAAATATCAAAATGACACTTTGATGGCGATAGTTAAGGGGTTAACACTAATCCAAATGCATCCGCCAAAAAATTGTTTTCCCTAAGACACAAAAAAACTTAATATAACAATAGGTGGACAGTATGCATAGAATGCAGGATCTTAGAAATCTAGTTTTGTATTCATGTTAGGATCTAGTTAGCTAGTTGACAAGTAATCTGGTATCTACTTCGCTATACGTACATATAAACTGTAACAAAGAAGCAACGCAATATAATTTTCATTTCTATCATATTTCGCAGGCTAGACAACAAACAGCTCCGTGGTAAGCCAACCGGCACGGTTGCGCGGCACAGCATGAACAGTGTCGATCGTCCAACGAAACCTCCACTAAAAATATATTAAAGTTGGCCTTGAACTGCAGCCGCGACCGACGGTTCGCTCTGATGGTCGCGTCCAGAAGAATCTCCGATAAAAAATTGTTTGGCCCAACTCGATCCACTGTTTCGTCGGCGCACCAAATTTCCTACCAACACAATCCTTTTTGAAGTGCACTAAAAATAAGTAGTCATGTTCTGGTTGGCGTCTTCTGGTTCGATACATTTCGATAACACTTCTCCTCAGATCTGAGGCAGGTCCAGGAGATCTTCGCTTCCTACGCCAATAAAGCTGAAACTCTCATACATGATAAAGATTTTTTAACATGATTTTATAGTTCAAAAAAACTAAAAAACACGCTTTTATAGTCAATCGAATTAAAAAGAAGTTATCGCCAAATACTGAGAAATATAAAATATTTAATTTAGAAATATTCATTTTTATTATCTGCCATCAAAAATAATAGGCAATTTACTCAATACTCAATAATCAGGAACTGACGCATACAAGATCTCAGACAGATCTGGCTCCAAAGCACGTTTTTAGAGGGCTTTCTGCTCGCGAGTACTTTTTTCAGTGCTTGGCATAGCTCTGCAAAAAATTTAATATTCATTCTTCTTATACTTCAAATGACAGGAAACAGAACTATGATGCGGCGTAATTGCATGTCTATATCCCCATCAGCAAACCAAATCGCATACTATTTCCATCAACGGTGACGTGAAGCTTGCGTCCAGCGACAGTAAATGCACTCTATAAATTTTCAACGACCGTAATTATCATCAGCGTCAAAATTGCATTCCTGAAATATGCATGCAAATGTAAATAAAAAATAAACCGAGGGCACGCTACCACGGCAAACCATTACAATGCATCTAATGAGTCTAGAGACTGATAAGTAAGAGCGTCCTTAAAAAATCAATTCTTCTAGCAATTTACCAGGAATTGCCCGTGCAATATCAACTTGTACAGAGACGGACTTTTCTCATGTTATTGGTGATGTCAGGAGTGTGTTTCGCAGATGTCTTTGAATACCCTATTATCTGCAACTATTCATTTAAAGAATTACGAGACAACTTGAAAGTTTAGTGATTAGCATAAATACACATAATGTGGAAACTGTTTTGATAACCGTTTCGCGTAATGTCCTATGCTGCCAGGTTTTTTCCCTTTCCCATATGAAGGAGGCCTGATACTCCTATTGTAAATCAGGACTTGTAACTTACAAGCTGTAAGGTATTCTTGGGTAAGGCATACTTATCGACAACTCTATCTGGGAACTAAATACGACCCATAAATATGAACCCATATAAACGGATAAATCACAGAAACTGTTTTGACAGAGAGAGCCAATTTGCTACTCCAAGCTTTCTTTCCATGTTCTTTTCTACGTTGACAGATTTTTACACTTCCTTTTACATATAAGGACGGTTTAACCTCGATAATAGATTGAGACTCATAATATCTCATTTGGTAAGATGTCAATAACTTTATCTTAAGGTGGGGATATTAAATACCCCCTAAAAAAATTAAATCTCGAATTGCCTGATAATCTCTTTTGTTTTGGGGAATATTTCCTTTTACATCAATCATTGTCATATACAACCTGTCTTACTCATATTCATTCCTTGAAAATGATGAATTGAAAAAGGATTTCCTATGCTACACGGGTAACTAGTTATTCTGATAAAGTTAAAGAAGCATCAGAATCAATGTCGGACCAAGTTCTAATATCTATGTAAAACACAAAATTATACAACAACCATAAAAATGTATGTTAAGGCAAAAATATTAAATTCGTATACATTTTATGGTGATAATAATTGATAATTTTTGTAGGTCGCATAACAATTTGTTTACTCATTAAGATAACTCATCTTTTCGTCATTAACACACAGGTCAATGCCTATGGAATATGCAATACAGGGAACTAAGATATAAGTTGCAACGAAATATGAAATATGTAAGCTTTGATGATAATTTATCTTATACATGAACTCTCTTTATTTACTTGTCTCCTTAATCACAGCTAATTTTATTTTCAATGCTCTGAACAACTCAGTACTCAACCAGGATATGCCACTTCTTCCTCTGCTTCTCCTTTTCTGTATCTGGCCTTAAATAATCATCTGCAGAGTGTGTATCGCTTTCCCCCACCACGTGACCAAATATTGTAACTTTATGGTATTTAACATTTCTTTATTTTATACTATATTATGGCAAACCATGATGAAGGCCTTAATCTCTGATCTGACATCTGTTGCCGCTTCAAGGCAGTCCAGGTGTTAGGAACTTTCACTTCGTAAATTGCCAATGGGCGTCCCCATAGAGGGCGACACTTGGAAATGAGTTGATGTTGCTATCACACCCTTGACTGGATCACGTATATACCATCTGATTGCTGTCTACAGCTAGATCGCCAAGTTATACTGAAGAGTCTAGGCTGAAGACAAAATATGCATGTCTATAGTAGGTCTGGTGGATAGTAGCATACATTCGAAAATGCTCAATTGAAATCGAGAAATCAAGCAGAGATGTCTTCTATCTCACGGTCTCTTTGCCAAAGGATTTTGAAAATCTACGCACTCGTTTTGAAGAATGTCAGCGATGATATTATTTTAAAAAACCTTTTTTGAATTTTTTAATTTAAATAAATCATTTTTCAAGTAAGTCGAGATACTTTAACCGTACTTGCCTCTGGATATTAATAAAAATATTAATTAAAATATAAACTAGATGTTCGTCTTGTGTGTATAAAATGTACACCATAAATTCCACCACGTATGTGTCTTAGTATGTGAAAACCAGCTGAATAGCTGACGAATCGGCTTTGCGGCGAGTTTTCACATTTTCCGAAGCCTTATCGCCGTTTCCTCGATGTCCGTCGCGTGTTTTTATTTTCGTACTAATATTCTGTTTGTACTTTCCGGGTGAGTGTAAATATTTAATGGCAAATGCGCATTGGCCTTCCGGCAAAATGACTGTAATTTACAATCGATATGTCCGTCAGGTCATTTGGTTGGCTCGGTATACATCGTGGACTCGCAATCGTTATTTTGCTGATTAATGCGCGTTTTCTGAAATTACCGGTCAGTGCAGTGTCGCTAGATTTAGAGCCGATTATACGGAAAATAAATTATTGTATAAAAAAGTAAATACACGCTTTTATAGTTAATCAAACAAAAAGTAAAAAATTATTCTTTATATAAGAATTAAATCATTAACGTGAAAATTAATTTCATTTTATAAAAATACGTGGAGTGTTTCGTACTATACGAGTATATTATATTCTTACACTAACTTGATATCGAGCTCCCCATGATTTTATCACAACATTCATTTTCTTCTCAATCATATTAATTTTATATTGAGAAGCTTGTTTTTTGATTTTTAAAGTTGAAAACGATACGTGGTATTCCCAGGCTGTCACCCATCCAAGTACTATCTTCGCCCGACGCTGCTTAGCTTTGGCGTTCTCAGCGTGTCATCAAGCGAAGTTTGTGAATTTTTTAATTTGAACAAGGCTTCATGTTTTCCACTATTGATAATACTCTACAAATTCGATTCCATATGATCGAAACTTCGATTAGAATATAAATTTATAAACTTAAATCTTCGAATGGGAAATACAGTGTTAATCTCGTTGACTTTTTTTTTTTGGTTTAATGTTATTATTAATTTATATTGAATAATAATAATAATAAAGATACTTATTCGCCACAATTACATAATATAAATAATTTTAAGAAATAGGTAAATAAATACGTCATTGTACATTTAATTTTAAACTGTTTCTAGGAGCAAAGATCAGCCTATATACAGAATCTTATTTACTAATACCTTAATTCAGTACCAGTGTTAACATTCTTTTTTCAAAGGTGATGATTTTCCAAATGCATTGGCCCGAAAAAATGTAGTTGTCATGCGTGAAATGCGCAACAGATACCATCTACAATGACTCCATTGTGATGATATTTCAGAAGCGTTAATTTGGAGCACTTTCTCTTTTGGAACGACATGGTTCGATTGAAAAAATTAGCATTTTCATCAGAAAAGTGTAGGCAGCAGGATTATAATCAATTTTCATGTTTGTCTTCTTACTTAGCCTTCCTCATACAAAATGAAATTTCTAGTATTTCCCTAGAACATGGTATATCTAAACCATGCACTAAATCTTGGTTTTTGACAACATCAAAGATCATTTGATTTACTTCTGAAATTCAAAGTAATGTACAATGTATGTTTCTGGATGTTTTGGTTATAAGAAACAGGGAATACAGTTTCGAATTTGAAGTGAATGGGAAATACCCGAACAAGATGCGTTAGATAACCCTAGACTCTTAACACTACCACCAGCAAAACAAAATGGCTAGTTATAATTTTTTGAAGCACCAAGTAGTCAACTTTCCTCTAAGCAAAGTGACTACAGTTAATGGGTATGATACGAACATCTTAGAGAAGCTAATATGTAAACATAGCTTTGAGGGAACACTTCGTAACTCAAATACCTTTCAAGTTAAGAGAGTAAGAGCCGTATGACAGACAATAGGATTTTGCCGAAAATTATAACGATAATTCCAATGAAACTTTTCGGAGTAAGCTATTCAGCATTGGCAATGGAACGCATGTATAATACATAAATAAATTACTACCAAAATTTATCTATAAACCCTTATTATACACATACGGAGTTGGTTTGGTGTCACGTGGTGTGACTTCCTTCTCACTTATTCGTTCCTTAGGTGATATTATTGATGGTTACATTTAATCTGTCTAAGTTGTGCCAACCGTGAAAATTTCAGGCAACAGCCACAACGTGAAACGTCAAACCAATACAATTGTTATTATAGGACTATCAAAAATACTTTCCTGATTTCAACGATTTGAATAAATGGACAGATATAGATTATTATTAGTGACCACACAGTGAAACTTGCAGGAAACACTACATTAGGGGTATAGAAAACAAGTTCTATAGTGAAGATAATATATTGTAGATTTTAGGAATTTGAAATTTGTTTCTGGTGTTGTACAATAAGCTGGACGCTTACGAAAGCCTAGACATAATGATTATTAATCTATTATATTATATTTATTATAAAAATAAACAACAATGTAATAAATAAGGACAAGGGTCCCATCCCTAAGCTAACTGTTTGCGCTAGGTTTTTAAAGATGACTTGTATACCAGACGTGTCCTTCTGTCAAATGAAAAACTTTGATCTGCCTGATTACAGCTGAATGGTACAGTAGGCAGCACATCGGAGGTATATAAGACAACAACTGGGTATAATTATTCAGCCTGAAGATGCAAACGTAGTTAGCGAAACACATGTTGGGCATTTTCTTAAAATAGGTTTGATGCGCATTCATAGTGTGTACTGTTCCATAGTTTACTTCTGAACGACTATCAAATCTATCCATTAATTAAAAAAATAAAAGGCATTGGTCGCCAGCCCCTCAACCAAAATTTTGGGCGATAACCACCCCCTTGGCCTCCCCTGTTACGGCGCCACTGATCCCATCCTCATTCAGGTCAATAACGTTTTGCTACTGTTACTGAAACACACTGATTGATGTCCTTAACAGTAGTTTGCAAGCCACTGTCTTTTAATGAGACTTCCGTTCCGTGTTTGCTATTTATTAGATATTCTGTTGGCAATATTCACCGTAATTGATTTTTCAATAAAACATAGTCCTCGGAAATGCTCGCGGTGCGCTATATACATCACGCTCCCGCGCGCGCACACACACACAGACACACACACAAACCATTACCGCAATATCCCGTTTTCCATTATCATTACGATAAAAATCCGTCGCGCCGAAACGATAGGCTAGCAATTAGAAAAAAATTGTACTTTTTCTGTATGCACGCGATCATCTAATATGAAAGCAAATGCCAAAAGTAAAAATAGATCAGCCATTGTAGCGGTTGAACGTGGTTTGCCTGGTTACCTACAACTCCTACTTTCAAGGCAAATAATGTACTCTATCTATTGGAGTCATCACCAACATTTGTTATGTTTGAACAAATTCAGATATTCAGATAAAAATTGTGTATTGGAACGCAAAGTTTTACTCTTTCCTTCAGGACGCGCTTCGATTTATAATAGAATCATCGTCGGACACTCTGTAAAAGGATGAAATGATTAACGAGAAAATTAATGACATTGTGATAGAAGCATGTGGTGCTTGATATCAATTGTTATAATTTCTTACTTGTTCTATTTCAAAATGCAGAGTTAGTGTAAACATGTAGTATAAAGCACCCCATACGCTTTTATCACAATTATAATAATTTTATGCTTATATTAAGAATAAATGTTTACTTTTCAGATTAATTAACTGTAAAAGCGTGTTTTGTAGTTTTTTTAAACTACAAACTATTCGCGATCATGAAACATCAAGAAAACACAATATTTTAAATACGAAATTTTTGGCGATTAAGAAACTTCCTCTCCAATTGATGTGCGAAGTAAAAACAACTTGTATTTTTGTGAAACCTTGTGTATGAATTGCACAATTTCATCTTGGTAACTATCAATGCAGAAATATCAGTGCAGTTACACCCCTACCTTCATTTAATACCCGCACGATACGGGAAAAAATCGGGGTGGCATTGTATCCTTATTGACAAAAATGTGTGTAAAGTTGTGATATCAAATTGCATTAGATTTGCCCAATTGGTGACGCAAATGTGATGATGTTGGCGTGTGAGAATGTGACTGAAAATCATTGGCCGGATGCACTGTTCAGTTCACTGCCCATTTAGATACCCGTATATTTTGTTAAATAGCCCTTAAATTGGCGGCATTTCTTCTCTCTCTTTCATACTGTTTGTCTGCTAGCCCAGCGTGATTAAACTCGATACTAATAGCTGGTATTATGCAGTACAGAACACTCTCTATGAGGGAATATAATATCAAAAATAAAGAACTAAAGAAGCAGGACTTTGCTTTCCGATGGTTACAGTCTACAGCGTTTCAAGGACAATGTGATTAGACATTTACCCTCACGCAGTGCTTATGAAGCGCGATAGGCTGCCTTTGCGTGAGATTATCCATAAAAAAAACATGAAAAATATAAAATAATAACAGTTAATATAAAGTGAAAATATATCAACATCACAATAAAATGGTATGTAGATGTGAGAAAATATTTTTCTTTTGAAATAATTATGTCTAAATATTTATGTAGTACTAAGCATTTTCCAGGTGAATTTTTTTGAGCAGCTAAATTAGACGTATTTTTCCGAATGTATTTCGTAAAAGGCATTTTGAATTATATAAAATAATAAAAATACTATAAAATGAAACATTTGACATAAAAGTAAACTGAAAACAGATGAATAATACGAGGTATGCAGATGATACTGTAATTTTATATGATAATCTGCAAGATCTCCAGCATCTGCTGAACTGTGTCAGCAAAGTAGGTGAAAATATGAATTGAATTTAAATGTAAATGAAACTAAGTTTATGATCCTTAGCCGAAACTCTTGAGGAAAACCTATCCTCTATGGGGCGTCAATTGAAATAGTGCAATTTTTCAAATATCTGGAAAGTTATGTCACGGAGTAGATGGACCCTCTTAAAAAAATCAGACATAGAAGCTATGACAGAGGATGGTAAAGTGATTAATCTAGTCAACGGTCTTGTATGTTACTGAAATCTGGACACTGAGAACAACCACTATAAATCGGCTAGAAATCCTAGAGATGTGGATTCATAGAAGAATGCTACGGATACCATTGGTTGCAAAACGATCAAATGAAGATGATCTGCAAAGGGTTAACAGTATTTGAGATCTCTTAACGACCTTGAGAAACCGACAAATCTCCTGTCTAAGACAAGGCATTGTATCTCCATGTACCTAATAATAGTTTGATAAACAACATCAAAAACCACTAAATTAGGTACCCTCGATGCTCACCACTCACCACCGTTACAACCCCAATTTTCTCCACGAAATCTTGCCTTTCCGATTAAAATTTCAGATTTCACGCTTCAATTCAGTCGAGATCACAGCCACCCTTTCAAGGAAGAGGCCGATCATCAGCCGTCTTCATCTTCAAAATTCATACCGTAACATCGCTAGAAAAAACAAAAACGCAACCGCCTAGAAACTCTACACAATAGGCCGCAGTTTACAACCGTTTAATCTACCTTGGGTGCCACCCCCACCCTGCCTCCAGCCCCCGCTTCAGCCTGTCTGGCTATCGAGACAGGCAACTCACGATGAGGGTCGGGTTACCCAAATCCAGACGAATTTCGTCGAACACATCTACATGGGTAGGTGACTTTTTTTAACTACCTGCTCCTTTTCATGTGTTGATGTATGCACCTACCTGCAATAAACTAAGAAATATGCATAACTTGATGGAAAAATCATGTCGAGTAGATTGACTTAGTGATTCCTATGCTGTAACTCGCTTGGGAAAAATCAGTCCATGGTATATAATAATGGAATCAGTTCTACAACAAATCTACCTATGTCCTCAATGCTTGTATTTTGCACTTTTCTGGGAGTCTATGGTTGAGCGAATTTTCTTGTCGTTTCATGACATACGACACAAAAATCAATTTGTCTGTCTGGTTATCGTTGACCCTTCTATAACTATAAGGCACTATTATGATGTTGAAGAAATTTTGATAATGATTTTTCATTATGGCAAGAAGAAAAATGCTTTAATGAATTGGTTCAGTGGCGGGGAAGTAATTGTCAAGAAACTAAAAAAAATAACAACCGAACTTCGTTTTTGAATGTATCTGAAACCCCTAATCGTTTTCGATTTTTTTTGAGGGGTCAAATATTAGTGGCGGGGGAGGGTTGCCAGATACAGGCTTGTCATGTCCAGGCCACGGACTGGGAGCTCCGACTGAAAAAAAGTGGGCAAACTGGATATATTGGAGCGCAAAGTTCTATCCTGGAATTTGGAATTTCAGCCTATCAAAAACCAAAATTATTTCAATGTCATATTGTACTGTTAAAAAAAAATCTAAAAAAAATCGTGCCATTAACGTGTCCTTCATAGACATGGGACAAAACGATAGATTCTGGGATCATCTAGGATTTTCCAGCCATCTAGCATCTCTAGTTGTGGAGTTGGGGGGCAAGGATACCAAAAATAGCACCGCTACTTGTTGGACATAAATAATATTTAGAACAATTTTGTCCTAGAAAATGCATATAGGTATACATCCTCCAAAACCTGTATTAGAAGAAAGTTACGAGGTCGCCATTTTTCTATCGATGAAGAGGCAATCGCTGCATTTGAGGAGGAAATTAGCAACCTCTCAGAAGAACGTTGGTCACAAGAATTTGACAAGTGGTTTTACCGAATGCGTAAATGCATTGAGGTAGGGGAAGAATATGTTGAAAAAACAGAATAAAGTTAAAAAAAACCTTGTATAATAGTTTTTCTGTATCTAAAAACTTTCAGCGTGACCCTTGTACGCTTTGATTTTTAGACTTTGTGTGGTAAAGGAGGGATAATAGAGTATTCGTAGTCCAAGAAGCTGGTCATATATTGAATTATGAGCTTGATTTCGGAATAACTTGAACAGTCTTTTGCTTGAATTAAAAATTGAAATGTATAAATATGTATCAGAATCTGGAAATGAAGCACATTTTTTGTCCTTCGACAGAGATCAAAAGACTTGGTTTTTCAAAATGAAACACAGTTTCGCCCTTACCTCCGCCCCTGATCGTCAGAACGGCCGTAACCTAATGACTTGCGATACGCGATGACGATAAATTCGTTTTTTGTGCGTGCGGTCGGGTCCTCAGAGAGGTAGAGAGAAGAACGACGCTGAAAAAAAAGAACACGTAGGAGAAAGGGTTATAAATATAGCAGCAGGTTGAAAGAGAGACGCTTGCATGTGGCATCGGAGCCTGGGAAACGGCGAAGAAGTTCGAACAGCCTCTGTGTATGGGTGTTCGCTGTACTGCTTGCTTGTTTGGCTCAATGGCGGCGGATTAATGAAATAATAAATTTTATATAGAAAAAAATAATAATGCCTCAATATCAGATCGGACTAAGGTGTAAAATGTAATACTTGATTTTTTAAATGCTGTTTAACTGAAGAAATAAAAATTAAGTAATTTGCAAAAAAACATTCTGTATTGTAAGGAAAGCTTTTTACTAGTCCTTTATAGTTTCATAAATAGCTACCAATGAAATATTTCTCCTAGCTGATATCATGTACGTTAAGATTTTCTACAAAATAATATTTTTTTACTTCTTAGTGCGGTTTGCTGATCATGATGAAGCGATATTTGTTGTTTATCTAAACTGTCCTATTTTTTTGTTTTCAATCTAAAATCGAACGTGATTATAATAGGTACCAGATACTCGATTTTTTTGTCAACAAACATCCGAGAACCCATACCATTTTGGTAATGAAATTTTTCAGAAAATGTATTTTTCTTATTTTTTTTTTCAAATTTTATTCAGTTATTTAATTTGAATTATTATCAAGATTTTTTGTTAATTATATATGTGAATTTCAACTTTTTTTTATTCCTTTTTTGAATAATGAATATGGAATAGAAATAAAATCCATAATTTAAAGAATACCCGATTTTCGAATTTTCCAAACTTGCCTGTATTTCAAAAACAAGTAGATGGAACGTTTTCAAATCATATAAAAATCTTCAATAAACCGATACCACTGCAGGATGAATCCTATTGACGACATTTTTCAAAAGGTTAAATGGCACTTTTGTAAATATTCATGACTATTTATATAATCTTATGATCCTCTGTTATTCTTCCATTCCACCCCCATAGAAAAAGCAGGTGCAATACCTTACTGCAGGTTTTCTCTCCTAATTCTGCAATAAACTCCTAATGAGGTACTCTAATAACTAAAATAGGCATGGGCTCAAACATGCCATAAGTTAGGTACTAACTCCAAGATTTAAAATGCATCAATAAGAAATTGAACTCAGGAAAAGCTAATGGTCCAGACCAAATACCAGCAATCGTTGTAAAACGTTGCCCTGCAAAGCCTGCACGAATCCTTTACAAACCCTTTACACTCCCCTAGGGGTTTCCTTAGTGGATAGAAGATGGGTCAAGGGCCACTCGTCTCTAAGGAGGGTAGAAAAAAGTACCCAGCTTAGCTAATAAGCCTGTGACTCTGTGCTTTATCATGTTTAAGGTTATGAGAACCGTCATTAATGTGTAGCTCCTGAAAAAACAGCACCATTAATGATTGCCATTATGGCTTCCGCAGGCATAGATCCACGTGAGGTGCTCCGACTTACGTGATTCATATTATGTGGAGCAGAGCAATTGAACTTCATAGAGAATTTCGAGTCGTCACCTAAATATATCGAAAGTTTTCGATAAGGTGGGTATGTGAGACTTCTGATCAAACTTGATGCTTATGAGCTTTCACCAGGTTTACGCCAGTGGTTGGATTGTTTTCTCAGGGACCTATCCTTATTCATGGTAGTACAGCTTCAGGCAAACCACTGTCATCCTGACAGGTGTGAGTAATATCCAGATATCCAGATCAACGAAAACATTGAAATAATTGACGAATTGGGATCTTCAAAGTACAGAGACTTAGAGATGGGGATGCACTCCGGAGGACTCCCTAAAGCTTTTGGAGAGGACTAATGCGTATGGTGGACGCGCCCTGCAAAGGACCTCCACGGTCTAGAACATCAAAGAAAAATGGCAAGATCTGTCCTAATACCATAGTAAATGTTCGCATAATAACAACAAGCCTCATTATTAAAACAAAACCTATAGCAAAACAGGGAAAATCCATAACTTTTATAGAATTACACTATTATCATGCCAGGTTAGACGCTTGGCATATCCAGGACGAAAGTTAAGGAATAGGGGGGGTTGTGGGGGAGGGGGTTGAGCGCAGTTTTATGTTCCCGAAGGGCAATGCAGTGGAATTCCGTTGTGCGAGTAGGGGGGACCAATTACACCAGTTGCTTTCGCGCTTACCGAGGTGCGCCAATGGGTTCATCGGCAGTCAGCCACCCTCGGTTTTTTGTTATTTTTAAGCGTGGAGCCGACGCACATTTTGGGCGCGCTGCGATGTTGCCACAGATGACGCCGGAAGGCGGATGTGTTGGCGGCTGAAGCAGAAGAACCAAGAACCTGTTTATAAATGCAGGATATAAGGGGATTACTGCATACATAAGTGCCACAGTCGGTACCTAAAACAAGATGAATATGAATCCTGAGCAGAATTTTTGAATACCTACTGAAATATTTAACTATGCTTGGAAGTCGCTTGGATTTGGACGCAGGCGATGTTTTTTACCTCATCCGAATAGCGTTTTAGCCCAGGCGGTATCTCTTAAGGAAAAAATGGTGCTTTGAAGAGTTCAAAATATACCAGAAATCATAATTTCGCTATGCGTATGCTCATATTTTTATTACTTAAATTATTTAAAAAATCGCAAAACGTTAGTCTTTTTATAACTTTCGGCTGATATGTAAAAAACCATTCATTTTAAGAAAAATTACAAAGTCAAAAATGTTTCGTAATTCAATCTTACACAAAATCTAGCTAATCTGAAATTAAATAAAACCATTTAGTACAGAAATACTAAAAAATACGAAACTTATGCGAAATCTTTCGGTCTCTTAATTTCAAAATATTTTATTTGTAATATTGAATCCAGAGTAAAAATAAAATCACTTAAACTTTTTTCAATTTTTTTTTCAAATTATTGTATTGCATACGTGTGCAAATTGTCAAACAATTAGACATCCTGACGTCGGTGAAATTTACTTTGAAATATTCCATTACATATATAAATATCTACATACATACGTGTACATACAGATGAAGCTATTAAAACCGTGTTAAAAAGATGAAATCCCCCATTTGTCAATTTGCTTCTGATGAAAACCGTCAATCAAAAGTGCTATCGTATCTAGGATACTTTATATCCAAAAAACTATATTCGACACGCCATCCAAGTATCAAACTGAATAAAGTATCATATATCCAGTGTGGGTACCACAAAACTTGGCATCTCGCATTCCACGCCGACCCTCGCATCTCTCGTGAATTCCGAGGACCTTCGAATGCGGCACACATTCACCCTTTTCAAGGCACTTGTCTCGGCATCACAGGTCGAGGCCCTTTCTGATGCAGACAGCCGTACCTCTGGTACACCCCTCTCATCTTACTTACCTGTTACGTCTACACATATCATCATACTCATTTTCCGAAGAAATATCTGATAGATGGAAATGGTGTGTAATTGAAGATTAATTGAGGAACTCATCCCGAATTTAATTGCTCTATTTTTAATAAAAAAATCGCATCATCTTTTTATAAAAACAACTGCACTTATAGAGGGCTGGAGGTGATTTCTCTGCTATCACCATTATGTACAAAAAATTTCAGGAAGATCAGTTCATTATATTTTGAGTAATCAACGATCAAACTGTTTTATACTAAGCTGATTGATAATAGTACAATTTTTGTGATTTGAGAAACTGATTTGAAGAAATCTAAAAAGTATTCAACAACAGTATCTCGTTCGAATCAAAATGTTGGCCGATTTGACGACAATAATATACATAAGCCCCATAGTTTACAAGTATACAACTGTTCATTAAGCTCGAAAAATTCTATTTTTACAATCTTAAACTGAATTTAAGTCCGAAAGCATTTTGAGATCATGATGTGGGATTTCAGTTACGTTGCGTAAAAAAAGGTTCTTACGTATAAAACATCAAAAATATGCCAAAATTTAGATTTCAAGGAAATTCCAATGGCATATCGTTGTTTAATAGTTCCTTGAATTTTATTGTAGATTAAACATAAAAAGAATCATCGTTAATTATGCAAAATGTAATGAAGCGATTTATTGTATATTACAAAAACATTCTGTTATAACAGTTTTAAGTAAGAAATAATGGAAAACTGTATTGTCATAGTTTTGGAGGCTATTTACAAATTAACAATTGCACCTAGCGACTTCGATAGTATTCATTTTTTAGAGAATTTTACAACAAACAGCTTTCCCAATGAGTATGTAATATTAAAAATTAACAGTAACTGAGATATTGAAGGAAGTAGGGGAAATATACATTTACAGTATTTGCTAATTATAGTCAAGTGAAGCATCAATTTGTATGCAAACTCAGGGTGTTGAACTACACCCCAAAAACGAAGCAATTCCAGCAATACGAGGGTCATGCTGAAAAACTACAAGGTTTTTTGAAAACATTATTCTGTTTTTTTCAACATATTCTCCCCCTACCTCAATACATTTACGCATTCAGTAAAACCACTTGTCAAATTCTTCAAATGCAGCGATTGCCTCTTCATCGGTGCAGAAATGGCGACCTCGTAACTTTTCTTTCATCTTAGGGAATAAGTAGAAGTCACACGGAGCTAGGTCCGCAGAGTAAGGTGGGTGAGGCAACAGTTTGACACCCTGTTCAGCAAAAACAATCGAGTGTTCAAGCGGTGCTGTCGGCGGGTGCGTTGTCATGGTGTCATTGAATACCCCGCAGACCAGTCTTTGGATGGCTCTTGCATAGTTCTTGGATTCAGAAGTTACTGTCCTTTGATTTTCCAAGGCTACCATTGTGATGTATCCACTTTTGAAAAAATATATGCTACCATTTTGTTTCTAACACTCTTGGAACGACGAATTTCCGTTGGAGGCTGCTCACTTTCAAAGCACCAAACTAATGATTGCTGTTTAGTTTCGGGATCATAATAATATAACCATGTTTCGTCTCCAGTTGCTATATTAAAAGTGATTTTACTGTGCCCATTATCTATTTTTTCAAGCATAAACTTTGCCCAATCAACTCTTGTTGCTTTTTGCTTCTGGAACTCCGCTTTGGACCGCTGCCGATCCAATACCCAGAGAAGCCTCAATCTCTGTGTAGGTTATATGTCGATCTTATTTACCATATTTTGCAGAGCTTCTAGAGTTTCCCTAGTAACAACAGTGGGCAGTCACCGGTGCGAGGTTCATCATCGAGCGAGACCCGGTCCCTCTTAAACTCAGTAAACCAATTGAAAACTGTAGCCCTAGAAGGGGCAGAGTCTACAAAGCAACTCGCTAAACTTTCGAGGCGCTCCGCTTGTTTTAGTTCCTTTTTATAGTCATACAAAATCATGAATCGAAAATCGCGACTACCCGGTTCCATTTTCACGTTAAAATTCGGCCAATACGTAGATGCATTCGAGACCGTGCCAATGCAACTACTGAACGATTCAAACGCTGCCTTTGCGTGTAAGCACTTACAACTTTAGACAAAATAGCTGCGTGCTTAAACTTGTTTAAACTTGTATAGATTAGGAATATCTAAAGACTTTCAGCGTGACCCTCGTAATCTCGCCTATCGACGGTTCATTTATTTTTAGTGTTTTTGCATTCTCACAGTGTACTTGGACATTGTTACAACAGATAAATATTATAAATAAGATTTTCTTTCAATTTTATTGTTAACGGTTATATCTGCTTTCGCACCTAGACGTCTCAATCATTTACCGTTACCATCTTCCGCGTTTGACGGCTAATTAAACGCTTTCAAGATTAATTTTTCGCAGTCCGACTTTTTTCACCACGGTAAAAAACAAGACCGTTTATCTTATTAACCCAGTATTCCGAATCACCGGTTTAATTTATTTGGTACGGAGGAAAATGACCGTCCCCAGTTGTAGGCTTGCTTTCTATTCCGTGAAATAAATTGCGAACCACGCGCCTGCCGCTTTCTACTCGGTTGACTGGCTGACATTCTGATCTTATTGCGACTTTCAGAGATAACTGAATTTGATATGGCCCGCTATAGCAGGAGGCACTCCTTATGCACCAGCGACGGCTTGTCATAAGAGTCAATGGGGAACTTGATGTTAATATTATAAATTGAAAAAACTGTATAGAAAATTCTGGATGCGCTTTGCACCGAACACTAGTCAAGATAAGTTAGATCGCTCACCTGGATAATAAATAGCTTCCTTCTTAACTGTGTATGTTAGCTTGTGGTATGTGTAACTCGCATGAGAATTCCTCAGGAGATTCAAGTCTCGGGATTTCAGCTACTACTTTTACATCGAAGAGGTTCTCCTTTTCGTACACTTGAACTCTTGAGTTGTTCACTTCACTGAAAAAAAGACAAACTTGTTGGTCATTTAATTTCACACAGTGGAAAGGAAAGGAACGATGTAGTCATCAAAATTGACTAACTTAATCTCACTGATGATCATAAGGCTCGTTAAAGTAATCAAGAAAGCTGGTGTATTGAAGTATATTGGCTCCAAATTTTATTTGTTATATTGCTACACGAATATAAAGTGACTATCTACTTGCAAATTATTAAAAACGTTTTTTACCCTGGAGAATTTTCATTGGCTATAGACTTGAAAGGTCCGGACTTTGAATTGCAGAAAAAAATAAGAACAAATATGTATTTATTATGAATTAAACAATTTCCAATATTTACAGGATTAGGTACCAGAATAACCGGTATTTCCATATCAGTAGTTAACCTACTTGGTCCCACTTTTTGAGAGCCTAAATAGTATTTCCGTAATTATTCATGATCCAGACTCAGCTGAACTGCAGTAGTACGGCGTTGCTAAAACTGAAGCGGTACAAAGTAGCCTCCTATAAAAAGGTAACTACGGCGTCAACAGGATCATGCCAGGACATGTTATTGTTCTCTTCATTTCTACGGCTGGCAGACCAGCATCTGAAGTAATTTTCAGGGTTGTTGTCTGAGTCTTACGTGCGTTAAACTGAACTCCATTTGATTTCTATTCGTTAATTTTTTAAATGTTCATTGATCTGGATAATATGCTGCCCTCGTCGAAGTAAATCGTAGTGATTTACCTGTTTCCATGTAGGAAATAAGGGTGCTATCAGCCTGGTCTGAGGATGAAAAGTTTATAGATGCTAGACATGTCTTACTTACACCAAAGAAGGTTGAGGTATCCCCTTCGTCTCTTTATTCTTAACAACTTACCTCCCCAAAGAAAATGGAAAATAGCCAGACGCCTCAGAAGCTTTTTTATTTCATTTCCTCGTCCTTGATGGGGAACTTGCCCATACTTTTGTATCCCATTAAAATGTATAGTATGTGTATACACGCCTGAGACCTTCTGGTACCATCTCCTAACGGAGGTTGGCAAGCATCATGGCTATCCTGACTTTATTAACAGCTACTCTAAACACTTGGAGGACATTCCAAACCATTCTCTCAAGTTTTTAAGCCAGGATGATCTTCTTCGCCCTTGGCTACGTTTTCCTTTAATTTTATCTTCAATAATGTTTTTCAATAGTTTATACTTAGGACCTCTAACTATATGAGCAAAATATTCAAGCTTCTTCCTTTTGAGCGCTCTCATTATTTCCTCCTCCTCAACATTTGTAATCTTATCAACCCATAATAACCCTAGAATCCGACGATAACACCATTTTTCAAACCCTTCGAGCTTCCTGATTTCTGCTTGCTCAAGTGTCCAGGCCTCTGGTCCATATAATAATGTTAAAAATACATAGCACCGAAGCATTCGAATTTTTTACTGCAAATTTACGTTCCTACTACAAAAAAATTTCTTAAGACTTATAAAGGCAGCTCTGGCAATTTCTATCTTTCCTTTTATTTCTTGTGTTTGGTTAGCAGACTTATTCAACCATGTTCCCAAGTATTTATAACGTTGAATTCTTTCGATTGGCGTGTTGTCACAAGTAAGATTTACATCGATGTTACTTTGCTTTGTAATGATCATGTATTTTGTCTTCTTTACATTCATGTTAAGTCCATAACGTTTGCAAGCATCATTTACTCTTTGTAGTAGCGTTTCTAGGTCGTCTATGTTATCTGTTGATAGAACTGTATCGTCAGCGTAACGAAGGTTACTCAATATTTGTCCATTTATGGATATCTCTTCCTCACGCCCTGTCAGAGCCTCCTGGAAAATTGTTTCACTGTATACATCAAACAACAGCGGGGACAATATACAGCCCTGACGAACGCCCCTCATAATTTCAACCTCGTCGGATAATTGAACTTCGATTCTGATTTTCGCTGTTTGACATCAACATTGATTAGCGATTAGTCTGATGTCACGACTATCTAGGTTTTTCGTTTCAAAATATCAAAGTCAATAAAACAAATACATATGTCCTGATTTATGTCGAGGCACCTTTGCATGAGGACATTTACGCCAAACAAATCCTCCCTCGTGCCCATACCTCGTCTGTACACTTCTGGATTCATATAGAACATTTTGATTACAGATCATGGTAAAATTTGCTGAATTGAATAATTATGACAGCATTGCTCGAACTTCTCGAGTGATTCAACGGCTTTCGAGTTGTCATTCATGTTTTGCTATCCAGTTCGTTTGTTTATTGTTGAGTTCTGTGTGTGAGTTTTTGAATAAATACTCAAGCGGTGTAAAACTTATGAATATGGGTCGCCAATGCAAGTTTTGCCAGAAATCAGATATTTGAATCTTCATTTATCATTTCATGGGTAATTAAATGTAGTTATATTGATTTGTAGTTATTCAGTAGCGTACATAAGGCACATCTCATTATTGTTTCATGATAGATATTAGAATTAAAAAAAAATTATTCTACATGAAAATTGAATTTACAAAATGTTTAACCTAGTTGTGCTGCTGAATATTCGCTTCATACGCTTAATTACATTCAGTTTAAAGAAAGACAACTTTGTTTTACTGCCAAAAAGACCAACCATGTTGGATATCGTGCAAAGTGTCTCGGTTGCGTAAAAATAAGCTTAATTCGTAATTTTTTTGTAAGAAGTTGTTAGGATATACACATATATTTCTTAACAAATAGAATAATGTTAACACGTTCTCAAATTATAACTTATTTCAGATTCCCAAAAAAACCATAAGAGAAGGAAGGAGAAAGTCTTGGGATGAAATGTGGCGGAATATTTTACTAGATCACTTACATTATTTGAGATATTTCAGGAAATGTTTATTGTTTAATCTTAATTCTGAAAATTAAACGATCTAAAATATCGGATTTATAGTGATACCTAGCATAAAGCGGGCAAAAGCGGATGATTACACACAAAAAAAAACAAGCTAAAACTGAGAAAAAACGGACATGTCTTCTTGAAAGCGGACGTCTGATGACTAACAAAAACAGTATTTTCCAAAAAGAATGAAAATCTGTAAACTGGACGAGTCGCCACTGCCTTTATGCACACGGATTATCTGATGAAAATTTCAGTCGTCTTGTTATACGGAACATCGAACTGTTGCAATGATAACCTAATGCTCGATTTCACAAAAGTCGAACTGAAATAAATTAGCAGATACTTGAATCCTCTAGTTTCAAAAACTATTTGGAAAGGTTACTACTGGTGAATTTGATCCGGGACCTGACAACAATCACTAAGAAGCCACATATAGTGGCGAGACTTCTCCAGAAAAATTTAAATTACATATTTTAGGTTGCTATCTGGTAGTTAATGAGTGAATAATGCTCAAAACCCCGTTTTACATAAAAATTAAGGGAAATCTGAGGTTAAATAATTCGTCAGCAGTTCAGGTGTTACAAAGCTACACTTTGCAGGAAGTTATAAATTTTGTACCATAACCTAGCGTACGCTTGACGCAGAGGTCACAGATATATGAATACAGGGAATTTTTAATCTGTTCCACTTCCTGGTTTCCATATTCATGGCAAAAACGCTGATCTGAAGGTTCTGCAAAATCCTTTCCATATCAACTCCTCTACTGATAGTTCAGACTGAAATTCTGTATTCTTATAACACAAATCTATATAAATATGAATCCGAATATATCTGTTCTATCGTGCTAATTCTTCTTGTAGATATTACATATATTGTATCCTAACCTCAGGGAGGCGAGCTATCTAATCCTATTCTTCGGAAGTGTTGGGTCTTATAATATCTCTGAAAATCATTGATTTCTGCGGACAATAGGATGCAGGTTACAACGCTTTACCTGACGGAGAATTGCCCACATAAAGAACTTGTTTATATTTCACACACATCGTTCTGATCCCTATTTCGTATTGTTTCGCTAAAAACAACTATTTATAAAATAATTCAGAATACATGGAGATGGGAGTTAACGGTAATTTTGCGTAACCTATAATTTTTTACACAAAAATTTAGCAGAATATTTTAGTATTTTTAATGACTCAAGAAATTCTTTTGGCTATAATTGTGAACTCTACAACAAGTCCAAATGTGAAAGTACCTCTCTGTAGAGCTCCATGTGCAAATGGAGTTTTAGGTATTAATCTTTACTTATATTTTATATCTGGTTACAAACTATCAATTCTCAAGATTTACTTTCTAGTAATAAATAATGATTCTTATTATACAAAAATGTGCGAGATAAATGTTAAACGTAAATAAAATGCACAATAAATTTTCAAAGCGTTTCCACATTTGGAAGGCAATAAAACAATGTCAGTTTGCGTAGATGTCCGGTAATTGTTATTTTCAACCGTCGCTACTTGAATAATTAAGTAATTTCAGTTAATAGTCGATTAATTACTATCAACGCTGTGCATTTCAATCACTTGTGCAGTGATGTCAAATAGTGCGAAATAGACCAAAATGGCATCAAGTAGGATAGGTCGAACGCTGTACTTTCCATACAATACTATTTATTCAATAATATATAGTTAAAATTAAATGAAAAATGCTAAGATTCAATGAAAAAACTAACTAAAATTCATAAAATTAAAAATGAATAGTTTTATAAAAATATCCGTAATTTTCAGTTGTTTTGCAGTAATCCGTAGTAGGAATCGCTAAAACAGAAACAGATCAAATTAGCCTCCATAAAAAATAATTTACATTAAGCTTTGATTATGCTGTACTACCGTACATCGTACAAAAACAATAATTATTAAACGTCTGGCAACTTTATCGGAATTTTTTGTTCAGGTTGTATTTTTCCTGTTGGTTAATAAAGACATGAACAAGTTGGGTGACGTTATTTAGTCAGCGAAAAAAATAATTTTAAATGAAGCACAACTTTATGTATATATTACCGCCTGTCTCAGAATACATAGGAAGTGAGGGAAAAGGTCCAAAAAGGGTCGTACAACCCCCTTGAACGTCTGTCTTTCAAACAGGTACATGTCCTTTTATTCAGCGCACCTGACACTTTTACTTTCGATACATTTCCTACCTGTGCATTGCACAATGCCGCATACTTATCGTTGTGGTTAATGTTTGTTTATCTGGTAGCAGCGCTTCCCGGAATCCATTGTCGACAACCTTGTTTTCGTCCGTCACAGAAAGCGTTCGATACTTGATGCATGCGTTTGCATTGTTTCACTTTTCAACCGACTTCATATTGGTTGACGTTCTATGTACAAGAAGCGAAAAAAATTAGTTCGTCTTCAGAGTGCATTAGATATTTGAAACGGCAACGTCGCACCTGAGGAAAGCGAGATAAATGGGTCACCTCAGGTTCTGGAACAATAGATCATCCTATTATTTTCCTTGCTGAGAGTGCAATATTTAAATTATTCTATAAGCGAATTTTGCTTTTCCCCAATATGTACTTTCCAAAAAATAGAATTAGTTCATAAATGAGGATCTGGATTAGATTTTGCAATTGTTCATAGATTTTAAAATATTGTAAAGTAAATGTTTTTTATTTTCGAAACTTCCCAAGAATTCGACTATATTTCCAAAACTTACTTCAAGTGGATGAGGTGCTATAGAATCCCAACAAAATATTCCTGATTCTGAACTACATGTGATATATGGAATCATCGTATTGCTGGTCGACACGGTGATACAGTGAAATCTATCTGACAATATCTGAACTTGATATTGGAATATGATAATTATCTGTGGTGTCTACCATTAATTATGGAAGCATGAAGATACATTCAAAGAACAATGCAATATTTTAATTACATCAACATTGTCGCGAATGTAAGTCACATTTTATTACTTGATGGGTGTTTTACGACTATGGGCTGCAGACAGGCATGTAACAAGTTATAAAGTCGTAAAATATCCATATTTACGGATGATGTATCTAGTAACTTATTTTTAACCGGATAAATATCTCCCTCATTGCTGTATTTTATCATCCGTCTATGAAAGCATCAGCCAAAATTGATGGATATACTATCAGCCACAAAAATTTTTGTTTTAATAGATATGTTTTTCAAATCATCATGCCGAGATTTTGAAAGGTAGTTTTGTAGATTGTGGATGCTCTTACTTGGTGAAACTCTTCCATCATGTATATAAAAAGATGTGTAATTTACACACAGTTTCACAAATAAAACTCTTTTCAGTGACGCGTTTCGATTTATATTTAAATCTTCATCGGACTGTCAGATTTGACTGCTAACAGTTATTAAAAATTATTTTTATCCTAAGAATGAGCAGTGGCGCACCATATTTGTTTTAAAAAATATCTAGTCCATATTCCGTAGGAGCGCCACTGGTTAAATAATTGAATAATCTTCTACAATAAAATATGGCTGTTAATGCTTAGAGCGTGTATGCCAAATTGCGAAAAATATCTAGAACGGTAGCAAAATTACAATGAAAGAAATTTTTTTTCTCAAAACTTTAACACTGTAGCCAGTGGCTCATCTAGAACCTTTTGGACCCGAAGCGCCCTTGGCTTTTCAAGTAGGTGAATTATAATTTTTTTAGTCCTACAAGGTATCTATTAAAATTCATGAAAAAATGCAAATCTTTTGAGACCGCAATGACAACAATAACAAAAATGCTCACGATGTAAGCAAAATCACCCAAGGATTCATACGTTCAATTACGAAACACACTGTATATTCAACGAGTATATTTCTTCATAATCGCGGTCCGTTCGTGAGCATTTGGCAGAGCCTGAACCACGAATTGAACATAACGGTGCTCTTAATTGGCGAATTGGAAAGGTGAAATTAAACCGGTCCAGTTGACCTCCAAAAAATATTCGGCGGACTGGCTTTGCTATAATCCCACCAGTTGCCACACACTTGGACTTTTAATGGTCTGCTACGTAGGCCGAACGAAAATTTCTGCAATTAAACAGCTTGTAGTTTGGACCGGTACAAGAGGACAAAGAATGCTGTTTCACTGTTTGATTGAGTTTGTTGCAATATCTAATAGAAAGCAATTACTAAGCAGAATTTGCTCAGGCGCAATCACCACGTCAGCAACACGGGTATGGTGAATGTTATTATCAAGTTTTCAACTCGAACCTGAGCCGCAGCATAATTTGGTTGTGATAATAAGAGTCCACCTTCTGAAATGAGTTATTTTTATAGTATTTAACATGCTTTTTTCTCATGTAAGATAAAAGGATTGTGTATTTAACACACAGTTTCACAAATAAAACTATTTTTCTTTGAGTGACGATGATTTATATATAAATCGAAATGCGTCACTAGAGTTTTATTTGTGAAACTGTGTGTTAAATACACAATCCTTTTATCTGCATGATTTTTTCTATTTTAATCTAGCTACATCTAAGAAATGTAAAATTGAAATATGCACTTTTTTAGACATATCATGTGTAAGAAAAACACTGAAAATTTAACAATTTTAAACCCTGGCCCGCTCATATAATATCATAGACTCATAAAATGAACATTTTCGATCCAATTGCATGTTTGCAGTTACCGTCTAGTCTACTAATACATCAGTCAAAGTATAAAATATAAAAAAATTTAATGTGACACACACAAAAAATAAGCATTATCATTATAATAAAAAATTGAATTTTTCATATTACGTACTTTGGATGAATAATGCCGAAACATCCGGAACGTTAATAGAGGACGAATGCATCAAATGTGTGCTGACCCATGTAAGGTGACATATCTACATGCTATCAAATATTCTCTACATTGATACACTAACATTAACAAAAACGTAAACTCACATGTACATATCTTGGTTAAAAATAATTATTTATCCGAAAAACAGTAGAAAACATCGTCGTTTTCCTTGGAATAGGTCAGTATTTAGTACCCATTACCAGCAAGTAGGAAGACTATATCGAATTTCAACGATATTATAAATAGGAATGAGCTAGTAACTATTTCGCAGGTTCACATAAGTTGTTGCTCGCCTGTTAGAACGTCCTTGTGAAAATCTATTAAATATCATAATGAAACAATTTCAAACACACCGTATACAAAAAACATAGATTGACGCTAAGCAACTACTCTAGACCCACCATTGAATGGGTTGATGTTTTAACAGTCTGTTGACGGGCAAGACTTTGGGATGTAAAGTTAAAGGCTTATTCTTATTGAGACACCAATAGAAAATTATAGATAGAAATAAGCAGTTCTGGAGTATAAAATTGGGACGAACTCAATGATGCTGATGAAAATAAAATTATTGAAAACCTTTTTTCAACTGAAATTAATTTTTGTTGTTTGTGTCTGTAATAAGAACAAAGTTCGTCAAATGAAGAATGAAGAATAATTAGTTAAGCATCGAAATCTCTGAAATAGGATATATGCCATCTTATTTTTCTTCAAGTGTCATCACCAAGTCGAAGGTTGGAAACCCTCATGTCTATTTTCACTTTGTTTGATTTACATATAAAAATCCATATTATTTACGAAATAAACTTATATGAAAAAAGATGTAGATTGTAGATGCTCTTACTTGGTGGAAATCTTCCATTATTCAGATGGAAGGATTGTGTATTTAACACAAATAAAACTCTTTTTCGACATCAATCGAAAACAGATGCGGACGAATTGTTGTGAACTAATCGCCAACTGTCCGCGTCATATCACGACAAAAAGGTGTGTGAAACCAATTTAAGACTACGAACGTTAAAAAAAACGAAAAAAAAGAACCTACGCTGGACTGTCGGCCTTGGTTGCCTATATACTCCAAATTGCTGCTATGACATTATGCAAATAAAATTCTCTCAACACGATATATGTTGTGAATGGTTGAGGTTCAATATATTTAATACACACTCATTAAATGGGTATCAGAGGAGTGGAATCAAGGGTGAATGTTTAAATTTTTTCAATCTGATTCTAACGGATTTTTTGCTGCATTCGTGGATGCCCATATTAGGGTTCAACCCAGTAATTATTAAAAATAGGTTTGAAATATGTGATTATCAAAAAAATCTGTTTACTTAAAAAAGCCTGTAGTGCTTTTTAGTATACTTTTACACCAACTCAACTTTTCTAAACAGCTACAAATGAAACATTCATATCGATTAATATGAAGCAACCCACGACTTTCTACAACGATATACTTTTTTTTTTGGTAATGTATTCACTCTTTTTTAAATTTATTGCAAGCTATTTGATTACATTGAGTTAGTGGCCGTTCTGTCTCTGTTAAACAAAATTTTAATATATGTTTTTTACTTTATAGTGCGGATTGCTATTAAAAGCGTTTTTTCGAAAGATCATTAATTATTTTATTCTGTAGTCCTGGTGTTTAGAATTTTTTTAATCCAAATTCTGAATCCCCGCATTAGGATCTGATTAATTATATTCAAGGTCAAATATTATGATGCTAAATAGCTGTTTTAGATGATTAATAAATACGCCAATTTTTCGGGCCATGCTTGATTTTATTGGTATTATTCAGTGTCGTAGTTAGGAACTGTGATGCTCAGGCCAAACTCAGTAAGTTGCACCCCCTAAAAAACTTGAATAAAAAACATTTCGGAAGGCTCATGTAAAACCCTCGCTCTGACCCCCACAACTTGGCCACTCCGCCACTGCTCTCCCGCTCAAGATACGATTTTGCGCGCCACGCAGGCTGCGGTGGCTCTGCCCTAGCTACCAAACTGCCTAATTCTAATTCCTATTTTATTACGGGGTTTTATTTAGGTAGATTTTGGACAATCACAACCACATTTTTACTAATGCTTTATTTTAGTTAAGACGATTGTCACTATTAATACCTATTATTGACTTATAAAAGATTATCTTGGTTTTGTTTCATACTTTGTTCGTAGTTAGTTAAATATCGGTAATTCGAACATCAAATGTCTGTTGGGTTATGCTCCACGAATTATAGTATTGCCTAGCTATAAATTCTTTACCTATTTTTTTCTGATTCTAATACATGTTTTATCTGAATTGAAGCATTGTGCTTTACTAAAATTTTAAATGCCTGACATTCATGGCCCGTATGTCTGCAGAAGGTCGAGCGCAACCCCAGCAAACGTTAACGGTGTTGACAGCAATTATTGTACCACCATCAACCACCATTTTTTCCTAAATAGCTGCTTCCATAGGGGTATTTATAAAAAATATATCGCGAAACCCTCTCTAGGGTACATTAGCTACTCAGTGTTATTGATTTTAAATAGATTGATTATTATGATTGTTGACCTTTATCCCACTCTATGAGCTTCACTGGTGGTGAACAATATTTTATATGGTATTACCGTCTTGGAGTTACTGTGTAATTATTTTTCGAACATCTACTTTGTTAGATAAGATCTTGAGCAAAATATTATTTATAATGCTGTGAAGAAAGGCTCCATAAAGGGCGCATTCAAACACAACAATACAACAAACAATAAATCCATAATAAGATTTTCCTGCGACTGCCTAGAAGGTAATGTTGGTTTTCATATTTAATTTTCGTTTCTTTATTTTTATTGATAAAATAAGTTTTTCACTGAGGTTTTGAATCTTATCAGCCTAAAGAATAATGTAAAATTCATTACTTGAAGCAATAGGCTACAAATCCAATCAAAACACAGTTACTGAGCAAAAAGTTCACTTGCTGGTCGAGCAAAATGAAGTAAATCCACCAGAAAAAGATATATATTCATGAGAAGCTCGTTAATTTAAACTAAAACTGTAAATATTTCTAATTAAAACTATTATTTACACTAGACGAAAAATAAATCCATTTCTCAGTTCTTTTAGGTTTTACTCCAATCAGAGTATTATGTATTTAATGCATTTTAGATAGTTATTACTCAGTTAATATCAATAAAAAATATCATAGTTCTGAAATTTGACCAAACAGTTATCATCTTTCATCCTAGCACAAAATCAAGATTATACTGCAACAACATGGTAATTATACCTTTTCTTTTCCTTTGGCCAGCAAAAAATACAAAAAATGCGACCCATCTACACCATTGGCTTTGAAAGCTCGTAGCATAGGGGCTGGTCACGATGATTTAGATGATGTTGCGAAAGTCGATAGGTACCACCTGAGAGAGGTACCCTAACGGTACTTCGCTGCCAAAGCCGTCGGATAGCGGTCTGTCGAATTAATGAGAAGAGACTGTGCCTTTTTGGCAGACAGGTTGACTTTCTACGGGACCCCTGTGGGAACGTAAAATTCTGAATTTTATAGGGATATTAATCATAAGGCAACAAGACGTGCCCAGCATGGGCTTCGAAACTGCATAGGCGTGCAGTTTCGCACAATTACTGAGGCAATATTGAATATTATTTAAAAAATGTATTACAAATATTGGAAAATCAAAATTCCTTGCAATTTCAAAAATTCACAAAATGTTCACGTTTCCGAAAATGTACATAATTCGTCGTGATTTAAAATCATGCTTCAGCTGGATCAAAAGTCCTAAAATCCGACCAAAATAGTAATAAACCGCATCAACCGACATGACTACATTTTTTTAAGAGGGTAAAACGTCGTTTCATGAAAATTTATGATATTTATCAACACTCTTAATAAGTGAAACAGATTAATCGATTGTATTCATCGAGTAACTTAACGCTTTTATACAGGACTGACATAACATAGAACAGAAACAACGCGACTGCACACATAAAAATAAATTCTCATACCAAAAATATGTGGTTTCATTCAAGCATACCATATCTTCCTATATGCGCAGAGCTATAATAATCTTAAAGTAAGAATACTATATTTTTGATCATATAGAGTAAATTTGTGTACCTAAATATATATCCCATTCAAACCTGAGAAAGTCTTGAAAGTGAGAATACCAAAATCTCAAATTGAGCATATCATAATCTTGGCTCACAACAGAGAAAATCTAACCTAGAAGAATACGATAGTGTTTAATGAAGCACTTCATGATCTTGGCGCAAATAGTTCGACTTCATTATATAATTTATTATTGTTGTGAACATTCTGTAATTTTGATGAGCTGTTATCAAAGCTACTGTTGGTTCCTTAACCTTAAAGAGAATAACCAAAAAAGTATCAAAACTATACCAATATGACTTCTTTCTTACAGCTATTTGCGTCATATAGCATTCTTCCTCATTCAAATATGAAAGGTGTTGTACAGATAAACAGAATATAAAAAATATGTACCTGTAATTAATCCAAAAGATAGACGTCCACCATTTGTAATTGAACTTTTCACAACTCGCATATCACTCATATGACATCAACACCTGTACTTACAGGCCTACAGCTACTTAAACATATCTCATTTTTTAAGTCAAACCATCGTTTATCTACAGAGAATTACTGGGGCTTACGGTTTCTAGATGATGGAACGTCTTTTGCCAACGCTGATAAATTAATTTTGAGGTGTCCCCCAGACTCCACCCCTAATTTTTTGGCTCCTCAAAAAACAATAAAACATGATCAGGGATCTTAGAAATGTCTAAAACGAAGTACTTGTTTTTTGTACTTTGACAACTCCGCCGCTACTGAACCGATGCTCATAAACATTTTTACGATTATTATAGCTTTGAATAAAGGCACATATTCGTCGTCTGAGAATTAGTAGTGGTTTTATTTGTGTATCATTTCAAATAATCACCCTTGCGCTCACGTGTTCATTTCTATTCATTATTCGTAATCGTCGCGTCGCCGGATTTCAGGATAACAAAAGAGTATTATTTGGTGAATCGTCGTAAAACAATCTGCGGCGACTTTGTCATAAAAGATCAAAGCCATCTACGAGGACGTGCCTAGATTTCTACGTTGCAAGGATCCGTTCTTTGCATCAACATCGGAGGTAGACAAAAAGCATTCACCCAAGGTTGCCGCAGTCATCTTATGAAAATTCTACATACCATAAAAAATTTACGATTTTCTACCCTTTTTTACACCACTGTCACGTTTAATATCCGAAAATTGTTACAAATCGTAGAACAATAAAAGGGGTTGAAATTCTATGAATAATCGTAGAATTCTACTCCGATCAGATTTTGAATGTTTCAAGGTAAAGAAATCATCAATTTGAAAATAATTTGGAAAAATAGTTTTGTAATATAAAAAATGTTCCAATACTAAAAAATTAAAAATAAATTATAGTTATAAAATAAATAAAACACTTAGATGACGAACCTCATTAAAATTGAAAATTTTTTTTTATAATGTTTAATCCAATTTAATTGTAAAAAAGCGTGGGATACTTAATATCAACTGGCAAAAATGTTCAATGGACAGCTACTTGTAGTAGCAGAATTACTATACAAACATTGTAAAAGACTTTACTATGAAATCAAAACAAAACCTTAATATATATATATATATTAATATATATTTTTTTATTTTTTAACCATAATTTATCAAGCAGATAAAAAATTACACAATCTGCATGATGATAAAGAGTTCCACCAAGTAAGAGCATCTAAAATCTAAATGATAATAATTTATTAAAACTTCTTACCCTCACTTGGCACTGGCGGTTATGGCACAATGTTTCACCTATTATTTTCGGTTTATCTCATACTTTTTCCGACGCCTAATTTAAAGCAGATGAGATTGAAAAAATAACTTTACAATAATAATAATTGTTATTATTATTTCGATTCAGTGCTAGCTCTGGTATTCTATAAAATTATAATAAATGATACGTGATTGTATATCAAAAATAAAAAGTAACGCTTAATAGAAATAACAATTTAGCAATATGTACAGATAACGCAAAATTACCTAGGATCTTGATTAATCTAACATAGTTTATAATATGAAACAGTAACCTATAAAAGTCGTTATGTAATAATAATAATTAATTTTTAATTATTAGTAGCAGGCGATTTGCGATCACCGCGTTCAATCTTGTGAAATCTACTTTAATATCATGTGGCAATATGAAAAGGCGTTTTGCGAAAGAATGAAAAAGGAATGGCTTTCAATTAATAAGAATGTTTGATCGACTGATTGACAAACAAACCGCATGTATCGATCCTACAATGAAGATAATCTGATGTGATATTTTCCAGTCGCCACTTGGAACTGCATTCAGCAAGAGAAGGAGGCCAGAATCTGGGAATCAGAGGCGTGCAGTCAGCAAGAGAAGTCGTGCTTTCGCTGAAAAAATCATCTTCAAAAATGTAATTTGTGAAATAGGGAACAATTAATTTGTTTACATATACTGAAAGCGCAAAAAATTAACTACAAGATATTTTAAACCATAAAATATATTAAAAGCGTCACAACATTCCTGTGCTTTCTGTAATTATCTTAATATAGGTCAAAATTTCGGTCAAAATAAATTGGTATGAAGGATCCTGTCTAAGGTGCCCACTCAAAATAAAAATTCGACATTGCCCTGACTATCCCTTTTTTACAAACTATTATTTAACTTGCAATGTATGTATCTATGTATATGTATGTATCAATGTAATTATTTGTTGTTCCTTAGAACAGATTAGCCACCTTCTATGCACGTTTTCGACTCTGGAGGTACCTTGTAAGGTACACTGGACGTATTGCTCGTTTCTAGGTTGGGTCCAGAAGCTTTCGGGAGTACTTTGGAGCGCATCCCCACACATGCGAGCAGTACTCCAGCGATGATCTGGGCCTTGTATAGAGTAGCAGTATCTGTTCCGGAGGATATAATTTGCTGGAACGGAAGAGAAACCACCGACCAAGCGAGGCCAGCAACATGATCATGCCATGACATGTTATGTTGTTGTTGATGTTAATTTCCAGAAGCTTGAGAGAAGATGATTGCTTGACAATCTTGCGACCTCTTTGTAAGGGTTGTTGTCCGAGTGTTCTGTGCATTAAACCTAATTCCATTTTTAAATCACTATTCCACAATTCTCTGAATGTACTCATTCCTCTAAAAAGCACCCTCGCCGAAGTGATGTCTATGGGGATTTAAATTATACAATTTTATCTTAATATTGTCGACCTGTGCTGCTACAGAACAGTCACCCTACCCTATATGTAAACTATTATTCTCTATCTTCAACCCACATGTTCATCTCTCACATATCTAATTTCCCATATTATGTGTCTCGCCAAAAACGTCAGTGACTCTTAATGCCAACAAAAATAATGGTCCTCACGGCACCTTCAGAAAAAGGAAACGTGTCCAGTCATTATCCATTATAAGCCATACAAAGGAGACATCAGAGCCGGTTTGATCTCGAAGGATAAGACGTTGAGAAATTCACAACAACCACCTGTAAGGATTTTGGGATTTATCATAATTCATATACCTGCACAATGGCCAGACACACGAGATAAGATTTTATATAAAGCCGCGAATAAAAGCGTCAACCGTGCCTTAACAATCGTCTGAGAGACTATGAGGGAAAGGTTCCCATAGCTGGAAGAAATCCACGAGCGTAGGAGGGTTCGAAAATCCGATATGTGCATAAAGTCTTGCACGGAGTATTAAGCTCGAAAAGGACTTCGTTCGACGTAAATCATCACTATCACTGTGAGAAATGTTCGTGGAACAATCCAAAAGCACGACGCTAATCGTAGAACTGATGCCCAGTGATAACTTAATGTCGTAGCTTGGGAAGGGCAACCGGGGCCTAGTCCTTGGGTGCAAAATCGTAGGCTGAAAGGTCGAGAACTGCTTTCAGTAGGAGGTTATTTTTGCTCTTCAGGTTTTTTGGGAGGAGGGAGGGAGGCAATATCCAAAAGAGCGAAAATTCGATGGTTCTAAGCTTACTATTGTAGCTAGGGTAGGGCAACGGGGGCCTGCTCCTTGGGTGCAAAATCGTAAGCTGAAAGGTCGAGAAACGCTTCCAGTTGGGAGGATATTTTTGCTCTTCAGGTTTTTTGAGAGGAGGGAGGGGGGGATATCCAAAAGGGCAAAAATTCGATGGTTCTAAGCCTAATGTCGTAGCTAGGGTAGGGCAACAGGGGCCTGCTCCTTGGGTGCAAAAGCGTAAGCTGAAAAGTCGAGTAACGCTTTCAGTTGGGAGGATATTTTTGCTCTTCAGGTTTTTTGGGAGGAGGGAGGGGGGAAATATCCAAAAAGGCGAAAATTCGATAGTTCTAAACTTAACGTCGTAGCTAGGGCAGGGCAACGGGGGCCTGCTCCTTGGGTGTAAAATCATAGGCTGAAAAGTCGAGAAATGCTTCCAGTTGGGAGGTTATTTTTGCTCTTCAGGTTTTTCGGGAGGAGGGGCGGGGGGTTAAAATCCAAAAGGGCAAAAATTCGATGGTTCTAAGCTTAATGTCGTAGCTAGGGGAGGGCAGCGGGGGCCTGCTCCTTGGGTGCAAAATCGTAGGCTGAAAGGGCGAGAAATGCTCTCAATTGGGAGGTTATTTTTGCTCTTCAGGTTTTTCGGGAGGAGGGGCGGGGGGTTAATATCCAAAAGGTCGAAAATTCGATGGTTCTAAGCTTAATGTCGTAGCTACGGCAGAGCAACCGGGGCCTGCTCCTTGGATGCAGAATCGTAGGCTGAAAGGGCGAGGAATGCTTTCAGTTGGGAGGTTATTTTTGCTCTTCTGGTTTTTCGGGAGGAGGGCAGCGCTATAGTGCGCGACACTTTGAGATGAGTGTTGACTCTAAAAAAAGACAACCACATGATGAGTTTAAGAAGTTACATTAACTAAATCTTTATTTCTCAAACGATACAATTGTGCGGAGAGTACAGCAGTTACTTAATGCTTTTTTAATCAGTTCAATAGCTTTCACTGATATGTTGCCCAGTATAAATGAACAATAATTGTAATTAATTGATTTTTGTGAAATGTATCGCTGATATCTGAAAACGGTATATGTAATCAGCAAAAATTGTCGCTTAGATACGCTCTGGGTGGGCAAAATAAACAATAAATTCTTATTAATTGCGTTCTAAATCCGCAAAATTGTTTTATTGCTTTAAATGAAAAAAATCAAACCTGTGAAACCAGAGCGGATACAAAAAATCCTTCTTTAAGTTGCCGCCTCCAACCAAGCGAAGAAGAAACCATCGATCGATATGCTCGGAATCGCTGCAAATGGTAAAATAATCTTTAAAACATTTTTTGCAAACTGAAATGTGTGGATACCAGTATAGTTCTTTTGAAGTAAATTGAAGATCGTATAAACCATATTTCTCTCCCATGGTTCTTATCACGTGTACTGATCGTTGAGGTGAGCCAGGCCATATAATGCTATACGCTGAACGTAAAGATATTTCAGTGTTTATAAATGTTTTCAGTTGTATTTAGGTCATCTGGTTTATTATATTATATTATGTCTTAACAGAACGTTTGATCCTTTGGCGTAACCACTTTATTTAAATCGGACATGTGTATCGCTAACCATGTTAGCATCTTGAGGGGAAGATTAGAACTCAGTTTAAGTAATAGTAGCAAGTTCATTCTGAAGTTGATTTGTTGGACAGTAAAAAATACGATGATCCTCAATATCGAATAACCGCATAGCTGCAGTCCTCATACATTATGGGCGCTTCGTTACCAATCTTCTTATAGACCATTGTTATATATGTTAAGCAGTTTTTTTGTGTGTTCTGTGTAGGAGATGTCCCGTCGCTACCTTTTTCGCTGCTTTTTACCTGCCTGGCTGTCGTAACATTTTCGCTAAACGCACGTGTTTGAACTTTTACATTGCGAAAGATATTACTATGCATTAAGGTGAACAGTGGCGTGCTTAAATCCTCAGTGGCGTATTAATCGGAATTACCGCGCGAAGCCCTTTGAAATTCTGCGCCTCTCATAGTCTTGTGTAGGGACTGTGGCGTACTTGGTTCCGTATTTTGCCCGCCCCTCCGAAAACCCTGAACATCAAAAAAACCACCTTTCTATAGGAATCATATCCCATTCTTTTGGTCACTCACCGTCTTTAAAAAATCTGAAGTGTAAAAACCTTCTTTAATCGCTTCTAATACTTTTTCCCCCCAGGTTCTATCGTCGGAATGTTACGCCCTCCAAAAACTTTATGCCCACAGCCCGGGTTTCTTAGACTTCCGCGCTAATAATTGTAAATCCTCCATTATTTTTCTTAATATTACCGATATGTTCGAATAAATCACATATAATAAATTGATGAAGTCAAGAAGATTAACTCAGGACTTTTTACGCATTCATGTTTTTTTTGTAGTGGTAGACCTTTCTCTAAAACTGTGATTTTATGTAGTGGGTAACGTAGATTAATTTTGTATAATGTTTATGCACAAGTCTCACACTTTTAATTATGTGGATGGCAGAAACTGATAATGAGTTTAGAGATTTAAAATGACCTCAGCCGGATTCATTAAATTCCAACCCGCTTAATATTGTGATCACTCTCTTTTTAATCACAAAAATATCATCCTCATTCAATATATGTTATTTGAGTATATAGATGACGATAGGAGGCGTTCAACAATGTCCTTTTGTCTAAAGTTTTTTTCCAATTCTCTCAATGCATAATTCTCTTATATGTTTGTCTCATTTCATAGTCTCATCATTTACTATTCCTGAGAATTTGATACTATCTCTGTTACTTTCAGATCTTACATAGCATTTTGATTAAAAAAAAATGTTTGCAAAATAACAAAATGTATATCTTGTTTGTGTTCTACTCCTCTTAGTTTCTTGCCCTTTATCATTACTTGCCGGATACGATACTGGTTACCTCGAAGAATATGAACCTAGATAGGAAATTTTTCGACGTTTTATGGTTGATAGCTCTTCTCATCTCATCTCATCTTGTGTCAACCTCAACGAGATGTTATCAATAAAAAAGTGAAGTCCTCACAAAACCAATCACAATAATTTTCATTTCGGCCTGTATTTTGCGAAACATATAATTACATTTTTCACTCATTCATTCCACCAGGTAAACCTTGTAATACATCTTTAATGTCAATGCTATTTGGGGCCAGAGTGAGATCAATCGACAAGAAGACCTTCAACAGCTTCTCTCGCATTACTTATGCGAGTGTGTGTGTTATGATATTGGCGGCAGAACCAATGTTAATCGAGCACATAAACATATCAGTTCCCCACAATTTTCGTCATCCAAGGGCGATTTGACCCCATTGCAATACGTCCCACACACCACTGCTTAGTACAAATAAAGCTGTCCTACTTTTGTTGTTCGGCCAGCTTATTATTCGCGATGAACAACAATTTCTAGAGTCACGTACGCGTAGCATGCGTATATCATGTGCTGTGTTTTCGTCAACTCCAATTGGCTAATTCCAGATGGGTGCCGTCAGTGACCCGACTATCTATAGTCTAGTCAATGAGTTCAACTTACAATTAAACTTGAAATTGAGGCGATAGAACATTCTGACAGTTGATTATGTAATAACATCAACGAGCCCTTTTTTGTAGCTTTCTTGTCTAAAACCAATCAACAGCGAAAAACAACAACAGCTGTCAAAGCGAATTTGCGGCTATGTTGGTCTGAACGCTAAGAGTAAAGGTGTGAGTTAGACAGCAAGAAAGATAGAAAGAGAAATGTAACACATTGTTGACACTCCTCGCGGCGTTGTGCTTCTGTAAAAATATTGACCATCTACTATCGTAGCTAGGATTTCAGATCGGCGTATAATTTTACGGTTTCCGTAGAATTTCAATTTTTGTATAGAATGTGACAACCATTTCCGTAGAAAAGGCGTAGAAAATGAACAAGAACTTTAACATATGTAACTCTGTGTTTCAGTTTTCGGTTGTATGCACTGTGTAATTGCTATTGTGTGATTTCCAGATGTTCTATGATTTATATTATTTCTAGGTTTTCTATCTGTGATTACTAATTTGAATGATTTAGCAATAGAAACGTTTGACATTTATTTTTCCAAATAATCATGAACAGATGGCTGAATTTAACGTCAAGTCAAAACAAAGAAAGCAAATTAATTACTAATATAGCTTCCTGAATTCATATTACGGAAGAAAGCACTAGGACTAATTCATTCATGGGATATTTACTGTTTTGAGAGAAATAAATGATGGTAGTAGTGGTTCCCGGCATAAAAATGTATTGCATTTTATTCAATAAAGTTTGATGTATATTATACAAACTACGTTTTATACATCTTTTTACTCCCATAATTGAATTGTCATTGTTGTCAGCAGTTCACATGAACAATTTCATTTGCAATTGTAAAATTTGAATATCAATCTGTAAAATAACAGGTAATAAAAATTAACCCACTAAGCTTACATTTTCTTTCCAAATTTATAATCTAATTCATTTGCATTTCATCGTCTTGTTCTGATAGATCAAGAAAAACTCTTTTTGAAAAGGGGAATGGCAGCTCCCTGGGTACGCCTTCAAAAACTATACTTCAAGATGAAAAGCCTTCGTCTACTAGTCTATAACGCGTGTGTTGTTGCGATTGTTGGTTCTGGCGGGGTTCAGTAACCGATAACGATGCTACATCTACCACGAAAAATGCACTCATATACGCACACACTCGCTCTCTATGTGTAATATCTATGTAAACAGTTAGGAATTATAAATATGCACATAATACTGATAGGAAACAGACGAGACGCGGCTGGAATTTTTCAGCTATCGGGACGTGGGAGCGGAAGGGGGGACTCGATCCAGGAAGATTGGATTGATTGCCAAAACAATATTTACGCTGGCTGGCTGGGGAAGACGGATGTCGAAAGTTATGTAGTTTCTGACATGAATAAGGCTAGGTAGCACAGCATTTTAAGATCTACAGTTTGAAATGTTCAGATCTAAAACGATTTGGAGCTGGAATTTTTGACCCTGAAAGTACTTCGTACTTTTTGAGAAATCAATTCAGTGGCAGCAGACTAATACTGAATCCATATAACAACGTGCGTGCGAGGTTCACATTAGAAGTATAAATACAAGCTCCCGGCTTTTGTCAGGTTGCCACGTTTCCTCTGACACCAGTTTGTTCTACTTCTGCTTCAGCAACTGCTAATACTACACATTACAGCATTCGATCCTTAGGAATAAGGATAATAGATTACAAAAATGACATTTTGCCTTCTACAAAAAAATAGCGTCAAGCAGGTTAACGCTATATTTCACGTGTAGTGATATCCGTATACTAAATATTATTATCGAATTTCAGAGCTGTTAATCCAATTGAAGCAAGTTTTGAAAATCTTAGCAGTTTTGAATAAGTTTGAGACTTTGGGATTCATTTAAATCATAAAAGATTGAAGGTTCAGTAGTTCCAATATTTTTTGATTGACATTTAGAAATGAGCAGCTGCAAAATCCGACTCAAATCTTCATTTACAAAGTGATACCATTGCGTGGAAAGTACAGCCACTTCACGCCATTTTTTTTCAAATATGGAATCATGTAGATTGACTCTGTATTTCTCGCGCAATCAGACCGAGCAGAATACAGACAGACAGACTCTCGAAAATGATTGACATGGTTTTTCGTGATGTATATGCCATGAAACATCGAGAAATATATTATATCAATTTAGAAAATTACAATACTTTCCTCTCCTATTGCTGTGAGAAGCAAAATGAGTTTCTGAAAACAAAACCCCAACAATTTGTTAGGTACTGTGACACAGAATTTACATCCGCTACCTGTGACAAATCCAAGAAAAGAAAAGCTTTTTCATGTTTCATCCAACGATCGAACATTTTTGCCGCTTTGCACCTTCCTCATCTTATCTAAACCGCCACATTCGCCTAATAGTCCTGGAGCTGGCTATTATTCCGTTTGGAATGAGAAGTCCAATCAAAGAAACGGACAAATTCTGTACATTTATACGTGATAATTCTGGAAATGATATTTCAGAGTATCGTTGCATGTGTGATAAGCAATATTTCAAATAAAAATTTGTTCTGAATGATAAAAAAAACAAGTTAGGATGAAAATGTTCGATTTACGTACAAGGTTTCACAATGGACCTGTTTAGTGTGACGTCACAACCTTGTATGTTTCAATTTTCTTGCTACTCTGCACTCCTCCTCGGCCCACAGAAGGATCATTATTTACAGCATTTTGTTGACAAATCCAGATGATACTGAGTTTTCACTCCGCTGTATAAGTTTACTTTCTCCGAAAAACGAAAATATTGCATTCATGCTAACTACAGAACTACCAGCCATTTTATTTTGCATGCTTAAATGTTCACAGGTCCTCCTACAAATAGGTTCTTTTCAATTACAATTTATTTGAAAACGTCTTACCAACAACCGATATTTTATACATAGAAATATTTTGACATATCTTATTATATATATATAGCTTAATTTTTTATTGATAAATATCTTAAATAACAGAGAAATAATTTAAATTCTAAGAGAACTTTTAAACTAATATTTTTTTATGGAAATAAGCAGAGTTCATAAGGTTCAAAATAGAACGAACAAAAATTCCACAATTTCTTTAGGATAGTGCGAGGTGTTGTCATATGTTCTTTGTGACATCACCACTAAACCTTATCGGACCGTTCCTATTCTTATACTACCTCAACGCTGCACGGAGCGGCAACACCGCGTTTCCTTCCTCTTTCTCTGTCTTGCTGTCTCACTCACTCTTATACTCTTGGCGTTCAGAATTGCATAGCCTCAATCTTGATTTGACAGCTGCTATTTTTAGTAGAGAATATTACAGATATTGTCTCTTTCAAGGGTTGGTTTTGGAAAAGGAAGTTCAAGGACAATGCTCGCGCATGGACCTACAGATGGGGGACAACGTTGCCAGAGTTCGTAGTGATACTCAAAATTAGTCTACTTTCTATGTTCTTTGTGACTTTTTTCCATGAAACTTTGACACTAGGTTATTAGTATGACAATGAAGAAAACACTTTCTAGTTTTAGAAAATCGTTCCAATGGCAGCCGAGTTATCGTAAAAAAACGAACAAAATAAAAAACGCTGGAACTTCGTTCTTTAACGTTTACGGAACCTTGATCGTCTTCAAAAATTATAGACGGTCAAAAATTGGAGTTGAGGGGAAATCAATCCAGTGGCAGCAGAGTAATACTGAACCGACGTATTAATATAACACCGCGCGATACATCACATGTACCGGTCAGGCAATACTGACCAATGATCGGATTAAAAATCTATAAAGATATTTGAGATGGAGACGCTCATCTTTGTAGCATTGCTTACTTACACTATCAACAACAAAATCTAAGTAATAGAATTATACTTATCACTTTTTTAATGTTCTTCATTAGAGCATGTTTTTTTTATAGAACTGTAATTTATTTCGAGAGTACCTCTTTCAGATATAATCAGCGCCAGGGCTATGTGCTATAACGGTACCCAAAGGAGGAAGGTAGGTATTTGGGACCATTTTATCAGATCGGCATTCGTGAAAAAAATACGAAGGGGTTCGCATATACATCAACCCGTTATTTTTGGGTGCGTGGGAACGTTGCTGGTGTTGCCATTTCGGCCCACCTGTTGCAATTACTAATTATAGGGGTGCATGATATATACATGGGTCCAGATGGATACCTACTTGAGCAGATTGTTGTGTTCATCTTGAATGAACGGTAAATTGCGGAGGGGATGCGGATTGCGGATCTTAATTAGATAATGGTTCGATTATATAGCTTAAAATAGATACTCATTATGACAAGTAGCTGCTCAACGAGCTATCCCAGTGTATAAAACGTCAAAATTTAAGTTTTTTCCGGAAATGTTTCAAATAGAAAGTATTGAACTAATTGTTTTCAAAATTTGGAGAAGTATTTATTATGAAAATGAGAATATTTAAAAAAAAATCATGAAAAATATTAAGCGATCTATGCGCCATCCTTTGAGATCATAATCAAAAGGTATAGCTCCACTGGTGGCGATTGCGATTGATCAAGTGCCTGGAACATGGAAATTTCAAATTATTATTGTGATACAAGGCATTTCCTATCCGACCAACTAGGATTTTTAAAATATATTCAATATCGGCAAAATGAGGAACTTTAAAAAAAATCTTGAAATATGCTGTAAAAAGTTTGGTTTATGAACTGTCACGTTGGCATTTTTCATTTAATCAAAAAAACCTTAGGTAATTGTATAACTAAATGCGTCTGAAACATGTCAAAATTTAAAGTCAATTTGATGTTTCGTTTTCGAGTTATGGATATTTTGACCATTCCTTTCTCTAAACGGTGTTTTTTAAATAGCAGCACTAACTTTAAAGCGGATACAATTATAATGAGACACCCTGTATATTATATTAGATCTACTACAAACCACAAATGAATGATCGCAAATGTAAATCGCACATAATTGAAACGATTGGACAGTATTAGATATATGGAAGCTATTATCATGGATAAATATTAGAATATATTGAAGTCATCAATATTCGTGTTAATCTATGAGTCATTTTTGTAGGACATATATACAAATATTGAAAATGAAAATGATCAACCAAGATAAGTTATCATAGAAATGCAAATATTTTTATCGACCGCATTCATTTTTTATTTGAGTTGCATGGCTTGACGTTTACAATCTTTTGCTGAATTTGTAATCTTTGATAGTGGAAAGCAAAATATATATATAAAATAGAAACGCTAAAACTTTTATAGACACTTCCGAGTCTCCTGATCTGTAAGACCAGAATATATCGGATATAATTATAATTATATGAATAATAATAAATTACCAAGTGTATGCCCTCCACTATGAACCACACCTACTATAGACATGCATATTTCGTCTTTAGCCTAGACTGGTCAGTATAACCTTGCGGTCCAGCTGTAGAGAACAATCGGGTGGTATTTACGTAATCCAGTCAAGCGTGTGATTGCAACATCAATTCATATCTAAGTGTCGCCCTCTATGGGGACGCCCATTGGCAACTTACGTAGTCAAAGGTCCCAACACCTGAATTACCTTGTATAATTGTAATTGTAAAATACGACCTGAAGAAATATGGAACCGGATAGTAAGTTTAGTAAAAAAAATAGTAAATGGAGCAATACAACGGTACGAGCATGTTCAAAGAATGCCAGACTAGAGGAGGCCAAGAAGAGTATTTGAGTGATCTCCTAGGGTTAAGACACAATGGAAGACCTGCCCTAAGATGAGAAACATACATTGGGCATGCGATGATAGATAGGGACATTAGAGTAGGTGATTGAGAAGTAAGATAGTTGTAGAGGGTTAATGCGACGAATTCTTAACGTGAAAGAGCCGAAGAAAAAGATGGAGAAACTCGCTTCAAGTTTGTTGACTCTGTATTACAGGTCTTAAGATACCAGTTTACTAAATATTCTTATCAGATTTGTTTAGCATATGTATTTCGTTCTTCTGGATGCCTGAAACATTTACTAATGCACATAAATAAAATACCTTTGTTTATGTTTTCGATCTCTAATAATCCGACAAACTTATTAAGTCAGATTCACCTAAGCGAAGGTTGTCCGAATGTCCATGCTGTTTCGACATCGACACCATCGAAAACAAAACAATAAATCTGAACGCTGAAGTTCGAGGTTGTTCCTTTGAAATTGATAGCCGTCCTCAGACCACCGAGATCCTTCTCTGCTCTTTAATTTTAGCTTAAGCGTATGTCCCGACTTGAATTAGAATAAATCCCGCATAATGAAGTACCGGAAAAAATAGAAAGCCTCCGCACCAGAGCAGTGCCGACGAATGGGGCCGAATATTCAGGTTATAGTCGAAATATTTACGTTTTCAGGAAATTCGTAAATCAGGTCAGTTGAGAATGTTTTTGTTTTGATTATATGATAAGCTTAGAGCAGATTTCATAGCATCTCTTCTCTGCAACTATTCCTATGCGGCACGTTTCGTCCTTGCTATGTATTTTGAGCGGATCGGTGAAGAAGTTTCAATAACATTATATTCATTATTTTATACATAATTTATTAATTATTTATTTATTATTTATTATTTATTATTTATTATTTATTATTTATTATTTATTATTTATTATTTATTATTTATTATTTATTATTTATTATTTATTATTTATTATTTATTATTTATTATTTATTATTTATTATTTATTATTTATTATTTATTATTTATTATTTATTATTTATTATTTATTATTTATTATTTATTATTTATTATTTATTATTTATTATTTATTATTTATTATTTATTATTTATTATTTATTATTTATTATTTATTATTTATTATTTATTATTTATTATTTATTATTTATTATTTATTATTTATTATTTATTATTTATTATTTATTATTTATTATTTATTATTTATTATTTATTATTTATTATTTATTATTTATTATTTATTATTTATTATTTATTATTTATTATTTATTATTTATTATTTATTATTTATTATTTATTATTTATTATTTATTATTTATTATTTATTATTTATTATTTATTATTTATTATTTATTATTTATTATTTATTATTTATTATTTATTATTTATTATTTATTATTTATTATTTATTATTTATTATTTATTATTTATTATTTATTATTTATTATTTATTATTTATTATTTATTATTTATTATTTATTATTTATTATTTATTATTTATTATTTATCCCGTCCTCATAGCAATAATCACACATAAATAAATCGTTTTCGCCGATATCGGACAGGTGCTTCTGATGATTCTTTGGGGCGCAATAATAATGAATGAATTTTTGTATATGTTTCACATGTCCAGAGTTTTTTTGCATGCCTATGAATAGCTATGAATAGCTTACACATAACATTTGAAATCCTTTCTATATCTGATGGTTTACAAACTACTTTATTTTTGGAAATTGCTTTGAGTACGTTTTTATTCCCTTTTGGCTTTTCGTTTCATTTTTCATTTTCTGTCTCTTAACTTAGCCTTCTTAGCTTCTAAATGTATGTGATACATAATTACTTGCTTTTCTCCGCAAGATGGAGTTTTTGACTCATAAATTCGCATTTAGAAATCCGGGTCTTCTTTTCGGATTTCTAAATGCGAATTTATGATTCTAAATGTATGTCTTGAGCTGCAGATATTCTGTAGACGTCAGTATGGGTTTCTTTATGGTCAGGGTGTAAGTTTATAATCCAAGGTTGATTTTAGCACCCCATATCTCTTTGCGTCTCCTTTGGGCTTTCTTCGACATTTTCTGTGAAATTTCAAATGTGCTTGCTATCAGGCAGTTTGAAAATCAGTCTTTGGATACGCGTCCAATAAGTGGTTACAACAGGGGCAGGTTATCGGAATCTATATCTAAAGAAACGGAATAGAAAAGTCTGAGTGTGTGCATAAAGCAAGCGAATTCACCGTCATTCAGTTATTGTACAGCTGTCCCACAAAAAAGTAAAGTCAGTAATCGGTCAACTCATTAATATTAATCATACTACACTGCATCTTGTTAGCTGTCAAAACTTACCCATATAAGCGCTTCACAAAATGTCGCTCTTGTTTTCATGATATATCAACGATTCATTCAAAATTACACGATCAAATTTCTTAACAAAATATTTAGTAACAATCCAATTTTATCACGAACTGAATATTGACAGGATTTCACCCCAAAATACAGAGAACTTGGGGGGGGGAATCACACGGAAGTTGACAGGCCTATGCAATATAAAAAGCAGAATTTTTTTTAATTCCTGGTTTTTTCATGACACACTAGACGGGTCCATAACCGCGTGTCAAATAACTGGGTGGTTTACTCTATCACAAAAATATTAAGAGCGTGTTAAAAGTGTACTTTTCGCCAGCGCCGCCACTGTCCGGCATTCCACAGCCAAATTATGCGTGCACACCCAAACGATTTTCCTTGCGAAAAGTTCAACGTACTCATTTAAGTAAACGTCGCTATTTTTAAGTGAAGTGCGTGTGTGTATAAAGAATTCTTCTAATTTTAGCTAGATGCCAGCAAACAGCACCATGCCGTGTCAGAGTGCCTATGCGTTTCCCAAATCCTCCTCCTAAGTAAATTCCGCTGTAATTCTGCTCTTCATTATCATGTCGGCCCGGGCTTTAGCCGCGAACCCAGCCATTGTGGCATTTTTTACGATTTCTCTAGTCTGCGGCTCGAAAATAGTCCTGAAGCGGGCTAGGCTATGGTTCCGTGCAATTAAAAAAAAAATAGGACTAAGATTACGAGTATAATTGAAACTGAATGATGAATGCAGAATATGTAGATGATATCATTGCATTTTTTGAATGAAATGACTTCCTCCAGTATATGAATTCCATTCATAATAATATGAAATTCACAGTAAAGGAAACAATGTCTGGAATAATTTATTTTCTATACTCAAATATAACCAAACATCAAGGCAAACTGAATTTTTCAATATACGGAAAACAGAAAACTCACACATACAAATACAATTCCGGCAGATTCATGCCATCCCATGAATAATAAATAAGCTGCATATAGCTCGATGGTACATAGAGCTTTGAATTTATCATTAGGCGACTCAGATCCTCAAAATGAAATCGGAATTATTGAAACAATATATAATATTATATAATAAAAAATTGTAGATTATTTAGTAAATAAGACGAAATACAAAAAAGTTATCAGGAGCATATATATCCACATAAAACACAAAAGGAAACAAAACGAGGCACAACATTTGCAATAAGATATCCAAAACAATAAAAACAGTTTCTGACAATCAAATAAAGATATCCAATAGAGCAGCACCTATCCTTCAGATCATATTTAGTCAATGCGAAAGAGAAAGAACCAGAGATGTGCTAGTCAGGTATTTATAAGATGTCATGTGCCTTCAGTAATGCTGTCTATACATATACGTTAAACAGCTAGAGCATTTTAAAACAAGGTACAGGGAACATATAAATGCGTTCAAAAACCGACATCCATAAAGATCATAAGTTAGTCAACGAAAATAGACTAAGTGGCTCCATAATTGAAATATAATACATGATTCAAACTTTATGGAAACATTAGAGATTCAAAATAATCTGCGAAACACTTATCGCATTGTAATGATGAACAGACTGATATCTTGAACCTAATTTTTATCGATACACTATGTTTACAGCTATTTGTATTCTTTGTTAACTTACCCTTGAAATTTCTCATGTCATGGAATGTATTCAGAAGAATGAAATAGCTTAAGGAATAGAATATCTTAAAACATAAAGTATCTTAAGAAATAAAATATTTTATATCGCCCATTCACGATTTTGCGCCCCATGCACACTGCGACCAGGGTGCGTACATCCTTACCCTGCCTTAGCTACGTGACTGCTTTTTGCGAAATTATTACTTCAAATAACAAAAAATGTATATTTTACAACTGTTACTAACTAAACCTGTAACAAAACAAATAGATTGCAATATCAGACAAAATTAATTGCAAAATATCATCACCTACTAGATAAGTTCAACGCAAAGAGAACAACCCTGGGATTTATACAATCTAACTTTCTCTTTCTATGTCTCTTTTTTCCAAAGGCTGCCATTCTGTAGTTTTTTCTAATTTGTCTGCTAACCGGCTCCAATGCCAGCTTTGTTTATGTTGTATATATGATAATAATTTTCTTCAGTTAATCCCAGTTCAACTACAAATCCTATTCTCCGTTCCTTACTAATGAGATAATTGCAATTAAAGGTGAGCCGCAGGTATTTTTGATGATATCAGTAAGGCACTTTATCTGTCTAAGTGTGCATAAAGCACTGTCACAAAGACCACACCCAGCGAGACGCGTGAGAGAGAAGAATGTTCTCCTCTGTGGTTCGCAAAGGCTTTATAGTTTATCTGACATGACTGCTACAACTACGAGTATATGTTATCACTACAAATTCTACTACTACTATGATACAAGTATGAGTCAAAGAGATAAGTACAGTGGCACCAGCTGATTAAAGATTTCAATTGGACTTAAGCACTGTTTTAATTTCCTTCTGGTATTCTTTTGGATATGTTATTTAAAATTTGTCATTAAGTTATAGTCCATCATTGACATTTTCGATAACTTTTGACATTTTGTATTACACTTCCAAAGTAACTAAATAGACTACTAGACACTTTCCTATTTATTAGGGAATGTTTCGATGATATTGCTTATGATTGTGATGATTTTGATTGCACTCTCCAATGCAGAAAAACATAAGCTTTCGAATGATGCCAATTTTGATCATCAACAATCTTTATTTGCAGTTAACCTTACATTTCAAATTTTCGGTTCCATACATGATGACCATACATGATGATTTAAGCTAGTCTAGGGTATAATATGGAAACATACTCGTAGAAGCATATAAACTGTTACAAAATAATTCTATAGTGAAGTAATTTTTTAAAATTAACGACTGGCATAGCTTACAGGAGAAATATCCTCGAGTAAGCCGCAAAAAAACAAACCATCCAATTGATATCAGTACATCAGTAGTGGCCTTTTTTACAAAATAGAAACCAAACCCGCATGAGCTTTCTAACATCTCGTCTAGTCACGAAGGGGCAAGTGGGGAGAGGGAGACCATCTTAGTGCATTTGCCGGCGCGGCCTGCGAAGGACAAAGGGGCGTTGCCAGCTTAGGCGTTTTCTCTCTAGATTCAGTAATTTTCCCTCTCGATGGGGTTTAGAAAGAGAAAAATCTCCGAAAGTATTTTAGGGGGTAAAGTTTGCAATGAAAGCTTTTTATTAGATTAGATTTTCAGATCCAGTCATTTATAGATTAAATATATGATTAACGGAGAGTTATTCCTTAAAAAAGAGGACAAGATGCTCTGACTTCATATTTTCGGTTACTCAATTTTTATAATGACATCATCATATACTCCTAAGATCGGGCGCACATTTCGTTCATTTAATATCAATATGGTAAATTTATGTGCTTGACATCTGGCATTAATTATTATTTCATGTATCGGATGGTTGCGAAAATTACGAAATTTGTGAATTTTTAGTTACTTTACCAGGTTGTATTTTTTTATTGAGCTCATTCATAATTAACATCTTTCCGAAACTGTACATCATTTAATTTTAATTAAAAAAAGTGAATGCCCCAAAATATGAATATTCAAGTGAAAATTGACCCTTTCTACATCTCCATACTGTATTCAAAGTTTATGGATTAAAATTAAAGTAGGTTTACTGTGGCGTCATGTCTTCCTTAGTCCCTCCCCACTTACGCGCGATTTCAGTATCAAAGTTTATTAACCACTTATGTCTTCGCCTTTGATGGCACTGATCTAAGCTCGTCAAAACGCTTCGTTTGAGCTTGGTTTCACCAAGTAAGGGCATATACAACATACATAATCTTATACCTTTTCAAACAATTGATTTAAACCTTGAACGAAATAGGCAACACTGTGACAAGGGTCCAAAAATTCAATGACCCACCTCGTAGAGGGCCTTTAGAGGACACGCAATCCAGTGCATGCGAGCTGCCGCGGAACGCAGAGACCGCGAAAGGGGGTGGCAAGAGGAGGAGGGGGGGGACTAGGCTAGTCGCGCCGCGAAGGTTCTGGCTTTGGTCGGTGGTACCGCGGAAGACGCGACAGTGGTGTTTACAGGCACGTACTGGGGTCGCCAAAAGAGCGAGAATGAAAATTTGTAGATACTGATATTCTAATGGAAAAGTCGAAATAAAGAAAGGTGTACGTCAGGGATTTGATAGATATACTCGTATATATAGAGGAAATCTTCAGCGAAGCGTTGTTCTACGATGATGCGGCCATTCGAGAAAGGATTTGTGTTTCAATTGGAAAATCATTGCAATTGTACAAATAAAACTCTCTTCCTTACAGTGACGCGTTTCTATATATGTTGAAATCATCGACGGACTGTCAGATTAAACTGACAAAGGATACCCAGATTACTTGTCAACTAGCTAACTAGATCCAATCATGGATACAAAACTAGAGCTTTCAGATTTAGCATTTACAAGATCCAGTAAACATATAAGTTCGTTCAAAATCCAACATCCAGAATGATCAAATTTCGCCATACCCTACTAAATACTAACCATAAGGTTGGCAACGAAAATAGACTGAATGTGCTACATAATTGTTATACAATAAACGATTTAAATTTCATAGAAAGATTAGAGATTCAAAAATATCTGCGAAACCCTGATTTCACTGTAGTAAATTAACAGACTGGTCTTTTGAATTCAATTTTCATCGATACACTATTCCATCTATTAGCATTCTATATATGTATTTATATTAACCTAATTTTGAAATATTTTAAGTTATGGAATGTATTAAGAAGAATTAAATAGCTTAAGGAATAGAATATCTTCAAACATGAAATATCTCAAGGACATTTTAACGACAATGGTTAAGATTTTGTAGGGGTTTCCCTTAACACTAGTGCAAAAAATAATTTTCCTAGGACAGAAAAAATTATTGAATAAAAAAATAACTAGACAGGATATATAGTATACTGGATTTGAGAGCTCTAGTTTTGAACGTCAAATCTGACAGTTCAACGATGATTTAAATATAAATCGAAACGCGTATTTGCAAGAGAGTTTTATTTGTGAAACTGTGTGTTAAATCCACACATATTTCATCTGGAATAGTTTCTGTCCTACTTAGGCCAGCTCTGTTATTACCAGGAAGGGGGTGAGAGGGGCATTTAATATAATGAGTGGAAACCCGCAAGTGGCGGGGAATGTGAGGTGGGGCGAAAGGGGCACCAGTACAGCCGCCGAAATTCGGCGTGGAGCGCTTGGCTGACTGCTTTTTCTTGCCAGACACTCACTGCATTACAAAGTCCCTTAGCCCTTAGTCCGGGAAAATTGATAATTGTAAGATTCTTCATCGAAATATGGATCCCGAAAATCAGCTAGATATGAAAACAAAAATATTACGTATATTTTCGTGAAATAAAGGGTATGAGATAATTATTTGTAGTTTTTAAATCACAAAAATACGATTCAATGGCAACCCGAACAAAAATGGAGCAGTTTCTTATGCTGTGTCTGAATTTTTTGTATTATAAGAATGTTTGTCATGATTTGTGAATTGTTAGTTCATTTTGTACTTTATTTATTTTGAATTTGTTTCATGACGATTTTAATAAATATTTTGTTGTAGGTTGAGAAGAACAATACACTCAAATCATCAGCAACTCAACGCACAATGAGGATGAACGTTTGTTCCACCGGGCAACTGGAAGAAAAATAAAATAATCTTGTATGATGACTACTCTTAATTGACTGCACTATAATCATGAAATCTGTTTTATTACTGCAATGTAATGTAGACAAAATGCGCGCATGAAGTGAACCGGAAAGAGGACTGTCATTCTTAAGGTGGACAGTGGACCTAGACCAAACTCACAGATAAGCATCAGGTACTCAGGAAATGGAATGACTGAACAGCAGCTGGCATATTGAAAGGAAATCAATCTTATTTCTTACAATTAACTGCCATGAATTTTGCTTCAGATTGTTCCAATTTGCCATACTCTATAAATTGTACCCTTTATCAGTTACCCCTCAAAACAGAGCCTTGGAGAAGGATCGTGAGGGGGGGGGGGATGATTGGAATAAGCAGCGTTTTTTATGTTTGGCGAGTTCGAGAAACGGCGTTGGACGTGAACAAAAAATCTATATTTTTTGGAGGTGTCAGGAATTTTGAAAACTGCCATATTCATATCTGTGCATTCCTCAAGCTTATTTTAATTTGATAATAGAGTGCAGCCAATAAGTTCAAGCCTCTGAAAATGTTCAAAGATGCCCCTAGTAATAGTTAAGGGGGGTTTTAAACAACCCCTTTCCCTAATCAACGTCACTTATATTTTTTATAACCAACTAGAAAAAGTCAATGGGGTAATTAAAGCTTTACTGGTTATCCTACTGATGGACAAGACATAAATATTCAATTAGACTATAAGTCAAGTTTTATTCTATTTTGTGTAGTGTACCAACTAAAATTGTTTTTCTAATCCCCACTCATAATAATTGATGTACTTATGATCATGCAAGTGAAACTGTATTCAATTCACATTGTGGGGTAATCTCTTTAAAATAACACTATTTGGAACTCCCTGCTTCCATTTATTTAGGGTGACGATTTTCTGTACTATTTGAGTCCACATATTTTGTATATAGGAACATTTGTGTTGCAAATAGAGGGGACAAAAGATATTTAGATGATTCAACATATATTATTGCCTTTCTGTATTAGGACCCATTTTTAATATAAATCCACATTATTCGAATGATTGATAGGTATTCACCCCTAGATTTTCAGTTAAGAATAGTCTATTATTTGATTTTCGATGAAACCCACCTTACGTCCGCTAGTTCTTTAGAATGGATTTATATTTATATTTTTTATTTTTTGCACATCAACAATCTCATATTTGTGTACCTAAATATGTAGATGGTGCCATCTATACGCGCTAATTCTCAACAATAGCTGAGGATCTTGTTATCCATAAGAGAAAATATTTCTTTTGTGGATAAGCGATGACATACATCGCCACCACAGTTTGGTACTTCACTAGTAGATGGCAGCACCACTACACTGAAATCTGTCATTGTGACGTCACGAATCACCTCATCGAATCCTATGATATGATTCGCTGGATTTTATATCCTGATTGACCGAACACCGAATTCCTTGTGTAGTAGTCGTGTGAAACTTTTTAGCAAAAAATTTAATAATCTGGTTAAATAGATGGATAAAGACATACCAGGGTTTTCCTCTACGGAGGAATTCAACCTGATGCCGGATTTGACTGGGATTGATGGTGAGAACTGGAATGTAGTTGGCGCATTGCATTTGTTTACATTTCACTTCCTTAGATATCCTGAACCAATGTGAAACTGAATTATTGAAGAGCGAACTTTTCGGAGATGATGCTTTATCTCAGTTGGATGAGTCTCTGGATCTAGCAGCCCTTGGCGATACTTTCATGGATTCACAAAGTGCAACTAATCCCTTTGAATCACCATCTGCTGTATCCACACCATATACAGACGTGCCTACTACATCAACAAACCCGTTCATCTCACAGACAACACAGAAAATTAATAGCCCGGTTGTACAGAATGTTCAAGTCAAGAATGTGTTGCCCATACAAAATCCTACTATGATTATTTCTACACCTAGTCTGCAGCAAAATTCACAACCTGTTGTTTATGCCTCCTTGCCTCTACAGAATCAGCAAGTGCTTATGCAGTCGAAGCAAGGAACACAGAAGGGCAGACAAGTCATTGTACAGAATCTTCAGCAGATATCAGCTGATCAAATTCAGCCAGTGCTTTTGCAAGCCAAGATTCTAAAAACCGATAATCAGGTATGCTTTTTAGAATTTTCATGTCTGAATGGTCCTAGAGTCAATTCATGAACATTTCATAACTTATTGTCTGGAGCAGGGGTGCTCAGACTTGGACTGCTGGCGATCTACCTCAATACTTTTAGACTACGATTGATCGACCCCAAGAGGCTGCAAGTATGTGTGATGCAGGATTGTTGTCTAGGTGGGGTGTATCTTGGTATAGTTATTGGTTTGCCGCACATTATTACACATATATATCGGCGCGAACGAGGTATTGAATTTTCAAACACGCCGCCCGAAGTTTCTAGAAAAATCGGTGGGGATCAAAAACGCGGCTTCTTTTTGACAAGTACTGCACATTCCTTTGGTAAAGCTGCCTTGAGGTAGTAGGGGGTTATTACGATTAAAGAAGGTGATGAAGGGGTTATTCTGACCTAATTGTAGATCAAATAAATTGCAGTTGTTTATTCATCACATTTTGTTTTAGTTTTTTTTTAATTACCTACCTATTAAAACAAAATATGTAAATAGTCTTATGTTGGATTATTTTTTTCTACCTAGAGATCAAATCAAAAAGCACTAGTGATTCGTTGATCGCAATCGACCGTTTGAGCACCCCTGCTCTAGAGTCTAGAGATAAAAAAGATGAGCTTCTGGTGTTGGTGGATACAAGAATAGTCACATTCTAAGTAATAGATGGGGAAGACTTGCTACGCTATGCTGACATTTACTACCTCACAGCATTGGTATTAAGTTTCATGTTTGAACTTTGGAGAGGAAATTTTGTGAATTCTTGTTTGTATAGATAAGAAATATTGCTAATACACACTTTTTAGAGGCAGAACAGTAATATTTCATCAAATTTTCTTGTTGGAAAATATCTCACTGAATTTCATTAAAAGAATTGAAGTTAGCATAGCTAAGATTAAAAGTTTAGGCTCTTGAAGAGACAAGACTTTATTTTTTAAGGCCAAATTTTATGACATATATTTAATCATCCTCATTCATATAATGTACATAAAATATTTCAACATTATCTAAATGAATACCATGTTAATAAGACAAATGCAACTAAACAAATAAGTTGTAGAATTAATGTTAATGCCTTAAAGCTAATAAAATTAAATCTTCATTTCATAGTTTTATATGAATGGATAAATATTGAAGTTATTTTATTTCAGACCAATATTTCACATCCTACTGTAGTCTATACTACATCAAGTAACACATCTCCTCAAATCCATACAATCCTGAACACCAGTGGAATTTTGACAACAGCAAATGGAATTCCTGTAGTCTTAGACAGTGAAAGTAAAGTCCCTATAAACAGAGTACAACCTGCAAACAAAGAGTATAAAGTAAAGGAAGTGAAAAGAAGTGCTCACAATGCAATTGAGAGAAAATACAGGACCAGCATTAATGACAAAATTGTTGAGCTCAAAAATATTATTGCTGGGGAAAGTGCAAAGGTAAGGGATTTTAAATTTATTATTAATACTTCTTTATTGTATTGTATGCCTTTGAATTTGTGACCGAATTTAATTTTAATTTCAGTTTTATGTTGTGTATTTATCACAATATCATTATTATGTTGTCCTATCCTATATTGTATTTGACTGGAGTCAATAAATTAATCTGCTGATATTTATATCATAAGTATTCAGAATTAATTTGTGGAGTCTGTTATGGTTCTATGAGAATTATCAAATTTCACTTAACTATATCTATTTGCTCTATAAAAATTACTGTTTTGTATTTTGACTTAGTATTATATTTCATAAAGCTCTATAAAATAAAATGCTGATTAGTGTAACATACACTTTGCTGTTTCAAATAGCATCACCAGACCAATAGTTACTACTATCATTTGTTATATAATTGAGTAATAGAAAGCAGACCTTCTGAAACTTTGATTTAAAAAAATATTTGTACAACCTTGTATCATTCTGTGCAAACAAATTCATTATTAAGTTTATGTAGTCTTATAAATTCACAATACTCCAATATAGCATATTAACTGCTAAGGTCAGTTGTTATGACATGTAGACCCACAATTAACCTTTGATTCTATGTTCAATTTATTGTTCCTACAAAAAAAAATACCATTATTGATCAGGTAGCCAGTTTAGTTCATCTCAGTAATGATTTGTGTTTGATCAAGGTTTCACTGTGCTGTGACCTCTGCATGTTTGATACAAAATATCTGAAGTTCATATCTTCTCAGGATGAATTATTTTGAAGGTATTTTATAATTTAGATTGCTTACTGTTTAGCTGAGAAAATTTAAATATTGTTTTAAAAATTAGTTCCAGCATAATAATAGAATTTATTATTCTAATACAGTACAATGATGAGGTGTACTTTGTACCTTGGAAATATTTTTATTTTAGATGAACTTCTCTTTCAACAAAGTTGCTTTACCGGAACCGAGCTTTAAACCGCACAATCGCCGACATTGTCTAATATTATTTAATAAACAACAGCAACTGCAAAGCGAGATTGAGGCTATGTTGGTCTGACGCTTAGACTACAGAGTGAGTCAGACAGCAGGAAAGTGAATGGGAATGCAGTGCTGTTGCTTTGTGCGGTGTTGTGCTAGTATACCAATAAGGGTGGTCTACTATTGTGGCTAGTGGAAGATGCCTTTGCTTATTGACAGTTGCAGTTACTATTCTATACTTCTAGTTGGTTTAAAACTCATTAGGAAGCGTTTCTCAATTGCCGTCAATATGTCTGTTATATCTGACCACCTTGGACCTTGAGTCTGTTACCGACCAGTCTTCCTATTTTGTATTATCAATTTCAGCTGAACAAATCCGCCATTCTTCGCAAAACGATCGATTACATAAAATTCCTCCAAAACACAAACACAAGACTGAAGCAAGAGAACATGGCTTTGAAGATGGCTGCCAGACAGAACACCCTCAAAGATCTGTTGACCACTGGCGACGCGAAATACCATCCAGAAGACACTCCTCCTCCATCGGATATCTCGCTATCGCCCGAGCATTCTCTGCCGTCTAGTCCAGAGTTCTCCAATGTCAAAGATGAAAGTGATGATGAATTCATGGAAACAACTAGAGGTATTACGTTAATAGCGAAGGAGATAGATTTTTGTACCTGTAAACTGGTATATACCAAGTGTTTCACTAATACCTTCTTAATTCAAACTTAACTAAATTATTCAATTATATTGAGTTAGTGGTTTATTGTTAGTGAACAAAAACATTCACACTTTGATTTGAAACATTCCTGTTTTTAGTTATTTTGAAGTTATAATAGGACAAGATAATGTAGATTCGTTGAACTCGATATGATAATTTAAAGTAGTAGTATTTCACTTTAAACGCGAACTTATTCTCTAGTTAGAATATCATGCATTAGAATTTATCAAATAGATTTTTTATTACCCATTATGAAACAGTAAACTGCATGTGATTGGAGGTACTAAGCAAGGCAAGCATAACACAGAGGGAGAAATGAAGGAATGTACTTCCAACTTCATGCATAACTACAGTTATCAGGTATCTTCCAGTAACTTCTAAAATATATTTAAGGTATGCTGGACAGCTCCCGACTCACTTTGTGCATGTTTATGCTGGTAATGGTGGCATTCAATCCTTTCGGATTCATGTATAACAGATGGTCAGAGACCTATGATACCACCTACATCAAAAGGAAGATGTTGGGGTGTAAGTATTTATTTGTTACTTTCAACACATGCTACAGTTTGTCATTATCAATCTGTTCTGTATAATAGGTTTATCTATTGTTTCTTCATTTGACTTTTGTCTTTTTACTCATCACTGTATATGTATTCTGATCAGAATTATATGAATGAATGATTGGAGTTGTTACAACAATAAATAAATTTTGTGCTATAAATTCAAAGATTTATCTGCAAGAGGCGAAATGTTATTTACTGTATGCCCTGAGCCTAACGTTATTGAACCCTTAAATTTCTCAATAAGATTTTCCACTACATTGAAAGCTGTTCAATTGACAAATAATTCAAGGTTAAGGCCACCTTAAGGTGCACCTAATCTACTTTATCTTTAAGGACGCATTAAGGAAATTTCAGCTGAATATTAATTGAATTTCATTAATAAGGCTTCCTTGATGTTGAATGAAGTGTTGAAGAATGTCTCTATGTACAACTCCTTTCATTATCACTGATGGATAAGGTGGATTAACATGTGAATTTTAATTTATAGATACCCCCCCAACTATGTCATTAACTTCTTCACTAATGCTATGGTTATTCAATTTGCTGATCTTGGGTTTTTGCATGGTAAAAATGTTTGTTTATGGAGATCCTGTAATTCCTCAAAAGTCCAAGGAGAGCCAGACATTTTGGAAGCATAGAAGACAAGCTGAGCAATTTTTAAACCAGGTAACGTTATTTGACAAACACTGTGAGAGTGTGAGATACCACAGATGTAATGTCTGTTTTGGTAGACAAATATTTTTAATTTAAATATAAAAATTAGAAGGGAATAGGACATAAAATTTCTTACATTCAACCACTGCAGTTTTCCAGAATAGCTCATTCAATATCAGAACTCGAATGTTCTGTATCATGAACTTTTAAATGATCGATTTCAACGCAACATAACATCCTTATGTTACGCCATTCATTTTAGGGGGACAAATTGAGCGCAAAGCAAGAATTACTTCGTTGCCTGAAAATCTATGGTATCACTTTTCCGACAACCAGAATGGAGCTGTTCTTGTGTCTATGTTGGCAAATATTCAGACAGGTGATGCATAGACTGTGGATTGGACGGTGGTTGTCTAGCCATGCTGGAGGATTTTTCATTGATGCGTAAGACATTCTATTTTATGCAATTTTATTATCTCTATTGGTTTGCATGGACTTTTTGGTACCGGTTAAACACCGCGACTGCTTTGGCACTTTGAGAAAATGGGTATGGATATACTTTGGACTTAGAACAGGGCTCTGTTTTGAAATGATGTTACATTTCTAATAGGCTGACTATTTTTCAAATATTCCCATATTGCATATTAAAACCACACACCACCAATTAATACAACATCAACGATAAATAGCAAAATTATGCCCCTTTTTATTGCTCTCTCACATAAAGAAAATAGGGCTAAGAGATGACCCCATTAAATTCTAACTTACATTAAACAATTTACCGGCAGAATGCGTTGACGCTACGCGCTATAAACATGAATGTGAAGGGGATATTGAAGCGACTCACTTGAATGAATGAAAAAAAATCATTTCAGCAACTCCCGTTACGAAGCTCTGACCTCTTGCAAAGAGTTGGCGCTTGTCTTCAACGATTTGCACAAAATCCAACTAGTAGACGGTCCAGCGGAAACGTGCCACATGTTGGGACTCGCCACAGCTCTGAATGCACTAAACATTGCCGACGCAGCAAAAGGAAGAATAAATCCTGTTGGAATGATTGATATTTATGTCGGTATGGCCCTCAGAGTGAAGGAAAGCATACCGGGCTATTTGCAGATATTGCGGCGGTAAGATATGAGTTTGGTTTGGTTTCATTTACCGATAGAAACAACTAGAATAATCTGTTTTACATTTTTACTGCGTAATGACTGATTCTCTTAACATCCGATCATCAATTGACCCGACGTATGGAATTTAGGAACAACATTGGTTATTAAATCAACAGTCCATGAACAAGGAGCATATTAAGTCATACTATGCTTAAAAATGCTCTATTATATTGATTTTACTTTTGAAAATATGACTACTGCGACGGCCCTTTTCATTCATATCACAAATTGTAGAAATGGTCGTAAAAATTAATCAAATTTCATCTGTTCATGTGTAAACATATACTCTTTGGTTTTGCTCTTTCAAATTGAAAAGGTAGATGAGTTATGATGTGTTTTCTTAAAGCTATTTTTACAAATTCGTTTTTTCTACCTTCGTATCATACTCATTAACCCTAGCCATTCGTTTATGGTTTCCTTTTCATAACCTTTTTTGACTAGTCAGTGTATCAAAAAATTAAAACTAGCTATTTTGTGGTTATAGTCTCTGTATTGTATTAGTATCCTTTCTATATGATTCAAATTCCAAAGTGTTTTGACTGTTTCTTATAACAAAGACATCCAGAAACGGCAGCTGTCCGTTGTTTTGATTTTCGAAAGTAAATTTAATCGAATCAATTGGCTGTTCTACAATTTTACAGAAAATGCGTCTTCTTGATCTGCTTCTCCTTCCCTAAATTTTCTCTGCTAAATTGTGTGTTTTTGATGGTATTTATTTCTCGTTTCCAATTCGCTCAGGTACTTTGAGAGTGGACTTAACCTAGATTAAAAGGCATTTTGCATGGGATTCTAATAAATCGTTTCCAGCGCTCATTTTTCAAGATAATGGAAAGAGTTTTTTTGAAAATGAAAGGGAGAGGTTGGTTCTATACTCGTTCGAATTCCTTTTTTTTTTTCGAAAAAATTCCTCAATTATCTTGAAAAATGAGCACTGGAAGTGAAATATTGGAAACCCCCACAAAACCCCTTCTATTCTAGGAAGAGTTCCCTCTTATTCGATATTCTATCTTTCCACTTTATCTTTAAAGTTCTCCTGCTTCAAAGTCCAAGCTTTCGTCCTATGGGCGGAGTTGGAATATTTTTTCTAGTGGTCACTTGAAAAAAGCTATGACTCGTCAGTCAAGTGGTCAGGGATAGTCAGGGAAATGGGATTATTTTTTTATATTTTGAGTGGGGATCCTTGAAATAAATTGATTTTTACAGGTACTATCTCGGTCTGGCCCAGTTATCGTGCACGAATTCCTGTGAGCCCATTCCTAAACGCTTGCAATGGCTCTTCACACCATATGGCTACAAGTTCTTCCTGTCCAACAGATCGACAAAAGCAGTGAAGACTGGTAGTTTACCATTCAGTATGATTAAGGACAGTTTTGATCCGTTGGCAGTTCAAATTAAGGTATCATAAAGTGAAACTGTTTGAATAAAAAATTGAGGTTTATTTTGCAAGCTGAATCACTAGTTTTCAAATCCAATCTATTTGTTTTACACTTTTTATTGTTATAAGCTGCACTTATTGTAGAGGAGCCGACGATGCTAAATGTGGATTTATTCAATCGTTGGCGTCGTACAAACAATAAAAAAAGTTATTATATTATTTGCTTTTGCTTTAACGATTGGAATTGATGCTTTTATTTAGATTAACCTTGATTCCAGATGTATCGTGAACATTTACTGGAGACAGCAATGCAGATCATACTCTCTCCTGGCCACAAAAGTGATAGCAGCTCAGATAAGAAAACCGACAGTATTTGTGACGCATTGATTTACTTAGAATTGTTGAGAGATGATGTTAGTGTCGATGCAAAAACTGTGTTTGGCACAAACTCTGTTCAAAGTAAGTAAACAAAACAAACGAAATTTTTACATTGTATGCGGATGATGCATCAATATTTATATCGAGCAATTCTGAAGATGATTTGAAAAATAAGCGCAATCATGTTATTTCAAACGTCAGTGATTGGTTTCACGGAAATCAACTGCATTTGAACACTAATAAGACCTATTTTATAAGATTTCATGATTCACATCAGCAAATAGGCATTCCTGATGTAAAACATAATAACAATGCTTTGAAGTATAAAAGTGATGTCGAGTTACTCGGTTTATATATTGATGATAAGCTTAACTTCAGAGTCCATTGTGATCATCTTATTTCACAATTTAAGACTCTTCCTTGTATATTATTGTCTTGTAGAGTCAAAATCGAATTGTTAGGTCAGTGACGCAAGTTGCTGGCACACGAAGCTGTAAAGAGCTCTTCAAAAATAGGGAAACTTCTAACAATAGCATCTCTGGTAATTTTCGAGCTGTATAGATGTAATTGGTAGTAAATGACCAAATATACTAGGACCAAAAATTTCAATAGACTGCCCAAAAAGTTACAAAACATAACAAATCTAAATCACTTGAAATATTGTTTGAAAGAATTTTTATCAGATAAATGTTTGTATAATATATGTGATTTTATTAGTGTGTAATTTGTTTTGTATGGATGTTCCTATTTCGGACATACAAGTTAAGATTCTGTAAATTTGACGATTCCTATACAAAGTATAATTTGTCAAAAGGAAAATAAATATTATTATTATCATTCTAAATGAATCTATAATAATCTATATTATTTCGGATATTTTTGCTGTTGACGTAATCGTATTTATTCTTCAAGGCTATGCAGACCCAGTGGCCCAATGGTGGATGACATTCGCCTCCATCGCTTGCCATTGGTTGATGGGAGATGAATGTCCAGAAAACATGTATAAAAAGATGGAGATGATTCCCGAACCGCTGGCCTCCCAAAACGATCCCCTACCAAAAGCGATCGTTGCTGCATTCATAGCCAGGAAGAATTACTTGTCCTATGGTTTGGATGCCACGCCAAGGAGGATTCTGCATCAGTGCGACTATGCCAGTCATTTGCTCTCCGACAGTTTGACCTTCACCAGCTGTAAGAAGAAGGACAATTTAATTTTGGTATGTCAGGAACATGTTTTACTTTGTGTAACTTAACAAAAAACGCAACATTACTTATCATATGACATGAAACGAAATACAGAAAGCAGTGCAATTTAAAGGCAACAATACAATATCCCCCATTTGGGATCCAAGAATTAACCATAAGGAACTCGCAGATCAGGTTCTCTTTTATATTTATTCGATTTGATACATTTAGACGAATATGTTTTTTGTTGTGGTGCATTGTAGTTGCATTGCATATTTAATTGGGGTGCAGTGTTCCTTCAGTGCATCCCAACAGGATGTTTTGCAGCAGGGGTGAGGGTGGAATGCTTTAAAACATTTCACTTCATTTGTAATATCTTACTTTCCTCACTAATGGGAGCGGCACTAATGTAATGGCAAAAAAATCGATTTCGCGATATTTTGTTCACTTGATGTTTTGTGACATATAGGGTATGACTAAAAAGTAGTTGGGTTGCATTTCTGTAGCGCGAACGGAGCCGTGGAGAGCGGTCGGACCACCTGGTTGTGTTAGCGGGAAGCCTTCCGAAGATGCCGCTATTTTTCCAGTCGCATGCGGTCAAGCGGAAAGTAAGCACGTCGACTTCCGAGAGTTTCTGTTAAGGATTGTCGTCGTCATCCAAGATGAAAAAACATTTTAAGCAGCGATACGCCATTGAAACCTGCTTCAGACTCTTGCAAATCGCCACAGAGACCGTAGGAATGATCAAGGACGCCTACGGGGATGTCGCCATGAGCCGCTGAACAGTTTCGCGTGGAAAAAGCTACAATAAGCAAGTCAATAGTCAAATCCATGCTCATCTTTTTCTTTATCCTTGTGATTTGGTTCACAAGGAGTTTGTACCCCCTGGACAAACCGTGATGCCAGATTTTACGTGGACATGCTTGGCAGGTTGCGCGAACGCGTCTTCCGCGCTGATTCTTGGAAGCTTCACCATGACAACGCGCCCCGTCACATCGCGCTGCTGCTGAGGGACTTTCTGGCCAAGCACAGGGTTGACACGATGTCTCACTCCCTCTAAAGTCCAGATAATGCTTTGCCGGAATTCTACCTCTCTCTAGGGGATCTCGGAAAGCGAGTAACAGAAGGCGTATGCGCAGAAGGAATCGCATAATACGCATTGTGTCGGAGCACAAGGGTGCTATTTCAACTACTAAGGATCTCTACCGATTAGTTCAATATAAAAAGTAAAACTAATTCAGTTCTACTACTTTTTGATCCTACCCTGTATAAATTACGAAAACGCTATTTCTTAAATCAATATAGTGGCGGTAGTCTTTTTTCTGAAAGGTAAAAAATTGGGAGTTGACAGTTAGGGGGTGGAAAAAAACGAACTTATATAATTATGATTCACACATTTTTCTTCGAAACATAAATACCAGAACATATTGCAATATAGTTTCTCATCCGTTTTTAGACCAGGTAACGATAAAGCGACTACAAAAATCATCATAGATCCGTTTTTAACCTTAGAAAGTATGATCACAGTTCATGGTTCAAAGGACATAACTGGTTTCATGTCAAAAACGTATTCAAATTTTATTTACTATGTTATATTGAAAACTTCTAATCACATTAATTCCTTCATTTTAAAAGAGAAGTTTGTGTTTGTGGGCATTTCCACACTCGTAAAATCCATTTCACAATTACTTTGACAATAAAAAAATAGTCTGGATCTGTAAAATTTACTGAAATTACCTTGATTTTCATTTTCATATTCTAACATTTGTTATAGAAATCCTTTCGAATTATAGTTTAGATTCATTAATCTCGATTTGTGCCCATTATTATTGCTTCAGGACGTAGCTTTTCTTTTAAAGGGTGTTAGTTTGATCCGTTTTTGTATGATAGAAGTTTACTACAAATTATTGTGTTTTAAGAGGGGGCTCCAACTAGAATGAAAGGCATTTTGCATGGTTTTCCAATATTTCGTTTCCAGCATTAATTTCTCAAGATAATGGGACGATTTTTTTTGATAGACATAGGCTGGCTCTATCTTGGGCGAAGCCCTTTTTTCAATTGTTGATGCAAAATTTAGATATTGTCGCAAGGGCGCTTGTATCAGCGGTAAAAATATATTCATGTAGGGTGCCACAATATTTTATTTGAAGAGCTTGATTTTGAGCGTATTAAAATTATTTTCTATGCAGATCATAGAGAAAGGACGGCTCTATGTCCGTCCGAAGCTCTTTTCTCGATATTTTGTTTATTTTGGTTACCAGAAGGCTTAAAAAACATACGAAATGAGTCCAAAAAAGTCAATATTCATGTGACAATCTGAAGTTTCGTTTAAAAAAATTCAAAAAGGTCTTCGCTCGAACATAGAACCACCCTTTCTCTATCGTTTGCAAAAAATCAGTCCATTATTTTAAAAGTGAGCGCTAGAAACGAAGTATTCAAAACCCATGCGAAACGCCTTTTATTCTAAGTAAATTTCCCTCTTAACTGTTCCAAATAAATATCATATCCAAAAATGAATTCCAAAGTTAAACCATTGCATGGGAAGTACAGTGTCCAGCTTCTTGACGTCATTTGTTTTGCAATAAAATCATCTCTAATCTGATTGATCTCATATAGTAACTTAACTTTAATTGTTTTGTCTCAGTTGGCCCAATTAATGGTATGTGATTGGCTGTTAGAAACAAGAACATCGCTTTGGGAAGACAGCATTGAAAGCGGCTTGAAGACCCCAGTGTCAAACTCTGTTTTATCATCGTTCCAAGCTGATTTGTCGTCGTTGAGGATTTTGGCTGAACACATTCCAGTACGTTGGGTAAATGAACTTTCCAATGCTGCAACTTTGAAATTATGTCTGTATTGTCACGAAAATTTCATTTCTGGAAACATCAATCGCAGTTTATTGCTTAAAATATACAATTCAATCTTTTTGGGAGAACTTTGTTCGAACATCCAGATTAAATAAAAAAGCATAGGGATAAAAAAACAAAAAAGGGTAAGAAAATTATGATACCACATTCAAAAAATGGTAGAGCTACACAGTTATTTTCCTAATCAGACAAAAAGAAAAAAATATAAATTATACAGGGTTTTACTTGATGGTAATTACATTTCTAATCCAAATTCAAGTAGAGAAGGTCATAAATATGTGTCCTCAAACGTGCTATTTTATTAATTTCCCTAAGCAGAGGATGTGGAATATTTTTACCGATGAGCACTGAAGACATTTTTTTCAGAGAAATTTGGTGAATGGTCAAAGAAAGAGGGAAATGTTTTCTAACATTCATTGGAATGTTATAATCAATTGCAAATTTCTTTTTTCCAGAGTGCATTAGCCAGAGTGTTTTTGTACGAAGCCACCGCCAGAATGATGGCTGGTGCGGCTCCAGGAAGGACCCAACAATTGCTGGACAGGAGTTTGAGACAGAGACATATCAAGCAATCGATAATATGTGGGAAAGGTGCGTTTTACGATAGGTTCATTAATATTTACATTTGGGATGAAGATGATGATTATAAAGCGTCTTTATCTTCATAATCCTTGGCGGAGGATAGCTGCTCCACTCAACCGAGTACCTATTTTAAAAACAATGTTGATTACTTTTTATTTAAAACGCTCCCGGAAACGTGCTTAAATTTTGAAGTTTTACACTAGGATAGCTTCATAATTCCCCTTAATATTTCAGGGGACAGGAACCCCCAAGAAATGGGAGGCGAGAGACAGCACGCCGCAGCTTTGTACATGGCGTGCAAGCACTTGCCAGGTTCTTTGCTCTCTTCACCTGGCGAACGCGCAGGAATGCTTGTGGAGGCTGCGAAGACCTTGGAGAGGATTGGAGATAAGAAGAAGCTACAAGACTGCTACGAACTGATGAGGGCGTTAGGCACAACTACTGTTAATAATTAGAAGCTTTTTTGCTGTTTTAATCCATTCATGTTTATTACTGTTATAGTTGAGGATTTTTTGAAATCCGTGTGGAGTTTTTTCAAAATTTTATGTGGTTGATTGTTGTCAAATAGCCCAAACGCGAAGTTGGTTGAAATCTCTAATTTCTGGGTGAAACAAAACATTAGAAGTTTCTCTTGTATAGTTTTTGGGTTCGCTGATTTCAAAATACAGACACAAAAAGCGACGAAGTAAAATTGAGTCTATGGGGGTTGCTTAGCAGTGCGCGCACCTCAAATGAAAAAACGCATTCAACACAAATTGGAATGATTCAGTATCTTTTTTTTTGCATACAAAATTTCACACTCCTTACAATGATTCTAATGTTTCAATTCGGCATCATCTGATCACACATTTTTTCTAACTTCTGTCAACATCAGAATTTGTTTTTATTTGCTAATATCGATATTTTAGATCACTGTTTGTTCAAGACTTTTTGATGCAATTCAAGCTATTCAAAGAAAGCTCCACACTTATTTCGATTATTTTTTATTCGCAGTGCCTGTGGTAGCTTTAATACCAAATTTATATTTCTGTTACTTTCGCAGCTATAGTGCTTAGATTTTTATACATAATTTGTATGTTTTTTTGTGATAAGTAAATTGTTTTCACTAGCAAGCATTGTGTATCATTTGTGGAATCTTCTTGGAGAAAAAATATCACTTTCGTAGTGAATTTCGTTTCCCCCAAAGTAATCAACACACATAAGTCCAAGTATCTCAAAAATTTGAAATTATTTTGGCGTAGTTTCGGACTTCAAGAAAAATGTTCAAAAATAGATTGACTTCTAAATATCAGATATCCATTTTAATCATTGAGTATAAAGTTTGGAACGAATTGCTTCGGCATGTTTCCCGCAAAAATCGTCGGTAACGGGCGAATGAACATTTTTTTGTTTTTTTTTAATACAGTGATTCTCAAGAACGTAGACAAACAATTATTAAGCTCATCCCATTGAAAAATTTTATTTGTAATTTGGATGAAAAACTATTGTGTTTTGCATCACACAACAAAAATAACTTTTTGAGGGTTATAAATATATTGCAAGTGTGCCCCTTTCTTGGAAGATTATTGACCCTTTAATAATTTTTTCATGGTACCCATGTTTAACGAGGTAAAAGTACGAATGGTAGGACTAGACATGGTCCCTGTTTTACCCAAAAGTCCTTATCTTTTTGAAAAGTTCCTTATGGTCCCTAATTTTTTGCCAAGTATACTTGTTAAGGTGCTCTGTACGCCGCTGAATTTAATAAAATTGATCAAATTAAGGCCGGAATTAGCCCCTCAAGACTACAAATAACATACTGCCAATTCAGAACAAGAATGTCTAAAAGATAGGAAAAAAAAACCTCGGAAAAAAGGCATTTCCGAACTCATTTTCATGTAAATATTTTTCTTAAAACCCCTCAAAGAAGCGTCTATTAAATTTATTAATCTAATTAATACCCTGAATAATCTATATCGATTTTTAAATGTATATAGCATGCTCAAATTCCATCCGATGATATAATTCGAAGCCATATAATTTCCAGTCCAAAAGTTCATTAAAAAGTGCCTCGATGTTTGGAGCTTCGGTGATATATTTATGGATAATATAGTGCATTTCGAACACTGATTTTTATTATATCATTATACCAATTTCATTCACATACCATTAAACAAAATACGTTTCAGCGAATATAATAATGTGGGAGGAATGGAATTAAACAAACCGAATGACATTTAATTTGGGTTGTAATGCGGACAATTATACAGGCTGTATGTGTTTATTTTTTGCTTATATTTTTAGCTATGTATTCTTTTTATAGTTTATCTACTCGTCAGTGGTCACACATTTGCAGGTATGAAAGTTTTTGATGAATCTATAAAAAATATCGTTATTCCACAACATCGATGTTTTTAGGATCGATACATCGAAGACATCGATGTTATCCTTCCGATGTAGCGATACATCGTGTTCTTGATTCGATGTTGCCATCCCTATACGTATACTAATGAAATTCCATACATTTTTCATAACATCGATGTATCGCACACATCGATATATTCGTTCCGATATATCGATGCTATTGGGGTAATGACAGCGTTGTTTATCGATTTCCGAACATCGATGTTTTCTGAAAAAATTCCATCCCTATATGTGAGATGGGACAGAACATTATACATTAATAAGAAGTTAAAATGGTTAATTCCTCATGTCTTATGTTTTACGCCTTGGGGCGCTTAAGTTAACTTGTGAAGTTAACTTAGAATGACATAATATAAATCAGACTTTTTCTTACTGCTTTCATTATAGCGGTAAGCGTAAGTCACAACGAACAGCATTAGATTGGCTCTGTGTCTTGTAAGTTGTATCTCACTCCCCCTTGTTTCTTTTTTCATTAACGGCTGCTTCGATTGAGAGCGAAACAGCGGCAGATAATCAACTATCCGTCTTATCGATTAGGTTCGAGTAGAGTATTGGTAGAGATTGCCGAAAATCCGATGTCGGCGAGTTATATCCTCTTTCTGGTACAGTCATCGGCGTCCAAAAAGCATGGCACGATGACTGGTTGAAATGTGGAGCGTAATTTTATACTTTTTGATTTTCAGGAATTCAAGATATTGTTTTCTTGGTGCTTCAATGGGAAAAACCATGTCACTCATCACCGTTGGACTGTCTGTCACTCTGTCTGCACCATTATACTTGACCCCTGTAGGTACCACTTAGTCACTGAAAACAGACTTCCATTTGTGAAGCCATGATGCGAAATGATTGTTCACGTGCTTTTTTTGCTTTGTGGATCACTTTGTCCACATCGAGTTTTGGCTATTACATTTCCCCTGAATGCGTTTTAGATAGAACAATGAGTATAAATTTAGAAAATCATTTATTTAGGTACGTAAATTAACATAAACAAATTAAATTATTGAAGAAAACTAGGAATAGAGAAACTAGGACTTAAAAACATTACTTATTTTTACAAGAGGTGCTCTTGTAACCCTTCAATTACATTGTATATTTAATTTTCTGCACACACATGCCTTCATTTCTCATCCTTTGGGCATAGACCAAATCTGAACGTGAAAATTGAAACTTATCTTGGCTATATAATCATTTCAATTTTACATTCATTTCGTGTCGTGGGTGGCCTAATGTACCTACAACACGTACTGGTTAATCCGACTCCCTCACTGCTCGGAATACATATTTTTAAACGCGTTGTGGGTGAAACACCAAACCCATAACGCGTTTTGGACAAAAGAGTTTCATATCTCTATATTCTGGCATTTATCAAATTACTTTGGTGGATTTCCTAAGAAACATGTTTTTGAGAGGACGCCTATGAACACCTCTGGTTCATTTTCAATAGAAATCAGAAACCGTGGGGAGTGAAATCAAAAGATTTTCTTGTATTTACACTACGGATTTATTTTTCATAACGTTGAAGGAGATGCAGCTTCGAGAAGGTAATATAAATGTCAGCCAATCTTATAAATGAATATTTCTCCAGTTTTCAGATATAAAACAACTAATCATGCTTTTTCGAAGATTACATGGACGATTGGTTTCAACTAAATTACTTTTTTAACCTGTGAAAGAATTCAATGAAACAATCAATGGCAACGTCAAGTAGGTTGACTCTCTACTTCTCACGTAATGGTATCAGTTTAGAAATAAGAATTTGGTTCGGATTTTGTAGCTGGAATTGCATTTAAACAAGCGTGAAATATTCAGTTGAAGTGTAGTAAAGAAAAGCAAACTACACCTTGAAAACACCGTACAAAATTCAAATGGCTTATATTTTTTTGAAACATAAAAAATGCATCGAGAGTCTACTAAAATACATCGGTAAGATTATGTATTGTTTACAGTTATTGACAAAATCCACTTTGTATGATTTTTTTTTTATTTCTATCTCTCGCAAAGGCCTTTTGTGCTTCAGGAGCGCTACGAGAGGATAATTTGTTCACATTTATCTTGAAAAGCTGTAGATTGTAACCATCGGGGAACAAACTCCCCGGCAGCTCACGCCACAACACCAAGGTTCTCCAAAAAAACGACTTTTGGAACAGGCTCGTTCGGGGCATCGAATGGTCGACCTCATGAGGATGCGTCCGTTGGACCCTTCTAATGTTTGAATTCTGTCAAAAAGTTTTAGGGCGTGCTTGTGGAGTGGCAGTAACTGTTGATTAGATGATGACTGAAGTACTCCTCCATTTCCAGCATGCGATTTTCTTGTCAGAGTTGTCTGAGTTTTTTTAGTTTGTAGATCCCCATTCGAAAATCCTTTCGATGTTCTTATTAATCTGAAAAACATGTTGCTCCCGTTGATGTAAGATCTCTCGAAATGATAGTGGTTTGGAGGACAATGTGTGAATAATTGTCTATGTCTAACAAGTACGAAGGATTATTGAGGTCATAGACTAATAGATGACAGAACGTCTTCAACCAACTCAAACAAAAATTTATCAGGAACTGTAGAAATATTCTAAGAGATAATGTAAGATTTTTCTTTTTCTTTTGTTTTTTGACGTTTACTACCCTGCCACTGAACCGATTTCTGAAAATTGAATATCTTTTATGTTTTTCATTTTCTCCTTGATATAGTAGCAATGTGATCGGAAAATTTCATCAAAATCACAAGTACTACCGGACAAACCGAGGGAATTGGGTGACTTGGTTTTACGTGAACATCAAGAAAACATCATGATATCGAAATGTATGGCATGGGAAGTGAACTAAATGCGAAGAGGTAATTTTAAAAAGTTATTTTACTTTGCGTTCACCATTGGTCAATAAAAAATATTACATACTACATTCCTTTCCTTTCCCTCCAACATCAGCACTAAAATATAATATAATAAAAAAACAGTTCTACACCGGAAAAATAATGCCTTCGGAATGACCGAAACTCTTTGGGGTGCGCACATAAAATATTGTAAAATATCTCGTAACAGTTGGGAGCATTCTTAAGTCTTCCACTCGGACTTGCCATAAAAAGTTTCACCCTACGGGGGAATATTATATCGCTTATCATGAGCGTAACTGAAATTATCGAAGCAAGGCCAGAAACATGATAAGGTTGAAATATTTGGTGATTCCATCATGTCACCATTTTAAAGAAAAAGTGAATGAAAAGTGTCTTCGCAGTGTTGTCGGATTTCAACAGTAAGACAAAGTCTGTCTTATTGTTACCATTATGTTCTTTGTTTAGGTAGAGTTGTTTTGACAATAAATGTTGTTGCTGAATGCCATTTTTTCAGCGCTTCACAAGCGCTGTGAGAACATAAATGTCCATTCAGATTGACCTTAGAACACTGAGGTTCATCATGATTTCCGAATTAAACTTTTTGTAAATTTTAGTAAAGATATTTCAGTCAATAGTATGTGATGCTAGTTAGTGGTCAGTAAAAAATATCCAGCCACAGTATATGTTTTTGAAATTACATTAACCATGAAACGTTTGAAAAAAACTAGTTGTATTATCTCGAATTCCAGGATGATTAGATCTCATCACATCCCTTGTTTATGCTTGTGAAGTAAAAACTACAGCGATCATAAAATATGATCTGATGTCAAACACAAGCATCTCTAGGAGCATGAGTGAAACTGCAATATCCCTTTAAAAATTTCGTGACAGACGCCGATGTCAAGGAATGAAATATACCCGACAATAAAAATATTCTAGCTGCTGCAAAGTCGACTTAAAAATAGGGTTCTATTGACGTATAAAGGAAAGCTCTCTGCCCATGGAACTTCGTTTTGTGTAACTAACTTGTATCAATTTATTGTGCCCATATGAGGAAAGAGGCCCAGAGAAAACATAGGGCTTTTAAGGGATGAACAAACAAAAAGGACACGAGAAAGAACTTATGCAGAAATTGATAATAAAATTCTTTGTATGTAGTCGTACGCAGAACAGGCCTTAGACTGTCAGAGGCAAACGAGTGAGAGGAACTCTATATAGACTCATACTAAAAGAATTTCCCAAACTGACATAACTATTTTTTTCTATGAATGCAGCTGTTATCAAAATATTATGTAGTTATCGTGAACGGTTTCTGGAAGTGTAGTTAATTCGTGATTTGACTGAAAAATATGAAATTACACTTCTAAAGGCGACATTATTGATGATCGTGTCAATATATAAATATTTATATATTAATGTTTCACCTAATGAAAAAATAGAAAAAAAATATATGCATTTTTATCTATAATAATGCAAAATAGGTATATATTATATTACATCAAATTTACTGGACAAAAAAATTATAAATTTGTTTTTGAAGCTATTTGTGAAAATACTCAAATTTTCTAAAATTTCGATGGGGTGCCTTCGCGCGGGGGGGGGGGCTCTCCTCCCTCTGTGTACGTGCCTGACGTCATTTCCTGTTTAAGATGCCAGAATTTGGAGATTGATGTGGGTTTTTATAGGGTAAACCTAGGAGAGATGGCGCGTTAGGTGAGATGACGCGGGCATGTTTTCTCCGTTGCTACCGCATCTAGGTGAAATATGGCAACACCCCTCCGTGGCTTTTGAACTTCTAAATCATAGTTGTCGTAGTGCTGCCCGAATCGACTCGTTGTTTGTGCTTTGTTTAAGCCAATATATTTGGATTATTACCAAAAAATTTTTGGAGCACCAAGGATCGAAGATCACCAAGGTATGTTACACTGCATTTTTGTTGCGTTTCTTAGTTTTTTCTTATTATTAATAACCCCGGTGCATGTTTCTAACCTCAATGCGTTGAATTCCTCTAACGTGTTTTGTTGAGATTTGATGCGTCAACTCTCCTTATAATGTAAGGAGAGTTGACGCAGCCTAATATGAGGAGAGTTGGCGCATTCATCGTAAATTATTTTTTTAACAATTTGAATTCTTACAGCCTTGCCAACCGAGTACAAGAGGAAGGGTAGTGTGGAAAGAGGCCAGTGGAATACCGATCAACTCCGTACAGCAATTAACGCAATCAACACGGAAAATATGAGCATTCGAGAAGCAAGCCGCGTTTATGGCATCCCAGAAGCTACTCTACGGCGTCGAAAGAAGAACAGGAATGTCGATAGCGAAAACCTGGGACCTACATCCACACTAGAAGATCATAATGAAGCTAAAATAGTGGCACATATTAAAAAATTACAAAAGCACGGATTTGCTCCTACACGGTCTCACGTGCGTTCTATGGCGTTCGAGTTAGCCGAAAGATTGCAGTTACCGCACAAATTTAACAGAGAAGCACGTATGGCTGGGTATCCATGGTTACATTCCTTTTTGAGAAGGCACCGACATCTTAGCATACGAAAATCTGGAGGAGTTTCTGCTGCCAGAGCTTTAGCAATGACACGGGAAAATGTGGCCTCATATTTTTCACTCCTCGAAAGAACGCTGATTGAAAACGAATTGATGAACGAACCTGGACGAATCTACAACATTGATAAGACTGGGTTACAACTCAACAACCGTCCCGAACACGTTTTAGCTAGCAAGGGGTCGTGTCTGTTACATCTAGTGAGAAGGGGGAAACCATCTCGATCATCGTATGCTTCAATGCCGAAGGTACCTACATACCTCCAACATGTGTCTTCAAGGGGAAGAACAAGAAGCCCGAATACAAAGATGGGATGCCGCCTGGGTCCCTCGTCATTATGTCGCAGAAATCGGCATACGTTAACAGCGATATTTTTTTTAATCGGCTGCAAGAACAATTTATTCCGCGCAAACCGGCAGGAAAGGTGCTACTTTTGTTAGATGGGCACTCCTCACATTGTAGCAACGTCGAAATGCTCGAATATGCAGCTGAGAATGAAGTCATTCTGCTTTGTTTGCCAAGTCATAGCACCCAGTTTTTGCAGCCCTTGGATAGAGGCTTTTTCAAAGCCTTCAAAGCATTCTATTACGATGCTGCCAATTTATTTTTACGAACAAATCCCGGAAGACGACTGAACAGGCTCCAGTTCGGACAGTTACTTGCCACTGCTTGGGAAAAATATGCAACGATAAAAAATGCAGTGTCCTCGTTTAAAGCAACAGGCATTGTCCCTTTCGATCCATCGATCATTCCTGATTATGCTTACTTGACAGAGCAAGAAGCACAAACTAAAGCAAGTAATCCTGAAGAAGATATTCAAACACATACAAACGCCCCAGTTGCCGTTGTTGGGGATACGTCAAATTCTCGAAAACCTGGTTGTTCACATTGGCCTGAAACAGACCCCTCACCAAATGAAGACGCACTCGACATCAGCACACGGCACAGGTCAATTTCACCTTTGCCTATTAGTTTCAATTCGCCTGGAAAGGACCCTACTCCTGGTAAAATGCTGGACCAAATATCTCCTGTGCCCATTGCTAAGGCAGTCGAAACTGTACGGAAACGAAGCAGACAACTTGCTTCTGTTTTAACAGACAATGACAACATCTCAGAAAAGAGACAAAAATTGGCGGTAAAAGAAAAAAAGCCGGAAAACCAAAACGCAATGAAGCAAAAGGCACAACAAAAACTGTAAGACAACGTGCAAAGAAGTGCGTTCCAGAATCATCTAGTGATGAAGGGGAAAACTTGGGTGTTGTCTACGATGATTCGTCAAGTTTTGAAGATGAATCGGATATTTGTGTAGGATGTGGTGAGAACTACAACCAAACGAAGAAAAAGGATGACTGGATTCAATGCACAACATGCAGCCGATGGATGCACGAAGGCTGCACGAAGTTCGTGGACGCCTGTGATTATTGCGGGAAAAAGGCAAAGAAGTAGGCAGTTTTCGTTTATGTACCTAAAAGAATAATGTTTTTTTTAATCAGAATTCATCTTTTGTATCTTTTTCAAATAAATAATTCACGTTGAATGTCTGAATATTGAATGAAATACCTACTGAAAACGTTTTAAACATTATTTCCCACTATTATTGCACGAAATAATGAATGCGTCATCTCACCTAACACTCTGCGTCATCTCCCCCACACACTTAGGTGAGATGCTACAACAAGAAAAAAATTTTTTTTTTCTTGACACGTTTACCAGTCGAGCGCTTTTTAAAGTATACAATTAGAAGCTAATACATCATCCCCTCGTAACATATTTTTATTTCTGTTTTTTTCTGCCCCGTAATGATTTTACATCAAATTCAAAAAAAGTGCGCCATCTCTCCTAGGTTTACCCTATGCCAAATTGCACAACACTCTAATGAATGTATATGAAGACATTATAATTACAATGAAGTCAGTATCTTGAGGCCAACCTGACCCTATGAAAAGGGTATGACATGTGCGTGTAACAAGTATACCGTCTATTTTCCCAAATTGATGTAGAACGTCGGAATCTCACTTGATGTCTCCTCCATTTAAAATTTATCTCATTCAAACGGAATAGTTTATACGCTAACTGCTCCTATTCACTTGGAAATCTAATTTGATACACACTCAATGTTATATTCTAGTAGTTTGGTGAGTAGTTAGGGCATATTGAAGACCATAAGCGTAACCGGGATACAATTTTCGAGGCAACTGGATCTCCAACTATTCATCGTGGTTGTCAGTAAAACGCCAATTCAGCTGAAGTCACAGCTTGAAAAAACCACCAGCACCACAAACCCTGGTTGTAATCTGGGACATTACCAAAGGAATTAGAACAGGAATACAGTAAGTCAAGGCTGCATTTTACAAGTTAAAGAAGATGATATATATTGTCTACTATGTTATACGATGTCGAAGGCTGGACGTTGACAGATACACTTCTCAGAAAGCTTGATGAAATTTGGGTGTACCGGATGACATCAACAAAATCGACAGTATGACAGATGTCAAATATGACATAACAGTGGCATAGAAATTGTTCGAAAATCATCGAATTTATCGGCAGTCGATTGTCGAAGTATTTTTCATAAGTGACATTGGTAGCTCCGACTATATCACGCATTTTGGATTTATGAAATGCAAATGCATCACCAATAATCCTTAAGCATATTTGGTAATGTCTTATTAGAAACAAAAATTTTCCTACGAGAAACATCAAATTTCAATTTATAATTTCATAAGTTAATTTTTTCATTGTTTTCACAAAGGCTACCAAGGCAGCCGAAATGTTAGTGAAGTTATTTATTCAATCATATGTGGTTTCAATTAACAGTATAAGATGAATCAGTGAGACAACCACTGGACAAGCTTAGGAAGTTACACTAATATGAATATCAATAAAGCTAACTTTTCAAAAAAATCTCCTTAACTACGGTAGTGGTGGAAAGGCACACGTTCGTTAATGGAGACTCATGAGCTTGCTCCAGGCTTTTCCTTAGTAGCGCCGATCTTCCTTTCGCAAACATGCTGAATGCACACGTGTGATTTTAACATCATGATCTTGAAATGCGAAACAACTCAGTCTATTAGTAGATAATGCTTTGCATTCCTAGTTAACTGATACTCTGGTTGGAATCTATTAAAATACGACTTGGGAATTCAGGGTGCATGAACGATCGTTTTGTTTAGGATTAAAAAAAATGAGATAAGTAGATTGGAAGAGTAGAAAGGAGGGGACGGAATCAACGGAAATCTCTAGATTAATTTTTTTTTCTTTGGCCAGCTTTTCCCGATTTTCAACCATTGTAACTATTGTAATATCAAAATTTACCTAGTTTAGTTAAATATTATTTTTTGTATTAAGAACAGCTTTTGATTATTATTCTTCAAGCTGTGATTATGACGTCACAGTAATTCAGGAACCCATTACAACCCTAAAGGGAAATGAGCGAAGTGAAGCGGCAAACTACGAGACATGTTTCTCTGCTACATACTTATCTTGTAAATCCGCGTGTTGCCACCTTATTCCGCGTAATTTCCCTTTTGGAATTGATCGGAACACTTACTGAGAGAATTTCGAGCCAGAAAATTTCCTTTTCAATTATGACCGATCAGGGGCAGGCAAACCGTATTAGGCCTAATACACGACGGTTGTTCCATTTCTGCAAAACATTTATTTGTATTTTTTTTAAGTATTCTCCTCCACAATCAAGGAATTTTTGTATCAACGGAAAGTATTCAAACAATTTTGTGCAATCTTTTTAAACGCATGGACACATTTTAGGCATTTTAGAAATCAACTTTGTTGTCTCTCAATGTGTACAACGTACGTAAGCTCCTTAATTTTGATAAAATTTGGACACCAAACTAAACTGGACTCTGGCAAGTTCAAAAAAGCTCTTTGGTTTTTTAATTTGCTTCAGTGATGTGATGAATTGACAGATGTCAGAATATGCCACATGAGAAAAATAAATGTGTAAATTATTCGGAAGACTGTGTTGGAAATTAAATTATCAAACGGTTTTTTCCTTTCCGCTCACTGTCATAAACCACTCCACAGACCACAAAAGAGAAGATGACTGCCTTTTTTGTTATGATTTATGAAGTCAGTGCGCAATGTTGTCATTAAACTACAAAATACTACTTCCGGCATTCTGACAAACTGAGCAGTTGCCCAGTTTATACATAGTTCATAATAATAATCACTTTATTTAGCACTTGGGTGGTAATATTTACAGTTTAGATTACTGAAAAAGAAATGTGACAGCATTTTTAGTAAATGATACATACTTATATTTTTGCAGTTATAATGTAGCAGTCTGCTTAATATAGTCAGTACAAGCTTTTTTTAACCCTCAAAAGAGTATTGCAATGTTTAATGGAATGAGCCAATTCATTGTATTGCTTTAATCCCTTGTAAAAATGGTTCTTCTGACTATAACTAGAACTTAGTCTGGATAAATAAAAGTTCTTTTTATATATATGTGTATATATATATATATATATATATATATATATATATATATATATATATCTATACACACACAACTTACAAAGTTTTGGTTGCCTTTACTCACCTGACCGCAATCTCTTGGCAACCTGGTATAAACAGGTACTGCTCCGTTGAGTTTTGACGTTCATAACGTTTTTTCAAAGCTAATTTTTTCCTCAATACGATGGTATAGTTCCCAGAACTTTTTAAGTTGGGTATATATCTATCTTTGAAATGATTGATGATTTAATTAATAATAGTAATAAGAAAATACACATTTGTAAAAATCTGAAAGACTGGCACTCTAGGATAGTCCATCTGGCTAATGTATCTTGTCTATGTTGGGTTCTGCAAAAAAAACTTACAAAAATTAAACCACAGATAATAGAAACCTCGACAAAGCCTACCAGTATCTCTATCTACTTCTGCAGCCAGGATGTTATCTCTGTTTAGGTCATTTAAGTTCATATCAATCTCCTCCAGAGTTTTTTCATGGTACTCGGCTCCTTTTCCTTCATCCATGATTAACAATAGTTTGGCTATTTTTGCTACAAAAAACCATGAAAATAATTATTAGTCCATTCCCGAAGAAAGTGCATATTTAAAATATATTGTTGTGTATGAAATATGTTCAAAAGTACCTTGGACATATCTGAGGGCACATTAATTGAGATATAAACCAAAATGATGGACTTCAAATGAATTATGACGATGGAAATTGCAATTGAAAAAATTTCGGGGTGTTGGAATCGAACCTACTCTCATTAAAAATCTCATTGTAAAAATTGACGCTTTAGATCACTGGACCAGTAACGCAGTTGTCAACAATGTTCTTTATCTGGCTATTTACTCTCATTATGTTTCCGGAAATAGAAAAAGATCGCTAGAATTTTATGTTCGAACAAAAATGTGAAGCATAAACTTGCAAATAAATGTATGTTTTCTCGAGATAATGTTTGCAAAATTCAACACATTACTCACTTTTAAGGGCTACAACTTAACTTAGCGCGGTACGTCGATTATTGATTTTTTTACTTAAATGGGTAGATTTACATGTAATTCGAACTATAACATCGGTTTTTTGCTTAGGAAATGTATACATTCGGATTTTTACTGTACTCACAATTTTTTGAACCGGCACTATGAAGCCTCTGCTAATCAGCTATATAAGTTATTTTCTCACTATTTACGCACTAAAACACTGTACACAGATGGTACACTGTCAGGCTCAGGAGCTACAATGTGTTTTCTCTAATATTTTGATATTCACATAGACATATAACATATTTCTATATTCACTTTCAAATAAACCACGAAATCAATCAAAACCGGTATCTTGATTGTCAAAATATGAAAGAAATGCCACTAATGCAAACGTCAATCGTCGAGAGGTCGAGCCGTGTTGTCGTATTTACGGTTTTTTACAAATTCCTCAGATTTGCTAAGTTCTCCGTACTGTGATTTGTATTCAAAGAAATAAATTGAAAAAGATAGTGGCAATTCCTTATCCCCCTCCCCCACTCAAAGCAACCGCAGCTGCACACGAAGCGCTCGCTGAGGGTGCAGCTGCGGTTGCTTCGCAATATATTTTGTATTCAAAGAAATAAATTGAAAAAGATAGTGGCGATTCCCTCCACCCCTACCCCCTCAAAGCAACCGCAGCTGCACACGAAGCGCGCGCTGAGGGTGCAGCTGCGGTTGCTTCGCCATCTATTTTGTATTCAAAGAAATACATTGAAAAAGATAGTGGCAATCACCCCTCCCCCCTCCCCCCCTCAAAGCAACTGCAGCTGCACACGAAGCGCGCGCTGAGGGTGCAGCTGCGGTTGCTTCGCCATCTATTCTGTATTCAAAGAAATAAATTGAAAAAGATATTGGCATTCATCCCACCCCCCTTCCACCTCAAAGCAACCGCAGCTACACGATATTGGCATTCATCCCACCCCCTTCCCCCTCAAAGCAACCGCAGCTGCACCCTCAGCGCGCGCTTCGTGTGCAGCTGCGGTTGCTTCGCCATCTATTTTGTATTCCAAGAAATAAATTGAAAAAGATATTGGCAATCACCACACCCCCCTTTCCCCCTCAAAGCAACCGCAGCTGCACAGGAAGCGCGCGCTGAGGGTGCAGCTGCGGTTGCTTCGCCATCTGTTTTGTATTCAAAGAAATAAATTGAAAAATATAGTGGCAATTCCCTCCCCTCATCCCCCCTCAAAGCAACCGCAGCTGCACACGAAGCGCGCGCTGAGGGTGCAGCTGCGGTTGCTTTGCCATATATCTTGTATTCAAGGAAATCATCTAAAAAAAACAGTCTCAGTCACCCCTCAACATTTAACTTGTGTTCAAATGAATAAATTAAAAAAATACAGTCTCATTCATCTTTTACCACCTCCTCAAAATGAAGTCATATTTACCCAGCCTACTTTTTCCCTCCTCCACCATCTATTTTGGATAAATCTACACTATTTCAAAGAAAACTTAGTCATAATTATGATTGCCAACTGGAAATGGTCCACTTTGGATGAATTAAATAGAAATACTGATGCCAAAGCACCTTCAAGATTATTCCACTCATGCATGTTCTTTATTTCTGACATTAATTCATTCATAACAATGCCAGTATAGGACTAGTTCATACACTAGTTACAAATAATCTTATTTCTTCTATCTTTCATTTTCTTTCGGAAAAACATCATTACAAAACTAAGTTTTCATTGGAACCGTACTACGGCAGTTATATCAAAATCTCGTTTTCAGTTTTTTTTCTATTTTTGATGAATTTTAACAAAAGCTATGTTTTGTCAAATTGGTTTAAATTATTTATTATTATAAGTTGAACTGTCGTAACTTCAGCTTTTGTACTATTGATACGTCTCCCATAGTCGATTATTCAGTTATTACAAAAAAATACATTTGGCAACGTCGCAATCTGGTTCGCTTTTTAAGGGACACATGTCAGATTTGACATATCTCCCACAATCTTGAGAGCAGGTTGATAGTTTTTAAACTATCCCATTTTTCTGATTTCACTATAATTACACAGGAAATTCACACTGTTTTCCAAAGAAAATCGCCGAAAATCTATCTAAATACAGACAAACCAAAGTTTTATATACGTATACTACAGTAAACACCACTTAAAAACGTAAGTATTTCTATTTATGAATTTACCTCAAATTGGTGACTTTATGAGCCACGGCTGCGATAAAAAGCGTTTCCTAACAAGATCCTGTCGATTCCACTTGAAAATCGTCGAAATCTACCCATTTCGTCAACTTTTTTTCAAATTTTGCCTACCGCGCTAAGTTATAGTGTTACCCTTTTAAGTTCCAACTGCCTCTGTTATTTATTCTCCATTCTTTGAATTCGCTCCAGGGGTCGCAGTCCTCCTCAAGATTAGTATTCGAGTATTCGTCATGTTCCACACTTTTAAGAATGCCGCTGCAACCTAAAAGTGAAGTTTAGTAAACGTGAAACTAAAAAGATGCAGAAATGTGATACTTACCTTCTTCTGCTGCACTCTGATGACTATTTTTTGATATAGCCATTTCCAGCAGACGTTTACCATGGCTCCCCATGGGGCATGGTGTATACCAATAATATATGTAATTCTTAATCAAAATTATTCACGAAATGCACACACCACAGAAACTCGCCAATTTGAACACTAACCTTGTGGTAACACGTTCTAATAAAGGCGGGAAAATGGATTTGTATCCCCCCTTTTAGGTTAGATTACGTTTGGCAGCAGCGCTGGATCTCGTCTATTTGTACAAACAGCAACATATAGATTTGAGGATCTCAGATGTTGCTATTATTTTGCTTCGGATCTCACTTTAGCTATTTTTTGAATATATCCATAAATAATAAATTGCAACTACCATTTTCAGCAAATAACTGAATCATTGTGCTATTAAAATCTATATATGAAAACAAATTATATTTCTTAAGAAAATTTTGTAAGGATCTCGTCCTGTTTCACATTTATACGGATCTCACCTTGGATAAAAAACGTATATATATATATATATATATATATATATACGTTTTTTATCCAAACTAACTATATATATATATATATATATATATATATATATATATATATATATATATATATATATATAGTTAGTTTGGCCAATGAACTGAGATTGTTTGATAATTTGATAAACATCTTAATAGGTTAATTTTTGCCATTTAGTTTGCAATATATTTAAAATGTCCAGAAAAAGCTAAATGTATATTAGTAAAGAACCAATAATTCCTACCTCTGAAAAACATTACATTAGTTTTGTTCACATTTAGCTGAAGGTAATTGTTGTTCAACCACTAAAATAGATGATTAAGTTCAACATTTATCATTTCTGATATTTCATTAGCATTTATTGTCACATGATATATATAAAGGAGGGTACATCTGCAAAAAGTTGTACTTTACAATTCTGACCATTTATTACAATATCATCTATATACAAAATGAAAAGTGAAAGAAGTCATTTTTCTGATACTCCAAATTTTTAAATGCATGACCTCACATGATTGATATAGTTCATCCAGTATAACAATTCATCACGTAATGCTGAGAAAAAGCAAGTTAGAAGCTCGGCGGGCATCATGTTTTGTTGACGGTTAACATAAATTTCCCCATACCATTACTTCGACAAAGACGTTAGCCAATGTGTAAGAACTTTTTTGATTAATGGATAATGGCCCCAACAATAGAAAAGACAATTATCTTTAACTGCGCCTGGAACGTTTTATAACCTCGACGCGAAAAAAAATAAAAAGCGAGATATAAGCGAGCTGGTGGTCCTATATTCAAACGCCAGTTTCGGATATTCTGCACTTACAGGGCCGGCATTAAAAAGGAGTATTAGGAGAGGGCAAGATCAGTGGCGTATCTCGGAGTGGATATAGAGCTTCAGGACACCCATGTTTACAAGCTTTAATTCAACTTGCAATGTACGATATGTATGTATCTATGTCTGTTCGGTGGAGTCTTGCAACTCAATTTTGAAGCACATGTCTTCAACCCATTGAGCTGAAATTTTTTATACACGTTTAGTTTGGATAACAAATGCATGGTTAGCTGTGTGACGTCATTTTGAATCCAACATGGCGGAACACCCAGGATGGTGAACTAGTTCTTTTTAATGCACTCCTACAATATGGGTATCAAATGAAAAGACTTGCTGAGAATACGAATGAGAGTAAAAAAAAGATGATGATCATAAACTCCAATCCGTCTGAATTTTTGGTGTACTGGAGCTTTTGCAATACTGTCCAGTGACAACTAAAAAGAAAAAAATTAACTTTTTCTTCAAAACTTTTACTATCAACTTATAACGTCATTGCACAATTTTTATTATATAAAACCCTGTGGCGAGATTTACATGTGTAGATAGACACGTAAAACACAGCTGGTAGACCAACATACGACTTAATCTTTTCATTTCATGGGGTAGTAAATTAAAAAACTTTATTAACCAAAACGCTGAGCCATCCTGACCCATCTCGTCCTAGGCAACAAATCACCACTGACTCGCGTTTCACAGCCATAAACAACCCCATGTGTTCTAAATAATCTCTGAATACGCTTTATAAACAAGCCATTCCCTAGAATATACAAAGAAGGCAAGGTGACTACCCCAAATCCCCAAAAGAACCCTCTACAATCCTCTCAATACGCAAGGCGAATCTGGGCAACAAATTTTCATATTTAGAAAAACATTTTGTTTCAATTTAAGCCAGTCCTAGAAATGCTGGTCACAATTAGAGAACTTAGTCAAAAATACTTATGTGTTTTACTATACTCGTATAATAGCTATTGTCTGATGAACGTCCCTACCGTCGTATAGGAAACTATGTCCCATTCTTCTGCTTCTTAGCGGCGCACGTTACTGAAACGCTGAGCGATAAATTTCAGTAATACCCCTACTCGTTTAGATATTTTACTTTAATAAATTATATAATGCGGCCGGCAAAACGAGGTGTATTTTGTTTAATGAAGCTGTCAGTTTGAAATTAATTCTTCTCGCGGGTGTTACACAGGGGTTCTTCTGAGTGAAAAATGGCTAATGTGTTTTTTGGGAGGATAGACCAGGCATACCTGCTTGGGGTTGGTTGTGTTATATATATATATATATATATATATATTTTTTTTTTGTAAACACCAGCGAAAGTGATATGTCCATCAAAACTGATCAAGTTAGATCAACCATTGATTTGTCTCCAATAAAGCTTAAAACTAAAATACTTATGCTCTAGAGTTCATCCATTGATGTCCTTCAGTTTAGCTTAGTTGTACAAATTAGACTATTAATTCCACTCCTTTGTTTTGCACAATGCACTACACCAGCTCGAATGGCTTAGTCCTTTTCAGTCTTCGGACGATATGTTCGCTGTCCAGCAGCTGTATCGCCTCCGTATTCACATGATGAAGTAGTCTGACTTCATGCTTATTGGCGTATCGTTTTATCTCATCTTTGACCATTAGGATTCCTAGGTCGCGATGAAGGTCACTATTACGAACGTACCATCGAGCATTCACCATGTTACGAAGCACTTTATTCTGGAAAGTCTGAATAATATTCACATTTGATACACAAGTGCATCCCCAAAGTTGGATGCCATAAAGCCACACTGGTTTTAAAATCTGATTGTAGATCAGAATTTTATTATATAGTGACAACTTAGAATTCCTTCCAAGTAACCAGTAATACTGTCTATACTTTACACTAAGTTCAAAGCGTTTTTTCTTGATGTGCTCTTTCCATCGTAGCTTTGCATCAAGGTTCATTCCAAGATACTTAGCGTTGTTCGCGTGCGGTACGGCGATATTATTTACCCTAACTACTGGGTGATCTGTGATTCTCTTGTTCGTAAAATTAACATAAACAGATTTGTGTTCATTAAGCTTGATTTTGAGTTTCTTTGTCCAGTTTTGAATAATGGTGCTTGCAGCCCGCAATTTATCGGTAGAATCCTCTGAGCTAGTACCAACTGCAAGTAACGCTGTGTCATCAGCAAATACAGCAGTAGTTACACCTGCAACTTCTGGTAAATCATTTGTGTATAACAGGTAAAGTACTGGTCACAATACACTTCCTTGTGGCACACCGGCATATATTTCCTGCAGGTCAGAGTAATCATCTTCCTGTTTGACACGAAATAGTCTGTCTGTAATATATGACGATAGAATTTCAGCATACTGCCTTGGCAACATTCTCTTGAGCTTGTAAATTAGGCCTTCATGCCAAACCTTGTCAAAAGCCTGTGCAACGTCTAGAAAAATGGCCGAACACACAAGATTTTCCTCCAAAGCTTTTTCAATTACATCTGTAACCCTATGAACTTGATCGATAGTGGAATGACTCTGACGAAAGCCAAATTGGAAATCTGGTATCAGATTATTGTTCTCGATTAACGGTTTAAGTCTTTTTAAGAGTAGCTTTTCAAACAGCTTTGAGATTATAGGAAGTAAGGAAATCGGCCTATATCATTTTACCTCATTGACTGGCTTACCGGGTTTGGGTACCATAATAACTTCTGCCACCTTCCATATAGCTGGAACATGTTTGAGGCGGAATGATGCATTGAAAAGATATTGGATTTGGATACCTTTTCTTGGAAGTTGTTCCAAAATTTCTCCAGTAATAAGATCAAAACCAGGAGCTTTCCTGGGATTAAGATTCGTCTCTATTTCATGGGTTACTTCTCTCGGAGTTACTGGTCTGATGTTTTCTGTAACACCATTGAGTTCTCCTTCTCGAGGTCGAAAATTTTTGCTTTGATCAGTCCAAATATTATAGTAAATGATAATTTTACTATGCGTGGGTTTAAGAACATGTGCTCAAATTTTTATTAAGCAAATTATAAAAAAATTATATCGAAAGAAGTTTTCATTTTAGTGGAAATGGTTACATAATTCAGTTTTACATAATCTCTGGCTGGTTTAAGAAGGTAAAACATTATTAATATACAAACATAATAAAAGGTATAAAACTATGTGAAAAGATCTATTTTTCGCGTAAATTTTTGTTCGAGTACTCAGATAATAAATAGGAATTTTAGATTTGATTTGCGCAACAATTTGGCAATCCGAATCTATACAAAAAAGAAGTTGTTAATATTGCAAATTGAACAAAGTCTAAGCTTGAGCTTCTATATGCTTGAAAATCGAATCACACATTCGAAAAATTGAAATCGGTTGATTACATCGTCGGACTGTCAGACTTAAACTGTTAACAAAGGCCTACCACCTATCATCCGACACAGAAAATGCAACGTAACTTGATCTTTCCACATAGCTTTTCATACTTTTTACCATTTATGTACCGCTAAAAATATTTGTTTCAATTTAAAACCAGCTAGATGTTATGTGAAATTGAATTGCAAACCGTTATTTCCTTTCCAATTTTTCTCTAAAATTAACAGCGTTATTAGTCATATCGGCTGAGATACTAAAAAAGAGTAAAATTTGGCCGATTTCTTTAAAATTAGCTTAATAAATCTTTGAGCACATGTTTGCAGGCCATAGAAATAAAAAAAATCAAAAATATTGGCAGCCCAAGTGTTAGGACCTTGACTTTGTAAGATGCCACTGGGCAGCACCATAGTGCGCGACGTTTAAGATGAGTGTTGATATAAATTATCGGTTTAAAGTATTGATTATTTAGGGGGAAAGCTTTTCCAGAACTTGCGTTTAGTCTCTTATTCTTCATTATTGCCAGTTCTTCGACCGAATGTTATTGAGATCTGACCAAACAATCCAACGTTGATGTTTAAGGTAGGTCTCAAACATTAAACATTATAATATGTGTTATAAACCGACATATTTTAGTTATATATGTATATCGAACGACTCAATGCCGCGTTACATGACAAATGAATGCCTCGAAAATATTAGCTAAACATACACAGGTAGATGGCGTGGTTCATAAAGTTTGCGATCATTCGAGATTTCCAAGTATGTAAAGGTTTCTGTTCATAATAAAGTGGAGAAACTCCATCAAACTTTATTTTGGGTTGTTTTTCATAAGTGCTACGAGTGAATAACGCCCAGTCGGAGTGCGCTAAAGCCTTAACAGACTCGTTAACCCAGCTTTCAAGAAAGCACAGAAAATTAAGGATCCCATTGTATAAAAATCTGCTACTGCAGTAAATTAATTCCAGGAAATACCAGCTGTTTATTTTTCGAGAGCACTTATTGGGCTTATTGCGCAGTTCGTCGTCATTGCTATCAAATGAGCCTCATTTGTCAGAAATATTTTATTTGAGCTCAGGAGCGGGTTGAAACCATTCGGATCCGTAAGGTACAGTAAGACACTTACAGTGTAACTCTAGTTGTTGCATCTACGTCATCCAGTAACTCAGATTCCGAATTTTTCCAAATAAGAAATGTGGGATAAGCAGGCAGCTTTCATTGCTAGCAACAGAAAATGTTTACAGTAAACCTAGTGTGGAAATGGAGCCAATATGGCGGCCAATAATCAACAACATAGATATACTGCATATAAACAAAGATTTAGCATCGCTTAGTCATCTTCCGCCGGACAGCGTGAGTCATCACGACTAGCAGCACTGCCGGTTACCAGTCGAAGATCGGACGGGGTAGGATGACGACGGGGAGAATGTGTGAAAGCAGCCGTCGATCTTTTCAGTTGGAGACGATGGTCGATACAACATCAATCGAAACGTTGTGAAACAATGGAAGTCTGAAGCAGTGTCACGGACACTCAATTCATTCATAAATTGATTTCCGCCTGAACTTCACTTTTCTTTTGAGCTTTGCTTTGGAGCTTGGAAGGACGAAACAAAGACAAAAAGTGACCCAAGTCCCGAAACTACAGGATCATCATAGAAAAGAAGGATGAACGACGAAAATAAATATATATAGTGAGGTTAGAAGTTATTGTGTTTACGCTCGGGCAAACGTTTACGTGTTCAGAAATTCTTTCATAATGTTGCGTTCGAACGTTTATGGATGGTTGCACCAAGCAGGTTCCTGCAACGCCTGATCTTGTTTTTGATAATGTTTGGAAACTGCAAATTAGAAACGTTGCTATGTAACGTAGAAGACATGTTTCAGTAATATAAATACAAAGTTTTTCAAAAATCTCCAGCTGACAAATTAACATTTTCGACAATGTGCCGTTTTTTCGAAAGCACCAAGTTGTAAAGTTGTAAAATCAAGTAATTAATGATGAAATGTCTGTGACCACGAGAGATATTCATCCAAGTAGTAGTTTGTACATACAGAAAAATACTTTCGATTTTTTTCATAGAGACAACTCCACGTAAAGGCAGACATTATATTGGAAATATTGAAAAACATTTCAATATCACACTAGGTAAATAATTTTTTAACAATATTTCAGACTGCAAGTTTCACTGCCATTCAATAGTTGGACTATTGGCAACCTTGCTTCCTGCAACGCGATATTCGACGTATCAGTCGCTCGAGTGTGCTACGGACAAATACAAATAGGTACAATATTGTTTTATTTGATTTGTGTAGTCTAGACTCCTTGATAGTGGGTTTTAGAATGGATAAAACAAAGTAACACTGTGGTTAATAATGACAGCGACTTATTTCTCATGAGTGATTGTTCTCTAAAATCGTTTGTTTTATGAAAGATCTGACAAAACTCTTTGTATTTTTCCACATTTTTCCCAATGTTTACGTTCATGAGTTTTCTGTTCAATTCATGAATGGATTTTTCCATTCAACGTTTATTTTCTCATTAAGTTTTAGTTTTTAAATTGATATTTCCAAAGTATCCATTAATTTCCAATGTTTGGAAATATGTCACTTGAATATGTCTCTGTAAATATTCTAACACTAGTTGCAGCCACAACTGTTAAAACTGCGCCCTTGGCGCTCCTCTAGTGTTTGCTTTACGGAGGAATTTTCGTGTTATTATTATTGATGTTAACTCACAAAAGAAGATGATTCAAGTATTGGAGTCCCTCCATCTCCAAGGAGGAATAATATCTTTCCGGTTACATAAGCAGGACCAGGAGCCGGAAACAGAGGAAAAGCCAATTCCGGTGAAAAATTATCGTAATACGACAAAAGCCATCGAAATCTACATTGAGAAGTGAAGAAGTGAAGTTGAGCAGAGTGTAAATCATGGCTATATTCTCGCCTCATCGGTAATTTAGCCTTTCCTTCCCGTTTTAAGAAATAAGAGCACGTCGTTCCTTTTACACTTCAACGACACTGTATTTTATTACTTTTCTCTCGTTCGCAAGAGGAGTCAAGGGCGGTTCAGTTTCCTAATTTAAAGAAGGAATCAAGAAAGAGAAACCGCAAATTCGTTTGTTCTGTGCGTATTGCCAGGAATGGAAAAAAATATGAATGAGAAATACAAAAAAGTGCCATCAAGTAGGTTGACACTGTATTTCCCACGCAATCGCATCACTCGAAATAAAGATGAGGACTGTATTTTGAAACCGTTGGCCCTTTGAGGGCAATAAAAAATATTTAAACCAAAGTCAACCTAGGTGACGCTTTTTTCAAAGACATGACATCAAATTTAAAATTATTCATCAAGTGCATCATCATCTAAGTGTCGCCCTGTATGGGGACGACGCCCATTGACATCTTACGAAGCCACACCTGGACTGCCTTGAAGCGGCAACAGATGTCCCTTACGACATCTGTCAACAAGGGTAAACTTATTTACAGCGACATCCCTTGTTCTTCCTCAACTCTTTTACGATGTACCGTTATCTCATTCTATTATCATTCACAGCAGAAGCTAACAACTGATATTAAGTGTATACTATCCACTCTGCATCAGACCTGCTATAGACTAATGAGTCTAAGCTAAAGACGAAACATCCTTGTCAATAGCAGGTTTGATTTGAATTTTTACTTACTTTTATCAGGTTTTTACCAATTTTGGCAACTTTCTCATTGTGGAAGCTTCCCCCTGTCCCTCTGATCGATATGCCCCTGGAAGCCATCGAATTACTTTACCTATGTTGAGATCTCATAGAAAATTGAAGATAGATAAATAAATATATATAAGAATAATTTTTTTTCCAATTCCCAATATATGTATATCCCTCTATTGTACAGCAAATCAAAAGAGATATATATATATATATATATATATATATATATATATATATATATATATATATAATTCATTGAACATATTTTCGCGCCTAGCATGGCACGATGAAGCAGATCTGGCAAGTCCCCCTTCAAGCATCCCCTAAGGACTCGCTCCTGAATCTGCCAACATCGTCGTCCGTTATGTGCGCCCACTCTTGACGATTTTCTCGACTAGCGAATCCTTCGACTTTTTTTTATTCACCCTCTCCCTACCAAAGAGGAGGACTCTTTTCCTCAAATCACTGATATACTTCGGGAAGGGCTAGGAGCACTGTTTGACTGAGAAAACGCCACCGCTATTCAGCTATTGATTTCACGTGGTTCACACGAACGACTCTTTTATGGACCAGATATTCGCGTGTCTATGAGGTAGAAAAGTAGACAATGTAGAAGTGGTTACAAGGATGGAATCTTTCAATTGTCAGGGGCGGATCCAAGAGGGAAGACAGTTTACGTCGCCAGAGCAAGTTGAACAGAACAGATAGATGATAATCGCATATTCTGCTACCTTAAGAATGAGATAGCAAAGTATTCACGAAAAATAAACAGAACAGGATAATTAGAACGTCAAGACGAAGAGCTGATTAAATTCTATGTAATCAAGTACCTGATTGAAAAATTAAATGCTCCACATTGATCACGAAAAAAAAAGTAGAACGAATGTTACACTGATATCTAGATGAAATTCACAATTTTAGGATGATTTTTGATTTGGTGCGGACAGATTTAGAACCCATGTCTGTAGCATTCTTTGTTGATGGAGTATCTGTTCGGCCAATGCTCGATACCAGCTTGAATCAAATCAAATATTTAGATAAAACGTTATGCAGTGCGATTTTGTTTAGCTAGTGCCATATTGCACGACCGGCTTGCGTTTTCTCTGAAAAGTCACGCTTGTTGACCAAAACGTAATCTATCTCTAACAAAAAATTGAGTCTTGTGTTGCGATGTATCAAGTATCATCTTATCATATATATATATATATATATATATATATATATATATATATATATATATATATATATATATATATATATATATATATGAAAAACATGTTCTTTTTGTTGATCGATTGAGAAACGTATATTTGTTATGTTCAATTATGCAGGATCATCAAATATTTTCGTTAAACGCGGCGATTAAACGTAACAGGTTTTTGAATGTCGTAATGAAAAAAGCTTAAATAATGTCTTATTAATGATAATTTACTTGCGCCTATATGAGTAGTTAAAAACCTATAGCTTACTGAAAAATTAGTAGAGTCATTTTAGAAAGTATCAACATGATCGACCAGTTTGTCTGATTTATGAACCTCACTTCACTCTAGGATGCCTTACCTTGATTTTTTGCTATACCTAAACAACCTTTCGCAAAGGCAGAAAGCCTAGTTTGTTCTAGAAGTACTGCCAGGGGATGAATGATTCTTTAAATTGACTTTAAAACGCTGTGAATGACATCCATCGAGGAAGACAGATAATCCCGAAATAATCCTTTTGGGCGATTTCTCACAAAACCATTCCAACAAAACGGATGAGGAGAGACGCAAGGCTGAGGCCTTTGCTATCAGTTGTCGCTTGGAACAAATAGTCAATAAGCCGACAAGGATCCCTGACGAACACGAGGACCTTGTGAGTTTGCTGGACTTATATCTGGGAACATCCAACCACAATATCATTTCAACCGTCTGTAGAATGCCGTCACTAGACCAACCACATGCTAAAGCACGCAGAGGCTGGTACTACAAATCAGCAAAGTAGTCTCAGGAATTATTACCAATCCTTTCTATGGCATGACGTTTGTTTCAAGTTCGGAGACTTGTCATCCTGTCGCCAAAAAGTAACAGGTATGGAAACCTACATTTCTTACGTCGACAAACGTCCAAAAACGAACCATGGCTTAGCCGAAGCTGCGGAGATGCAGTTACATCGACAAGTCAACGATACAGGAAATGAAGATCACATCCAAACACCGACTATCATCGCAGTTTCATTGAAGCCAAAAGCAAGCTGGTCATTGATAACACCAAAAAGAAGCACAGCCAGGAAAATAAGAACAAACTAATATCATGTCCTAATTGATCTAGATCATTCTGGTCTGTAGCCAAGACTGTTAGCCAGAACTTCTGTTATTCGTCAATGCTACCACTGATAATAATAATAATAATAATAATAATAATAATAATAATAATAGCTTTATTACCCAACAGATTCCATTTATAGGGTAATTTTAATAGACAATCCTAAATCAACAAAATACATATGGATACCTCAATACAGCACAGCTAAAGATATATTACAGCTTGATTCACTAGCTCCCTCAGAGTACACATAAAAATATCACAATAATTGCATATCTTGTTGAAATTGTTGCACATAACATGGACAGGAGACTTAACTAAAATATTTGTCCTTGGTCTACTGCATCTGAACGTAAAATTTGTCCTACTACTGATGAGATAAGATGGGTCCTTCACTTCCGCCCCCAAAGAAAAAGCAAATACCTTGGAGCAGGTTTTTGCTGCTTATTCAAAAATAAACTTCTACTGTATGGATCTTCCATACGTGTGACCCGCTCCTAAGAAGGGTACCAAATGTAGCCAGCATTTATAGACCAGTGTCGTTGACGTACAGCTCCTGAAGTACGTGGGCAAAAACACCATCGTCAATAATCGCCTATATGGTTCCCCGAAGCATAAATCCACGGAAGATCTTCTGGCCTACGTTACGCACATGTGGAGCAGAGCCATTGAACTTCATAGAGAGTCTTGAGTCGTCACGATCGATATATCGAAGGCTTTCAAGGTTTTCGGTACGGCGTGCCATGAGAGATTTCTGATTATGCTTTCTGCCTTCCTCACCTCAAATAAGTATCGCTCCCTGAGAAAACTATAGAACTATTGGCGCAGATTCGGTGGTAGCCCATTGGCAGCAAGCTTGATTAGAAATCTCTTATCACACACTTCCTCCAAATTCGTATTAGTTATACGAGTAGTTGAACTCATGAATCACTGAATATAAAAAATAGATCTCTACTATTTACATCTATTGGACAAACCAAATACACCAGAATACTATCTTATATGGAGATTACAACCTAATTTTACTTGAATAAATAATAAGCGGCCAACCTTGGAACAATGGTCGATATAACAACGACATACAAAAATTGTATATTTTCATTTAGTATTGTAGCACATATGCGAAGTGCATAATCACTTTTTTTATTCGTCTACAAGTTGTTAAAGTTCGATTAGGTGAGTAATAAATTAGTTAAAGAACAACGCTTAACACCCATACCATATACTTTCGACATTAACGGGTCATATTCCACAAGAAATCAGATCGATATCAATCAGATTTGGTGAGAGGGTTCAAGTGGCTTTGACTTAATGGGAAATTTTGATAATGTTGATAGGGTACCAGTTTTATTTGCGTTAAGGACATACCTGGATTCCGTATATATTTGTAAATTTTGCATTCTAAACTCCACTAAGCCGCTGCCCATTGGCAACTTACGAAGTCAAAGGCCCTGACAATTCACCGGGTTACGTAAATACAACCCAATTGCTCTCTACAGTTAGACTTCCAGGCTATACTGACGAGTCTAGGCTAAAGACGCAACATGCATGTATTTTTCAGAATATAAAATTAACTCATAAATGAAGTGTTAGATGAATTTTAGCGACAGCAAAGGAATTTTCAGTTTTTTCAGGAAAACTGGTTACAGGCCAATCAATCCTTTTATATTTTATTTTTTATCACGTGATTAAACTATCACTGACATTTTGTTGTTGCATATTTTCACTTTATCTCATGTTTTTACTAGTCCTTCTGGCAATTTCTTAAACTGCTTTTCGTTTTTTTTTCTACCTGGTTTTGTGGTGGTTCCAGTAGCAGTAGTAAAAGGAAAAGTATCACTATTGTTTATGTTAATATTTAGATACCTGATTGAACAATATGTGTTCCCTATAATAATATGTAAATAATCTATCCTAATTATGTAAATTACAATAAATGAAATAAATCTACTGTTGAACAAATATTTTCATTATAGTGGTATCTGGAGTAAAGACACGTAGCTTCCAGACATAGTAGTCATAGAATTACTCAACACGTATAGAACATGTCATACAAATTTATTTGCACATATCATATCCAATAAATAAATGAATAAGAAATCTGCATTTCCATTTGCAGGTATCCATGCAAAATGATACAAATCATACTCGGATTTGCTTTCATAGCAACATTTTACTACTATTTCGTGAAGCCAATGAGATACTGGAAAGACAGGGGTGTGCAACAAACTAAACCGTTATGGTTATTTGGAGACAGCTGGAGAACCGTGTTCAAGTACCAGAGTGTTGCAGAGCTCAGTGATTGCAAGTATTACGGATCTGGAAATGGAAGGTGTGCCCGAAAAACATTTAATCGGATTTCTAGATCTCGTGATGCAATTTGTTTTTTTTCAAAACAAGAGCAGGTGTATTAACATACGTGAATCATATGTTCGGGATGTTTTGATTTAAACTTCATCAACAGGAATTCAGTGTCATAGCTAGGGAAGGGCCACCGGGGCCCGCACTAGATGCGCAGGCCTCTTGATGGGCTGAAAGGGCGAGAAATGGCTTTAGCAGGGAGGTTTTCTGCACTTTAGGATTTTCTGTTCGGGGATGGGGGGTTAATATTCAAATGGGCGAGAATTACAAAATCTTACCTATGACACTGGGTAAACTGTAATATCTCAATTTTTCAGATATGGCGGAGCATATATGTATAACAAACCAGTTTTGATAGTAAAGGATCCAGCACTGTGCGAGCAAATTCTAGTTGAAGATTTTGAATATTTCTCTGACCAGTATCATCTTCGGTCCAGTGAATCTGATCCACTCTGGTCAAGAAACTTGATAGCGCTGACTGGTAATGTAACAGGATTAGACACCCATAGATTTAAGCTCAAATAACCGTCTCTGTATTTTTATAGATAAGCTCTCGCAAAGGCTTGTCGCGCACCAAAAGCGCTGTGAGAGGATACATCTTTATTCACATGTACATTAAAACGTTGTAGAGGCTCGTTCGAGGTGTTGGAAATTTGACCTGGTTAGGATGTGATGTTGTGTTTTCTGAACTGACGACTTTCTAGATCTTATTCCATGGTAGCATATGTAAAATAAGTTCAGATCAGCCACTCAGTTTTGTTGAGGTCCTTTGAGAATTTTCTAGAGCTGGAGAAAACGCCCAGTTTGTGGGATGTCAATCTATGAAGGGCAATATGTAATTGATTGAATTTTTTGAATACGGTAAAAACCCCACCATTGGGACCCTTGGAACTTAATAATCTATAGTTTAAAAAGTAAAAAACAAAAAACTTTTTAATAAGTTTAAAATAAGTATCTTTCTGTTTCGCGTTTCGATTTATATTTGAGTTATCGTCCTACGGTTCAGTGAATTTTATATCATTGTTGAGCAAAATTTGAAAGATGAAATTTTTTAAAGTTTTTGATTTCTTCTGTATTAAAACCAAAATAAATCTAGTAGTTAAATTTCTTTGGATTAACTTTTCCTATTATTTACATAAACTTTATTCAACTTAAAAAATATTCAAATTATTGAATTACCATATTTTCAATTCAATTAGATACCTTGAGGCCGGTGAAAATTATGTTGAAATATTCTGTTACATAAATCCAAACAGTACAGTATTGACAAAAGGAACACGCATATAATGATTGGATACAAAAACTCCATTGCAACAATTACTTGAATTTGTTTTTTTTAGTGCAAAAAATCCTACTACGAACTATCATCTCTTCTCTACATCTTTAATATTTTAGGTGATAAATGGAAGGAGATGAGGTCAATCCTAAGCACATGTTTTACATCCAGTAAAATGGAAGCGATGTTTCCACTGATGACTGACTGTGCAGAAAGATTCAACAACCATTTCCTAACGTTAAATGGAGATGTAGTATCCGCAGAAATGAAAGAAGTCTTCACAAGATATGTAACTGACGTCATAGCATCTACGGCATACGGAATCGAAGTAGATTCCTTGGAACAACCGAAAAACTCATTCTATGAGATGGGAAAACAGGCAACCGATGTAGATGGATGGTCAAATGTAGCGATTTTCATGAAAATTGTTGCACCGAAATTGTTTCAGGCAAGTAACACCCCTATTTTTGGCGAAGTATGAGACTCTTTGCTGACTTAAAGTATACGCTTCTAGCTATGAATCTCAACACGGGTGGTAGGTCTCATAAAGGCAGAAAGACTGTAGCATTCCAAAAGCTTTTCGATTTCAATAAAATTGCGTGAAGTGGGTTGAAGATGTGCTTCGCGCGCAATGGTATCAGATTTTATAATTGATTGTCGAGAACATTTTATAAATTCACGAATTCTGATGTACGATAATGACGTTATGATTTCTTGAAAAAAATGCATCTTTGAGCAACCATGTAATTATTGTAAAACTTATAAAAAGAATGAATATTGTATTTTTTATCTACTTAAGGTGTAATCGGATTTCAAAATTTTGTGAAAAAAATAAAGATTATCGAAAATATAAGTCATCATTAATCCCATTGCGCCCAAGAATTTTCTTCATAGCGTTTTCATCTAAAAAGTCACCGTTTCCGCGCTACGAGGGTCACGCTGTAAGTCTGGATATTCCTAATCTATACAAGTTTGAGCAAGCAGCAATTTTTTCTAGAAGTGTAAGCGCTTACACGCAAAGGCAGCGTTTGAATCGTTCAGTAGTTGCCTTGCCACGCTTTCGAGTGCATTTATGTGTTGGCCTAATTTTAACGTGAAAATGGAACCGGGTAGTCGCGATTTTCGAGCCACCACTTTGTATGACTATAAAAAGGTACTAAAACAAGCGGAACGTCACGAAAGTTTAGTGAGTTGCTTTGGGGACTCTGCCCCTTCTTGGGCTACAGTTTTTAACTAGTTTGCTGTGTTTAAAAGAGGCCGGGTCTCACTCGATGATGAACCTCGCACAGGTCGACCGCCCACTGCTGTTACTCCCGAGACTGTAGAAGCTGTGCAAAATATGGTAAAAAAATATCGACATATAACCTAAACCGAGATTGAGGCTTCTCTGGGGATTGGATCGGCAGCGGTCCGAACAGTCATTCAGGATCACCTTCGTCTAAGGAAGCGGTGTTCCAGATGGGTGCCACATTTGTTGACCAGTGAGCAAAAAGTAACAAGAGCTGATTGGGCTAAGTTGATGCTTGAAAAATAAGATAATGGGCACAGTTAAAACACTGTTAATATCGTAACCGGAGACGAAACATGGTTATATCATTATGATCCCGAAACTAAACAACAGTCATTAGTTTGGTGCTTTGAAAGTGAGCAGCCTCCAACGTAAATTCGTCGTTCCAAAAGGGTTGGAGAGAAAATGGTCACATCTTTTTTTTCTAAAAGTAGATACATCACAACGGTAGCCTTGGAAAATCAAAGGCAATAAGCACTACCATGATTTTAATGAGAAATACCTCCTGTACAAATTGCTTCGGGTCGACAAAAATACTGGAATTGTCCGAATTTATCCTCCTCTAAGTATATCATGATTTATTTTAGATTCTAAATATGAAGCTTTTACCTGGTGATGTCACGACATTCTTCACAAATCTTGTGGAAGAGACAATAAAATTCAGGGAAGAAAAGAGTATAGTACGACCTGACATGATACATTGGTTGATGGAAGCTAGAAAAAGAAAACTCCAGAATGAAGACGAAGCTTCAAGCCATGTAACTGGAGTCAGTGGTAAAGGAGATTTTATGATATATGAAACTAACTATTTCCTTCGCGAAGTTCCACTACAATGCACAATAGATTCTGTATTCTGTTTAGCAGGAAGGGTAATCTGCCATTCAGAGCACTTATTTGGCCCCTTGCATGTTCTCTCTAGGGGTTGCTCAAAACTGCGTGTTCAACCACCCTAAATTGTGGAAGAAGGTGTTGAGACGATAGATAGAGGGCCAGCGCTCCCCCAAAATGGATCCTCGTATTGCATGGGCATCACATCTTCCTGTTTACAGCCCCTGCATAATGGTGTTTCACTCATCCTCATATTAAAGAGGCGTTTTTTCAACTGAAAGTCTCCTATAGCAATGCCAGCAGCAAAGCGGAGTTGTTTGAACACGGTCTGAACTAGTATTTCGCTGCTTCTTCACTAGGATATCCAAGAAATTATCTAGCAAATACGCAGACATTTCACACTTTATTAAAAATTGAGTTTTCTTCCAGTAGAGTTTTCATAGCGCAGTGTGGCTCATGGCCAAGGGTTTTGGTCTCTGTAGCTCTTTTTACCACTCGACAAGCTGTAACATTGCCTTTGGAAACCGAGTGTCCTTTCATCACTTGAGAGTGAGTCCATAATATTCCTATGGTTGACTTTACTTGCAACTAAGCTTATGCCAGCAAGCCAACATTCTTATATTATGTAATATGACAAAGATAATGACAAAATACGTTCTATCAAACTTGATTTTCCAATGTTAGATTGTATATCATAACAAGAGGTTATTGATAATAATTCTAATATGGCACAAATTACTTATAAACAATTAAAAATAATTTGGTTGGAATCTTCTTCATTGTGGTATGTATTTTGATTGCAGAAAATACATTGAAAGACATAGCAAACTTAGACATTGCTGCACAAGCTATGATATTTTTCCTTGGAGGATTTGAAACCAGTGCAAGCCTCATGAGCTTTATGGCTTATGAGTTAGCCGCAAATCAGGAAGTCCAAATGAGGCTGAGGAGAGAGATTCAAGATACTTGGAAGGAATGTGATGGAAATGTGACCTATGAAGCAATAATGAAGATGAAATATTTGGAAATGGTGGTTTCAGGTAAGAATCTGATTTTAGATTTAATAGTTTCTTGTATCAACCTCTCGCAAAGATATAAAGCTTCTCGCTTCCAGAAGCGTTACGAGGGCAAATGCATCCACATTTACCTCAGTAAGCTGCAAATTGTGAGTATCGGGAAACTATTGACTTTCAGAAGAAAAAAGGGTTAAGAATGTCAATTTAGCTTTTTATTTGGGTTGTACGCGTCCCAGCATGGGACTGAGAATCAGTTATTTTCATGATCTTAAGCCTAGCATAGACACTTACCCATTCCTTTGTGACTACGAAGACATAGCTAGATCTCATGTTAAGAGAATCTGATATTTTTAACATAGTTTTTGTTTTCCAGAAACGCTACGCAAGTGGCCTGTGAATCTAGCTACCAACATGCTATGCACCAAGCCATATACGTTAGAACCGGTTGGACCAAATGAAAAGCATCTGCATCTAGAGAAAGGCACATGCGTATCTTTTCCCACGTACTCCCTCCAACGTGATCCCAAATATTTTCCGGAACCTCAGAAGTTTGATCCAGAGCGATTCAATACCGATAAATTTGGCAAGATTCAACCCTACACATATATACCTTTTGGAGTTGGCCCACGGAGCTGTATAGGAAACAGATTTGCTCTGTTGGAGACCAAAATAGTATTTTTATATCTTTTGAACAGCTTTGAGATCGTCTTTACAGAAAAGTCATGCGTACCTATTGTAATATCTAAGAGCGGATTCACACTTTCTGTTGAGGGCGGCAACTGGTTAGGATTTAGACCACTCAAAATGAAATTGTAACGTAATGTCTAAGACAAAGAGTATTCTAAGTCTTACTTCGTACTTCCTGAATGTCTATTCTGTTTTGGTGGTAGAAAGAACGAATTCACATGTTAGATATCCAAATAGTTTTTTCGGCATCTTCCGGATTCGTTCGATATCGTTCGACTTTCTACTATACGAGTTCACGTGTATGGCGCTAGGTTCGGGAGCGTTTTTAGCATAATATTAACAATTTTTTACGGATATCTGAGGTATGCAGACAGTAGGTCAGAATTTCTCCTATTAGAAACCGATTTATGAATTTAAATCGAGCTACTCTATGTGAAATGCAATTATGCAATAACGTTTTTATATTTTTCCTGCTTCAAATCATATACATAGAAGGGATTAATATATTGATTAAGCATACTTTCATTGTAGGATATTTGAGGCCATTTGGAGTACGTTTTGAAATTATTTCTTTAAAAAAGGATGTGGAAATTTAATTATTTCACCCTCCATATTAATATGTATTTCGATAGAGGGGAATGAACACATTACATTACATTATGATGCTTGTACCTAAGACTTATGCTTTCTCAAATATTCACCGTTATTTTGAAATGGAGACCATAATTCAAGAGGTGGGCCTGTATTTTAGATTGTATTGAACCTTTAACGATAACATTAATTTCATTTAAGTATAAAATAAAGTCATTTTACAAGGTATGTCAAAAATACTTTAGTATTGATTTTGCTATTTTTATGTTAAGGTTATGTTGGCCTGAAGGCTAAGACTATGGTAGTGAGCCATTTCGTGACTAATAACGACGGTCTAATTATGTGCCCAGTGGCAGAATTATTCTGAACACTTTTGATTTGCGTTCAGAGCTCATTACAGCTCTGTTGGAACCAAACTAGATAAGATCAGCCTCAGAAGGTGCAGCCAACTTTGTAAAACCTAGAAGTGTATTAAAGTTAAAATAAATTAGTTGTATCAACATTTCCTTACCAAATATTTTTCTTTTTTGCATCAACAGCAATCGATTCGGATTCCTCCGTAAATATTTATTCAAGTATAATGGGGTTCTTTTGGAATAGGAATCGTAAATATTTTAATGGTATTTTTTTCGTCTGCCGATCGTTATACGTGTAAAAAGTTGGATGTTATCCATCTGAAGTTCAATACAGTTTTATTTAGGGATGTCGCGATACATGATTTTGTCAATATGATACTGTTGCCGATTTTCGTAGTAAATAATCGTCGATACCGATATCAATGCCTTAATAGATGATTATAGAAATTATATATGTATTTTGGGCGTTGCTGTCGTAACTATACAGAAAAATGTCAAATAAAAATACAAGGAAAATATTTATTAGAATTAAATTAAAGCAAACTCTTAACTGAGTATGTAAAGATAGTGGTTATCACTGCAAAAAGTAATAAATCGACATAAAGTCCAATAATTAATGTTAACTTTTTCTTAAGAAAGCAAAGCTTTTTCAAATTATTTGGAGATAATCTGTTAGGGAAATCATTTTGTATGAGGTATGTGGTTGAATAAAAACGTTAAGAGGAAACAGAGCTAAATTGACAAGTATTTTTCAAGCTCTTTTAAATTTCGGTTTCTTTATTGCGCAAAGAATTATTTGGAGATCATGTAATCGCAATATTTGAACATCTTAGGTATATAAGTAAGTTTTGCTCAATCTAAGATATGCTTGCTTAGGAAGTAGATATCTTTGATAAAAGATAAAGGCCAGAGTTAGAAACATTCCTGTACAAGGTGAGTTTTTACAAGACAGGTATTTTCACAGGCTTTTCCAAATTTGGGTTTCTTCATTGCGCAAAAAGTTCTTTGAATCGTATTCAACCGAAATATTTGTACATCTTAGGTACATAAGATATTCTTGCTCAAGAAGTAGACATCTTTGATAAAGGCCAAAGTTAGAAACATCCCTGTACAGGGTGAGTAGAAATACGTTGAAAATAATTCTTATGCATACATGGGTTTACACTGTTCAGCATGCCGACTCATCCGTCATGTCTACGCCTTGTGCCAAATCAGAAGCGTTTCGAATGGCCCGCCGCTGTTCGGTAGAATAGACAACCTCAAAATCCCCCACACTCGATACTCCTGATCTTTAAAAGATCAGGCTATGTGTTAGTTGCAGGAGCCGGGCGGCAGGCAACTGTAAAGGAGAGTTGGAACAAAGAAAATGATAATTTCGAGAGCATCGCCTTCAAAAGGATTAATTCACCAGAAGCTGATTATTTCTTTGGCAGCGGAGCACGCTCACTCATTCTCCTGTGACGTCTTTACTGACGCTTGAAATCCGGAATGAGGGCAATTTTCCTGGGATAGTTTTAATATTTAAGAAGTGCTGCAGTTTCGGTTTCTCGCAGGATATAATGGCCACGGGACTGTCTCTTCGTGAATATAAAGTGTAAATCTGAAACTGAGTACCTTATTTAAAGCTTGGATAGTTTCAATGGAAATGTATACGGCGTTGTGAAAAAGGTGGTTAATCCGGCGGTTTTATGAATAATGAAATGTGCTCCGTAGGAGCACTGGAATTGACTAAATCTTTGGCGTGGAGACACGGTAGGACGTACCGTTATAGGATAAATTCATTATAGTGATTATGTTTAGTAAACTATGATTGTGTTTTCTAAGTTTCAATGTTAAAACAATCAACTATGTCATACGTGACTAAATTTTGAAAATTAAAACTATTTTCCATTTTTCTTTGAATTTTTCTTCGAATACATAACTGTTGTGCTCTAGATTTTTATTATAGTGTTTTTTATAAACAGCTCCAGATATAATACATTCTACTTGCTTGAAGCAAATTCCCAAAAGCATATGTAAAAGATTCTCAGCGACACCATAATTTTTTGTCATAATTGTACCATTTTCTATAAATGCTCACATGGTAAGATTCTCCATCGAAATAAAGAAGCCAAATATTTTACCATAGATGGTACATAAGCCATTTGCCAGAAAAATGAATGTCGACAGAAAAATGCTCAGCACCCACAGATTTTTTCATGTAGGTGCTTGGGTTCCTGAATAATGTTTGTGCATCATCAAGAAAGTAAATCAAATCTTCAGGCTTTTTCGTAGGCTAATGGTAGATGATCCCTTGTTCTCCCCATCTACGCTGCTGCTTTCATCATGTCACCAGGTTAGATGGTACAAGAATTAAATAACTTTTCAACTATATGGACGGCCAGTAGCTTTCTATTTATTCATCCGAATTTTCATGCATGTTATGCATGATTAGCATTGAAAATTATTTAATATAAATGCAAATTATGTAGACGCTCTTTGAACGCCACCTGAATTCAACGTACGTAAAAGTTGTGTATCGATACCCAACTAGTGGATTCGTAAACAATACACCAGATAAGTTTATATTAAAAGAAAAATTATCAGAGATATAAAAACAATCGTGAAATAGAACTTGAAATGTATTTCATAGGAAAATGTTTAGGCAAAAATGTTCAAGAAAAAATTCAAAATTCAAATGCTAACTCTAATTTCAAGACTTTTTTTTACGTCCCACGAAAACAGGCCTTGAATATTTTTGTTTCCGTTGGTGAGAGACATTCATTTTTGACCCCGGTTATACTCCGTACTTATTAGATATAAATGCTGATTCACACATTTGCCTTTGCCATGACTTTGGCCGAAGGAATGCGGACCCCGGACGATAAGAAGTGATGAGTTCAACCTTTTTTGTTGGTTTTCTAAACTGTTCGTGCCAATGGGTAGATTTCACGGAAACTACATAGTAATTATATCTACGGACAAGCTCGGAAAATTCCGATTAATCTTCCTTAAGGTAAATCGATTAATCTCTAATTTGCTTTCCGAGAGTTACAGCTTACAGCATTCTACACACAATGTGAATGGTCATTTATGCTCTCGCAGCGCTTTTGGAGCAGTGCGTACCAACCAAAACCGCTATACAAATAAATCATCATCTGATAATCATCTGATAATGCAACCCTAGAACCTGCAATAGTAACTGAAGTTGCTCCATCTGTTTACTCCCGTATATTTACCCGAAACTAAGTTAGCGTTAACGGGTTCAGCAGCACTGTTATATATGTATAAACGATTTAGCATGGACATATCAGTCGGAGTCACGAATTAATATTGTTAGGCGACCATCGTTTTGCAACTGCCGCTATTGCCGACGGTGCCGTTACATGCATATTAATATATCGGATATACTGACTCGTGTACACACAATATTGTCGGCTGAGTTATAATGCTCGTCGGAGTGTCGATTGTGCTGGATTTGAGATCTTCCGCAAACAGGGATACAACCCAACGTTTAGTGCCTTGCGTCTAAAGGCGACTACACACCCCATCCGGACACGATGCGCATTCCACGCTGCCGATCTCGTTCAGCGTGACGTCACTGTGGAATCAAATCACAAGCCACAAATAAATGATGTATGCTTCCAAAGCCAAAATCCGCCCACTGCTCACAGAATTACGGGTTAAGAGAAGAGCTATAATTCATGATAAGAAATAGGCATAATAGTTCGCCTAGAAGTTTATTATATATAGGGTGGTTTGAAGCAAATCAAGAATATTTGACTAATTGATAATTATCAGAGGTATCAGTCTTTGGAATGGGCAGCGCCATAGTGCGCGAGGCCTGGAGATGAGTGTTGTGTTGCTATCAAACCCTTGACGGGTTACGTATGTACCACTCGACTGCACTCTACAGTTCGACTGCAAGGCTATACTAACGAGTCTAGGCTAAAGACGAAACATGCATGTCTACAGTGCATAGCGCAGAGCATACACTTAATTTCGCCAATGCTTATTTCAGACAAGGCTTCTACTAATGAGATACTCTAGAACTTCTTGGTTTGGTAGTCGCCTTGAATACAAAGACATCAAACAATAAACGTGAAATATGGTGCAAAGAATGGCGGAAAAAAGAAACTCATACTTTTGTGTAAATTTACTATTCATCGTTATTCAGTAACGAATACCTAGGATTTGTTACAGCGGTTACAGCTCTACACTGTACAGTTGGAACGAACTATACGTAGAGTTATCTCACTTGTTATATAATAGACAATAAATACAAAAGCTTTCTATGTATACGAATGTACCAGTGGATGTGTGTGTATGCTGTTAAGTTTGCTGCATGGAGTTTCACGTTATTTACCCAGCATGCATTTTAGAAGTGAACCTCAGCCGCATGCACTCCTAAATTTTCCAGCTGGGCCGCTCGCTCCTACAACAGCCGCCTGTGCCGCATTCCACGAAATTTAATTACACACTGGATAAAAGTAAACAAATGAAGCGTTTTCCCCATTTAATTCATTTACATAATGGAACAACGTAGCGATTGTTTATAAATGATTTAGAGCCAAATTTCTGTTTAAGCGCGCATATGAAACTTAGTCAACGGTAAATCAGAAACAACTATACAACTGGCATCACTAAATATTCACGTTGCCTCTGAGGTTTGCGGTCTGCAAGCCCTCGTTGCAGCCAGTGCTGTGGTCTATTGAAATTCATTGAGGGTAGGCACTTGATCAATTCGCGGAAAATCTCAGAAGAAATAGCAGAGATTTTGGGGTAGGTTTTCGCTGCCAATCCTACAGATAGAGTCTCTGCCAATGGTTGAATAGTTTCCTCAGCGATCGCTCCTAGTTTATGGTGGTGGATGGATGTAATTCCGAGGTGTTCACCATCAATGCGGGTGTTCCTCAGGGATCTGTCATTTCTCCAACGCTTTTCTTGCTGTACATCAATAAACTGTTGGAAAAATCATATACTCTTATATACAGCTTCGCAGAAAATTGTGGAAATGATGATCTACAAGTCCGGTCCAGTTAATAGCCCTGATAAAAAAGGCTCATGCTTGTCTGCCAGCTCTGCAGATGGAGGGATGCTCAATAATTGAATCATCTTCAATCAACTAATCCGGGACAATAACATGTCATATTACTGGTCTCCCCAGGTTTGCATCCCATAAGCTAAGGGTTCTCTTCTGCTCCAGAAATTGTATTTTCCGGAACAGGTAGTTACTCTACAAGGCCCAGATCAGACCATCGCTAGAGGAGTGCTCGCATCTATGTAGATGCACTTCCAAGCACTCCCTAAATAATTTAAACACAATCTAGATATTTGAAATATTTATAGAAATATCCTTTTGTTTCAAAGAACAAAAATGAAAGAAATTTTACGCAAAAATAGGTGCCCTTCAAGAATATTATTTGTCCCTCTATGGGCGCTCTTGAGCATCTCAAAACATCTGCACCAGATTTAAAATTGACCTTGTTTTCTTTTAGTTTGTGTTTCGGTTACACAATTCAATTAAGTGTTGCATTAAGTAAGACTCTCTACGATCTTTATATTTGGACGCAATAAGTTGTCTCAAAAATTTAGGTTCAATAAGGTGCGCAAAGATGTAAAGAGTAGGGGACATTGATATAACAAGTAACGAACGCCTAAATAGAGAAAAGAAAAGTGCCGACTGAGAAAAGTCGCACTCCTGTAATTTAATTAAAAACTTAGATAAACCCAGCGGGAATAATTTTCGTAATATGAAAGAAGATGGCTTAGATGTTACTGGACTGGACTGGCCCATGATAACTGATTTTATTCTTGTCCACAGGGAGGTGAATGATCATACTGAATACAATAAATTGATAATTGCTGGAGGTCCACGAGGCAGTGCTTTGGGACTATACACATAAGTTATGTACCTTAAATCCAACAACTTGGACTGTTCCAGATGCCCTGTATCTGTACAAGCGGTGTTAGTAGGATTGTAGGTTAGTCTCTTCTCAAAATAACAATATACTCGTATTTATTGATTGGACATTTTGGCGTATTTGGATGTCATTTTTATGTACATACATTTTTGTATATACGGGCATATAACGAACTGGTGAAAGCATGGTTGGAGAGATGACTGCAGACAATCCAAGAGGTTCATAGCAGGCCCCAGCAAACGTAGGGAGTATGGCTAATGAACAAGAGGAGGGATTCACTCCATTTGTTGGTAGGGAACCCCACATTTCACTGCAGATTGAATAGGCACCTGTCACTCATATGAATGGTCAAAGACCCAATCTGTCAGAAGTGCTGGGAGGAGGACGAGACCTCGTTCCACTTCCTGGGAGAGTGTGTTGTATACTGCGGCCTTAGGGCTGAGTTGTTCGGCACAGCAGGGTTCCACAGGGAAGCTAGTTATCGGAATGGTCGGACATCATGACCTTTATTAAAAGGTCTGGAAGGTTTGCAGTAAGGAATTACCATGTATGCTCTAGTTTTAGTGATGGTCCTCGGGGTCGGCAAAAAGGGCCAGGAGTGGGCTATTTTCCAGGCTTTGCCTCCCCCTTACTACTACAACTACTGACCAACCTGATTGGGGATATGTATGTATATATGTATAAGACAATGAATAGGTAAATATCATTTATTTTTAATCTTCCTGTGGAGATGCTAACTTTGCGAAGTACGCGTCGGATATTTTTAAACTTCTTTGTGGAGCGGTAAAACTGTTTAGTGTATGTGAAAGTCTGCTTGGAGCAAGTATGGACCTGTAGTCGTCGTGAAGACAGTTGAATCGAAAGGCGCCGAGGTTGATATTCATTTCATTCTGTCTGCGCGATCTCAGCCGGAGGCAGCGGAGTCGACGGCTCTAAATGAGAAAGAGTCGAACTCTCGAGGATAATCGGTCGGCATCAGCTGGCACTTAATTAAAGTAATGTTCACCTAGAATCTACTTCGGCGGGCTGTGACAAAGTACGCTCAAGTTGCTTTTTCGATGAAAATCCCTGAGAAAGGCGATGTTCGAGAAAATTGTTCATTTGCACCTTTCATCGGTGGTATTGTGTTATAACTGCGCTCTTTTACTTCCTTCGCCAATAGGCGGAGAAGTATTGAAATCGCGAAAGATTTGGCATCCGATATATTGATTACCGAATGTCAACACAGTGCAGTCACGTTTATATTTAGGCAGAACTGTTAATTTGAAGACAGTTTTGGTAGCAGATAACAGGTTGGCGTGGCCTTAATTCTCTAGTATAGTGTCTGGTATATATCATAAATAAAAGACGTCACCTTCTTGTTCAACATGTGATTGTCTCATTGACGTCTACTATGATGTTACGACATTTTCACGTGTCTGTGCCAATAGAGTTAGACATTATTGCACAAATAAACATTCACGCAACATTTAAAGGATAAACATCTGGAGTGATGGTTTCAGGTAGGATAGAGAGAATCAATACAATTTTTACATAGGAAATCATTTAATCAAAATTTTCCAAAATAATAGCTACACCTAGTCACCGTTTGCAAATGATAACTTGAAAATACACTCACGATAACAATTTATTTCAGATATACAAACACATATAGTTTCAACAATATGAGTTAAGCATGAATAAAGTAAATCAGCAGTCTAGCAAAAAATATTCGTCCCTAAAATATGTATATATTGACATTACCTCAAACTGGACATAATTCATTTATTGTATAATCGTCACATCCCCATGAATGTGTATGTATGTTATATATACAATTCATCCGTCAAAATCATTATATTATGCTGTTAATCTTTTTGAAACTTATTCAGAATCATCCTAGGGATTCTCCATTTGTGCTATATAGATTTCTGTACAAGTTTCTCTTCTTAGTCAACAAGGCTAAACTTTCTATTTCTAACAATGGCCTATGGAGAATTTACGTCAACGTTTTCTCGGATAACTGAGGAAAAGGGTATTTAATGACAGATATTGTGTTCACTGATCTGACCAGATAAATTGCGGGATGGAGAGCGTACATTACAAGGTACCTCAGATGGTTTGGACATCGCGGTCACAGGTTCAATTCCCGTTTGTACGAAACGTTTTTTTATTCCATTTTTTTATTTATACACCTTTCCCTTGGTTTCTACTTCAAATTCTGATATTTAGATGTTTATCTATGACATGTTCAAGGTCACAACGCTTATAGAGCGCGATATACTTTCTACGTTTATCATCCATAAAAACCTTTGAACGAGTTGAGAAACAAAGTATCATTGGGATAAAACTTTTGCATATACTGTTTGTATCCCAAAGAGCTAAAATCCATTTAGTAAACTAAGGATCATCTATATATATAATTCTGTACTTATATCTTTCCCACTATGGCTCTGTAGTAATGTAGTGTAATGTTTACCCAGTAAGTTACATATAGGGCGTTAAACATCTTTTGTAAGCTCCAGATAAGTACATAAAATTGAGGCGAAATATCAATAAATTCTCAAGTTTAGCTCGTAAGTTACAGTTTTATCTTTACAGCTGGCTGCACTAGAAAATTGCTTCTTGTATCCTAATTTTCCAAACGATTTTCCTAAGGCAGTGTAGCTGTTAATTTCAGTTAACCAGCAATACATCCAAAGTGAGCCATTTGACAGAAATTCTCCACAATTGCGAGTATACAATGCTTTTTGTAACGGTTAGCTCAAAATTATGCAAAGATTGGTTATTTTTATTTCAAAAATAAAACAGACCTTTTGTAGTATAAAGATGATACTCATTCGAGATTCTCATACAATGAAAAACAACCTGGAGGCAGTGCCTAAAAATAGATTACATGGTACCAAGAAAGTTCGATTTTCTATCTAATCTGCTTGATAGGAAATGTAAATGTCAAATATTTAATATCATGCTGTAGTTATTCTGATGAACATTTTGGAACCATCTCATGAATAATGCATAAAACTCTAAACAAATACTTATGTTTAACTCAAATATATTAAAGGAGCTACGGCTTCGAAGAACTATATTCAGATCATAGGCCCTTAATATATCTAACTAAAACACTAATTCTTGGAGAAAAAAGCGCCCAATGTGCATGAAAACTATAATTTTTTGGGGTTTGTGGGAAATATTTCTTGCTTGTACTTTTAGTATTTCAAAAAAATAGCCGCTTTGTAGTCATAGTGAATACTTGATGGTATGGTGAGATTTATGTATCACTATCAACCCCTAGTGTTGCAAAATCACTTAGACAGAGATGCATACATCTGTTTCCTAAGCCGAAGTTAAGGCAAACATATTGAGGAATTCACTTTAGATCAAGATCGTCAGGTGCTATATCATAGCTGACAATTGCAATAGAAACAGACATATTGATTTTATACACCCTCAAACTTTATCCTACCTTTTAACATTGTTGATGACGTTATCGGAAAGGTTTCAACTACCTGTACGTTACTTTCTTAGTACCTTATATAAACAAATATTTGAAACAAAGCCATTTGAACGAGAAATACCATTATTGTGGACATATGAGCTTGGTTACAGATAACAGTGGTATTGCGTTATAAGCGATATAGAGTAAGATCCCATTGGCCATATATTAACGTCATTTGCGCAACCCTAGTGATTTGACGATAAGTGGTTTAACATAGCTAAGAGCGTACTTTAGGGGAAAATCTGAACAAAGGGGAAGAACAAAATGTGTTAACATGTTCATCATTTTTCGTGGTAATATTAAATATATACACGATCGATAATCAAGTCGCCTCTTTCAAGAAACAAATAAATGGCCTTTCAATGCAGGGAACTCTTACTTTTTATAAAAATGTTTAACAAATTATATTTGATTGTAATAAAAATCCATCATTCATGATGTATACAATTTTGAGATTATAATGTTGATCTTGATGCTAATGATACGTATACAGTTTTTGATGTAAATGATGAATTCAACCGGAATAGTTAAAACATTACTAGGTATTTTTTGTTATTTATTTTAATGTCTTTATTTTCCTTTCTTGAAAAGGGCAAAGGTTGAATCCATTGTGTATGCATTTAGATTAAAAGACAGATTGCCCAATCACTCCATATACTTGAATAAATTATATAAAGTCTAAAATAAGAGTACAGTATTTAATAAAAAAATTATTTTGTTGTAAAAAAATATGTGGTGCTACCATGTTTTTATAGTAACAATAATAATGAAAAATAACTTTTTACGTTTTAGCAGCATAAATACATACAAGCATTTAGCATGAGATCCCTACCGGAGAAATTTGTCCCCAGCTATAGTTCTTCTACGTAGAAGAAAGTTTATGCACCTGTTTTAGTTTGAATAGCCCCTTTCTGAATCTTCATAGTTATTTAACTGCATATTAAACAATTTATGGTCAAAAGATTAGCTTTACTAAAATGACGTATGTCTAAAAGCTCCGGGATCTTGGACTAATATAGTTATTCTTTTAGCAGTTTAGCATTATAACACCTTTCTTGGTCATTATTGCAAACGTATCACAAAAATGTCTTGTTTTTTTAATATTTACACGTAGTTAGCACAGAAGTTCGATACCGACCAACTTTGAAATGGTGTCAGCACTTTAACGACTTCGGTTTACTTTAGAAACACGAATAATTCTCACAGTTTCTCCATGCAACAGTATTAGCATATTTACAGTATTTCTATGGAACAACCTCATTGGGATCGCTCTGTTTGGAAGACTTCAATGTTATATATTTTGTGGGAATTATATAGAATGATATTAATTATTATATATATTTGCATGAATTAATATCTGGAATCCTTCAATGGTCATCTTAATTGTTCTGATCGATCATTGAAACCACATATGGCTATTGCACGAAATTTACTAATGTTTCGGCTGGATGGATTTTGTGGATTCGCAAACAACAAAAAGCGTACAGTGTCGGTATATGCTTTAACTTGAAGCACATAGTATATATAAAGCAGCAGTAACATTAAGAATATTGCCTTATAAACAGTTGAACAATGTATAAGCGATTGAGTTGTTCGTGAGCTAAACTGTGGAATTATTCATGAGACACTCAGACAATCTAGATTTGTCTGTTTCTGATATGACAAGTGACATCTCAAGATATATCCTTTATTCGAAGACGATAGGAAGTTCATGTCATGTATTCAATTGTTTCTACCTGCGATTTTGGATTGTAAGTGATTGATTAAACTCAATGCATGCAATACAGTAGAAGTTTTTCTTTGTATGTGGTATATGAAAATTGATTTATTTAATGAAAGCAAAGAAATTAGACTCGAAGAGAAGACGACAGCCCATTCACAACAGGCCATGTATATGACTTTGATCAGGCACATAGGCGTCTTTTACCCGTAAACATCTTCTGTCGTGTTAATTCTTCTCTGCTCACAGGTGCCGTGAAAGCAGTTTCAAATTCGTGTAATCTATTTTCTACAGTAAATGTTTTCAATTTTAGTTCATTTATCTTGTTCTATTCCAATTAATATGATATTGTAGGATTACAAAATAACCTGAAGATGTGAAGTGTATGTTCTCTACTATGCATCAGACCTTCGTAAGTTTCCAATGGGCAGCGCCATCGACACTTGGGGATGATGATGGTTCAAATTTAATAAGCCGAAACGACGCTCTGATTTTTTGATTTATCAACTGGCTGAAATACCATTAGAAACATCATGATCTCAGATATTTTGTCAAAATTGAAGTTACGCAAACGTTATTTTGGAATTTTTTTGAAAACTCCTGACATTTGGGAATGTCGAAAGGGTTGAAGATATGAGTTGGGCCCCTGAAATATCTGTGAAATTACAACTAATACATATCCAAACTTTCCTCATCACGCAATCCGCTGCTTTCAACTTTGTCTCCAGAACTTTCGACATTCCCAAAATGTTTGGAGTTTCGAAAGATGTCCAATATGTCGTTTACTATGGTTGAGTAAATATTATTATGTACTTTATTATCAAAGAAACAAATACAATCACTACTGAACCACTTTGCTCATGTATATTTTGTTAGAATATTCAAGATATTTCTGTACTCTTTAGCTCGGGTAATTAATTTGTTATAACATGTGCAAATGAAAAACCCTATAGCATTGTGAAATGAATGTGGGAATTTTAAAAAAATTTCAATATTTGCAATACTTCTGGAAATAAAACAGCTTTATTTAAATGTCACTTGCCATATTTCGCTTTCAGATCTAGATTTCCGAGTAATTGTAATTAGTTTGTTAGAAAATATTCTCTACGCCTTCTAGAATCGGTTTCATAACGATTCAGCACCCACATGCAGCTACAGCTACATGCCTTGATGAGGGTGGCTTACACGGGTCGAAACGAGGAGAACGGGTGTGGTTCCTTCACAAAACCCGCGGACCATTTGTTAGCTGAAATAAAAGGATATGTGTTAATTGTATAATTTACCATATTATCATTAAAATTTTGGCACAGGGAAAGAATAAAAGCCGTTGTATAGTTCCTAAAACGAAATTCGAACGTATTTTTGTACCACATTTTCAGTCATGCTATTTTATTTGAAAAAGACGTTGTGCGATAGTTACGCACAGAAAATGGAATTTGAATTCCACAAAATTCGTGGCAATTTTTTGAACAACAAGAAACATGTTTTCCATAAATTGGCTCAAAAGGCAGCATCCTACTTTCCTGACAGTTCAGTACTATTAAAAGTGATTCTGTGCCTGAACAGAACAAGAACAGATATAAGATTAAGAGATGTTAATATTTTTGCTGTCAAAGATACCTGCAGAGAAAAATGTGCAAATTCACCAAATTATCAAAAAAATCATCGCTGTTCCGGCTGTTATTTTCTGTTTCCAATAACGGTTAACATTTTCGATTCAGTGAATGAAGGGGGAGGTTTTCCCAGGGCCTATTCTGAAGACTGCGCGCACCAAAATGTGTTTTCTCCCTGTTACCACTGATAATTAATGAATAATTAATGGAATATTACTGATGTACTTTGGACCACCCTATATAATGAAACTGTTATGCGAGCTATTAAGCCTATCTCTTATAATGAATTAGAGCTCCTCACTCAAACCGTAATCCTGTGAGCGGATTTCGGCAATGAAGGCATGCATCATTCATTTGTGGCTTGTGATTTGATTCCACTGTGTTCAGCATACTCGTATGTATGTGTATCGTGAACCAGGTCTGCCATAGTTTTAGTGATGGTCTTCGGGGTCGGCAGTAAGGGCCAAAGGTGGCCTACTTGCCATGGTTTGCCTCCCCATTATTACTACTACTACTACTGTATCGAGAATAAACCTCAAAAACCCGTAGTAATCCCGTAGTTGCTTAAAAACGATCACCATTCAATGCCGCATAAGGCTAGAAATTTGATATTCTCGCCTAGTGCATTGGGCGCGTTATCGCATGGCCTTTTTCGGCATAAATAACACCACGATAATAGTTACCAGCAGTACGGTAGCTAACACACATATCTTGTATGTTGTTCAGCGGCTAACGAATGGCCCGCCAGCACTTTAATACTAAGAAGCGTCGCGCTCTTTGGGCCAGACTGCAAGCATGCCCTGAATGGCGCATGCCGCTCGAAAGGCCTTTATTTGACAGCACTTCCTTTTACCGTATTTATTTCCATTATCGCGGTTTTGGATTTTCCGAATCGGCTTTCGTACTTTGTTGAATACAATTAATGTTCAAATGTGTATTAGTTTCACAGATAATACTCTCTTTCAGTGACGCGTTTCGATTTATAGTTAAATTATCGGATTGGTGCCTATCATGAATACAAAACTAGACTCCTCAAAGCTAGTATTCTAATTATACTGTCTAACTCTCTCTCTTATCTGTGATAAGTAAAATATATTTTTCTGGCGACTGCATTTGCACAAGTTTTAAGGGATAACCTTTAGAGAACCTTAATCGTCGCCGCCAAAATACGAGGGTCACGCTAAAAGTTTTTAGATACAGAAAAACTACCAAGGTTTTTTAAAAAAACTTTAATCTGTTCTTCCAACATATTCTCCGCCTACCTCAATACATTTACGCATTCGGTAAAACTATTTGTCATATTCTTATTTTTGTAAAGGTTACTAATTTCCTCCTCAAATGTAGCGATTGCCCCTTCATCGGTGGAAAAATGGCGACCTCATAACTTTTCTTTGGTCTTAGGGAATAAGAAGAAGTCGCATGGAGCTAGGTCCGGAGAATAAGGTGGATGAGGCAACAGTTTGACACCCTGTTCAGCCAAAAAATCGAGTGTTCTAGCGGCGCTGTGGGCGGGTGCGTTGTCATGATGCCAGTGAATACCTCGCAAACCAGTATTTGGACGGCTCTTGCATAGTTACCATTCAGAAGTAACTATTCTTTGATTTTACAAAGCTACAGTTGTGATGTATCCACTTTTAGTTAAAAAGGCGCGACCATTTTCTTTCCAACACTCTTGGAACGACGAATTTTCGTTGTAGGCTTCTCACTTTCAAAGCACCAAACTAATGACTGCTGTTTAGTTTCGGGATCATAATGATATAACCATGCTTCGTCTCCGGTTACGATATTAAAAGTGTGTTTACTGAGCCCATTATCAAATTTTTCAAGCATAAACCTAGCCCAATCAACTCTTGTTGCTTTTTGCTCACTGGTCAACAAATATGGCACCCATCTGGAACACCGCTTCCTTAGACGTATGTGATCACGATTGATTGTGCGCACCGCTGACGATCCAATCCCCAGAGAAGCCTCAATCTCTATATAGATTATATGTCGATATTTTTTTACCATATTTTGCACAGCTACTAGTTTCCGGAGTAACAGCAGTGAGCGGTCGACCTGTGCGAGTTTCATCATCGAGTGAGACCCGGCCCCTTTTAAACTCAGCAAACCAATAAAAAACTGTAGCCCTAGAAGGGGCAGAGTCCCCAAAGCAACTCACTAAAATTTCTTGACATTCCGCTTGTTTTAGTCCCTTTTTATAGTCATACAAAACATGGCTCGAAAATCGCGACTACCCAGTTCCATTTTCACGTTCAAATTCGGCCAATACTTGGATGCATTCGACACCATGGCAATGCAACTACTGAAGGATTGAAACGCTGCCCTTGCGTGTAAGCACTTACAACTTTAGACAGAATAGCTGCGTGCTCAAACTTGTTTAAACTTGTATAAATTAGGAATATCTAACGACTTTCAGCATGACCCTCGTATATATTTAGTTCATCAAGATATTCTATTTGTTACGTTATTTGATATTTCATTGTTCCAATACATTCCATGACTAGAGATTTTTAACATATAGAAATGTTATTTATTTATGAAACTTCGAGTTTTAACACACAGCTTCTTATCATATTCATGGAAGCGTTTCACCAAGTAAGAGCATCTACATTTCTGAAATCTCGATGTTCTTTGATTTCTTTCCTCCATAAAAACTTCATTGACTTGGAAGTAAAATTGAAAGAAATAAACAAAAAGACTACCTGATTCTATTTACTAATTTATTCATTCATGGAATTTCTCAGTATTCCTGGTGCATGAAATAACCGTTTGAGATAGAGCAAATGGAACGTTGATTATCGAGTACCGTTTAAGTGTACTCGAGTCCGCCATCGCTAATGGTATTTTATATTTTTTGAATCGGATGGAAAATCAAAGATTTTAATTTCATTACCTATACAAACACAGCGGTAAATTGGATGAATGTAGTGTGCGTGGGCTGCGGGCATTTCGCTTTTTGTCCTGATAAAAGGTACGTGCACATGTATAGAGTTTTCGGTTTTGTTTAATAATTTATCGATAATAAACCCGGGATGTCATGCAATATAAATTTTTATGGTATCTATATATTTATTCTCATTTTCAGATAACGAATCATAAGCCACATAGTCTAAGATACGAACAGAAAACGACCTACATTCATATGTTTCATGGATGAAAAGTATTTTATATCAAATTTAATTCAAAAAAGATATCGCGAGTAGGTTGGATAAAAGATTTCTGGCCTATGATTGAAAATTCAATAATGACTTTTTTAAACATCGCTCTTATTCTTTTAAGAAACAAATTATATACCAATCGAAAATATACAACCTATATAAGCAATATGCAATATTTTCTTCTCGGTTTAACTATTGAGTTGGCAGGTATAAAAAAGCAATACTTTTTAGTTTCCTTTATGTGCCTTTCCCGGTCTCCATGACGGTGAGAATCATTCTGGCGAATTTTTACCGATTCTGCGCAAGTAGCCCTGATGTTAGTTTTCTACCAACTCCTCTTCGTCCTAAACTTCTATCTTGCCTTTCATTATTAATTGCAAGGTACGATACCAGTACCCCGAACAATGTAACCTAGATAAGTAATTTTTCGGCATTTATGGTCATTAAGAATTCTTATCTTTTTGTAACCCGTGGCATTCTTCTATGTATCCATATCTTCATGGCTATTAGCCTATTTATAGTAGCTGTTTTCACAGTCCAGATTTTACTACCATACAAGCAGGTTTCTTATTCTGCGAATGTCACGATTACAAGCCTTTTTTTGTAATATTTCAATATTAGCTTAATATGTTGAATTCAATCGAAAGCTATTCAGAATCTATGAACATACATAGGCGTTTCTGTGATGATCTCTGCACTTTTGAAGAATTATGCATCTGTTTCATAAATAAACCTTAAAATGAAGATAATTTCATTAGGAATATGATGATATAATGTTGTCTGTAAATGATCTCGTTTGAATTCCATTTTGATTAAGATATATTGTCCATAAATGAAAACGATATGAAGTTGAACGTTTTTTTATTCCTCAAGCGTGAGATGGCTGCCCAAAATGATGTTCAGCCTTTAATTGTCTATTTCTATCCTCAATTTCGCGAACTAAACTAAATTTATCGCAACTAACCTTATATCATCGTGTTCTTAATGAAATTGTCTTTATTTTGAAATCTTACATTACAAATGTCCTTCACAGCCTTGAATATGAAGAAAATGGCTGATCTGCCCCCCTATCTATAGATATGACCTGGATAAATCTTCTACTGAACTGACTCAGATTAACAACACCGAAACCTACATTGCACTCAAAATTTTGACGATGCTTTGAAGATCAAAACAAAAAAATACTTTTGTATGTGAAACTTCTTGTGTAAATTGCACAATTTTATCTTAATGTTAGCCATACATTTCGATAATGGGGTAGATAATATACTACTTACCCTGATAATGCATTTCTCTATACATCGTACATTTTTTGTTCTGCAACAAATAAAGAGGCTGTTAGTATTATGTTTACAAATAATGAATAAATTCGAATTAAACTACTAAAAAAATAGGAGTACGAATTGAAGTTCTAAATGGAAATTAGTATCCTTAAGCGGTGTAAATTTTAACGATCTCTGTAAAGAACGCTGAGTTTATTCAAATGAATGGAGCAGAAGAGAACGCCCAGCTTCTGAAACGCCGACTACATGATCGAGCCATAATACGTTGATTATATTCCCCACAAGTTTGACAGAAAACTACTCGCGTACTAGGCGTCTCTACGTCTCCATGGCTTGTACACCAGCATTTGATTTTCTTGTCAGGGAAGGTCTAAGTATTCTATGCGTTGAACTGAACTTCATCTGTAGATCCACAATCAACAATTCTCGGTTTATCTATCTGAATTTAATTTATCTAGTTCCATGCAGGAAATAAGTTTCCTGAAATCTGCGAAAGTGCAGATTGGATTAGATGTTTTTCACAAGAGAGTTTGGAGTCTTGGGGAACGCCAACGTTTATCGTGAATACATCGGAAGCACTAATATCCTGCGTACCTGCATAGCTCAGTTGGTAGAGTGTATGTCCGCAAAACAGAAAATGCCTGGTACGAAACCCATCGTAGGCCAGTTTTCTTCTAACAGTATAAATGAGAAGTTGTATAGTTCTTCGTTTTCTCACAACCCAAAAGCAAACAAACGAGTAAACACAAAGAATTACACCGGTGTTATCGTCAAAGGCGTCCCCGTCGTCGTGCGACGTCGGTCGCCGTTATATCTCGGTCGCAAATCGCCCCTTATGTTCGTTTATCCGGTGCTAATGTGCACTTTGCATGCCCCTTAGCGGGGATCCGGGTGATAGATGACCTCGACCGTCTACCAAGGAAAACGCCAGTGCCTTTCCTAATGGGGGCCCTTTTAGCTGTGTGGTCGACGAATGCAGCGTTGTCTGCTGTTTTTGCTTTTCGGTATTACTAACTTTCAGTCTACAGAATAACTATTTTCAAGAGACTGGCGAGAATTTTAAATCCAGAAATAAGAACTGTCACATTACTACCAATAGAATCATCGCTTCCTACAATTGTAGCTAATTTAATAGCTTCGTGAAGAAATAGTACCGATGATGTCACAGTTTCCCCAATTTGTAGCTGATTTAATTGCTTTAAGAAGAAGGGTTGCCATCGTTTCGTTCAGCTGGCGATAATTTAATAGCTTCGATAAGAAGACCTACTAACAAACTCACCGTTTATTTCAATCAACGCTAATTTACTAGCTTGAAGGAAAAGTACTACTAACGAGATCACAGCATCCCCCGATTGTAGCTAATTCAATAACTTCAAGAAGAAGAACTAACAATGAAATCACAGTTTCGTCAATTTGGAGCTAATTTACTAGCTTCAAGAAGAAGTTGTGCCAATGAAATCAAGGTTTCTTCCAGTTGTTGCTAATTTAATTTCTTTATAAAGAAGGACTATCAATAGTATCACCGTTTATTCCAGTTGCAACTGATTTACCAGCTCCAAGAAAAAATACTAACAATTCGATGACTGCTCCCTCTAGTAGAAGCTAATTTAATAGCTTCAAAAAAAGGACTGCCAATGGGATATCCGTTTCCTCCAGTTGTAATTAATTTACTAGCTTCAAGAAGAATTACTACCAATGGTATCACAGTTATCTCCAGTTGTAGCTAATTTACCAGCTCCAAAAAGAAGCACTACTAATGGGATCACCCTTACATTTAATTGTAGTTAATTTAATAGCTTTTAGAAGAAGATCTAACGAGCGAGGCCGACAATATTCACTTTCCATGACATGTTATTGTTAATGTTAATTCCCAGAAGCTTGATGGAGGATGATTCCATAAATAAGAAGCGACTTTTAAGAAAACTCTCCAACCATTGTCACAGACCCGTTGACAAACCTGTTCAGAAGCTCAATTCCTGTGCTCTACATATGTATGAAGATCTATCGTGGATCTAAGCTTGCAGAAACCATATTAGCGATCGTTGATGATATGATTTTTGTCCAGGTACTTTCGAAGCTGCACGTTAATGACCGTCTCTATAACTTCAGACATGGTGATGAGTTTAACGTTTCTGTTTGGCTTGCCAAATTTTTGAGATAGCCAGAAGCTGCTATTGCAGAGAATGGGTGGCTCGTTGCATTATTGGATGTTCCTGTTGGCGTCAGCATCCCGGTATTAGCACTGAAATATAAACAGCACGGAAATGAGAAGAGCACGATGTCGACCGTCCCTGCTCATTGCCCGAAGCCCGCCTGGTTCGAAACTCATCATCATCGCATCGCGTTCGCTGGAACGTTCACGCGATTTTAATGCGCAGGAAATTGGAAACCGGACAATGCGTATCCGCGTGCCATGGGCCGCCTGCCGGAATTTCTGCATGTTCTGCGGCGGTTTTAATTAATTTATTCGGATATTTATGGGATGGTTCACCAATGAAATGCTGGAAATAATATCTAATCCAATCAATGCAGCTTCTTGAACATATCTTGTAGCTTCTCTGGTTCATTAGATTATCTTCTGTCCACTACTACGAGGGTAACGCTGAAAGTTTTTAGATACAGATGAACTACAAGTTTTTTCAAAAAACTTCATCCTGCTTTTTCAACATATTCTTCCCCTACCTCCATACATTCATTGATTGTCTCTTCATTGGTGGAAAAATGGCGACCTCGTAGCTTTTCTTTGATCTTAGGGAATAAGAAGTCGCACGGAGCTAGTTCCGAAGAATAAGGTGGGTGAGGCAACAGTTTGACACCCTGTTCAGCAAAAAAATCGAGTGTTCTAGCGGCGCTGTTGGCGGGTGCGTTGTCATGGTTCCATTAAATACCCCGCAGACCAGTCTTTGGACGGCTCTTGCATAGTTCTTGGAAGACTACAGGAACACATTTGGTTATATACCATTCAGAAGTAACTATCCTTTGATTTTCCAAGGCTACCGTTGTGATGTATACACTTTTAGAAAAAAAGATGCGACCATTTTCTGTCCAACACTCTTGAAACGAGGAATTTCCATTGGAGGCTGCTCACTTTCAAAGCACCAAACTAATGACTGTTGTTTAGTTTCGGGATCATAATGATATAATCATGTTTCGTCTCCGGTTACGATATTAAAAGTGTTTTTACTGTGGCCATTATCAAATTTTTCAAGCATAAACTTAGCCCAATCAACTCTTGTTGCTTTTTGCTCACTGGTTAACAAATGTGGCACCCATCTGGAACACCGCTTCTTTGGGCGATGGTGATCATGGATGATTATTCGGACCACTGCCAATCCCCAGAGAAGCCTCAGTCTCGGTGTAGGTTATACATATGTCGATCTTGTTTTACCATATTTTGCACAGCTTCTACAGTTTCCGGAGTAACAGCTTGGGCGGTCGACCTGTGCGAGGTTCATCATCGTGTGAGATCCGGCCTCTTTCAATCTCAGCAAACCAATTAAAAACTGTAGTCCTAGAAGCTAGAAGGGGCAGAGTCCCCAAAGCAACTCACTAAACTTTCGTGATATTCCGCTTGTCTCAGTCCCTTTTTATAGTCATAGGAAATCATGGCTCGAAAATCGCGACTACCCAGTTCCATTTTCACGTTAAAATTCGGCCAACACTTAGATGCCTTCGAGACCGTGGCAATGCAACTACTGAACGATTCAAGCGCTGCCTTTGCGTGTAAGTACTTACAACTTTAGACAAAATAGCTGCGTGCTGAAACTTGTTTAAACTTGTATAGATTAGGAATATCTATCAGCGTAACCCTCGTACGTACGATTTAATTCCCTTTTAGGTGGAATAAGCACTAAATGACCAATAATAATATTCACAATAGAAACTGAAAATGACAGTATTCTAGATATATTTATAGAGATAATTAGAGGTTATTTTATGAAATCTATAGAAAACTGACACATGCCAATAGATATTTACATATCGAATATAATTATGCAATGATTATAAAAAAAAGGCGCGATAAAAGGTTAGGCAGGGCTAAACGGAATTTCTCGAACCAATCAATTTTTGATAGAGAGGGAAAAAGTATGCATAGAAAAAGTTCTTATAATGGTCAAGAATTTGGCAAAACACAACTATGAAGACCAGACTCTCCACCAAAGACTGGAAGACATTAAAAAGACATTAATTTATTGGATTCCATGGTCTGGAACATTGCGGAAATGTAGTAGATTCTATCATGGTGAATGTTGGACCGAGCTGTTTCTCATATTATCACCAAAAGTCATCAATATAACAAATATAAGGGTGTGGGGACAATGGGCATATCATACCAGGTCGAAATTCCAGCACCTCTGGGGAGCCTCTTCGCTCGGAAGGTTTCTGCATGTGGAATGATTTTTGTGAAACATGACGGAAATCATTATTTGTATCTTTAAAATTTCGCAATCTATCAATGTTGGGTATTTTACTGAAGCTGAAGTCACTAGGAAACATCTTGTATATATAGCTGATTTCATACCTTCAGTTAGTGCTGTGAGCTTTGCCGGAGGTAACTTAGTTTGCTTTGTACAGGTGATCTTATAGGCCGCATATTGGTTCTTGATTAAATTATAACTTCAACGGCCTCCAGAGTACGTATAGTACATGGAAAGTTAGTTGTGTCTATATACTTGGTTATTGCATTAAACCCGACACCTACCGTCCAATAAACCAGTACAATTTTTTTTTTGATACACAGAAATTTCACGATGCAGATATGGAGATTGTGTAGTTAACACACAGTTCAACAAATAAAACTCTTTTTTTCAGTGACGCGTTTCGATTTATAATCGAATCATCGTGGGACTGACAGATATGACTGCTAACTGAAAGAAAAAGAGTTTTATTTGTAAAATTTTGTGTTAATTACATAGTCTTTTTATCTACATGATGGACGAGTTTCACCAAGCAAGAGCATCTACAATCTACATGAACAAACCCGACAGTGTCTGATAATATTGCATTGTTTGTGTGCGCGCAATTGGCCCAAATTAATATCATTGGACAGCAGTTCAAAACCTTTAAAAGACATTTATAGGAAGTGGTTTGAAGCGTGCCTTGTCCTATCCCGCCGCGTCGCACAGTGGGCCGGAAACCAGAAAAAGTGAGGTTTTTCCAAACGTGTAAATATTGTTTCGACTTTTGCTAGGACTTAAAAGGGATGAGTATGTACCTTATCTTAGAATATAAAGGTCAGTACCCCGGTACAGCCCATTAAAGTAGTCATTTAATTCCAGGTAGGTTGATAGCTCGATCCCAGTTACCAGTTCTTGGATTGTGAATGTGTCGAAGAACCGTTTGTGAATTTCAGGAAGTTCGTTGCAGTATGTACTTTTATATAACATTTGCAAGGAGAAGCAAAAAAAATATCACGAGTCTATATTCTAAAAATATATGGAAAGATTAGTTGTATGATTGCTCAAGATGGAATGAAACGCATTTCGCATGGGTTTCCAATATTTTCCTTCCAGCGCTTATTTTTCAATATAATGGAACAATTGTCTTTTGCAAATGATTGAAAAAGGTTGGTTCTATGCTCATGTGAAGATATTTTTGCAAATTTTGATACAAAATTTCAGATAATATACCGCATGAATATTGACATTTTTTGAGTAACTTTGGATGTTTTTTCAAGCTTTTGGTTACCAAAGTAACCGAAATATCAATGAGAGGGCTTTGCACTATACTATTACAGTCCTTTCTCTGTGACCTACATAAGAAATATTTTGAATATGTTTAAGATCAAGTGCTTCAAACGAAATATTGTGGCACCGTACATATTTTTACCGCTGATACGAGTGCTCTTGCGACAATATTTGAAATTTTGTATCGAAAATTGATAATGGGCTACTTACGAGTATAGAACCAATCCATCCTTATGATTTTGAGGAAAATCGTTCCATTATCTTGAAAAATGAGCACTGGAAACAAAATATTGGAAACCCATGCGAAACGTCTTTTATTCTAGGTAGAGTCCTCTCTTATGAGGCTATATAGCATTTTCCTAATTATTCAGGGTCCCTATGCAGGGATTTATAATTTATTGAACCAGGTGTATCAAAATCAATATATTCGAATATAAATATTGGATACCGCCCCCGTCTTTTATGGCTTTTCCGCCATCTCGAAAAAAGAATGGCTCCAATTTGTATACTATTTACATCACTATTTTCCACCAAAATGGTATCGCAATTAATAAACTTTCCACTCCACTGAGTTGCTAATGGTATCAATGAGATATACAAATATTCAGCACTCGTTTCTCCGTTTGAAATAAAAATTTCAGGGGTGGTAAAAAATAAACAAACTCCTGAGTCGTTAAGCGGAAGTTCATTAAGCAATTACCTGGAATATAATTGCGCCTGTTTTAATGCCTGCTAATGGGAAAATGCGATACGTGAGAGGAATGCAATGCTACCGTTGGGCTTATATAAAGAACGAATATTTGTCGTAGAGTGGAAACTTTAAAGTAAAGTCTGCCAGTCTGCCTCTGTTGCTAATAAATGTAACTTCTGAAACCCAACCCGTGTTGTCGTGGGATTTCAGTATAATTTTAGCCGCTTATTGAAAGCACATACGATTGGCTGAAATATCCTTACAAACGTTTATCGGCAGCTTTTTTAAAGTACAAAATATGAAAAATCAAAATTTTGAAATTATAATGACATTGACATTCCTTTCACTGCTTCTAGAGGAACAGCTTTATTTCCAAACAAGACCTTGGTATGAAGTATTTTAAAGGACTAGAATAAGGTGATACTCTACGCTGTCACCATGACAACTGACAGATAAAAACATACCCGGTTTTTCATGTAGATTGTAGATGCTTTTACTTGGTAAAACTCCATTATGCAGATAGAAGGATTGTGTATTTAACAAACAATTTCACAAATAAAACTTTTTTCTTTCAGTGATGCGTTTCGATTTATAGTTAAATCATCTTCGGACTGTCAGAGTTGAATTTTAACGAAGGCTACCCAGATTACATGACAACTAGCTAACTAGATCCTATCAAATCTAGCACACCATTTATCCTGTCTAGATATTGTTCTATTAAATTATTTATTTCTTATTTCTTTTGTCTGTCTCAGGGGAAATATTCTTTGGCGACTGCATTTGCAATAGTGTTAAGGGAAACCCCTTTTTGAATTAATTGAATTATGTTTTTGGTAAATTGGTCTGAACATGGATAGTATATAATATTCGAAGTATTTAGAACAGATATAATTAGAGCCTCACACAGTTTTTTACGTAGTTTAAAATTTAGTAAATACCGGTTTGCTATAAGAGCACGTAGTCTCGAATAAGTTTTTTGCGACAGATTTTTTACATGTTCAATGAATCTCAACGTTGTATCGAAGATAACACTAAGAATTTTTGTGGAATCAGTTAACTGTAAAATTTGGTTATTTGTTTGAATAACCTCTATAATAAACAGAAAAATCAAGGGTCAGCATTACCGGCTATACCGCGTTTAAAACTGTATAACCGGGATTCCGCCTGTACCACTACAACAAACAAAAAGGTTAATATTTCAATTGTAGGACAAAACGTCCTCACTGGACAGCGCACTGGGAAAATTTATGTGTGCGAACTGGACGAGGGTATAGTATTTGCGCGTCCGAAAATAAAACAGCTGTAAAGTTGTCAACGTTTCGGACGCGCTTGACCACGAAACGATGACGTGTCAGAGTATAAACGCACCCCCATTGTTTCGTAAATATTTAAGGACATTAATTAAAATTTACATAGAAAACACACAAATCCCGACGGGCAGAGAGTGGCGCTGGTATGTTTAACATTGTGTCCTGTTTTCAATTTCCTGTATATACATTAAATCTCCTGTGAGCGCATTGCTGTTGTATGCGGTGTTGCCTCACGGATTGGCAATAAAGCATTACTGTATTAATACTGATTCAGATATCCTTTGCCTTTAGATTTTTTTTGGTTTCACCTGAAGAAGATTGAGGATACCACATCAATCGAAACGTGAAACGAAAAAAAACTCAAGACAATCAATGAGGTCCGAAGTAGTATCACTAAGACATTGTTTACTAATTTCAAACAACAAAGCATTGCTGATGAAGAATATACATTGAGTGAACCAACGGAAGAAGCGAGCTATATTTTGTTCATTGACGCAGTACTAGTACTCAAGCATTAGAGCAACAAACTTCTACGTTGATGTTTTTTCAAATTTGTTTTGGGGGTAAGAAATAGGGGTGGGAGGAGACCTCAAAAAAATGAGTATTGGTATAATATGTTGTCATCTATAAAATTTTGACAACGGTAATACTCCTACTCTTGTTAGACACATATTTGAGATATCGATCAAGTGGTGGCAGAGCAATACGTTTGGATATAACAACGCGCGATGTATTGGTCAAAATTTAACTCACATACACAATGGTCCTTCAAAATCGTACACTTATTAATATTTTTTAATGTGAAGCGACGTATATGAGAATGTTTTATTAATATAAAGTAATATAGCTAATGCTTCAAGAGCGGTACAACAGGTGCATCGCTTTTCCCGAAAACATTCGCTGTGCAAAGTTCCTCGGTAATTTGCGGAATTAAAACATCATTTTTAAACACGGCGGCGAGCTATCAAGGGAGATCCGCACCAGCAAGTGTTGAGAGTAAAATCATTTTTAATGAAGTGTTTTTTTTGCAGCAGTGTGGCAGAGTCATGTACAGAGGGGGCTTGAAAAGGGGCTGAGCCCTCTTAAAAATTCATCATTTCATTAGAATTAGTGTATATAGACATGCAGATTGTGTCCTTAGCCTAGACTCGTCAGTACAGCCTGCCGGTCTGACTGTAGAGAACAATCAGGTGGTATGTACGTAACCCAGTGAAGGGTATGATAGCAACATCAACTCATCTCCAAGTGTACCAGTGTCGCCTTCTATGGGAACGCCTATTGGCAACTTACGAAGTCAGAGGTCCTAACACTTGGACTGCCTTGAAGCGGCAACAGATGTCCCTTACGGCATCTGTCAACAGGGCTGTACTGATTTACAACAACATCTCTTGTTGTTCGTAAATACTTTCACGATGTACCGTTATCTAGGCTCATTCACACAGTAACTGAAAACTCATATTAACTGTATGCTCTCCACTATGCATTAGACCTGCTATAGACATGCAGGTTTCGTCTTTGACAGCCATAACCTTGAACATGATACCGAATAGAGTCATAGGTCTATAGTTGCTGGGTATATTTTTTCTGCCTATCTTAGGTATGGGTTGCCTCCAACCTACCTTCCATCCAGTGAGGAACACGCCCCGCTGGTAGGAGTGCTTACATAGTTTGAAAAAGAAAAAGGATCAAAAGCCATACATTGTTGAATAAGCTGCCGGGTAAGTTATTCCCTAATAGTTGAAACTTGCAGCACCAGCGTTTTACTCGTAAGGTTATTATTAATCGATCCTTTCAAAGCACCTTTTGAGTGCGATATGCTTTCTCCCTTCCTGAAGGGCTACCCATAAAAAACCTTCCAGTAACTCTATGCTAGTCCAACATTCTACTGCTGCCCTCCATGATTCTCTGCCTGACTACGCCTGTGCCACGCCTAAAGTATAAAAGTCTCCGCGTCAAAAATTTATGAAACGAATTTTGAGAGCGCTTTTGACTAATCGGCGTGATTACGCGTTTTAGCCTAATTAAAAATACAAATAAGGGAATGAGATTCGCGATACCGCAAATTTGCGACCGGTGAGGTTGCCGTTTCTCTCCGTATTTAATTTGGCGGACAGAATAATTTAAGGGTGATTCAGTGAAACGCCTGGTTTTTGATGAATGGGCTTCGGCGTCAGTGGTTAATCGATACAGCACTAGTCTATATTGTCTATTAAATGAATTTTATCACAAAATCGATTTACTTCCTCCTGAAAATAATCGGAGCTTCGGATGCATACGCAATACACAGCTGCATTGTTGGTTGCCTGTTATTTTGCACTGCGCGAAAACCAGGACTTGACATGTTCTTGCAAGTGCAGTTTAGTTATGAATGTGAATTATTGATGTTCATTTTTTGCGCGAATTGAGTTAAGAAAAAGTGTGATGTTGAAAGATGTCACCAGTGAAGTGAGGAGTCAAGTAATTAATCTCACAACTTTTATGATAGGTATAGAAGAAATGTCACCAAAATAAAGCAAATCGTGCATGTTAGACGTAAGATTCTCATATAAAAAATATTTGTATTATCAACAGTTTATCAGAAATGTTGGGGATGACTGCAGACCGTCCAAGAGGTCATAGCAGGCCCCAACAAACGTAGGGAGCTATGGCTATTGAACAGGAGGAGGAATTCACTCCACTTGTTGGTAGGGATCCTCACAGGTCACTGTAGATTGAACAGGCACCTGTCACTCATAGAAGTGGTCAATGACCCAGTCTGACAGAGGTGCTGCGAGGAGGGCAAGACCTCGTTCCACTTCCTGGCTAAGTGTGCCATATACAGCGGCCTTAGGGCTGAGGTGTTCGGCACAGCAGAGTTTGACAGGGAAAAGAGCTACTCAACGGAATAGTCGGATATCATGACCTTTATTAAAAGGTTTGGAAGGTTCGACACTAAGAAACTACCATGTGTGCCATAGTTTAAGTCATGGTCCTCGGGGTCGGCAAAAAGGGTCAGAAGTAGCCTACTTGTCGGGCTTTGTCTCCCCATTACTACTACTACTACTACTACTCTCTTGTTTGGCTTGATCACGTTTGCTACACTCGGACCATTTTGACGAGTCATCCCTGATGCTACTACCATCCATCCGCATTTTAGCACATTAATGGAGCCCGGTGTATCGCGACAACAACCACCCGCCTAAATAATGTCTTTCTGTGATTCATACCAGTAACCGACACAGAACCGAGTGTATTTGAAGCTAAGTGACCGAATATGTAAACTAAAATGTCGTTTTACATTCGTCGGACTACGGCCGCTGGTCTGTATTGTTCGCATTATGCAAACTTTACGGCAGTTCAAACAGCGGCGTAGGGGAAAAGACTCAGACAACAACCCTGACAATTCAGAATCAAGCGATACGTCTAGTGGATACGCCTGATATTTTAAAGGACCTTCACAGTCTAGAACACTGAAAGTGGGTGGTTGACCTGTTTATATTCTATAGATTGCAGATGACCACATAATGACACTAAGAGTCGCCAGTAAAGTAAAGGCTAAAGAAGTCCAACAGACACTTCAAACAAGCCTCTTCCGAAAGTCGTTCTTTTGGAGAATCTCGGCGTTGTGGAATGAGCTACCGTGGACTTTGTTCCCCGATGGTTACTCTACAGCGTTTTAAGGTCAATGTGAATAGACATTTGCCATTGCGTGAGGCTATCTATGAATGAAAAAATAAAAAAAAATCCTTTAGTACTTCCGAACGCTATTTTCATGGTTTTCAGTTTTTTATTAATGACTATTAGGGGGAATAATACACACGATTTAACAGCTTACCGCATCAAAAGCTGAAAACAAAAGTCTCAATTATTATAATTAAGATTTACTACAAAAATCTCACTTGCTCAATATAATTAGACAATTTTTAGTGAGTTTAGTAAGGATAAAGTGATTATTTTATTGTTGAATAAGCGTGTGTACTTTCTGTATCAAATATATTTACTATAATATATTATTTTCCTTTGTTGTGTGGTTTGTTTTAAAGCATGTTTTCGATTTTCAATACTGTAATTAGCTTTTTATATTTTTCATGAATAAAGCATACATGTTGAGTAACCAGAAGACACGATTTTTTATCAACAAACATCTGGGAATCCATTCCATTCAATAGAAATTAATATTTACCAAAATATTCTAGTTCAATTTTTGATTGGTATTCAAATTTTATTTGGAATTATTCGATTCAAAGTGATTCCAATAGTTTTTTTATTGTAAGACTTATCCTTTTTTGATTTAATTTTCATCGCTCCTTATTGCGTGTCCAAATTTTTAAATAAATCTGACGTTTTGAAGTCTATGAAAATTACGTTGAGAGATTTTGTTACATGTATCTATATACGTTCATATGGACATACAGATCAACAATCTACAATCTACACCATAAAAGCACACTTAAAATTCAGTCAAGTACATGGCATCAGTACATTTCTTTGTTGCATGTTGGTGATGTCTTTCATTGATTCATATTGCGGGGTTTTAATATTCAATAATGAATTGTTACAATACTAGACAGCCAATTAGAACGGTAATTTGATGTCTACATAAAACAATGCTCCGACTCATGGCATATCCATACCCAAATTTCTTTAAATAAAAAGGAAGCTCCGCGATTCCTCGATTATAAAAAACCAACCCACGAAAATGGTCACATGTATATTTACATTAACTAATCAGAGAATATGCTAATATTTAGTGAATGTGCTTCATTTGTGCACCCATTTTAAGGCGTAAAGTTAATTTATTCCGTTGATATATCAGCATAGAAAAAAGCTATCGGCAAAGTCGTAGCTAGGAACTGCGTCGTCCAGGGCAAGTACAGCAATTCGCTTTTCCTTCTGGGCATACCATGCGTTCAACAAATATTATTTTCCATTGAATATTCGTCTAATAATCACAATATCTTTGTAATCTTCAATTTTTGTTATATTATATTTCTAATAAGGCTGTTAAAGCCGCCGAAATGTTAGCAAAGTTTTGTCAATTGTCATATATGTTTTATTAACGGCCTATTCCTTTATGTTGAATTTTTTTTTTAAGTACAAAAGAATTTTCTTGATTCCTCTGGGCAGTAACAAACCAAGCATGAAAGGTATGATAGCACTATTATCCTATTTTGTCGTTTGAAGTTCTTGTATAAGAACAAAACAGCATTCTAACAAATATGAAGAAATATATCCCCATGTATAAGACAAAAAAAAAATTCTTTATTGATTTTATATGTGCTTATATATTTTTTCATATTCACTACCAGAGAACCAAGTTTTTCATGGGTATCCTGGACATTGGAAGTCTCAAACTTTTAACGAATTAGGCTGATGAGTAAAGCAGTATTAAGCTTTCTTGTCTAGGAAAGACAATATCAACTTTCCCCTGACTAAAAACAAATACTTCGAAAATCATATTAATTAGTATGTACAGTTTGAATGTTTAATACGGATGAAACAAATATGAATTGCTGTTGAACCTTTCATCATTATATCTGATTCTTTAAATATGCTGCACAAGTAGAATTGTGTCTTACGGGTGTCGTTTATAAGTTTGACAATGCTTCCAAGTAAAGCGAGAGGCTTCAAACATTAATATAAGTTTCGTCTGTGAAGGTTTCTCTCAGATATTCACAATTAATCGAAGATGATATCAGATCTTGTTACGCTACTGAGTTCAACCTATCGTATCTGGGTTCCGAGGGTATTATGACTGATAAAGGTGGAACTTGACAGTTTATGACGCTAACGTTGTTTTATACCTCATGCGGTTGTTGTTTAATGGATCGTTTTGATAAGAAGAACGATGCAGATTTTACATGTTACTTTGTATGCTATCTGTATCATAATATACTAGGCAGAAGTTGGGCTTTATTCATTGTAGCGTTGGTCAACGTTTACGTATAAGTATTGAAACTGTAAAGGTTAAGGAAAGCGACATTAAATCATAGGTAGATTTGTACAGTGTATTTGACTTTTTAATTCTTTGACGCTAGACACAAGGAACAGTTTTTTGCAACTCAGTATCATGAAATGAGGGGAAAAGAATTTAGGTCACAAGTATCTACCGCTAGGTATCCGTGGGTTTGATATTTTACCGAAGTTAACAGTTTATCGATGATATAACGTTTTTTATTACGTCAGAAAATGTTGAGGCTTCCTCCTCCCGAAATTTTATTGCTCTTGTTTCTCTGTTAAATAATCTGGTAACCTGCCATAACAGTAAGATATTGGCAACATTTTGTCAATATAGTACTTTCCGACTTACAGAGATGACTACCTGACTGCGATACAGATTATAACATTAATCTCAAAGTATCGCGCATAGAGGCGCTGCCCATTGTAATTTTTAACGAAGTCATGGTCCTAACAGCTTTGCTTAACGGTGCTCACAAATGCTTCTACGACATCTGTTATGATATTAATAATAATAATGATAATAATAGAGCATTTATTGCCCAACAGGAATAAATCCATTTACAGGACAATCATAATACTAAATCGAGTAACAATTTAACACTAAATATACGTTATGATTCATATCTAAAAACAGTTTCAATTTTTTTAGTTCTATGTTGTTTGATAATACCTCTCAGATGCTTTATCCAATATTACAGAAAGTGAGTCATGGTCAATGTCACACAAATTCGAAATTAGTTTGAAATTTTCCATCTTATATGTCATAGGGGAATTTAAACCCAAATTCGTACTTAAGCGGCTTACCCTAAAAGGTGCAACAAAACGCAAAGTTTATACAAAAAGATTAGCGAAGATAATATACGTCTGACATCTAAATTACATACATTAAACCTAGAGCATAAAAGCATTCCATATACACCCTTTTCCGAGTTAATTCCATCACTCTTTAGACTTAAATAATTTTAAAATCCCATGTGTATATTTTCAAGACTCGTTTTTTGAAAACTGTCGTATGGCTTCCACACTACTGAAGCATACCCTAGTCTGCAGCATACAGAGGAGAAATAAAGTACATACATACATACAGACAGAAATGACATGGTTACTCGTATTTGTGTATTGCCTCAAAAGTTGAAACCTTCCGCTATTAGAATACGTCCCCCGCCTATAGATACATTCGCGAGGTAAGTAACACCTATATCTCTACAAACTAGGGCAAGTTATCCGTGATAAACAAAATCCAGTATAAACCCGTGTGAAATTTCCCGCAAGACGCGAATCAACGGCTTCAACCCTTAATTATTCCCAATAAACTTTTATCTGTGGTGGCTTTATTAACGGCGGGTAATCCCGACGCTTTATTTCCTTTTTGATGGCGTGTTCCAATGACCCGACGAATGTTTCACAATGACGGTGCACCTCGAGGCGTCCCACCCTTTAACTGAAACTGCCGGGAGTTTGAATCGCCCCGCAAAGTTTGCTCAATGCGCTCGTTGTCGCCAGATTTGGCGACTCCATCGCTTCGTCGAGAAAGATACGAAATTATGAGAGTACCTGCGGTTCCCGTTACTGTTTCTGTGGCGCTCGTTTGTAAGCAGTTAGACTTTGATGAAGAAGTCGTAATGCTGTAACGGTTCAACCGGTTTTAATACTTCTATTGGCAGACCAGTTCTAGGCATGGCGTGTCTCCTTTTCAGCGCCCTAATAAATGTCCGAGCCAGCTAGAATTATTAATTTTTGAGCAGTTAGACTTAGATAAAGAAAATGTATTACTATAATGGATCATCCGTTTCCAACACTTCTATTGGTAGTCCAATAATTCTATGCATGGTGTGTATCCCTTTCTGAAACCCCAATACATTTTCGTGTCATTGAAGATGATTAAATTGAAGGCAGCTAGATTGGTATAAAGGTAACGTAATGCTGTTATGGTTAAACAATATTATCAGCAGTCCAGTTCTATGGATGGTGTGTATCATTTTCTGACACCCTCATACATTTTCGTTTCATTGAAGAGAATTAATTTGCCAGCAGTTGTGATGGTTCAACAGTTTTTAACACTTCTATTGGTATTCCAGTTCTATGCATGCTGTGTCTCCCTTTCTGACGTCCTCTTAAATTTCCGTGTCGGTGGAAATAATTCATTTATAAGCAGTTAGACTTGTATAAAATAACTCTATTTATCAGACGTCCTCTATCATCTCCGTGTCAGTGTCAGTCTTTAACGGTTCATTCCTTTTTAAATTTTTTTATTAGCTGTCTAATTCTATGCACAGTTTGTCTTCATTTCTGACTCTTGCTTAGATTTCCGCGTCAGTAAAAATAATGAGTTTGTGACCAGTTAGAATGGGATGCAGGAGTGAGGCTGTAACGGCTTAAAACTTTAAGCACTTTCGTTGGCAGTCCAGTTCTATGTACGGTGTGTCTCCCTGTGTTGCACCCTCTCAAATTTCTTGTCAGTGGAAAGCGTTAATTTGAAAATAAAAAAGATTTATTATTATCATAATTATATAAACGCTATAACAAGCTTTAGTTGAAGTTGGAATGAAATCCCCGCGGATCTTGCTTCGTAATAACTTGGATAAAATCAATGTTCAAAGGATAGTTCCACTCAAGGGAACTTTATTTATAATTTCGCAAAATAATTAATGTTGGAAAGTTTGTCGCTCGCTCGGCATTTCCTACCTTTCATTAAAATACTTAATCAATCTTTCCATTGTAATTATTCGAAATTAACTATAATTATGATGAAGAGGAAAAGAGAAGTTACTCGTTTGCTGTTTATTGTTTGCGGATCAGACTTACAGCTGTTGAAACTTAAGTTGGAACAAAAACGTTTCCAGGCATTCAGTCTAGTAAATTCTAGATGTTTCTTTCAAACTTTGAATTAGTTTCTGTGCAGCTCGAACACCTGCACTTTCTATGCAAAATTAATACGGCAAAGTTAGTTTTGACAGTTCATTCCGAATAATCCTGATTGGAAGTAGACTAGTGTTAAAATTGATAGAAATGAGACTAAATAATAGGGTGGTATACTATTATGCAATGAAACTTTTTTAATCACAGTCCTTGTTAGACACAACAGCTGGTTGAAGCTACTCGTAGGTAAACTGGTGCTTTGTGGAGTTAAAGTGTTAGGAAAAATAAAGTGTTGAACTCTTATCGCTCTTTTTTATATAATGGATCGCATTTTTTGTTCTGCAACCTGCAAGGATAATACAGTATATGAACGTAGTAAATGTTTGTTGCATTTCGAACCTTGTTATAAAAAAATATCAAATAAAAACTTTGTTACAGCTTCTGCAGCATTTTAGAGAGCAAAACTTCCGTGGAAATACAGCGTTAACCTACTTGACGTCGTTTTATAATCAGAGAGCCTCCATGCTCCTTGTCAGACAATAAAGTTCTTTGGAGTTGGTTGAACGGGTCGTTTTGAATTCATTGTGGACCAGACGTTCCAGCGATTTCAACCCCATTGACTGTTTTGTCTCAGGTTACGATAAATAATTCGTGTACAGGAAAGTAAAGAAAAACGTATCAGAATTACGAATAAAATAGAAAGATAAATAAGAAGTACTAGAAACAAACAGAATGACATCAATTATTTATCATAAAAAAACCTTTTTTTACCCAGACCTTTTTAAGCACTACGTTATATGGGAAATATAAGAAAAAATTGATACTCGGTAGTAGTCTTTTGATAGATCAGCGTGAAAATCCTACCTACGACTTTCTTTCTCCCATTCAATTTCTACCTATTTATTGAACAGATTTTATGCCGTTTTGATATACTATGAGCATGAAGGAATAAACCGATTTTCCTCGTTAGTCGGTCTTAAAGGTGAAATATGTATATGCTGTTTCTTTGTACGAAAGCATCATAAATCCTATTGGTGTAACTACAGTGGCGTTCCTTGAAGAAACAGTAAAGCCTGCCTGCCTCTGCAGAAGCTCCACTTCTTTTAATACGTCATGTCTCGCCAGCAGCCGTACTCTTACTAAATATAATCCATTTCAGCAAAATTTCAGGCCTATACCAAGGAATAAGATTTGAAGCTGCAAGGTCAAGTTTCAACTATTTATATATCAAACTAGTGCCAATAATTTTTGAAGTAAAACATTTCAGTATAATTACATCAACACTCATCTCGAAGCGTCAATCTTCTAGCACCTGTACTACCCAGAAGTGCTGACAGATACACCTTGCGATATCGAATCTTGACTGGGTTACGTACCCAATTGTTCTCTATTGTTCGACCGCCGGGCTATACTGACGAACCTAGGCTAAAGGCGAAACATGCACGTCTATAGCAGGCCTTTGTATAGTGGAGAGCATACACTTAAGTATGATAATTGTTGGAAAGAGAAGGAACCATAGCGGGGGTGAGTTACGAGGGTGAAGCAGGGGCGTTTAGGGGGAAAATATTTTTTTACAATTTTCAGAAACTGGACTTCCTTACGAAAAAAGTAAGAGGTAATGTTTATTAGTCTTTGCCTCTTTGATGGCGGATTTTTTATCGTCAGATTTGTTGATGCTTTCAGATTCTGGTGAATCATTAAAATCTTCAATACCGCCATCGTCTTCAAATCCAATATTATGCTTAATATTTAGCGGTTCATCGTTGGTATCTCCTGAATTATTTACTTCCTAATTAGTGTGAAAATATCAATAAAAATATAAATCATGGATATACATTTTTTTGTAAATTTAACTGTAAAATCTGTATTGATACATCAAATAAGATTTTCCCATTTAATTGTGCCAATCTAATAAATTAATCATTTTATATATAAAAAATCAATCCTAGTATGTAATACTTGGTAAATCAACTTCCGCATGTTTTTTGCAAATTCAATAGTTCATTAACGTAACTTTTATTTTTAGGATTTCAATTTTTCATTCGAATGAATAATGAAAAAATTGTACAATGAATAATTCTTTTAGTTTTGGGACCTTGACTTCTTAAGATGCCAATGGGCAGCACAACCATGCGCGACGATATAATGATTTAAAAAAATACAGTGTATTTAGAATATAAAAGTATAATGCCGACAAAAGAGTTTTATTTGTGAAACTGTGAGTTAAATACATAATTTTTATCTGCATGATGAAAGAGTTTTAACAAGTAAGAGCACCTACAATCTACATGATAAATGTTTTCACCCATTTTTTGTGTGTGATAAAAATCTGTTATTTCGATTTTTCTTGGAAAAATACAGATTAATCGAAAAAAAATTGTTAACTCAAAAGTTATAGACCGCTTTATTAGATGAACTCTTTCCTTTAACTTTTTCGATATAATGTCTAGTTTCGTTGGAAATTCCAAATAACTATTTTCCACCTCTAAACGCCCTTCGCCCCCATTTCACCATTGTAACTTTCGACTTGAATGTATCTTTCCCTTTGGTTGCACCCTTCCCTTCCCAAAAGTTTTCATGCTTTCATGACTTCTTCTAAACTATCGATTTTGAAGAAAAGAAATGTTCACTGGACGCCAAACCACCTCAAGCATTTGTATCAGGGACGCCACTGTACGTGTCCTTAATGCGAGCAGAGGGCGAATGAATGTAAGATGCAGGAATTACATGAGTTATATTTGCTCTTACGTACCATGCGGGTTGTTTTTTAGGAAAATCGATGGAAAGTTTTGTATAGCTCTCTCTTAGAGACTTTTTCTGGTGATATCGAGATTCCACAAATAAAGAAGCTCTCGCCAGACGCGTATATGAAAAAGCATTAGACGTCGTTTTTTTACATTGGCAACTCAGAATCTCTGAGATTCAATATTCCTTTCATTATGAAAGGTAAGCTGTATACTGTATAGAATTATAATAGCTGAATTCAATAATGAATCATTTGAATTATCATATATAAGACAGTTTCTGACGATATTTCCTCACAAAATTAACATATTTTGACGGGAGTGGTCTTGTCTAGGGTCTTAGCTAGGGTAGGGCAAGTAGGGCTCTCGCCCCTGGTGAAGTGTGTATGAGGGGCACAATTGTGGGCTGAATGGGCGTGAAATGTTTTTTTTTATATTGGCTTTGGGTCGATGAGCCCATTCAGCCAGGAATGTGATGTTACAAGCAGTTCATGGTCACATGAACAGCAATATGTTTCACTATCTGTAATTAGTCATAGACCTCATTATAAACAAAACAATGACAAACGCATTCAGCTAATACTCACAATCATACATGCAGTGCCCTAACAACACGGAAAATGCTGAAGACTCGACTTTGAGGAATAACAGGGACACACGCTTCACGCTAAGGTGCCCGTCATAGCGACTATAAGGAGACAAACAACATAGGCAACGGATAGGAGGTTTATAACACATAGGGATAGACAGAGGAAACATCTTTATAATTTCATTCACACATCACTCTTACAGCCTCCATCCAGAATTAGAGATGTAGGAATTCAATCCAATTCAATTAGTAAGATCGGGATCCGGATCAATCCTGATATACTATCCGGATCCCGGATCTGAGATCCGGTTATGGGATCCTTGCATTCAGAGTTGCTTATGCCTACTCAGTTTGACAAAGCTACTACATTACTCTCAGCCGTTGAATATGTAACATTGTCGATGGAAAAACCTCCTATGGCGTCTTTATTGACAAACTTCTTGGTTATAAGTGAAGACGATTTAATATGCGAACCTGCGCATCTTTTTAAAACTACTGTTACTGAAGAAATAAGTTCAAGACTCCTGTCTAGTGTAGAAGATGGAAATTTAACAATACATGACAAGTCTTCAATCCTTGATCCTAGGTTTAAAAGCACTTTGCCTATGCATATACAAAATATTGCAATTAAATCCCTGGAACAGACATTAGATAGACTTGACAATCCGAGAGAAGAAGGAAGTACAGAAAGCTCAAATGTATTGGATTCCCTATTCCCAAAACCGTCAGGCATTAATGAGTTTAATGAAGCTGAAAGATATTTTCAAGAGCAATATCTCGGTAAAAATAGATGTGAAGTGGTGGAAAGCAAATTAAAAAAATATCAAAATTAGTGAGAAAAGTAACCTGTATTCCTACGAACTCCGCACCTTCTGAAAGAGTATTTTCGATAACAGGGAACATTATTCGGGCAAAATAAGGTTGCCTTTCATCGGAGAATGTAGACACACTAGTATTTTTATATGAAAATAGGAATGTTGTTTCTACGTCAACTTGAAATGTATTTGTTTTATTCTTAATAGAAAATTAAAATATTTTGTGCTGCAAATAATAATGCTTTTTTGTAAGCCTATATATTATCATGAATCGGATCCGAATCTTAAATCTAGATCTGAGGATCCAGCATCCGAATCCTAGATCCGGATCAGGAATCTGGGTTCTGGATCCTGATCCGAAATCCGGATCCTAGATCTGAGGATCCAGCACCCGAATCCTAGATCCGGATCAAAAATCCGGATCCTAGATCCGTATCATAGATCCGTATCCGAATCCAGTTTCTGGTTCTATTTTGTGAGAATCCCAAAGGTTAAAACTTCATATCCGTACAGCACTATTTTATATAATAACACCAAGAGTCATCAGTACAACAAACACTAGAACTATCCAATTGGCATATCTTCACCAGATCAAAGTTCTAACGTCTCGAACGACCCTCATTCAAAAGTCATTCTATTGGAAAACCTCAGCTTCTCGGGAGTTTGCTCCACGATAGTTGCAATTTACAATGGCTGCGTTTTGAAGGCAATATGAATAAACATTAAAATCTCACACATACACTACTTGCTGTCTCTGACCATGACCCTGACAACTTCTCAATGTCGTTTGGCTTTATTCAAAGTTAGTCAGCAAAGTCCAGGAGGTGCGATCTTGTTGACAAAAGTGGACAAAGCGCAGCATTCTACTTATCCTTATTTAAATGTAAGCCGTGAAAGTTACCTTCAAATATACGGTTATGGGTCGAGCAGGAGTCATTTCGCTGACGACAATTTACGTAAAGTAATAAAAAGAGCAGTGCTCTCGCTTCGTACAGCTCAAGCACCCTGTTGCCAAGTCGTGACGTATCCTGACTATTCAAAATTATGAAATTACAAATCATAAACCAGTTACTTTCCTGACAAATTGGTCCCTCAACAACTCGGAATGCAATTTTTGCAATTTTGAAAGTTTTAGAGCTTTACAAAATCGGAACAGTGGCCGCCGAGTTATCCTCAAGAAATGAAAAAATTGAAAACGCTCATCAGGCTTCTGAGTCTCCTGATCATTTTCTGAAAATTATCTTGGGGTCCAAGAAATTGTTGTTAGGGAGATAGCGAGGAGGCCATGTTGAAAAAATGTCCTCATTCTATCATCTACAAAATTGTGACCTCGGTAGTCAATCACCTAAAAGCGGTCATTGTTTTGTTTAAACGTTGAAATTGAAATTGCTTGTAATCTCCCAGGCAGCACGTTGACAGTTAAGAGTTATTAATCCTTAAGGATCCCCGATCTGTCAAAAATTCGAATACGTGCACCACTATTATGTATCTGTACAACCTGTCATTATCTACTTGTACTACTCCATTGTTATTATATTTTCTCTATTACGCAAAAATAAGCATGCAGATCCGCCAATCGTTGTTTCTGTCAACTAAGACGCTACTTCTACTCACAATATCAACAAAATACGTCAACGAGCAGCATCACTGCCACGACACGTCTTTTGACCTTGTACGAAAACGGGTAAACTGCTCCCCATATACAAACATGAATATTTCCAATGTTATAAACTTTTCCAATCGAATAAAATAACTTTGTACAGAGGAGGAAAGCAAATAGCTGAATGGAAACTAATATAATCGGCAACCATGCACAGACAAGATGGTAGCATATTATACTTACATCGGAGTTTTTAAAGTTAATATTTGTTCGAATAGTTCGTTGGTGCAGAGGTTGGACGGGCCGCCAGTTATTTCCCAAGGGAGCCTTTGGCGCCTCCTCGGAGCCTTGCATTAATTTTCTCAATGAGTACAACTGGAAATAAAGATATGAAGCAATGTTAGTTGAATTGTTGTATTTCGCACAGTTGAATCGGTAGTAAATAACAGTTTGCAGAGACGATTAATGCTGTATTTTCCAAACAATGATATTAGTTTGGAAGTTAGTATTCGAATAAAATCATTTGGAATCAAATTTGAAAATGACAAATACAAATATTGGGAACAGGAATTTTCAAAATTCACAAAATTCTCACGTTTCCGAGAATGTCTATAATTCCGAATCATTCCAAAACGTCCTTCAACTGCATTAATAATCAAAGTATCAAACATAATGTCTAAAAAAACTAAACGAACCACCTTAATTCCATTCTGAAACGAAATTATAATCATTTATGATTTTCATCAGTCATCCGCACTAGTAAATCTTGCTTCTTACAAATCATCTCACGCAAAGGTAGAAAGCGTATCGCGCACCAACCAGCGGGGAACAAACTGCAGCTCATTCCACAATGCGGGATTTTCATTTCCAATAGTTCGTTGATGTACAGTAAGAAGAACATTCAAGACAGAACAGACCCCTATGGAACGCTGGCGTTGATGGTGCAGATATCTCATTTTGAAGGCAAAAGTGAATTACCAAAAGCAAATATTTTTGAGGTGCCTCGACGCCCATTCCCAACCTTTGAAGCTTTGCAGGTTTTGAAAATCGGATCAGTGTCAGCGGAGTGATCGTCAGAAAACAAAAAACATTTCTGTGGCTCACTATATAATTAGTCACTTCAATCTTGTGGGATGAAAAATATACATCTTTAACTATAACAATGCATTTATGAGTAGTTGGGAACCAAAACTTTTTTAATTCGCGGTCATCGATCTGAGAGGAATTCAACACTTTTAAGCGAAACCTTGTATTTCCTAATACCTACAACCATGTCGGTTTGCATGAAACCTCTTATCAACAGTGTACTATTTCTACAGCCTTTTAATGAGACGATAAAGTAGGTTTGTATCCAGCATTTCTCTAATAAACATTTTATAACTACCTTTATCCCCAGCTAGAGCGCTTATATGCCAACGGGCATTTGCCGCCCCTTGGACCACGTCATGGGCATGCAAATAGATTAAACTGATGCGGCACAATGTTTGTTCGACGTTTCATGTCCCCTGGGCGATCTTGTATTAGGGGCACTGCGAGCGTAAATAAATGTATCGTTTTGCCACCCGTTTCAATATGCCCCTATTAACGGTGCTAGCCGCGATCATTTTGGTGTCGAAGCTATGGAACCACTATAAAAGTATACGTTTGGAATTTTTTGCTTGGCGTTGGCTGAATTTTACCATAGTATTCACGAACATAATCTATGGAGTCGCCACGATACCAGGTGAATATTTAAGATACGAAAATCAACGAAAAATGCGTGCTAGCATCGAGAAAACATTTCATGTCTCGCAGCGCTTATGAAGCGATAGGCTTTCTAGCTTTGCGTGAGGCTATCAATAACATATACATATATAATTCAATTCCGTTAAAAATTGAATTTAACCGGTTCTTACATTGGACTTTTCATTACACAATTCGCCTTTTGAAATCCGAAGAAATTTGCTTAGTGGGGGATTCGAACCACACACCTTCCGATTGCCGGTCCGACGCTCTAACCAACTGAGCTAACTGGGCAGTTGCCCACACATTGTTCCGAATCTCAAACTGCGTGCGTCGTTCGTATCTCAAGGTTCAGCATGTCAAGAAATTTCTTTTATTTGTCTGCAGATTATAATTTATATGAGCTGAAGACTTTTTCATTGTACCACAATAATGTTTTGGTTTTTATCATATCAACAACAATCCTGTTCGAGCAGTGATTTGTGCATTGGTAGTGTTATGGGTCGAGTAACCGGGAGATTTTAGTACCAGAAAATACATATATCTCGTTCTACTGGAAGGAGATAACTGTCACCTCAGACCAGGTCCGAAACGTAATATAAATGCAATTTCTCACCGTAAAACATAAAACACTTTACGATCTACCTCGCCATTTATTTAATCCATCGTAGGCAGGGACATCCATACAATCTTTCATACAGGGTCAAGCTTACCGATAGTAAGGCCTAATTGCAAGAGTGCCATACAAAAAAGTATGAAAATAGTAAAGGGCGTTATATATAATTATTGGAACGAAAAGCATAGAAAAATTGTGTATACAGTAGAAATTGAAATCAAAATGTAACCGGTGTGTAGTGTCAAACTAATAATCACTTGACGACACCAAACAATACGATTAATTCAAATGCAGTATATCGACTTTGTTAATTATTGGCCGCCATATTGGTTTCGTTTCCACACTGGGTCTGTTGTAAACATTGTTGTTGCCAGTTGGACTTGGCAAATACAAATCAGCCTTTGAAGAGCAATGCTTTTTCGTGCCCCCTCCTGGCCATAACTCCCTTCCACCCTCCCCATCACTCCCCTCACCCTTTCCACCAGTTCCGGCCAATTCAACCCCTTGATCTAACGTATCTACGCCCCTGGCGGCCCTCATGTTTGTGCTCAATCCAATCGTTGCAATTTTTTTAAATTACATTCTCCACAGCCTCCTCAACTGTACCCAAGAGAGCCTAATATATACGAGTATACAACCGACAATTTTTATTATATTTCTCATTGCGAAGTTATTTCAATTAGTGCCGCTACTGAACACATTCTGGCAACGCCGCCGGGAGGGAAGCAACTGAAATATCGTTGTTTTACGATTCGAACTGGCCCGTGAATTATCCCGGTTATTATTATTAATGATGTCGGAGCTATTTGCAGAGCATGCATAGGAATACATTTGCCGAATATTATTATCAGAGGAATCATTCATTACGGCATGCACCTAATTATCTTTTACTATATATATATATATATATATATATATATATATATATATACACGTACATTTATATATAGGGTTAGTGATTAACTATGACGTGATACGTCCACATTGCTCCATGGAATGCCTATGGGGTTGGATAGAGTTTAAATTCAAGGCTCGGTAAATTGTAAATGTTATCTTTTGTTTACACCAAATATTGACGATTTTAACAGTTTCCAGGTTTGTTTTCCTGATGTTTGTTACGATCGAATTTTAGCACCTGGGGTGTCTTGTACACCGAGTTCAACTCCTTGTCTACCGGGGTATAACAACATATATGATGTGTCAATGATATAATTTACTGTCGAAATATTTGAAATACTGATAACCTGGATAAAAGGTCGAGTTCTTTTTACTATTCCTTTTTTCCTCTTGGTCCTAACGTTTATACGTTCACCTAGAGCAATCGTTTTGGGTCCTAGTACGTTTTTCGAGGGATGGGGGGTGCAATCCGATGGTATATACTCGTACGCAACCCAGTCAAGGGTGTGATAGCAACATAAACACTCATCTCCAAACATCTAGGGTTCACTGTTGCTTGAAACTTGTAGACAAGGTGGATTTTTAGAAAGTTTGATTTCGGACGTCCATTGTCTATAAATTTTTTTGTATATCACAACGTTTCGATTGATATACTATCTTCAATCGTCTTCAGGTGAACCGGCGAACATGTTCCTTTCATGCCTACTTATACTCTTTCGGGTGACGTGTCGTTGTGTGTGGTCTATTCTGATTGGTGTCAGATGAGTGGTGTTCCGGTGTTCTGACGTGGCTGTTTGTCGGTCATTGATGGTTGTCTGGTCCAGTTGTAGTCTATTGATCTTCTTTATGAGTGGCTGCCATATTGGTTTAATGTCTACGCTGGGATTGCTGTACTATCTAGGGTTCAAGCGATTTATTATGTATTAGGTATCTAGTTTTTGATATCCTGTACATAATTGGTGATTGTGATTTTATGAAATTATTTTGTTTGGTTTTCTCCATCATAGAGTGAGCTTGTGTTTCTACATTATGAATACGGTTATACAAATACAAGATAAGAAACAATCAATCACTGAATCGGCTAGCAGTCAACACAAGCAGGAGAATAAGCGGTTCTATGACTGTTATCTATAGAAGCAGAGCAGTTGTATTTGTGCACCTGTTGTCTAAACAGATTTATCACTCGCCAAACGCTATCTGAGACAGACAGAGTTCTCGAGATGTACACGCTTCCTAATAATTAATGGAGCTACATTGCCATTCCTGTCAAATCTGGAGTTCGGGTCTTTTATAATTCAATATTCGCAGCTATTATACATGGTTTAACAAATCGAATCAAGACAATCCGATACTGTGCCACTGAGTTGATTGTCTGTATTTGCTGTGTGCTTGTATAGAGGGTTTCCAAATGGTATTAATTAGCCTTTTAGAATTTAGCCAAAGTGCTGGAAAAGCTTGGTTCTCTTTTCTAATGACTGGTGATTTGAGGAATAAGCAAATAAAAACAATTATCACAACTTATCAAAAATTTATTTTGACTTCTCGCGCACAAGAGACACAAGAGAAGAAAATATTGTGTTCATGGAGGTTTTCGAATATTTTCTCACGTTTATCATAATAAAACGGAAATATTGGTAAAAAATTCTCAAAATATCTATAATTCTCTATATTTCCAAATCTTGCTACCTAGTCGATCTAAATCTGATCAACATGTTCAATGAATTGATACGTGAGAGTCAATCTACTTGAAGCCCAGAGGTGGATTTCATAATCCCCACCTTAAGTTGTCGATGAGGATGTCTCACTCAAGGAGATCTTACAAGTCCTGATTTATAATTGAAGTTTATGATCCTTAAATACAGAAAAAATCTGGCAACTTAGAAAAGAACACGGAAAGCTTGGAATAGCAAAATTCGCTGTCTCTGTTAAACACTGCTTGCGTAGTTTATTCATTCTATATGGGTTGATTTCTTGTTTTGTGATTTGACTCATATTTATACTCATTACTATTAACTTATTAGTTACAGCTTGCTGTCGGTTTTCCAGGATTTTTCTACAGAAGGCAAAATGATACTGATTATAAATTTCGTTTTGTCAGTAAGGCTCCCTTAGAATTCAAAGAAGCCTGTAAATATGACCTTATCTGGTTGATTTCAGAAACTACGTTTTATTGGTGAATTTCAGTGTCTATATGATCCCGTCGTCGTTGGTAACAATCAACATTGATTCATACCTCATGTTTGGTGATGTAGATAGGCTTGTTGAGGATGATCCAGACGGTGGTCTCCCAGCAGCCTGGGTGCGTCGTTGAGCCTTCATACGTCATAAAGCGCTCCATATCCGGCAGTAAACTTCTTATGGATAAGTGTTTTATAGGTGTGTAGGCCCCTGAAATAAAAAATATGATAAATAACCATAATTTTATATATTTATATAATCAGCCAGGCTCTAGACATGTTAGTAGACCGTACTAATTTTTATACTAGCAGAACGCCGCATAGAGTGGCAACACTGCGGTCTTTTACTCTTTGTATCTTGCCTGCTGTCTCAGTCACTTCTATACTTTTAGCGTTCAGGCTAACATAACCTTAATCTCGCTTTGACATTTGATGTTGTTTTTTGTACAAAGTATTATAAATTGTCGGAAATTGTGCGGATTAAGGGTCGATTTCGGAAAAGGAACATTCCGGCAAGAGAAGTTCTTCAGAAGCTATTCCAACAAGTGTCAACTACACAGAAGGACAGCGTTGTCATAGTGTGCAGCGACATCCAAAAGGAGTCTACTTTCTATGTAGATAGAAAAAAAACGGAAAATTTACTTCATACTAACGCGTTAACTTTAATGTTCTTTTATATAGGATTAGTTTTTGGTACAAATCTGTAGATTAGTACACTAGCTACCATGATCATACGATAAAAATGCAGCACTAAAATAGTTCTCGTGAACCGCCGTTCAATTTAGACCTTAATTTTCCAAAATAGTGTGCTGTAGGTAAGTTTGAAATTTTGCAGACTCGTTTGTTTATTGTCATAATAGCACGTTTCATGAAAATCTACAGGAAATCGATTTCATGCCAAAACCACCATCAGGGTTTTTGTGTGTGCAAAATAATATTTGCCCATTCATCTGCATTAAGTTTTTGGACTACACTATAGCTATAGGATTCAATAAACCATATTAAGTGTATGCTCTCCACTTTAGATCAGACCTGCCATGTTTCGTCTTTTAGGCTAGACTCGTCGGTATATCTTAGCGGTCTAACTGTAGAGGGCAATTGGATGGTATATCCGAATGTTAGGACCTTTGACTTCGTAAGTTGCCAATGAGCAGCGCCATAGTTCGCGACGCTTGGAGATGAGCGTTGATGACATATTTTTACTAAAATTACTGTATTCACACGATTGTATTCAAATACACTTCGTTTTGGAGTTAACACTCAGCACATTCCACAGAAGTGAGGTTCATAGAAAATATTTTTCTTGTATTCCTATTCCATTTCTTTGACTGCTCCCAGGTGAAAAGTTTTGTTTCCAAACTTGATTTTAGTATGAGCTATTATGAATGGCTAGAATACCCTTCTCACGGTCCTGATTTGAGAGACTTATATTGTTTCCGCACAAAATTTCCAATAGTAAAGCGTTCAACGACCAGTGAAACACAATGTTTATATTCAAACCACGAAACGTGACAAATATGCATAAATTGAGTAGAAGCGCTAATGCCTTTTGTATCCGATGTTCCCACAAAAATGGTGCAGCTATATTATGTGTTGTGCTTTCATAAGCGGAGTAAAAGGTATATGATTTCGGTATTGTTTTCTATACATACAATATCCATGTATATGTAAAAGAAGCAAGATCATGGCACACGCACGCACGAAACGACGACGATAGCTGCCGACTCGCGTTTCGGACTCATTGAACCTCATCAGGAGGATGCTGCAATTGTGTCATTGGTTCCCTGTTCCTCTTCCTGGAAGATTTTTTTATACATCCCCTTAAAGTCCACTGACTCAAGTATTTTGAGCATTTTTCACAGACTCTAAGAAGAAAATACCTCAAAAGGCTGGCAAATATGTCAAATTCAAATTTTTGGCCATTATCATGCCTAGACGGGACAGGACTCTATTAGAAATGTTCCGTGTATTATGGTAATACTTGGAGAAAACATAATTGATGTTGCAATCCTAACGTCTAAGCTTCAGCCACGTGAACCTAGTCTTTGCCAAGCTACGTATTTACGTTAGTTTTGACAAAAAACTTACTATAATAATTTTTCACATTATAGGAAAGAAGTGCTTTCCTTAATCTGATTGATGCAGTTAATGTTATTGATTCATGTGTCACCTCTTTGGAACTAATTCGAGATAATGAGAATAAAAAATGTAAATGAAGTTGAACCGTCTACTGGAAGCAGCAAAGATCTTTTCAGAAAAATAAATTTGCCATAGGTGGTCAATTCCAAACTTCATTACAGACGGAGGTTCTCCCAGGACGCCAAATTGAGGCTTGAGTCGTGATCAGCGCCCCTCAATTAGACGGGAAAAGATTTTTCGTCTTGTTTAAAAAATTTATTCGACCTAAAATTTTTGTAAGGCATCCCATTTAGATTTCTCACGATTTTCGAACGTTCTTTTTCAATACGTATGTCGAGTCGCAAAATGGTTTCTTCTCTTATTTTAGAACTCGATGCGATGTAAAATGTTCTGCAGAATCCAACGGTGTTATCAGATTCGAGCTACGATGTTCCGTTCTCCGAAAAAAAAGTATTTTCTGAGAAAATAGATATGCAAGGGGGGTCCAATTGTTTTCCAAAAAAGATAAAAATTCGTTTTCTGGGTTGATTATCATGAATTTTGCCTCCTTCTCTGTGCTGGACGTAAGGAGGTTCAACAAGTTACCGGGGGAACCATTCAGCATAATTAGAGTGTAAGCTGACACTTATCAGGAAAATAATTTTGATACCGAAGTTCGTCCATTGGAAGTTTATGTATTCGATAGTTCTGAATGAGAGGATGACAGTTAGAGACAGTTTTTTGTCTTCTTTGAAAAAATTAGTTTTTACGAACTAAATTTTTTGTGTTTCAATTTTTACGATTTTCGATAGTCCACTTTTGATAACTCTGGCGAGTCAGAAAACAATTTCCCGTTTCATTTGCTCTACAACGTTTCTATCTCCGAGATAAAAGTATTTTGTAAAAGGGCATATGCCAAGGTGGGGAAGGGTGGAATTTTTATACAGAACATAGTAATGAACTGTAACGTACGTCTATGTTTTCCAATGCAATGCGGCAACTGGCACTGTCATTCGATACATTTGTGTAGTGTCCGCCGAATTGTATATTTCCACAATATTACATTGAATCCCGTAGAATCATTTTAAATAATTACGTCAACATCTCAGCAGTGTATAACAGATACTAGGTAGATTCCCTGACTTCTCCGCATACTGGCATGGGGATGGATCACACATCACCTCGTTAAAATTTATTCGCAGTCGATGCAGCGGTTACTGAGGAGAAACATCATGTAAATTGAGACAATTGTTGATTATTTGAATAAATACATTTATTGTGACAATCAGGATTGGGTGACATCGAGAATGACATGACGAACGTTTAATTGTTGATTCGTCGGCCAAGTCGACAATCTCAACAGCTGATTTAGTACTAGAATTACAGCTGCAGATTAAGTTAAACGTCATATTAATTTTGAACTGACCAAACACTTTTTAATGTTTTATGTATTGAAATTAATTGAACCAATATAATAAAGATAGGAAAAAGATAAATGACTACCACCGCCTGTGAATAGCAGCTTTCTGCGATACCCTTGGCATACCAAGGTAAACAGTAAAAGTCAGCGCGTCGACACAAAAATCTGGTTACAGTACCAGGAAAATTATTGACGCCGACTTTCTATTGTCACTTACTAAAAAAATACAGATCCACTCAAGCAATCTGTTACTTTTAGGCCCATTGCGGTCTACTATATCGGATAAATTCCTGGAATTCTTCCAGTTTATTGTTAGTCTTTGGGGCGACTTGGGACTCGCAAATTATCGTTGTACAGATTCCTCTCTTCCAGAATTTGTCCATGCAGAGCAGATTATTACGTGCATCCATTTAGCATAAAACGTATTAAACTTTGCACAACTAAGTTTAATCGGATTCAGAATGCTAACAACACCATTACTTGTTGAGAGCTGTTGTTTCTAGGTAAATGTATGTGTATAGGAAGAATATGCTAAAATACCCTTGTGCACGCTCGGTAATCTTTTGTTTTAACAATTTCGTTTTGGGATTATTTCAACTGCTTTTGCTTTCCGCGTGTAAGCATTGTTATTGCAAGATTTAATAATTTAAGATCACGCAAATGGATGGTCGCTCTGTCTGTTCAATGGCGTCAAAAACCGTTAACGATAATTAAACATTTTTTAACAGGAGCACAATTTTTTGGGAAAAATATTGGTTTGAGAAATTTAAGAGTTTAATTAAGGAAGTGGCTTCCGCCAATATCTATATAATTTATTTTATTACCAAAGAATTGAATGGAAAGTAGAGAAATTTTCTGTATGAACCTCCACCCGAACTGCGCCGAGGCCATTTCACTCTTTCAGTCATCCATTCCTGTATCTACATATCCCGAAAGGAGCATCTGTGTCGCTCTCCAATTTATCCAACGCGACGAGTACAAATAAACGCCTCAGCCTGCTCCGTTCCGTTGAGAGAGCCTTATTGAGGATACACCAAAAGGAAAGCTTGTCTTTCGCGTCACAAAAGCCCCTTTGCCTCGGACAATCCGATTACCGGCCTCTTGGCACTTCTATTTCCGTAAATCTCAAATTTTCACCGGTAAACGCAGATCTCCTTTCGGGCCGATGCCAAGACGAACACCACAGACTACGACTGACATCGGTTTGCTTTTCTGCTTACAGGTCCGCTTACAATTATCTTAAGCTGCTAGCTGCCCTCCTTCGATTCTTGAAGGGCGATAGAAACATCGAATAATAACTGAACATTTTTACTTGGTGGAGAGATTTTGATCAGATATTGCACTGTTGACTTGCTTCAATCGTCGAAAAACAACCTACCGTTACTCCTGTAGTGTCTGGCGAATGATTTTGCTCATCCGATCATGAATCGACCTACGCCAGCAATAGCTAATTCTGTTTATTTTTAAAAGCCTCAAAATGATCAACAATTCGATTGTTTCAAACAGTAGAAATTTTCATCTTTCTGGAAAGTTTTTTCCGAGCGGGGAGGGAGGATGAGATTGAACACTTTTTCAGGGAAACACATCACCCATCTGAAGGTATTAAAAGCCATCTGATGGTAGAAGAGTTTCACCAACTGACAGTTTTTACGATCCACATGAAAAAATGATTTAAGTGAAATATGAAAATCTCTGAAGTAGCATCCAGCCTCTGTGGGGTGCATCACCAGCAACGTCTGCGTTTTTATTTAATTTTAATGCCCGTTCTAGCTCGATAATTAAAGCGGAGGTTTATTTTACCGATCGCGCCAGCCATCGGCCCATAAATTTTGAGTCGGTCGCTGGCGGAAGCTCAGTGATGACTCGTTAGCCAGGTCTCTATATGTAGATAATAATAATAATAATAATAAAACCTTGTAACTTTTCAGCAAAACTGGCGCTACAATTCCGTATATTAGGCACCATTGGCACATTGGTTGTTGGGATCCTGTAGATGTGGTTTGGTTCCGTAATAATGTTTTTGATCCCAGGCGATGTGGTTTAGAAAGTTCGAAAATATGTGCTTCAATGTCAGAAAATTTGGTTTTGATACCAGAGATGTGACGTTGTCCAAAGATATTGTTTCGATCCACAAATATGTGGTATCGACGCCCAGAAGAGAGGTAGTTCCGATCTTCAACCGGAAACCGGAGTTTTTTATAACATTCTACTGCATACTTGAGTCCATTTACCATCTTAAGAATGAGAAAAAGAATAACCTAGGTATATTTTGATATCGTAAGGTTTGGGGACAAGTAATGTTACAATGGTGAATATGAAGTCTTCCCAAAGATGTGTTTTTTATCCCAGCAGTGTAAGTTTGATACCTAGTTGTGGTTTAGATATTCAGAGACGTAATTTTCATGCCCAGAGATGTGGTTTCGATCGCCAGATATAATTAAGATCCTCAGAACAATGTTGTCAATCCTAATCGATGAGGCTAATATACGCAGTTGTGGTTTTGATCCAAGATAATGTGGTGCCGAATCCCTATGACGTGATTTTGATTTACAGCGATGTGGTTTCATTCGACACAAATGTATTTAGGATCCACAGAGAGTTGCTTTTCTATTCCGATCTCCAGAAGTATGATGTTGATCTCCAGCATGATTTTTTGCTCATTATTACTGACTTTCCATAACTTCATGATGCAGACTAGAGCTCATTGACTGATTGCCTTGCGAACCAATGAATGACCTTGATATATTTTGTTGTAGGTTTTAAGGAAATTAATAACTAACGGTACAACGCGGAACATTAGCGATATGCCTGTGGCTGAAAGCACCGCTACTGTCCCGTATATCCGGCAGCATCGGCAGCAACCGAGTGGTGGGGGACGCCTAGGCGTGGAGTCACCGACGCGGCGTCGGCGTCTATATCGGGCGGTAAATCATCGCATTGCTGAGTGCAGATAGCGACGCTCTTAGTCCGCCAATAAACAACCCCCTCGGATAGGAATTCCACGGCCATTTTTCATGTAGCACGATACAGACTCCGTGACATTCACAAAAAAAATACTGATCGGAAAAAGTCGGCTATCGACGTGTATCGAACGTTCTGGTACAACTATGCCTTACTACCTTAGATCACATGTGGTGCGTTAATATATGTTGCTTACGAAAAACAAGGGTTGTCGCTAAAAGTCCATCCCAGTTGCGTAGATGTTGTGAGCGGTATTTGTCACCGCCTACAGGCAGTCCAAGTTCTAGGATTTCGATTTCGTAAGATGCCAATGAGCAGCGCCATCATGCGCGACGCTTGCAGATGGATGTTGAAGAAAATTAGCAATCATAACTTCCATTTGAATCATGAACGTATACAAGACACTACTATTTAAACCGCACAAAATAGTAGGGCTATGTGAATACTTCTCCAAGGCAAATCGTCAGCGGTTGTAGGCGATGTTCATCATTGTTAAAGAATCGTCATCGCCTAAATACATCCAATGTCAATTTAAAAGGATCTATAATTTCAATATGAATCTTCTTCCATCAAGCTTCTGGTCATGATTCCAACTGCATGAGAAATACAGCGTCAAACTGCTTCCAATTTTTCCCCCTTGTTCAGTCACTGTCTTCTTCGAAAGCGGTATAGGCACCTCCTTAGCGTCCCTAGATCCGTCCCTGGGCATGGACATAAATACGTAACCGTTGCCGTAAGGATGGCATCAACCCGATGGCATGGCAGCATCCGGATCTCGCCATCCGAACTGATCTCGTTACAAAGTTGCCATTAATTTACATTATTGAATTCTCACTGTGTGTGTGTGCATGTACACACAAACGAACACTCACAGACACAGAGACGTATTCAGAACGCAAGCGGTTGATTTCTTCGGCGCATCATATGTGAAATCTGGTCTTGATGTGCTTATAGGCACCTAAGAATCTGGGTTGGTGATACGTCATCTCAGTGGTCGCTAATGAGAAGCATCATAATCCATTATTATTTAATAATTTTACTGACAAAATGTTATATAATAATCATCATCATTTAAAAGGCATCGCTTGTCTTAGCAGTTAACCTTTTTTTGCCGCTGAGGTCTATTGGGTTGAGATTTAAGGCACTCCTTGGTGTAGATGAGACACCTGTGTTGCCCTAGACCTCAGGGGTGCAGAACGGGAGAAGCCAGATTTACTGAAAATATCCGTTCCCCACGTTAGAGCTTGTGCAAGTTATTAACTTATAGTCCTCCTCAACTATCAACAGAACAAGATATCTATTATTGAATTCTCGGCTTCTGCCTAGCTGAACATTATCTTGAAGAATGAGGAAAAACAGACCAAGTACCATGAACCCCTAATCAGCTTCGCAGACTTTGGCCAAACGGACACTATGAGTTTGCTAGTTATGATCATTGGATCCTTGGTGGAATGAAAAATTCGCTACTCTCTGCTCTAAAATCTATACCAACATGCCGTGGATCGGCAAACATCTTGATCGAAAGGATGTAAATAGCAGTCATCCCCGGTTCGCTTCATCTACTTAGGGCGCACGATTTGTGGACCCAGAGATTGCTTACCTTACATTATGGGGAGCAGCCACTGGTAAACGGAACCTGGAGTTTTGGAGTTCAGGCTGCACAACATTTACTTTTTTTTCAATAATAACAATAATATTGAAACTGGCTTAAAATGGAACAGCGACCTCCGACCATAGAGTAGCTGCTCTTGGCGCAGTTTGAGTCCGCGAGTGGAAGGACTCCCCATCCTTAGGTACTTCATTATCCGATGAGCAAGGAAGAAATTCTTAGTGGCACAGAAGGCCAAAATCTCAGTCGACAAAGCAGTACTCAAACGGTGGGAAATATAGACCAATATATTGTGCGTTATATGGATACGTATTACCCAGAACATATCATACCAACAGATCACATTATTTTGAGATCACGTCCTCCGCTCAAATTATAAACGTTCACGGGCCGTGAAAATGTCAAAAAACGATTTTTTTTCTAACTATTGTGATCGTACAAAAATGAAATCTGATGGAACGGTCTCGACCACCTTTCATATGTACCTTACAGAAACCGTCCCAGGAACTGTAACATATCATGTTGAAATGCTTCAAGCGTACTGCGCATGTTGTGGATGGTACAGTGTAGGGTAATCAGGATTGTCAGAACAAACTCCTGACTCCGGAACTGCTAAACAAACGCTTCTATATGGAAATCGTATACACTTGAAGCGGATTGATACCAACGCGCGTTTCGTATGATTTTGCAATGAGTTATAATTAAACAAACGGCGAATCAGCAATCGAGTCGTAGGTAATTCGAGAAAGCTTGCACCATTACATGCTTGATTTGGCAGATCGCGCATATGTAATGCGCAATCAACGCATTTCAACAATGCACGCGGTCAGCAGACGCAACTGTTGAGAAACAGATGACCGGATGATGTATCTGTTATAGAATAAGTCATTCATGAAGGCATTATTTATAATGCCCGGGCATTGTGAGTAACGACAAGCTGATTAATTATTATTTAAACTTCATTATTTATTACATTGTACGGCCATTATGAATATTGCTGTTTGTGTTATTTGTGTTATATAATTTAAATTTCATTTCATTAAATAAATTAACTCCTAAGAGGTAGTCGATTCTAAATGTAGAGCCTATTATTAATAAGTACTCATTATTCTGTATGAAAAATTTGAATAATGGTTTGAAAGTTCAGTTCATTTTAATTTTTATGATTATAGGCAAGACCGACAGACCTACAGACTGACAGACAGGCCCACTGAAATGAGTGACATGGTTTTTCGTGATGTATATGTCATGAAATATCAAGAAACCACAATATCTCGAAATATATTTCTTTTTCGGTTAGAATACTTCCTCTCACATTGGCTTCGGACGTAAAATATAGCAAAAGCGTTGGACGAGTAGGTGTGAATAAAATTTTAAACGTGAATATATTTTTCATTCCTGATATATTCAAACTAAGGCATCAAGCTATAAATTATAATCCGGAACTCATTTAAATACGGTGGTGTCTAGCGTCACACCAGGCACTAATAGCTGCACGTCACGGTCCGCATCTAGCGCAGAAAAATAAAGCAAACCGAGTGCAAGGCAAAACGACCGGGTCCAAAAGCGTGCCTGCTGCTAGAACTCCTGCTGGTGGAAAGTAAACGCATGTATAATGAATGGCACACACACACATATTCCCTCCGACTTTTGCGGTGTGCAGCTCTGCGAGTTTCTAATGAGGTGGGACAGTCAGGAATTTTCCCGATGATGCACAGGGTTGACTCAAGGAAGAGTTTAGCTGAAAATGAAATTATTCTCTCGTGTTCTGGAAGGCGTTCCGATTTAATCTTCAGATCATCGTCAGTATGTCAAATCTATTCTATTCATCCTTTGTAGCTAAATTCTTATATCTTTTGTGCAATTCGGGAGAGATATTTTCCATAGACTGCTTTCGTATCAAAATATTCAATTTAATAAAATATTTTTAAGATGTATAGAGAAAAATTAGGTTCACAAGATGAATCTGTTCATATTTAAGTTTCTATATATTTAGTTTCATCAAAATGTGCTGCGGTTTCTTAACAGGCTGACAACAGCAGCGGCCCTCGGCAGCAAATTCGCTCAGACGATTATCTGGCTCAAAGTATGTCTCAGATTTTTTTTCAAATTCATCAACTGCATTTACAAACCACCGAATAGCAAATATTACAAAAAGCTTTCAGATCATGGTTCAGCCACTTCAGATACCTGACAAGCAACTTACCCCAACTCAGAAAATATTATCTTTTTGAGCAACAAAAGCCCCTCCAAAAGCTAACTTTGGTTTAATCGGAGCTACAGAGACGCGGTCACCGCAAAACAACGGCACAAATTCAAGCATCAAACGTCCTCATTGGAAGGGTAATCGATAATATCAAGAGAAGCACAGAAGCACAACCAGAAAATCAAGAACAAACTCCTCTCTTAATGCCTAACTTGTTCAGAGGTCTGTAGACATGGTTCTTATGTAGAACTTCTGCTATGTATCCATATCACAATACTGACCACCCGAAAAGAAAAATCAGGTAGTTTACTTCCAAGAAAGTTCTCCATATTATACCATTAGCGTGGACTCAATATTCCAGAAATGAGATTCCAACACCGAGATATAAAACGTATTATTGAAAAACTCCAACGCTCTTCTACATCACCCAACTGTTGGAAATAACATATAATCCTATCTACAGCTTCGCAGATGATAGCACCATTATGTCTAGCATGGAATTTAAAATAGAGTGATTTTAAAGTTGAGCCTTATACGTTTTGTTTACCTTTCCACCAGTTCCTTGAATGTAAAAATGACTTTATCAATTACAAGACTGCCTATTTTTGTGTTCTTCTTTTGTGATGGTCACAAATTATGAAATACCTTGGTTTACAAAGCCAACCCTGTGAGTTAGTGTGAGGAAGTCTGTAGATTCAACAATTACTGGAAGTTCGTGGAGAACAAGGATGGCATGCAAAAATGAAGCAAATTGTTATGAACAACTTCAGCTGGGAAAGCTTCCCACACAGACGACGATTTAGTGCAGTTTTTGAAGATAATGAAGCTTAATTGAGCGAAAATTAACAGGATTATAAAACGAACATCCAGGTTATATGCTAAAATTTCAGTTTAGAAATAAGGATTTAGATAAGATTTTAGAACTAGAACTAGAAAAAATTAAAAGCTCAATCTTTTAGAATCTTTAAAATCCTCATCGTTTTCAAAAATTTCCATATATCCAAAATTTAGTTCAAGTTGGTCCGATCTCAGTATTCAATAAACTGATATGACATGAAATACAGAGTCAACTTACCCGACACCATTTTCGCAGGTACCACCTGTTCTCATTACTCGAGATCCATATAAAGTGCAGTAATCTGTAGTAAAAACCACTAAAACAAAAACAGAACAAAACCAAACCACAAAAAGGATAAGATTTCATCATTTAAATTTGAGGTCATGAGATTCTCTCCAAAAACATAATCTTCCGCTGAATTACGAGGCCTGACCTCACTGTACTGCTTGCCTACCCTGAAACGCCGAGAGAAAAAAAGACACTTACTCGTGCCTCTCGATGCATCCACGGAAAAACATTTTTTGGGTAGGGAATCGATGGTAACTCAAATACATGTTCATCTATTGAAAAGTTCTGACAATAACAGGGTTCAAATGTTTACACACGACCAATGTCAAAAAGGTGCCTGTAAAAATTATCATCGGTCATAGATCTGATTTTCATAAACTTATAGAGTGCTCAAGAATTACGAGATAGACAGACGATAAACAATCCGTAATAAGTCCCCATTGGCGACAAATTCTTCATTCTAATTTTTTCAATCATTAATCCTGGCTTTTCGTGATTTCATTCATTTCATCCACTTTAGACTTATTTTTTTAATTGGTGTGACTTGACTCAAAAGCAGACTTACTACATTAGGATGTTAAGCACAAGTCACTCATTTTTATGATTATTCCCAATTTCTGTCTACATACGTTGTATTGCGTTTACGGATAAACTACCATACCTTATAAGAAACGCTTTTCGAGATTTTAATTTATGATTTTGTATTTTTCTACGGCACTGTGCTATTCATCCAGCCCAGGCTCTGCTTTCAACAGACTAAACGTCAACAGAACAGGAACAATTATTATCTAGACAGCTTCATGTTTGTGAATACGTAGAATGACAACCCAGATGAAATGATAAAACTCGAAAACCATTTAATTCCTGTCAACAGCAGAGGTAAGTATATGAACGCGTACAAAAAAGCGGAAATGATAATTTTATATCCCAAATACGAACAATATACAAATCTATTCTGAAGCGCTTCTTCCATGAAACTAATTTTCCGTGGATGTGCATCAAATTTGTTATTATGACAATAAGCTGATAGTGGAATAAGTCTGCAAAATGCCAAATCTAGCACAATTTTTTTGAAAACTGAAATCAAATTTAAGCCAAAATAAAACTATTTTAGTGGTGCACTGAACTATAACAGATTTGCGTCGAAAACTTAACACGTTAATGCGAAGTTAAATCCGTTATGAATTGGACTTAAGCAGGTCTTGGATTGGACGCTTCAATTGTTGATTGATGATTGCTTCAAATAGAGATGACACGTGACCGTCAAGTGCGTTTTGACAGGTGACATTTTAACAGAACAATGACTCGTAGTATGTGGATATTAAAGATCCCTGTTTCTGGCGGAGGTGTATGCGATCTGGCACTGCGTAAGAATAAACGATAAGCGAGCGTATAAAAATAAAAGGATCGCCATATTCACTGACAATTATACGACACTTGCGTTATAAGATTCCAGGGTGATGTCTGTACTTGTTTGGGAATGTCCACAAGAACTGAGCAAATTGGCGGAACACAACGTAAATTTGGAAGGTAATTATTGTCAACGAAAAAGAAGATGAGCTTGCAAGGAAGTTATCATTTGCCCAGAACCAGCCTAATGACACTTTAGGATAAGGAATACTGGAAGTAATTTTTGAATGAATAGAACGAGGCATTCCGATGTGGACCATCGGTGCATAGGCCACCGCCGGGCCCTTTTGCGCCTCTATCAGCTCTAGTTCCCAAGGCCAGCCCTTTTCGCAAAGTTAAGCATGGCCTTGGGTCCCATCTTATATCCCCTGGTTCCAGAATCATGGACCCCAGTATGGCCTGCCTGTGGTGCCAGAGGGCTTCACAGCGGCACAGTATAAGATGACTCCTATCAAGAGAGAGGCAAAATCGCCCCTCTTTGGCTACAGGCCCTGTAATGAATTCCCGTGCCTGAAGGAGATGTCCTGAGATGCTATTCCACCTCAAAGAGTGTTGAATTTGAATCCACTCGTCCGTAGCTTTTCTAATTCTACCTGCGGTCAACCCTACATTCGGTTCCAGACCCAAAAGATCCTTTTTATCCTGCCTTCGCCAAAGCGTCCGCCATAATGTTTCCTCGAACCTCAGACCCACATTAGTGAGACCCTATGTCTCTCTGTGATCTCGTCAAGACCTTTCCTGTAATTAACGCACCATGAATAAAAACAGCCAGAAAACTGATTTTATAAAACAGGAATCACCGCCGTATAATTACTGCACCCCTTATATGACACAGCATGCAGGCTGAAGGAGAACCTGAAGAAATTAAGGCTTCATACGGAGATCTCAACTGTAGAGAATGGGGGGAAGGAACAGTGAGTCTTTCACGTTCTATGTGAGTGCCATGCACTAAATCACAAGAAAAACAGCATTTTGAGGAGCCCGAGCTAGAACCATTAGAATTCAGTACAGTACAAACGGGTATAGGGACTAAGACTGCTAGAACGTGTGGTGCCAGCAATAGGAGCAAAATTGAAATAAGTATAAGGGCTCCATTACTAGCTGGGACATTACGGCGGTTGGCTCATAAGAAAGGAAAAAAATATGTGGATATAAAAATCATTTCAAATTCTCTCTGTACTTTTATAAAGACTAGAATTTTTCATTCAGGTGAGCCTCGGAATAAACAGCAAAAAGACTGGGGTGTTGGGGGGGGGGGGGAGAACGCGGGGGGCCGACAAACAGCTATTAGCATTCCTCGTCACGTTCCGCGTTTGCAGCAAATCGGGAAAAATATAGGTGGACGGGATCTACCGGCGGCCGGACATCGCTGGGCTATAGTCCAGGCATCCAACTCAGCAAATTCATCCTGATATTACCATTTTTGAAGTCCGTTATGATGGAATTTTGAGGTCCAATCTTTATAGGGAGATTTGTTGAGTTATTTAAAGAATTGCCGAATGGGAATCTAAAAATGGAGTTCAGTTCAGCGCACAGACTGTCAGTCATGGATATGGAGGAATATCCCAATACTCGACTTATCTTTCATCAAGTTTTGAGAATTAATATCTACAAAAACATATCCTGGTCTTCCTACATTTATGTCCCACAATGTGAAGGTTCCAGAAAATTGTATACACCGAAACAGCTAATATCAATCTACAAGGCTCATATTAGACTATATCTGGAATACTGCTCGTATGTGTGGGGATGCGCTCCAAAGCACTCTCTAAAGCTTTTGGACTAATTACAGAAAACAGTGATACATCTAATAGATGAGCTTATACATACAAATAATCTCTAAAGTCTCGCTTCATTCATTTATTCGTTTATTTGATTATTCGTTTATTCGTTCATTCGTTCGTTTATTCGTTGATTCGTTTAAACATTCATTAGTTTATTCTCTATCTTTTATATGCTTAATCGTTTGTTCGTTTATTCATTCATTCATTCATTCATTCATTCATTCATTCATTCATTCATTCATTCATTCATTCATTTATGCAACTAACAGGCCCGGACTAATCGGGTGGATGCAGCCGTCCGGTAACAGTAAACATTCGCAACTCAACGGACAGCGATGTGGTTCGGTGGCCACAACGTCACTGAAATGCTGACAACTGCGGATTTTAAAGAGAATACCATTTTTTACACCATTCGGCTAAAGTACGTCAAATTGAGAGCTGTGTCTACTCACAAGTTACTTGTTAGAATTTCAAAAGTATAAATTCGGACCCCCATTGTCATTATAAATTTGCTCATCATATACTTTCTAATTAAAAATCGCCACTAATTAAATCCCCGTATGCTTTTATCAAAGTACAGAATATGCAAAAATAAATTGGGATTTTTGAATTGTTTCAGTGGAACAGATATTTTCATCACAAGAGCTTATTGTGAACGAACATATATAAATGTCATGCTCCATGCACTGTTGTACTTCTGCTGAGCATGCCACCATTAGGTTGGCAAATATCTATGCCTGAAATACTGACATGCGGGTTCCCGGCGTTACGCTTGCTTCCACGCCACGCCAGTTATTTCTAAATAAATACCTTCTTTTCAGTGCGATATCTCCGTTACCTGTCAGAAAACAACACGCATATACCTGTCTATACTTATCTGGAATCATTTACCATAATTGTTAAGATAGACATCTCAATTTCATGATTGCCATTCTTTATGTGAGTTTCATCACCAGCCAACCAAATCTCAAAATATATTCTATGTCGGATCACGATTCTGGATTCACTACCTGAATAATCAACCATCTCATATTCCGCTTGATTCAAGGAAAAACATGTGTACTTAGCACTCGTATTTGCTTTTTTTATATTTATCTCTTCTGTAACTTGCCCAGATACTGGATTCAATGAACATCATCTTCCGACGACTATATTTACATAAAATTCCTACTTTGCAGAGAAATATTATTCCGCCCTTTGCCTCCCTATTTGTGCGTTGGATCTCATTCCAAAGGTAGATTTTTGACGTTTCTGTTTGACTTCTTCCATCTCTTTGATGCTAACGTGAAGCTTTTTTGATCAAAGCACCGACTTTTATTTGTAACGGACTTAAGCAGTGAAGTACAATATACAGTAAGAGTCGCAGAGGAAAGCTGAGTATCAGATATCTAGACGTGACTTCCTGAAATTTAGTACTAAAAGTTCGAGAGGGTACTTACCGTTTGAAAAAATGGAATCAGTAGGTTAATAAACTGATACAACTGTACGTGAAATACAGAGTCAACTTAATTGATAGCATGTGTCAGTTATCTGTTGTAAAAGTGGTTAAAATAGGAACAGAACAGATTAACCCCCTAGAGAAAAGAGATAAATGCACCACTTTCTGCTTAGGCCGCCACTAGTGCTGGCTGCAAAATCAAAAACCAAACTGAAGCAAAATAAATCATTCCACCTTGTTTGTTTCCCCATCGTTGTAATTCAAGCGACACAGAAGGATGATATTACATCATTAAAGTATGATATTCCTTCGAAAACATGATCTTCAGTAAAAGTATATAAGCCAACGTTTCATTCTCGCCTGCTGTTGGATCCGCAACGTGTTTTTTTCGTACATAATCAAAAGGCATCTCGCATATATGTTTATCCGTTTATAAGACGAGTGTTCCAACAATCAGCTTTGTTTGACATTGGAATGTCGTTCATCTACGTCCCAAAATATTGAGATAACCTACACCCTCGCTTCATTCCAAAATTAGTGTCGGAAACGTACAAAAATTAGGTTTGAAATTTCTTGACATGCAAGACGCTTTCTGCACCGCCGCACAAGAAACACAAGTTAACGAGATAAAAAGAAACTTACGGTATTACGATTCCAAGTCAGCAACGCAATATTCTGTGAACTTCCTCTTGAAATTGTTATCCTTTTTGTGTAGTATACAACCTTGGTCGCATTTTATTGTATGCCCGGTTTTCCAAACGTGTTCAATGAGTGCTTATTCGATAATTTCTCTTTGTTATATAAATAATTTCTGTGTTGTTTGATTCGACACTTTATAGCGAAAGAAATTCCTTTAATTCCATGATTTTTTATAAGTTTGAAATAAGAACAACACAAGTATTTATTTCGTTACAGAAAACCGTTTAATAGAATTCTGCTGGGTATTGCAATTTTGAAACAGATCATTCAATGGATGCGTTTGATGAGAAGCAAGCTGAATATTCGTTTAGGTATCCACTTTGAGGGCAGACTCCCTCACGTTGGCTAGAAACGTGGAATAATGCTTGCTGGTTGCCGGATATTACAAATGCCGGAGAACAAAGGCAATCGCAAATGAAAATTCGGAAGCCAGCCATCACAAGGCGTGTAAACGAGATTGTAATAAAGTTTCTAGGATTTCCATTCAATAAATATGATTGTTTGTAATAACGTCAGTGTTTACCGAGCCAGGGGTGGATTTCGCAGATAATACCAATATACAAAATTACGTCAACTAGACTTTAATCACGTTGTACAGCAAAGATAAGCATAAGCAGAAAATCAAAAACAAACACCTCTCATGTCCTTACTTGCCCAGATCATATTTTTCTGTGCCAAAACTGATAACCACAGCTTTGGTTACTCATCCACACCACCAATGATCAGAGATCATCACATCTACCACGAAAGAGAAAAGCAGACATCTTAGGGCATGTTTTAGCTGCCAATCCAACAATAAACCTCCAAGAAGAAACTCCACCCACTACCATCTGTATGACCTTATTTCGGTTAGAATGAGCTACCTGGGAGTTTCCTGATGGAAACAATCTACAACGTTTGTAGCTCAATGTGGATAGAGATTTATCATCTCGCAGCGCTTATTAGGCCCGATAGGCGTTCTGTCTTTGCGTGAGGCTATCTATAAAAAAAATCCACGCAATGTTATCAGTTTAGAGCTTAATATTTGAATCGTATACAAAACTTTTTGATCCTTTGGAATAGTTGCAATTTTAACAATTCACCAAATTTTCACACGTCTAAAAATTCCCCATATTTTGATAACCTGTCTCAAATTGAGCAAAAGTCCTAAAATCCGACCAAATTATTTAAAAAAATTAGTCGTTCGATTTAACTAAATTTTTTTAAGAGGCTAAAAAGCAATTTGATTATCATTTATAATACTTGTCATAATTCCTAACAGCCTTATCACCTTAAATTGAGTCATAAATATTTAGATTTTTTTTTAAATATTGTACAACAAAAATTTACATCACCATTCTGATGACATATATATATATATATATATATATATATATATATATATATATATATATATATATATATATATATATATATATATATATATATATATGTCATCCGTTTTTGAGGGGTGATCCGGCCTCTGATTTCCATTCTACACAACACCTCTGAAAGGAATGTTATCCACAAAGAGACACAGAGATGCATAAAAATTTCATTCTAACGGGAATGCTGTTTGAAAGCACTCCAAAAAGGGGATGAAGGATGTTTGTAAGTAATTTAGCGTCACGAGAGGCTCATTTACATCAAAAGAAACACTATATTTCTTCTACCCTTTCAGGTAATTTGGGCTATTTTAGCAGCTGTCACTTTGCTTTCTGTTCGCAACTCATGAGCTGGTAAAAAATCGCTTCAAGAGGGGTTGTGAATGATTTTATAAAATTTCTGTAATTTTCAATATTTCCGAAACTTAGATCAAGTGGATCAGCAGCTATAAAATCCGAACTCAATCTAATATAAAGTGATACAGCTATATCTATAATACAGAACCAACTCACTTGACATCACTTTTACGTTTTCTCTATTCTGACACTACCATCTAATAAAAATAATAATAAGAAAAAGGTTTCCTCCACGCGCCAAAAGAATCATTCAAGTAAGGGAATACATATAATAGGAACAGCATCAAAGATGTACGATCTACTCATACATACTAAAACGTTGTATATGTATTATTGTCTGTTCTCCGCTTCTCCATAATTTTTTAATGCCACGTCCCAAAAATGTGCGGCCGCGAAAAATAAACATATAAAAGTTTCTGCGAGCCCGCTACTCTTAAGTGTGTAACTGATGGTTTCGTCTGTCGTGAATATACGAGACAGGAATAAATACAACGGGAGTGACGGAGGTTTTTACTGTTCTACGCCTGATGGGTAAGGCATTCCAGCATTTGTCACCCGCAGAGAGCTTTTTCGATATACCTAATTCGCAGACAGGGGCGCGACTGTAAACTGGTTCCATGGAAACCGCAACAGTTCTCACGAATATGTCTAGCTAAAGCACTTTTACTAACCATGCCAATTCGGATGGACCAAAAATAAAAATAGAAAGTATAAATTATAATTGAATGTAGAATTTATCAATCAACGAAAATTCTTATATATTTCAGATAAAAGGATTGTCTATTTAAAACACAGTTTCACAAATAAAACTCTTTTTTCTTTCAGTGAAGCGTTTAGATTTATATTTAAATCATCGTCGGATTGTCAGATTTGACTTTAAACAAAGGTTACCCAGATTACTTGCCAACTAGCTAACTAGATCTTATCATGGATATAAAACTAGAGCTCTCAAATCTAGCGGATTCGAGTTATTGTATTTTTTTATGTTTGTGATGGTTACTACTGTGACAACCATGAGGAAACTGGTTTTCGAAATCGGGTCAATGGCGGCTCAAAAAATGAAGAAAAAATACACTCAAACTTCGTTTTTGCACGTTCCCAAGCCCCTAGATTGTCAACAACAACAAAATCTTGATAGACAAAAAACAATTTTTACTTCTTAGTGCAGTTTGTATCAAAGCGCATTTTTTTGTTATTATTGAAAAAATATCTTGGTAGATTTGATATCGACTCACCCTTAAGCATCAACATTTGAACATCATAAATGTGGTTCACGAATCCCAAAAACTGCATCCCTCTTCTTGTGAGCGGAAGCGCGTTATTGACTTCCTGTTGAAATAAATCACCCCAGATTACTCAGAGTGAGCTACGATATTATAATGACCTTTAATGAAAAAATCCCGAAAAGTTCATTTTTATATAGAGCTCACATCTGCTGTTCGCTGTCTGCTGTCTCTACAGCATTTTATCTGTTCCTATCTCTCTCTCTCCTACTCCAACGTCATAAGTCTTCATTAATTGTTGCTCGTATATCTTTTGGGAAATTCAAAATGACTTGGATTACTCTTCCTCATGGAGCTGTAAAATATTTTTTGTCCCTCTGCAGATATTAGTTGATATAATTATATATAGTTATAAACCACATACGATGGGCAACGTTCCAGCTGTCTCGATAGCCTTTATCAATGTACATAGTATGAATAATTTAATTTTTGAATTAAAAGGAATGGTGTTGATTTTTTTTACTCCTTCCAGGGGAACAGGTTGGTTTTATGAGCTACATTAAATTAACCTCGATCGTTTTTATTCATAAGCCATCCTTAAAGTCTACTGAATGAGAGGTGATAATAATTTTACAGAATATTCACAAAAATTGTTGGAGATCACCATGTCTTGCTTCTATGCAGGCCTTTGCTGTCCTCCTGATCGAGCAACGAACTATTTAAAAAATTGGAATATTCTTTACAATACACCAATTGACCAAAGGAAAAATAATGATAATCCGTCACGCAAAGTCAAACATTATATTCATAATAACAAGACTAAATTCCCTAGCAACGATCAAAGTTCACATGAAAGGGAAGTGAGATACAAAGGGATATCAGGAGATATGAAGTTGTATTCTTAGCTGCTTAATACGCAAACCAAACCAAACCCCTTCTGCCGAACGCAAGCGGCTATATGAAATTCTGATAGTTGTTAATGGAATAGCATCTGGAGCAAATCCGTCTCCGTAACCGTCCCTTCCGAAATTGTGAAACATTATTTATGAAAAAAAAAATAGCAACTGTCAAAACGAGATTGAGGCTATGTTGCTCTGAACGCTGAGAGTCAATGAAGAGTGAGACACAAAGAGAGAGGAAAAGCAGTATTGCTGCTCAGTGCGGTCTAGTGCTAGTACAAAAATAAGGACGTGGCCAGTGGCAGAACTACAGTAATGATGAGCTCCACAAACTGAAGAGCATCTATAATCTAACTTGCCTGTGAATGCTTATATCATCTGAATTTCACGTTGCTCCTGAAAGTGAGAACAAAAAAACAAAAGAGTCGCGAAATAGCAATATTCATTTATCAATTTTGCTCGGCAGCGCCATCAACGCGGCGCGTCGCGTCGTTTCCTCGGGGTGCTGACAAATGACTGCCAAAATGCCGGCGGCAATTGTTTCATGGCGCAGGGAGTTTGTGGGATGCGCGGCAGCGTGGTGTTACACTTCGTAAGAAGGGGCAGAGTAACTAATGGACTTTTAATAGACGACAAGTCAAGTCATGGTGGTGTCTCTCAAACCTCGGAGAGTTGCATCAACTGATGTAGCATTATACCGGGTGTCAATCAAAGTACTGTCTACTGCGGCATTTCAAAATGGTTAGAGATAAAAATTTGCAATTTGGTATGTTTGGGTTAGGGCTGAAAATTTTGAACATTTGTAGCATAAAGCCAATTGGATATCAATCTTGGCTCAACAGGAAATGACCCAGACTTATTACTATTTTATTTTAAATGGAATACTCTGTATATTTTGCTTTTTTAGACTCACTAAATAATTTTAAACAACGTTCGTATAAGGTACCCAGTCGTGGCTGGGCAGAGGAGACAAGGCAGGCTTAGCCTTCCCATGAGTTTTTGAAAGTAAATAATAATTTTGATGTATTATTTTCTTTGTCCGAAATAAACCTATTTTCAATTGAGTAGTCACTCAACAACCGCATTGTTATACATACGGGAGGAGGCTATACCTATAATTGCCTCCTCCTCATTTAGGAGTGCTTGCGATAAATATTCTATGCGTTGAAATAGATTTTACGTACTCACAGGAGGCTGCTTTCCTTAGCCAATCAAAGACGCGAATATACAGTGGATTGGTTTTTGTTATTTAGATATGTTTGAATGGAATCATAAAGCAGGTTGAGGTTAGTTTAGGCTAGAGTTTATTTAGTGGATGACGTTTATTACTCATATTCCTTTTGACTTTTTTTGTCTGGGTTTATAGTGTATAGTGTAGCATGGATTTTTGTAAAACAAAATTTTGAGCCAAATTTGCCGCCCTCTGAAAACTGCCGCCCTCTGAAAACTGCCGTTTTAGGCTCCAGCCTACTCAGCCTTCTAGTAAATCCGCCACTGTCTTATTCGGTGTTGAATGTTGAAACTAAATTGCACGTACCCCTTTATTTAAAATCATTATTTAAATAATTCCACTCAAAAATACGCCTCAATTCGCATTTGTTTTCAGATTATGGAAAAACGGAGTAGGCCAGAATAAAAACAATTATTCCTCATTTAAAGCGCAGCTAAATAAGATATTAAAACTAAGCGCTCACTATTTAAGAAAACGTGGTAATGGAAGAATTTATACTATGAAATTACAATGACATCAATTAATGTGAATGTCATTGTACAAAATGTATCTTTTTCAGAACAAGCTAAGATGAACAGGAGAAATTATGAATTAAACTTCATGATAAACAGTCTGTGAGTTAATTGCGGACATACATAGCCGCATGATTGAAGATAGAAAACATAACCTATTTTCAACAGGCATGAAAATTCTACCCTGTAAAAAATGTATAGTCACTTAAAAACAAATAATGCTCCAATGATGTACAATGCAAGACAGTAACAGCAACACCGCTTTAGACTCCCATTGTGTTGAGATTTGAATTGCTTTTACAACGTTTCGATTGATGTGGTATCCTCAATCGTCTTCAGGTGTTACTTGAATATCCACATTGTTCACAAATTTCGAATAACAGCATGATAGTATTCACGACAATAGTGGCGCATTTTCATCTAGGGCGGTGGGTTGGTCTGGATTAGAATGCAGATACACGCTACTATACCGGAGACGTTATTGCACCAATTCTCCTCGGGGATCGAGTTCATTTCTGCACGTGCAAATGCAGCCACAACGACGCGACACTTCGGTACCGGGCAATTAGTGGTGGCGATGTTTTCAGTTATATGGAAATTTGGCGAGAGGTCCAGAAACTCTTCCTTAACGTAGCAGAGAGTGGAAGAGTGAAACGTTAATATCGTTTTTTATCATGTTACAGGAGGGCAAACCTTTCTAGACCTGCATTAAATCAAGAACTAGCAATTATGTAATTGTACATGATTCAAGGCTCTTACATAATGTATGTAGCCATCTAAGAGCTGCATGTTATTTACCAAATACGAATAATTCATACGTTTTTGACGTGCCTTATGTAATACTTTTTTCTCAAGGGTGGAAACTATGAGCTGCACCCCATAAGGGTTGATCTGTAGCTCTCTGAATATAAAAAAATTATATTTATGTAGATACGTAATTGTTAAATCATGAGACGCCTAGCAAGATCCAAGAATAATCATTACTGCAAACGACCAAAAATTCCAAAACGAACCTGATCCGCTTTCGGAGCTCTATCCCGACGCACGGCTAGACAGACAAACATAAGGATAATTCACCACCAGCAAATCTAGCAGGCGTCTTACGGTGTCATCGTTCGACAATCCGCACCCAAACATACACGACGTTCTCTTGTTTGTACGCGAACGTCTGCAGCAGTGTACATAGCGTTTAATCAGGTCGACACTGCCGCCAGCAGGTGCTAATCTCCCAGGATTAAGTCGAACGAGGGCGCTACTGTCATCAACCCCCTTTCCCTCTGTAATGATGCCAGCTTCCCGTAAATGCAGTAGCGTTTCCAATCCTTTGGAAGAGTTAACGACCAAATATAAATGTATCCACTGTTATTTCCAAATTGGTCAAATAAATCACCTATAGATTTGAGGATGGATATGAACATACGTCATAAAAAGAAAATATTAAGTGATAGGTTGTCAGATATACATTAAGCTAACTGTGTCGGTGTATCGAACCTTGAGAGCCTTTGCATTGAACATTCGATATTAATACAAGCTCATCTTCCTTATACAGGAAAATAATTAGGACTACAAGAATTATATATTAAAGCTTACCAATGTTTCAAACTGAAGCATAAAAAGGAGTTTTTAAAGGGTCACATCGGAGAGCTGCAAACCCTATTTTATGTTTTCATGTACCTTCAATGCATGAGGATCATAAACAACAAACAGTTAATGAGTCATATTTGAATGCAGCCAAAATAATTATTTTAATGAACCAGAACGTTTAGAAAACACTTGAAGCAATTATTGTAAGCTTTACAAATTATTCATAATTTTGCGATATACTGCAGCAAGGAGAGTACCATCTCCTTCAAATATTAATCTTTATTGTTTTCATTCTATTCATTTATGAAATACTAGAAATTGATGTCTAAATACAGTAAAGAGAGACTCAAGACACATTTTTGGAATGATACAATATGTTTGTACAAAAGGCACTCGAACCCGTGTCTCTTAAAAATCTGTGTTGATTCCGTAGACGATCGGCCATCACACTGGGCTGTCTAGATGACCTAGTAAGGTACGTTGTCGTGCACGGGATCTTTTTTTATCCCCCAACAAGTCATTTATGTAGCTAGGCTTCTGTCTCAGTCTAATTTCACTGAACTACACCAAAAAGTGCCACCTGACGTTGGTTCCGACACGCTAGTATCATCTAAATGCTATTCCATAAATAATATTCTCTATTGTGGTGTTCTTGGCAGTGTTGGTGTGTTGTTGGATATGCTACTGGCGTGACTGAAATGATTGACCCAGTCCTGTAATTAGCCATAAATCAGAGGCAGTAGAGGTCGCGCGACGCATACGCTGCCATTTGCACCGTGTTTATAAATGTACATATGCTTTTTCATCAGACAGAAATTTAAATCATTTGACAAGGAAATGCTTTCAGTTCTATAAAGTTAGCATAAGGTGAAGTTATTCTGATATTTCAACTCAACCTATTTCTGCATCATTTGTTCCCTAGCAGCGCTGTTGAGGCGTGATAGACTTTCTGGCTTTTCGAGAGGTTATCATTGAAAAAAACGTACATAGATGCTTAAACATGACGTCAATTTTTGAAAGTTGTCCGCCATTCTGGATTGCTCGTTTCGTCTTTTAAAATTCTCATCCCAAATTAGAAATTCTCAAGCTCTTAAGCATTTCTATTTCTAGTCGTAGAATTTTTGTTAGTGTAAGGAATACAAGATGACCAAAAGAATCTTGGACACCTTATATTACGTGTTATCTGATTTAAAGCAGCAAAATAATTGTGTATTTAATTTATGACAGTACCTCACAAGCCATCATAGACTTAATCTTAGGTATCAGTTTTGAAGGTTTGTGAAATTTTTCGACAAAATACCTTTTTTAAATGTACCAACCAAACCAAACCGTTTTCTTTAAAGTTACAGCATTGCAGATAAAACTTACAGTTCCCATTCACATACAAATGGAATGAATTCTGCTATTGACATTAATACTGTGCATCTATTTGCATGTTAAATAGCCTGACGTTCATAATCGGCGGTTGACGTACACTTCATTTTCATTTTAAAGGAGAACTATTCAACAGACCTTTATAGCGAAATTTACAGTGATTCAGGTTATTAAAAAGCTTTTTAAAAGATAACTTCTCGCAAAGGCAGAAACCCACAAGAACTACGTTTGGAAGAGACTCATTCGAGGTGTCGGACGTTCGACGTGGTGATGATGCACCCGTGTCCAACTGTCGCCCTCTATGGGGACACCCGGAGTCAAAGGTCTTAAAACCTGGACTGCCTTGAAGCGGCAACAGATGTCCTTACGATATCTGTCAACAAGGGTGAACTGACTTACAGCGACATACCTTGTTCTTTGTGAACACTTTTACGATGTACCGTTATCTCAGCTCATTAAATTCAGAAGCTGATCTCTGATTTTAAGTGTACGCTTACCACTATGCCACAGATCTGCTATAGACATGCATGTTTTGTCTTTAGTGACAATGGGCGTTCTCATAGAGGGCGACACTTGGAGATGAGTTTATGTTGCTACCACAGCCTTGACTGGGTTACTCATAGACCACCCGATTGCTCTCTACAGTTAGACCGCCAGGCTATACTGACGAGACATGCATGTCTATAGCAGGTCATGCATAGTGGAGAGCATAAATTCTGTGGATTAAAATACCTGATTCTAATATCAGCTATGATGATCTTTTTTTTGTGAAATCTGTAATATCATTACCGTTAATTTATTTATAATTCTGATTTTATCACAGAGAGAGGGCTTGTAAAAGTCATTTTTTGTTAAATTTCAGCGAAATATATATTTTTTACATTTTCTGTGTAGGTTTTTTGTCACATCCAGTGATTTAAAAATGTCATTAAACTTTTTTCTGTCAGGTTAAAATTGGTATTCTTCTGTTTCCATACACATCCATAAACAAACCCGTCATCTTCCCTCATTTTTATGCAAATACTAGAGTAGCTCTCTACCTTCTAAAGCTTTAGATTCTGTTATATGCATATAATGCATTTTAAAAAGTTGTCTCGTACAAACATGTCACAACTAAGTGCGTTGTTGTTTTGTCTCTGGATTTCTGAAAAGTTTTAATTAAAGTCCGTCATGGAAAAAAAACAAAGTGCAAAGTAGCTACAGATGAAATGCCACGTAATTTTCGTGTGCAGCATTTTAGCTTCACACTCCAGATTTACTGTAATATTTTTTCTGACTCCAAGGGTTATAATCGTAAACATTTTGGAAATCGATATTTATGTTTCATGTATTACATCATTTTGACACTACAGCAAGAACTTTATATATATATTTTTTTTTTAATGAAAATTTTTAAGTTCAAGGAAGGGGCTAAGGTGGAGATGGTGGATCAGGGGAACACTCTAAATGTTTGGAAGATTGTAAAATTTGCTCAGATAGTGAGACTATACCCCGCCCGGAATTGATTATTATTTTTTGTTAGTGCTAGCTTAGCGTCTTATCGCAATGAACAATACCAGATTTTAACAAAATCTAAACAAAGATCTTCAAGATATTAATGAAAATCCATTCTCTTAAACTTAGACATCATGTATCTTGAAAAAGTGATTTCTCAGGACACGTGTTTATGTGAACTTTTCTAATTGAATTTTATGCAGGAATGTTCTCGCGGAATTACGTGACTCCTAGTATAAAGTTTTGATTCCTATTGTTCCTGGTGGAAACTCTTTTATCGTTTAATATTTTCTTCAGCTGAATCAATTCAGAAAACTGTACGCAGCCTGCATAACTACGGTTATAATGCATGTGTTACTCTGACTCGTAGCCCATTACACAACAAATCATCGCTTTCTATGCCAAATAACATTACCTTCCAAGAAATACATATGAAAAATGAATAATTTAGAAAATGTAGACTGAATTTCCTTGAGGCGAAACCAAAAGGACGATATATCAGATGAGTAATGGATATTCGTACACTAAGCTCACCTTAACAAATACCCTCGGTAAAAGGTGAGACAGAAGAATTGATAATAAAGAGAAAACAGACATGCTTACATCTAGGAGATCATTGCTTGATGTAAACTATACAGTGAAGAGCATCAACTCGAATACTCTCTAAGACAGAAGTGAAAGTAAAGAGCAAATATGTTATATACCGGGTGGTCTATTTAACCTAAGACAGCCGTATAGCGTGAAAACGGTGAGCTTTTTGATGAAAACGTTCAGATAGAAGTTCTTGGGTGCAATTTGGGAGAGTTAATAATGACTTTTATTTCCGGCATTGATAGCGTTTTCAAGGTTTTTTCAAGGTAAACCATGTTTTTTAATGGGAAAATATATTTTTCATTAGAGAATCTTAATCTACGATATTCTGTGACACAAAAATCTTTAATCCGATTACAACTTAAGTAAGTAAAAAATAAAACATTGGCTCTTTTTGAAACGTTTCCATACCACAACGGTAGACAACACCGTTTATATTTCTTTGGAACATTATTGACCGAGTCGTATTGTATCAGTGGGCAAGAATATGAATTCAATTAATAGATTTTTTTATTTTGTTTGTAGTTCTCAGTTGAATCTGGTTTTACAAACCATGGTGAAGTAAATCGACATAATATGCACTACTGAAGTGTGAAAAATCCACGCTTTTCGTTGGTGAATGTATGGTGCTGAATTATTGATGGTAGGCTGCTTGTTCCATATTTTATTGAAGGAACATTGGATGTGCAAAAATATCGAGATTTTCTATAACATTATTTACCAGAGCTAATAGACGATATGCCTTTCAAGAAAGAGCAAGTATATTGTTTCAACATGTTGGTTGCCCTGCGCGTTATTCCAGAATTTTCCGGGAAGTGCTAGATCGGGAATACCCTAATCGGATTGGATAAGGTGATCCCTTTATGTGGCCCACTAGGCCACCAGATTTAAACCCTCTCGATTTCTTTTTATAGGGCCATCTGAAAAAAGTTGTTTATTCGAGAAAATCCGACTACATTGGAATACACTAAGATATGCTTGTAGAGCAATCAATAAGAAAACATTGGGTATCATGAAAACTAAATAAAATGGATTGATAAATAGACCACCCGTTACTATATCATATAGCGGGACCACTGATATATGTCTATTGCTGGTAAGATTGTGATAGCAACATACACCAAGGCCAATGCTAAGTTGCAGTACCTATTGGCTAAGTCTTATGACATTGATGACACTGACAACTTGTATTATCAACAGTGACAGTGACATTGAATTGCTCCTACGATTTCTTTTTCTGAAAAAATCCATTGTGCGCAAATATTAATTATTATTAACCATCAGTTACATTTAAGGTCATTCCAGCAACATTATTGATGGAGGTGCATTCTCGAAGGACACTAATAGGATGTAGTTTGCACTACCACTATTACACTTATTGGGTAAACTTAGTAGTCGAATACACCACAACATTATTAGGTTGATAAACATTACAGAAGCAGTTAAGTATCAAGATACACGTATACGTATCCTAGATGCATGCGCTGCCTGCATAGCAAGCTTCTACCTCGCAAATTGATTGGGTATAGATTGAATTAGTTGTTTAGGGTGATTCCCAGGGTAGCTATCGGGACGTCAAAAATCGTTTCAAGTAGGTTAGCGCTTGTTAGGTCTATAAACTCGCTTAGAACTAATAACATCAACAAAAGGAAATCAAGTATAATAATCAGCAGGCTCCATAGTAGTATGAGGACCACCTTACTGGAAAAAATCACAGTTCACAGGATCCAACAGAAGATGCACTACTGTCGAATTTAGCAAAGCTCCGAGTATAAGGACGAAATCATTTTCATTATTTATTTCATTTATTCTATTAGTTTTAAAATTATGTCCCATCCCCAGCCGCCACTGACTCATTTATCAAAAATACGCGTTAGAAGTAAAACATCAGCTGTAATCTAGTCGTCAGGCAGATCCTTAATAACCGGCAGGTCCCCCTAGCGGCGAGCGAGCACACTATTAAACGCCACGTCTGTCAGATAAATAGCAACACGTCCGCTCATACAAATGATTCGTCCGTTCGGAATCCGTCCTATAAAAATGGCCGCCATTATCCGGACCGTGGCAGACGAGCAATCTGACTAATGCACCGGCATTCGGTGCGCGCCGCTTTCCTCTGAATATATATTTTCAAAATATATTTATAAGATTTTGATTTATGTGCGTATTATGTGGCAGACACGGAGGAGGCAACGTCAGCGGACAATAGCGCGCGTTCCAGTCTGATGTACTTCCCCGAGACGCCGAGTTTGTGTGCGCGCATTTAACGTATGTTCGGGAGCGAAAAATATCGTAAGAGGGATACAAAGAGCCTCCGACATAAATGGAATGTCGAAAATGTGGTATACAAATAAATGCCAGATAGATGGATACACACTTCCCAATACGGTATATCATAATAATGTTAGTAATCATATAATAGTAATATCCAGGAGGCGAGTATGGTCAAAGAACCTCAAGCATATGCATCGACTTTGGCAGATCTGTTCGGTAAGAAGAAATTTGCTGCCATTAAATATGTTTTGGTGCCATCAACTGGACGGAAACTTGTCGATAACAGCCAAGAGAAGGATGAGTATGTAGTATGGATAGAAGCTTGCCTCTCAAGTATATACTCAGTCCGCGTAAATAACTTCCAACTTGGAGAGCATGGACTATCGAGTTTGGAGCGTCTGCATGGTCGAGTAGTACTGGACCCAATCTACGATGCTATGAGGAACACTGTCCCCTCATAAGCTTTATGCATGAGCACGAGGATGCGAATAAAGGAGTCTTCCTTTTCAGGGCACCAAGCAGAACAGCTGAAGAACTCCGGTGTCAAACTTGCCTTCAAGGAGAATCAACAATGCTTTACAGAGTTCGCCCCCGCCCAACTAAGAAGCCACATCAAAACTGTTGAATGTCCTTATTAGGCTTCACAAAGACAAGCCCATACATGGAATATTATAAAAATATCAGCATGGCGCTTGTCTAGGGTGTTGACCTTGTCGATTCTAAAATCTAGTGGGTTGAGAGACTGAAAGATTCATAATGGCTTAACTCACACAGTGAGCTAGGCATGTGAGAAGTACCGCCCTCGACTGCCATGCAAATTCAAATGTCGAGTTTAGACGAGTGAGCTTCGAAGATGTCTGACAGTGTTGCCCATGAATGCATAATTATTTTATCTCAAATACTTTTAGCCCGTTCGTGGTCATTGTTGTACTGAATTGTTGTATAATATTCCACACAATACTAAGAGATATGTTGTTAAATAAGTACTTTTTTCAAATTTAGTTGATTTGCATAAATATGCAAGCAATAGAATGAGATAAACTCCATGCATAAAACTATGCCCATATTCCTTTGCCTCCCATTCTTTCACTGGTCAGACATTACGTGTGGTCCAACCCAAAATTAAACTCGTCCATCCATACTTACAGACAGAACGACCACACTCAAACATTATAGCACTTTCAGTGTCAACGTAGCTTAACCTTACTGAAACGTTCGCAACATCCCGGCGCCTGCCAAAACTAACCGCGCGGCGCGATACCATCTTATAACCGCTGTTGTTCGCAGATGTGCATAATCCTAATGATTTATCGGATTCAGCGGCAAAGTAGCAACCAGCTCGCGACATTTGCATTTGTATAGATATCTGCCGACGGTTCCGGTACCGGCTCCGGCGACGCCAACAATGCCTGGACCGTGAACCGTCGCGACGCCCGGTATCATCATAATCGTTGCAGTGTTTGTTATTAATTATAGGCCGATCGATAGAATCTTTAGGCTCACAAGCATACTGACAGAAACCTGTAGTGAAAGCGATCCGAAAATATCGATGGCATGACGTGATTGAGAGCATCCCTTTATGATTACATCACAGTACTGGCATTTTGCTCCTGGATATCTCGAGAGCATTTGACAGGATGTGGCAAGCGGGTCTTCACTATACACTAATCCAGTAGTGCTGCTTCCCCTTTCGACTTCTAAAGCTATTGAAATCATCCTTTCTCGAATGGATGAGATTTCGGATCAAAACTAACAACGTCTTGTCAATAACACGATCTGTAAGTATCCGTGTCCCTCAAGGCAACATGATTAGGTCCTCGAGAGTTCGAAGGATGTGGTGAATGAGGTACTGTTATCAGTATTATCATTCATTAAACATTGTAGTATATTTACGCCCAGCATTTAACACTGCTTGAGAAAATTATCTGGACTGCTTCAAGTCAAAAGCAAGGATGAAATTACAATCTCCTATATATGTACTGATGGCAACACTGTATCGTTTGATAAATGAATTAGAGGCCAACATTGATCATTTGGCTAAACTCGTTTGGCAAATAAAACCCTAATGGTATCACAGAAAAACTGTAATTACTTCTGGTTGTCCTTTCTGTCTCGCTAGGAAAGAAAGTATTGGGGATTTTGTGTAGGAAGGAAAAAAAACGATCGAACAACTTGATAACTAGTTTGGAAGGTTTTGTAATCTATCTAAGCACTAACAATTATTTAATTGACAAATCGAAAGATAGGGACGATTAGAAATTGGGAAAAATCTCTCCTATAGCAGATTCAAACCTCGCACCTTACGCTTGCTGACACAGTCTGAACGGTGATGTTAAGTAGACTCCCTTAAATGACATTTTTCGTCCGAATTTTATCGAAAATACTTAATTTCACACTATTTGTATTGGAATGTGCATTCCTCTTTGCGTAACGCTGTCATGTATTTCAAGCATTCTAGAAGCTAAATTTACCTTTCCGCAGTCTGTATATCTAAAGGTATTCCACCTAGTTAGAACTGTATAGTTCATTTGTTATAAAATATTCTATAGATTACCCTGTATTATTTTTATGATTATTGATATCTATTGCAACACAACATAAAAAACAAGCTGACTCACCTTTAAATTGAACTTTGTTGAACACACTAGTTATCACCCTAAGGTCTAGTGGATTTGACTTCTCTCCTATCTGTAAGAGAATAAATATGTAAAATATTGAGACCGAACAATTTAACAGTAGTATAAAAATTAAAAAATGGAGTTAAGTTAAGATTTCAGCCAGTTAATGCGGTCAGAGATCTTCTCTGACCTAAATACTTGCTATGTAACCTGACATACGAATGACGCGCGTAACTTTAAGTTTGGAATAAAAATAGTTTTCTGACAGGTAGAAGGTATGTGTTTCGAATCCCATAGTAGGCCAGGTTTTTTGAGTTTCTAAATGCGGATTTTTCTAGATAAATACTCGTTAAGAAAACATTATAATGACTACCGAGTTTTACACTCGCCAAAACACTCTTTTTTAATCTCTCTTTTTACTATTGAACAAGTGTTCTGCCACACTGGACTTTTCTATCATTTTTGGCGACAGAATACTGTGTAGTGTTTGTGGTTCCTGTGCCAAAGGATCCATTATCACATGAATGAAACTCAAATATGCCACTTTCTCTACTAGCCTGCTTCGCGAAAAATAAAAATCTTCCAAAAAGTGTGAAACCTACGCTGATCAAATATTTTACAGCCTGATCTGCGAAATGAAAAATTACTAATTAGAACGCCCCAACGTAGGAAAAATGTCTGCATCATAGACGCATATCCAGCGTCGTTCATATTAAACGCTGTTTAAAGTTCTTGTCGCTAATAATTTAATTAAATTTAAATTTAATTAACTCTGGCATACAACCCTAAGAGCTTTTCATCTAATGAGCCACTTTTCTCAGTATTTTGCTTGCTGACTGAGGTACAGGTAGTGGGTATTATATAATCGTATTATATTTACTTTATACTGTTTGTTCCAACAGCGCTGTAATCAGATTTGAAACGGTTTGGAGTATGCGCATATCGAAATTGGCGGTTTCAACCAAAATACATTTAGCTCGACATCGATTCTAGCATGATTCTAGCAAGATTCTAGCAGTTCTTGGTTTTAAGCTTAGAGACAACGATATTGCGTGTGAAAAACGATATTTCATTCGGCAAAAAATGTGTGGATTCTATTTGTGAAACTTCTGTGTTAAACACGAAACCAGATAAGAGCATCTACAAACTATATGATTCAAGGTATTTCAGTTGTATATTTCAAATTAGGTTGTTAGAACATATATTCTTGAATTAGATTCTGGAAATTAAGTTAATGAAAATTATTTAATTGAATTATCTTCTATCATTTCAATTCATTCAAAAGGAAATATAAGAAATTTATTTTAATTTTTTTTACTCCTTAGGGCTCCTTGCCAATATGGTGGTTAATTCGTTTTTGAAAAGATCGATCATGTGGTTTTATAGAAGGATTCTCAGAATATCAAGGATGGATCGAGTAACAAATGCAGAAGTTCTGAGACGCATAGGCGGAGAAAGAGAACTTGTCAAAACATATATCAGGCATACATTGGAATATCTGCCCCATATCATGAGAAGAAGAAATTATGAAATTACCATTTTCTTTACCAGTTTGGGGTGGCAGAACATCTTCAAATACTCTTTGGAGGACGTACCCCAATGGAACCTAAGTCCTGTGATCTTCATTATTATTATCCGCCTCCAATAAAGAACACAGATTGAGAAAGAAAACTTGACGATGATGGATAAAGGCGAAATGTATGAAAAAATAAATATATCCTTACTCACCGACGTTTCAAGAAGGAAACATCCTCCCAACTGTTATCAAAATGTGAGAGTTTGATTAGAATTCTGTGTCGTATAAATGAGCTATCTAGGTTGCTAGTTGTGTTTGATCATATATCATAGAGAGAACCTCTACCGATACTCTCTGTACACCATATGTAAGGAAGGATGGAAGACTGAAAATGTTGGCAAAAAAGTAGCACAGCTTCTGAGATAACCAATACAGTAAGATCTCCCCTGTACCAAAAATATCAAAATGTAAGTAGATACAAATAAATAAATATATAAAATAGACTGTGTGTCTTAAGAGACTTAAGGTGGCAAATGTTTCATTGCTAAGTCTTCTGACCATCAAATGTCGAATCAAGGAACACAAAAATTATATATCAAAGGGAAACGTCCAAATCAGTACCCAGTGAACACGTTTTGGAAACGGGTCATAGAGTGAAATGAGAGCAAATCTCTATACTGGAGCAAGAGGGTGACAATTTCTAAAGAAAGTTTTAAGAATCTACGTTATAAAGATGAATGATAATAATTGTATTGGTAATTTCTTAGTAGACTATAAACCGGTTTGGTTCATTGTGGTTCAGGGAAAGATCTAATCAATGGCAGATATTGATTGTTGTCTTGGAATTGCGGTGCTATATGTTTTGTCTTATCCCATAAGGACAGGCAAGAATAATAGTTCATACTAAGGTCTTGTTTAATTACGGGTAATTAATTAATTATTTTAAATGTCATTAAAATTTCAAAAAAAAAATCATATTACGTACTTTGAAAAAGTCTGTCGAATCAGCCGAAACGTAAATAACTATATTTTCAATTAACGGCCAGTAATTGATATAAACCAGAGTGACAACCGTAGTATAAGTTTCTGGAGTTACATTGCACTTGGATATAATGTATAAGATATCTCCATAATACTCATGTTTTGACAGAAAGCAATTTCAATCTCGTCCTTTGTAAGTCCCGGTGAAATCAAAGCTTTTAATAGCCGTAAAATCCTAATTAACTGTAGCATTAACGAAACGCCACCACAGAGTGAGTGCGTGTGTGGCATTTACGAGAAGTTGAAAGAAGTTGGAGTGATTTTAGTCACGCTATTGGGATGGGCGATCAGGGTGCGACGCGTTTTTCTATTATTCGTGTTTGTTTCTACACATCAGTCGTGTACAGTTTGAGTTACCAATGCCACTGATGAAAATTCTACGCTGACTGTGGAAACATTCTGGGATAGTCTACCCCTCTTTACGCCACTGCACTGTCTAATATTTGACAGCTGTCATTATTCATAGCACATTGAAAGTGAATCCTAGTTAATTTGTTAGGTCAATGTTTGACACTAATGACAATTCAATGACGTCACAGCGGATAAAATCACAAGCGACCAATGAAATTATTTATACCGCTGACACCGAAATGCTCTCACTGGTTCTATTAGCGCGCTTGACTTTGCCTCGACGTCTTCAATCACAGACTATCCCAACTCCTTCCATCGTTACGTAGATGCGCGGCCAGAACGTACAAATGCGAGTGGTTCCAAACATTTGCTAAGCACTATATATAAGGCCATTATTATTTTCTGGTAGCAATAATTTTTGACGTATCCGCAGTCTTTTTATTAGTGGCATTCCTGGAGTCGAGGCTTTTCCGCACTGGTATTTATTAAATCTGTGATTTATACCCTCAGTAAGCAACTCTATGAGATGCGTAAGTTGTTGGGATTAGAACTTCTCCACAGAAAGTAGATATAAGTGTATCACAGTAAGAATAACAACAGCTTGTGTTTTTTTTGTTAAGCATGTAGATTGTAGATGCTCTCACTTGGTGAAACTCTTCCATGATGCAGATAAAAATTAGTATCTAGTAAGTGTTTAGCAAAGTTTGATATTTGCGGATGGCGATTTTTGAACGCACTTATATATCCCCTGTACCTTGTTTTAAATGCTCTAGCTGTTTGATCTATATAAACCGCCCTACAAAAGGCACCTGAATTCTCATAGATACCTGACTTACACATATTTGGTTCTTTGTCCTTTGCATTTATGAAATATGATCTTAAAATAGGTGCTGATCTATTAGCTACTCTTATTTGATATCATACACTGTTCTTTGTTAAGGGTTACTTTGGATTAAGTTTTCAACGTGCTTTATCATACCTTTCTTATTTTTTTAGTATCTGGGGAAGTACTTTGATGGGGGCAATGTAATCAGTATACCAATTTTTTCAGATAGTGTGTATGATGTGCAAAGATAAGTGAATTTTGAATCATTGCAAAGAAAACAATTCACTTCACTTGTTTGTATATTTCGTTATCTTTGAGTGTCATGCAAAAACATCATTTTATAACTTTTAGACAAACCCTATTTCGGCCACGTTTTCCAGTTTTCGGCCAACTGTGTGATGGTCCTGTGTGCGCTACAACTGAAACTATATCAGCCCCTGGAGCAAAGCGCTTCGCCACTAAACATATTGTCCCCTAAATAGACAGTTTTATTTTACGATAACCGTCGCCACCATTCCATCCGGGACCCGGAATGGCGCAGTATTAACTAATAATTTTGTTGGAGTGCCGCTCAGGCTGTTTATTTTGGGCAGTTTACTTTTTCCGGAGACAGTTCCAACGTTTATTCGGCTTTTCCGGTATTTTACGCTCTAACCACCGTTCTAGATTCCTCTGTTTAATATTACAAGAAAAATTTATACCAACCTCCACTGGGCACAGGAATGCTACTAGTTCACAATATGTTCAGAAGCCTGACAGGAACACAAGGAACATACATTTGTATAATTTAATCAGACACGTACCCAGAGGGGACAATTTCACTAAACGCGGGTCCAAGCACGTCAGATCAAATTCTTATTGAATAAATAGATTGTTGAAAAAAAATTGTGTCAAAAATACCCTTTGGAATCGAATTTAAAAAATATTTCAAACATTGATGAACCTAATTTTTTTCAGTTTTAGAAATTCACAAGACTTTCACGTTTCCGAAACTATTCCTAATACCTCACATTTGAAAAAAATGCTTTGACTGTACCAACAATCCAAAAATCCGAACAAAACTTTGAAAAAACAGAGTCAAACGATTCGAATATATTTTTATAATTGCTAAAATGCAATTCAAGATCTAGCTGGTTTAAAATCGAAAAGTATTCCAAAAGTACTCCAAATAGTTCGAAAATTAAAAAAAAAGTTACTCAACGATTTTCTTCCGAGTACTGAGATAACAGGTGAGACTCCATTAAAACAACCTTGGTAGTGTGAGAATCATCACACCAGGTTTCACTGCAATCGGTTGAATAGTTTTTCGCAATAATTTTGCAATCCGGATCTATAAAAAAGTTGCTAACATTGCAAATTAAATAGTCTAATCTTAAGTATGGCTCTTAGCCTCTTGAAAATTTTATCTCTAATGAAAGTGCGTTCAAACTATGAAACACATTTTGATAAATTAACACCGATTGATTAGGAAAGCGTGATCGATCATTTTGAAAATTTCCATAACCTTGAAGCAAAAACGATGGTATATATATAAATGTTCAAATAAAACAAATACAAAGCTTTTTGCGATATGGATATGGTAAGCCAAAATAGAGCGATATGACTTGTTTATATTATATAATGCACTTACTTTCTGATTGTATAGGTCAGAATGAACAATATAAATTCTTAATAAGTAATTCTGAATGATTTTCCCAATTCCAAAGAACAAACAATGCTGATATCTTACCTGCACCATCACGGAGATACCAACAATCCCTTGCGATTTGTGCTGCGCTTCCGACATATTGTGATACAGCTCCTTATTGAATCCATACAGCTGGATCTGGAACAAAAGCAGAGTGCAATTGAGTCAAGCTTGTCGGCATTCAACAACAGGGACTAGGCCGAAACGTAAACCTGGTACATGGGTGGGTTAACGAAACAGTAATTGGGAAAACTATGAGAAAGTTTTATTTATTATATTTTCTCCTTTTCTTCAAGTTCCCTCTTCGTCGATGATTATGATCATTGCAAGAATTTTCATCAGTTCTATCATTGACATTTTAAATTATTTCTTGAATGAGATATGAACATCGTTAATTCAATAAAGCCTTTTAACTGTTTTTTTTATATTGTATAATGTAATGTTGGAATTTGTGTTAGTTATTAGTAGTGGTGGTTTTAGAAGTGCCTTGTCATATTGTTATTCATATATTTGATTTGATTTTATTATCGCTATTCTCACTTTCGAAGCTGCTTGTCTTGTTCCTAGTGAACTCTGTCCGACTTTGCTGCTCTGTATTGTATGGCTCAAAAATTGCAATGCCGGCTTCCTAATATTCAGGATTACTTCTTTATCTCAACACTGCAATGCTTCATCCAGAAGATTCTCAGTATTCTGCGGCATGTCCATATTTCAGAGACCTGTACTATTATAACTTAATTTTTTCATTGTACATTCCTCCATAGAAGTACATTCGATGGTATCAGTTATTGAAAGGAATATCATTCAAATGTTCATTTCTGAAGCACCAACATGAAGTGACTTCAATACGTCTTCAAGTTTTCGCTTAGATCTGGAGATATTCGAACAATTTCGTGCATGCCCAAATTTTTCCTCAAAATACGAGGGTCACGCTGAAAATCTGTAGATATTTCGAATCTATACAAGTTTAAACAAGTTTTCAATAGTTGCCTTGCCACGGTCTCGAATGCATTTGAGTGTTGGCCGAATTTTAACGTGAAAATGCAACTGGATAGTCGCGATTTTCGAGCCATGATTTTGTATGACTATAAAAAGGGACTAAAACAAGCGGAATGTCACGAAAGTTTAGTGAGTTGCTTTGAGGACTCTGCGCCTTCTAGGTCTACAGTTTTTAATTAGTTTGCTGAGTTTAAAAGGGGCCGGGTCTCACTCGATGATGAACCTCGCACAGGTCGGCCGCCCACTGCTGTTACTCCGGAAACTGTAGAAGCTGTGCAAAATATGGTAAAAAAAAGATCGACATATAACCTACACCGAGATTGAAGCTTCTCTGGGTATTGGATCGGCAGCGGTCCAAACAATCATTCATGATCACCTTCGCCTAAAGAAACGGTGTTCCAGATGGGAGCCACATTTGTTGACCAGTGAGCAAAAAGCTACAAGAGTTAATTGCGCTAAGTTTATGCTTGTGAAATTTGATAATGGTCACAGTAAAAACACTGTTAACATCGTAACCGAAGACGAAACATGGTTATATCATTATGATCCCGGAGCTAAGCAGCAGTCATTAGTTTGGTGCTTTGAAAGTGAACAGCCCCCAATGAAAATTCGTCGTTCCAAGAGTGTTGGAAAGAATATGGTCACATATTTTTTTCTATAAGTGGATCCGCACAACGGTAGACTTGGAAAATCAAAGGACTTCTGTATGGTATATAACCAAATGTGTTCCTGTAGTCTTCCAAGAACTATGCAAGATCCGTCCAAAGACTGGTCTGCGGGGTATTCAACGGCACCATGACAACGCACCAGCCAACAGCGCCGCTAGAACACTCGATTTTTTTGCCGAACAGGGTATCAAACTATTGCCTCGCCCACCTTATTCTCCGGATCTAGCTCCGTGCGACTTCTTCTTATTCCCTAAGATCAAAGAAAAGTTACGAGGTCACCATTTTTCCACCGATGGAGAGGCAATTGATGCATTTGAGAAGGAAATGAACAACTTTTCAAAAGAACGTTGGTTACAAGAATTTAACAAGTGGTTTTACCGAATGCGTAAATGTATCGAGGTAGGGTGAGAATATGTTGAAAAAACAGAATAAAGTTTTTAAAAAAACCTTGTAGTTTTTCTGTATCTAAAAACTTTCAGCGTGACCCCCGTACACTACAATGAGGTTCAAGCGTAGGCTTAAATTTAGATTATTTAAAAACATCGTTGAGGCGTATACTGTTCCATTTTGAAATGGTTCAGAGTCACGTGCTGAACAGTACTTTCGCATTAGCTAACACCTTAGTATAATTTGCACACCTGATATTATTTATCAGTTCACCGTTTTCTGGTGAATGTATATCATTTTGGTACCCGTCCAAAACGCAAACGCCATCCCGCCACTGTCTTCTATCCATGCGTGTAAATGAGTAACTGTGTGTTTTGGAATTCAGCACAGCAAATACCTATATAGCCTCCTATAGGCGTGGTAATGAAATAGCTAGGCTGATTGAAAATCCCAAACCGTTCATATAACTGAAAAGGAACGTTATCTTTTTCACAAAGCCAATGAAAATCCGCAAAAAGATTCTGCAGATTAGATGAGTCGGTAGTTTTTTACAAGCAAAAATACTATCGTAGTGGTTCTGCTGTCTAAAGGCAGAATCCACGGCGCGTAGGTTGAAGCCTAGTTTACACCGGTCGATTACCCGTTCGGTTTTCTTGAACAAATAACTGGAATCAAGTAATCAAGTTTGAGAGCCATCCAATCAGAGCGCTTAGATTCATTCAAGTACTCAAGTTGAGTTGGAAGAGCGATTAGAGGACAGAAAAACAATGATTCGAAAAACTTACTTTTAGAGACTGTATTTACTTCAACGTTATTCATGAATATGTTCATCGTTATATGAATATAAGGATCAAATGTTTCGGCAGCAGACTTTTTGTTTCTCCACTTTAACACGTTCCTGGAATACGTCGTACATAATTTTTTTTACTCAATCTTTACATATTAAGATCTCTTATTTTACCTACAAAAATACGTTCAGACATTTTTCTTCGTTTCAAGCACCTCGTTATATGGTAACATCAGAGTTCAAATCATTATAGTAGCTTTGTGGTATTGTTTGTTAACGCCATATAAGTATATTGAAAAAAATGCGGAATGAAATATTCTGAGGCATAAAATACTCGTATCTCAGGGAATAGAATATTTCACAATATGAAATATCTCAAACACAATTTGATGGCGAAAGTTGAGGTTTTATAGTGCTTAACCGTAGTGCCAGCGCTGTAGCCATAAAACATTTTTACAAAAGAAAAAATAATTTTAATAGAACGAATAGCTAGACTGATATACTGAAATAATTCTTTGGCTGACAATCAGTGTTACAAGTTATGTTTCAAAAATGAGAATATTGCACCTTCTGTCTCGGATGTTGCCAAAGTAAAGAAACAAAAAAATAACTATACAATGTGTACAAATTGAATAAGATGGCGGAAACAAAAGAAAGGTGGAAACCTGAGAAGCAAGATCACGGAAAGCCCGATAAAACGCGGAAAGGTCAATTAAACCCCTTTCACAGGATGATCATGCAAAACCATGGAAAACCTAGGTTTCAAAGTATTTTGCGCATATATATATATATATATATATATATATATATATATATATATATATATATATATATATATATATATATATAAGAGGGAAGTAGTCATTGCCGAGCAATTGACCAGTTAGGTCACTAATCACTACTATAATTGGGATGCGGCAAAACATACGCAAAGTCTACTCTTGTAGCTATAATCCAAGCTTTCGGAAACTTATGATTCCTTCATCAGGGATAGCAAATGAGATCCACGCGATATGATGTTAACCAGAAATACAACATCAGTTCACAAATGGCGAAACAAATGCACAAGTTAATTAATAGAACACAGTTCACTGGGTAGAATAAAATTTAGAATATTATAAAATTTCAAACGGCATGTGCGCTAGCCGTTTGATTACACTCTTTTATACGCAGGACCATAGGGAACACTGAACATTCTGACTTTCTGTGTATCTGTGCCTCTTCTCTTAAAAGAACTGTTTGTTCAAATCAAAGTTCGAATCATACGCTCTTATACACAGGCCTATCGGCGACCCTAAAAATTCAAACTTCCCTGCAAGAAAAACGAAAATAAAAAAAATCCTCTTCTGGAACTGATCGGCCACTTGAACATTCTTTGAATTCGCTCAAAATTTTACATAAATTCAATGCTTTTTATTACTGCTCCAAAATTACACACAAATTGGCAACACTGATGTGTCTCCGCTATATCTTATTCACTCACGCATACCACAAATATTATGATCAAGATACACTTAGGCAACAGTGTTCCAATAAAACTAAACCTCCGTAGTTAAAACGGGAGACATTTCACGTTGTAAGCCATGTATTAACAATACCTATGGGCTGATTGGACATTATATTCCTAAGCGAATTTTCCATGCTCCACTATCGCCAGAAAAGAAAAAGCTGAACAGAATTGCTTTCACGTCCTACCGGTAGGAGATCAGGGATTTCCAGTAGGCTCGATTCTTCCCGCGGGAAATGCTCTATCAACAATTATCATCTCTTGATGACAGAAGGGACATAAAGGGCCTTGCGAGGAATATTCAACTCATAGGGCGTCGTCATATCAGTTCCTTTATGTTTTTTTCGTTGTTGAACGACTGTGGTCTGTAACTGTTTGTCTCCCTAATTTAATTTACTACGGGAATAGGCGAAAGAAGTATTATAATTGTGAAAAATTTCCAATTCGATAAATTATATAGATTGTAGATCATCTTACTTAGTGAAATTCTTCCATCGTTAAATACATGTTGCTATATATTATGTTTCCTTGATGTTTTGGGACAGTCACGAAACATGTGATCTGTTGAGATAAGTATTTTAACATATCTATTATTATCTATGATTTTCCGAAAATACTGATATACAAAAGTGGTACATTCACCATTTCTGAAAAGTAGACACAATTTCTCAACATTTCGTCACCGTTACCGAGCACATGAAACATAGTTAAAAAACTCTCTTCATGGCAACGTTGTTCCCCACCCTCCACTTTTCGCCCTCCACGCGGGTTTTTTGTATCGAAGACGCAACTCAACGGGTATATTAGGTTTATTTGAATATACTCTACTGTATGGTATCGAATAAAGGAAACCCGTTTTCTCGGTGAAATTGAAGTACGAGTGCTGCCTGGCGGACTGGTTCGGATTTCTGAGTGAGCAGTTTTTGTTGTATTACGTCGGTAACCCGAAGAATTTGTTCAGAAGCCTGTTCAATGGATTATTTCCTGCACGTTGTGTGTATTGTGATAATGCAGATTGGAGGTTACTCGACTGGATAACATTTTCCGTTGTATGAACTTAGAAACTGTCCTATGATACATACTTACTTTATAAAATACATTATTAAAATTTCATGCAATTATCAATGATTCAAAAACATTTGCAAAGCCTTGATAATGAAATAAAGATAGCTGATAGATTAGCTTGAAGTATTTGTCGTATCAGCATTAAATTTGGAATACAAGGTTAACTGTTGCAGTTGTTAATAAAAAAAAATAAATCTTTATCTTTCATAGTTTCCGAGATGCAGCGCCAATTATCCGACCTGGTTGGCGTCTCCTCCAGATCCTCCCCCTCCTGCTGTATAGTAGCCAAGCGGCTAAAGCATCAGCACGGAATACTGGAGACATGGGTTCGAGTCCCGTCCGCACTAACTTTTTTCACTCCAAACTTGTACATTTAATCTCGCTTTTCTGGGAGTCTTACACAGTAAACACTTCTACCCTACACTGACCATTCCAGAACTGTTTCACTTGACATCGCGTCTAAACGTTCGTGTCTATTTAAATTCGTTCATTTCGAAGGTTGCACTTCGTGGAGTGTTCTTTTTCTTTTAGTATTGGGTTTATCGTTCCGTTCCGCACTTTTGCTTACGCTAACCATCTCCGGTCTCCCCTATTTCATATATCAGATTTGGAAAGCTCTTCATATTTTTGACGAGAGCTTCTCACCATTGTGGATGCATTACTGCCAAGAAGGGAGACTTTCATGCCGAAATCCGTCTGAGAGCAGTAATAAACATTGTTTTTCATTTATTTGAATGTGATGATAAACACCTATCAAAGCCACTCCGTCACATTATAAATCTTATATAAACTATTGTTTTTTCGTTCTTATGTCAGCAAATATTGGTTCCGATAATTTCAATGATGATTTAGGATAGAAAGTGTACCGGGTGGTTCATTAAGACTGCCGTATAGCGCGAAAACGGTGAGATTTTAGATGAAATCGTTCAGATAAAAGTTCTTGAGTGCAATGGGGGAGAGTTAATTATGACTTTTTCGACAATCACAGTTTCAAGGTTTTCTTCAAGGTCAGCTATGTTTTTTTTAATAGCAATATATAGTTTTTATTGCAGAATCTCACTTTATGAGAAAAAACAAATATCTTTTGTATACAAAATTTTGAAATCCAAATGCAACTTAAGTAGATAAAAAATGCAATATTTATTCGTATTATAAATTTTCCAATAATTACATGGTTTGTCAGAAACGCTTTTCTTCTCACCAAACCATAAATAACGTTATACACTTATCAATCAATTTTATTAAGTTTTTATGATATCCAAGGCGAGTTTCTTCACAGATGGCTCTACAAGCATATTTTATGCATTACATCATATTTTCCAATGTAGTGGGAGCTTCTCAAACAACCTCTTTTGGATGACCCAATAATTGAAAATCGAGAGGGGTTAAATCTGGTGGCCTAGAAGGCCACATAACGGAACCGCCTCACCCTATCCATTGTTTAGAATATTCCCGATCCAGCAATTACCGGAAAATTTTGGCATAATAAGCAGGGAAGCCATCATGTAGAAACCACATACTTGCCCTTTCTTGAAGTGGTATATCATCTATTATTATCTCTGGTAAATGGTATTGTAGAAAGTCTTGATATTTTTGCCCATCCAATGTTTCGTGCAATAAAACATGGACCGACCAACCTGTCGTCAATAAATCCGCACCATGCATTCACTAACGGAAGGCGCTGATGTTCCACTTCTCACAACCATCGCGGATCTTCTACACTACAGTAGTGCATATTATATCGATTTTCACTTCTCCATGGTTTCTAAAAGCAGATTTATCTGAGAACGACAAAAAGAAGAGAAAATCTATATAATTCTATTAAATTTCTTGCCCACTGAGAAAATACGACTCAGTCAGTGATGTTGATAACGGCGTTGTCTGCCGTTGCGGTATGGGAACATTTTGAAAAAGAACAGACGTTCTATTTTTCATCTACTAGTTGCAATCAGATTTTTTTCTCGTAGATTAAGATTCTGCAATAAAAATATATGTTCCCATTGGAAAAACATCGTTGACCTTGAAAAAACCTTGAAAAAAAATAAATAAAAAATAGTTTTTTATTAACTCTCCCCCATTGCACCCAAGAACTGTCATCTGAACGATGACATAAAAAAAACTCACCGTTTTCGCGCTATACGACTGTCTCAAGTTAAATGGAGCACCCGGTACCATAACATATAGCGGGGTTATTTTATTCCATGGATCTGCCAGCCAGATGATTGATGAGGTTTCTGTACTGTTCACTTATCGTCCTCAAAATAAGGTCGGCCATGAGCCGATATTAAAAAACCAATCAGCTTTTCGTCTTTGTACAGACACCCAGACCATTTTTTCGTGATGTAAATGTCATGAAACATCATGAAAACGCGATTACAATACTTACTCCCCGATTTGAGTGAGTAGTAATCGGGTGCTCTTTCAAGAATATCACTCATCCAGCGCAATCTGGGGGTATATGCCCCTTTCCCCATCTATGGATGCCCTTGATGACGGGACAGAGGGAGGGGCAGCCTTTTGAAGAGCAATATATATCGAGAGAGGTTTCGGGGAGCCTAAGCTCACATTCGTCTTCGCGCAACCGAACAGCTCTTTATTGAATTTCTAGAACCGTCACCGTGATGGACTGGGATATGTGTATCTATTCTGTGTTATTACTTTATTCTCGTCGATTTGGCTTCTTTCCTTTTATTGGAATGTATACCATACAGATGCTGCCGTATATCGGATATATCTCCGAATAAATAGCTTACAGTTTCAAAGGACATTGTACACTGTTGTATCCAGATGATGTAATTGCAGATTGTAAACTGGTGATTTTGGCGATAGATTACCGTATAAATTTACCGTATATTCGACCGCGGTTACTGACAGCAGACCCCTGCATCGAAGAGTCCGATGTCCAGGAAGGAATTGTTACATTTATGTAGTTAGGAGCCGCTTTTCAAGTCTGTATTTAGAAGCTATATATGAATAAATACTGGCCTAATGTGGAATTCGAACCACATAAACGCACTCCACTTACTTGATCTGACAGGTTTTTGCTGCTAATTTTACTATAAACTTCCAAGGAGGTACTCTATCACCTACCTTCAGCGTGGGCCCCAAAACGCCAGAAAATTGATTACATTACGAAGATATAAAACGTATTCATGTAAAACTAAACTCCAGAAAACCTAGTGATGCAGACCAAATACCAGTAATAGTCCTGAAAAGTTGCGCCTCAGAGCTTACACCAGTCTGTATTTCTGGATGGTCTTTTCATGGTCCCTTCCTAATTTATGGTGATGAATGAATGTGCTTCCGATGTATTTACCAACAACGCGACAGTTCCTCAATATCTAATGATCTTCTATCAATCTACAGCTTTATTTCCTCCAAGGAACCAAGCTCGAAAGACCTTACTTTGGTGAAAACAGCATGTCGAATGGGGTTCTAGAAATGAAGTTCAGTTTCACGCAGGGAAAACTCAGACAACAACTCTGACAAAATAATCACATGGCTGCACATCAGTCTTGTGGGGTATGAGGGTGGGTAGCTGAACATGAAGTTTGTTTATACTCTCACCATTTTTCTAATACCTTCAAAGAGGTAGTTGAGGCAACAGAGAAGGGTATGTTAATGCTATTATAATTAGAAGGAGTAGATAAAGAGCACGTGAAACAGCGAAGTCTCTCGCATTTGAGTATCGAAAATCGGAAGTACCACGTGAAACAGCGAAGTCTTTCGCATTTGAGTATCGAAAATCGGAAGTACCACAATGCAGGAAGCGATACTAACAATTATATGTTACTAACCCGCAAAATGGAATCTGATATACAAATACGTATGTGGAAACTCGGAAAAAAACCGGTATCTAGCTAGATAGCATAAATAGAACATTAGATTTGCTCTAGTCTTATGTCTGTAATAGGACTTATATATGTATATTAGTCAGTTAACTAGTAACCGAGGAAGCATTTGTGAACAGTCAATTCTGAGTGTCTGACCTGAAGACTGAATCGGAACGTGTCAGAAAAACCGCGTTTTATTTGTGTATCTTTGTGTATTACACAACCTTCAAAAATTAAGCTCCGTTATCAGGAATTCATTTGCGTCCTGTTCAAATAGCGGTTGACCTGTCTAAAAAATATATACACCGCGCTCAATATTAACACCGCAAACTAAGTGTATAAATTATTCACTTTAAACATAACTCGCAATCATACGCAAATAATAATTAATATAATATAATATGTTTTCCATATCAACTTTGCTGCAGGGTTAGTAATAACGTCATTAACAATTTTAATTTTCGAACATGTTTCAATACTGTACATTAATTACAAGTTAGGCTTACGGAAGCTTATGAACGGAAATATATAATATATAATCATAATTTAGCTTCTGAAATACTGCAGTTGAGACAAACATTTACTCATTCATTGACTTGGAAGCCAATATAGGCCAGATATTTTACTTTTGATCTAAATCGCCTCCCATCATCTTCACAGCTGGCAGCAAGTTAGCATTCGCAGCTGTATCGACACAGGAAAGATAATAAAAAACACAAACTATTATATATAATTGATAAATAATATTTGATTCCTGTTCACAGAAAAATGATCTCACCAACGCTTAGGAAGGTAGCTTCGCAACGCCGCCGGAATATATGCATGGACGTGACGTGAAAATGCAAATTTTCAGGAGCATCAAGCGAATGATGTAATATCTCTAGGCTCACGTCTAATATTGCGAGTGCAAGAAGATCGACATATATGTTCCGGACTGCAAGAACCTGGATTAAACAAATTTATTCCGGATAGTTTGTTTAAAGTTTTCCAGGTTCGTACAGAGAGCAACGTCCGCGAATGCAGGAGATACTGACGAAGTTACAAATCAGAGGCGTAGTCAGAGGTTGGAATTTGATATGGACCTAGATGAAAAGCAGGTTGAGAAGTGGGAGTTCTAAGTTGAACGATGATAGTGGCAGCTACGCCAATACGGAACTGAGTCATCTTTTTAAATATAAGTGCGATCTGTCTCTATTTTGTAGATTTTGCCATGGTAAATGTTGAACAGAGCTGTCTGGCAGAGTAACAAAAACCAATATCCATCAGTACAACAACCACTGGAAGGACTCAATGTGCACATTCTCACCAGATCGAGCTACCAACAACTCAAAGCTCCCTTTTCCAGGAAGGATCCTTTTGAGAACCTCAGTATTGTGGAATGGACTGCTGGGGAGTTTGTTTCCCGATTTTTTTACAGCTTACAGCACCTTGAGATCAATGTGGATGGACATTGATTCTCTCGCAGCGCTTTTAGAGCGCGATAGGTTTTCCTACTTTGCAAGAGGTTATTTGTAAAAAAATGTCCATAATGTTGGCCGTTGATGTCACATATATATTTCACGTCCATCTATCTTTTTTTAATGATAAACAGAACAAAGGAAAACGTTTATGGGAGATCTGCAAGGATCTGTCTTGGGGCTGTTGCTCTGAAACGTGCTGAACAAAGGATTTTCGGGACTAAAAATCCTATCAGTGGTACACTTATTTGGATATGCTAATGACCAGCGATGTTGACAAAAAGCAAGAAAGAGGATACTAGAGTATATTTGCTAGAGAAAATATCCTATAATATGGAATTCGCCAGATTAAACAACAATGTTTGGTGCCTGCTCGTGAGAAAACTGATAGAAGGAAACTAACCCGATTTACAGCATTTCAAGTTCAGTGTAAATAGATGATTTTGCTCGTGCAGCACTTCTCACCTATGAAAAAAATCTTCAACCAGAACGATAGATCAATTCCTGCAGAGGAATGCATCCATAATCGTGTAAAATTCGAGGGCAGCATCAAACTTTCTTACAGTGAATACTGATTCACTCCTCTCCAGATACGTCCCTGTCCGGGAAGAGAGAGACAAGAAAGTTTATTTCCGAACGTGATCCGAATCAGCTGCAAGACGTCGTAGTTTCCAGACAGTTTGATGTAGTGTTTTCAGATCCAGGTAAGAGGTAGCTTCTCATAAATATAGTTTATTAGCTTTCGGGAGTACTCTACTCATATAGGGTGTCCCAACGGTACTGAAACGTAGTTTTATGAAGAAACTAGGAATTAAATAAAAAAGGGTTTTCATGGCTAGACTTTGAAGAAATCAATGTTGTTAGTACTTTGACTGAATGTAAGTTCATATTACCTCCTGTTTAACTAATATATGTAGCCATAGTCGCTAATCAGTTTTATGTGAAGTAATACGGACTTTTAGTGAGCGTAAAGTTTGTCCGATTGCAATTTTTACAAGGCCAATGCTATAAATTGAGTTCGTTAAGCTAAGCAGTGGCTCTTTGTCCTTCATTGAAGAAATAACAATATTAATTGTGGGGATATAGGGTACTGCCAGAATTTCCTTCAGCAGGTAGAATCAATGAGCTAGAAAAAGACAGAAAATTGAACAGGAATGTTAGAATGATTCCGTGACTTTCCCAACGCATGGCAACGCTTCTCTTTTGCAGGCTCGCGTTATAGTATGGTAAAATTAGAGTTGCAAATGATAACATTTGTATTCAAGATGTACGACTTGACAGTATTAAGATATTTCACCATACAGTTATCCATGATAAGACGGAACGGAACGAATGCTTTAGTGGTTTTACGAAAACACCCTACATTTATAAAATGAATAGGTAGGAAACATTTGAGTAGTAATTAATGTAATTATATACAATAATCTACAAAGGTAATCATGTTTTCACTGCAAGACTATTTTTAAAAGCAATAATTTTTTTGTCTTTAATAGAGGGAACTGAAATAATAAAAGTAGATAACACATTCTGAATCACAAATAATGCGAATAAATGTACTTTACAACTAGTTAGATTTGTTTACAAACAAGAATGTTTCATTCGTTGCGACGTACGGCGATCATTTGGAATGCTAATTTTACTAGACTATAACGCGAACCTACAAAAAGGCATCGTTGCCATGCATCCCAACATTTGTGTTCCATCTTGTGTCTTTCTCTTACACATTGATTCTACATGCCGGTACTGTATGTATCATTAACTACTATTCTATCTATATTCTTTTTATCCATTTGCTATATGAACCAGTGGAGTATAGGATATGGTCCATAAGCGGAATCAATCATTTAATCTCGAAAAGTAACCTGTAACGGATTTGAAGAATTTATTCTAGACATTTTGTTGGAATTCCGAGGCTCCGTCTTCCCAGATTAACGTTTCCAATGACGCAAAGAGGAAATTTCATCCGGGAACGTGAATGAAATATGAAAATATTTTTAGGAAATACGGAATTTGGTTTATTGGTTGTATGCTACCAATATACCGTAAAGAGACAGAATTTAAAATTGCCTGCCGGCTAGGAGGATGCTTACTTATATAAAACGTTACGGTTACTGTGCTTGTATATGTTATTCCAAAACTGCAATATTTTCGTTGGAGAACGATTCTATTTCCTTGAAAGTAACTAGGAGAATTCACCAAACTTACGGATCTATCGTAAAGAAAATTTGTCAAGTAGGTTGACTGTCACGCAATCAGTTCAGAAATAAAGATTTGAATCAGATTTTGGAACTGTTCATAGTTAAATTTGAAGTTAAAAGTATATAGATAAATTTTTATATAAAATCCCATATTTTTCAAGTTTTCCAAATTTCCCACAGTCTCCTGTTTATTTCCAACACTGTCGTAAGCGTGCAGCTTCTTAAAGTTTTCAACAGTCCGAACTACTTTCTTGCTGTCTCACCCACATTAATACTATTAGCATTCAGACCAACATACCCTCAAACTTGCTTTGACAGTTGCTGTTGTTTTCCGTAAAAAATATTACACAATACCGGAGGCTATGTGATGTTATTCCATCAGAATATGTCAGAATATCGTACCGCTGCTGGCGAACGGGTCTACAGAGAAAGGCAACGTTGCCACATTTCGTAGTGTCACCCAAAAGTGGTCTACTTTCTCTTTGAATAGAAAAAAAACGGTGCTGTATATCTACTTCGCACTAATGCAAAAAGTTTACCCGCATGTTTTTTTATATAACATTCAATTATGGTGCAAGTTTACAGTTTAGTTTTGACATTGTCATAATAAGAAATTTGATGCAAATTTACATAAAATGGAAGAACCACCCTAAATCTATATCATATTCACTGACACGGTGTTCTTTTCTATTCTACCCTATCTTGAATGTACTATGTGATCTTTAAGGGCTCTTTAAGTCCTTAAGGATAAGTTCAGCATATTTTAAAGGTCATAAAGTAACAAGTATCTTTATAATGACTGTATAACATCCACTGAAAAAGTGCCTCAACCCCTATGGATAATACGATAAAGTATATCGCACACACTACTGTTCATAATAAAAGTAATCCCTATTGATATCGAATGCCATAAAGTGCTTCCAGAATCTGGAACGTGGAGATTATGCTGAGATATGTACATTGACGGATCATATACATATACTTGATTTTTTACAGCGCCCAGTGTTCGTGATGCATTGGGGACTCCAATCTACACGTTGTGATGTCGGAAACGCGATTTTCCAAAAACTCATTCAATTCTCACACATAAACGCGGGAAGTATTGCGATCGAAAACACTTTTGAAATTATTGAGGTAATCCGCCTCTTAGGTATTTTATGTCTACATCAAAATCTCTCGTTCCCATCTGTCGGTCTGTCGGTCGATATGTTTTGGCGTTCTGGTGTCCGCATAACTTCAGTATCTGCAGTATCTTAATAAGATTTGAGCAAGTATATATTATGGGCAGGTAGAAGATACTACTACTTATTTATTAATTCATTAATATTAGTAGATGAACGTGAAAAATACGAAAAACAAGTGGTCTACCAGGAGAAAATAAAATCTCATTTCCTCATAGCGAGCAACGTCCTTTTCAAACGAAGTACAACGTACTGAGTTAACCTACTTGATTCAATTGTCCTCGATTCTGTTTGATAACCTTTAAGTGTTTTGAGATATTATAATCATGACCTATATACCTATCTATTAAGCTTACTTTACGCCTATGTATAGGGAAATATATCACCAGTTTCCCAAATATTCATCACAGTCGACAAGTACTCTAGACATGCAAGTAAAGCTTTTATCTTGACACTAAAATCCCTCACGCTTTGATGCCTATATAAACACGCAGACAGGGCAAACATAGAGTATCTGAATTATTTAAAAATTGTAAAAGCGTCGACACTGTTTGCAGCGAAATAAAGGAATTTACTTGTGTTCTCCATCTGTGTTTCTTGAACATAACCAGAACTGCTAGTTGGTACGTTATGGAAGTGAGATTGCTCCAGCATAAAAATTATTATTTCTGCCCCCCATAGCGACAAGCCAAGGAATTTTGATTGCATAATTTTGGGTGGTGATTTTGAATATGATCTCTAAAATATTGTAAAGTATCGTGAATACTGATTTTGGGTCTGACTGAGATCCCTGATTTACGATACGGTTGAAACAGAGAAATTTTCTTTCTGTCGACAGAGCATCAAAATTTTTATGTTGATAAAAAATGTGCACTAGCTCTGTGAAAGCATTTTATTTCCAACGCAAATAAGCGGGGAAGTATTGTAATCACAAAACATGTTCTGTTCTGAAGTATTGTTTGGAAATTGATTCAGATATCGTCAAAAATGAGAAAAAAATGCTCAAACTTCTTATTTGCAAGAATTCGAGACCCTCCATCGTTTTCTGAAAAATGTTTTGAGGTTTTGAGGGGTATCGCAAAAAAGTGCTGGTGGAAGACGTTCTGTGTTTTATAAGCTTCATATCTGGTAGTACTCCGTACTACCAGATATGACTCCGTACTACCAGATATGAAGGATATCGATCCAATGGCAGCAGAGTTATGTTGAAGATACTTATCGATATGACAACGCGCGTTCTCGAGTATGTATTTTGTCTAATAACATTCCCACGCGGTCCTTTAGGCAACAGTGACGGTGACGAATGCCAACGCATAACCCTACCATACATATAATATAGATCTAGATTGAATCTACCCCGCTCACAAATAAAGATTCAGGGCAAGTACTCTAGCTACAGTAGCAGTTTCTTGAAACCTCCAGTAGAGTTCGCAAAGGTGATCCGATGTTCAGATTACCCCAGGCCCAGATTTTCTGTCGGCCAGTCTGCCAAGAAGACATGGAGAAATGACAAATTTAAAATTATACTCAAGTTACCAACCCAGGTCTACCTCGTTATTTTACGGTAGTATATCCCGATAAATAACTGCTTGTGGCAATCCTTTTATGAAAAATTAGAACTAGACTAATGCTCAGACGAAGTTCCTAAAAACCAATATTCATAAAGTTGGTCCAACTGAAGAGGAGCATCAGATTAGCAACGATAGGATCATATTCAAAATATGACTCTCGAAAACTTTCTCGCCATGAATATTACCTCGTAAGGCTTTCTTTGACGCTGAGTTCTGAGGTCAGATGCAGCGAACTTCCATCTCGTGATATATTTGGTTTCTTATTATATTGTTTGCGGTCTTGTTAGCAAACTTGCTCCCAGGGACGCCACGACTGCCATCTGGGAAGGCACGCGGGAAAACGAACACAAAAAATTATAAATAAAAGATACTTCTTTGAGAAAGTTTTGTATTCGACAAAGTATGCATATAGAGGAAAAAATAAATATTCCTATTAAGCATATATGTATCTGACCATAAATAAAAGCTTGTTTTAACAAGCTAGAGAATCTGATCTTACATTTAATACATTGAAATCAAGTATGAGAAAGTCTGTTGTGAGTAACCGCGCTCTATCCGGAAAAAAAATAGCTGAAATGGTCAATCTACAAGCAATGGTTTCAGTTTAGAAAATATTATTTGAACAGAATTTCCGAAATGATAGAATTGAATTTAAAAGATATTTATATATTGAAAATATAAAACTTTTATAATCTGTAAATTCACAACATCTTCAGGTTTTCAAGAAATTCCATATTTCAAAAATGTAGTTCAAGTGGATTCACTTTAATAAACTGATATAGCTGCACTTGAAATACATAGTCAACTTTTTTAAGAAAGAAGAGTCGTTAAAAACAAACAAATCACTCCACTTAATAAAAAAAGCTAACTACGCCCGTTTAGCTACTGAATAAAAACAGTTAACGCAAATTAATAACTCCACCCGGTTTATTTCCCCATCTTTGTGATTCAAGCATCACAAAAATATTGTATTCTATAATTAAAGTATGCAGTATGAGATTTCCTTCGAAAACATGATCTTCCATAAAAGCATTATACCTGGCATCACTGTACGTCATCGCTTGCCTGCCCTGAAAAGCTGTCGTAAAAGATGGTTCCTTTCGCCTCTCGATGCGTCCACGGCAGACTGTTTGTTTGTCATGTAACGTATCGATGGGAATTTCGCATAAATTTTTATCTCTTCAGAAAGCGAATGATCATTTATCATTTACAGACGATAAAATGTCTTTTAACAAATTCAACAGAATTGAGATATACTCCTTCCTTACCTTATTTTCGAGTTTGCTGTTGAGTCAACTGTTATGAGCAGTAAAACATTTATGTATTTTACGTGTAGTGTAGTGATATCAGCTTACAAAATATTCTTATCTGATACCAGAACTATTAAAACAGTTTAGTTGATTCAATATACTTTTCGCTGGCCGCTAATTGAAACCACATACGTATGACTGAACATTTACTAACGTTTCGGCTGCCTCCACCCTCTCTATCAAAGTACAAAGCAGAATTAAAAAATATTAATCTGAAAATATAATGTTGAATTGAGTTATGGAAATCTTGGAATAACCGGATTTAAATAGTTTCAATATTTTGATAATTGAAATTCAAAAGGGTCAAATCTTCAATTTCAAACTGATGTGATTCACAGCCAGTTGAATTATTTGCCATTTTACCTAGCAACAACCCAACGGTTACTCGGTAAAACCATATCAACTCACTGAACGAACAGCCTTGTGTGGAACATTATCCTGTTAATAGAATATTGTCCACCGCTTTAAAGTTCGCTTAGTTTATGTTTTGTAACTGACAACTCCAGCTGTCTCTCGAATAAATTACCTGTATTTCACTTTTTAATAGCTTTGTTGGGAGGTCGACTACCTGGAAATAACTTTGTATATTTAAAAAGCCATCCTCATTTCATGTGTACATAGTTGACACATTCAGAGGTAATTTCTTTTTGTCGAGTCCTTGTTCCGATCTGAGTTCAGATTATTATTAGGCAGCTACCTCTTTTAACCCCAGAAAAGCTTCGTACATATGGTTTGATTCTTTATCTATATCATTGCTTCTCAGGAACCACAATGTCAAATCTAAATGAAGATTATCAATTCAAGACATAAGCATATGTATGCTATACTATTGCGACTACGAAATATTCACATATGACAAACTATAAGGGCTCCCAAACAAAATTTTGGGGGATTCAAAAATTGAAAGATAGTTGTTAAAAAATGTAGGTACTGGTAGAATACGTTCTATTATCATTCATGATACGTTGACCCTGGTAATGTGTTCATATTTGTTAGACACATATCATTGATCATATTCTTCTTCTTTAAGTGCCATCTTCTTTCAGAAAATGCGTCTTCTTCCTTGACTCCTCTTTTCTTGTATCTTGTCTTGAATATTTATCTGCAATAGAGCGCCCCTCTCTTCACGTGGCCAAGATATTGCAAATTTTTGTATCATTATGGTGTTAACCATTACTTCCTTCTTTTCAATTATCTCCAGTCCTCAGCATTCGATATTCTATCTGTCCATTAAATCTTTAAAATACTCCTATATACCAACATTTCAAATGCATCCAGGCGATTATTAAACCCCAGCTTGGACGTCTAAGCTTCCTCCCATAAAGCGACACGGGGAGTACATAGTAGTACATAGAAACTAAGATCTTCCTTATGGACAAATTAGAGCCGCAGAATAAACATGACGGATCTGGAGCGAGACCCCTAAATCCAGGGCCAGTTTAGTGAGGAGAGATTCATGGTCACTGCCACCAAATACTCCAGAAAACGAGATTTCGTAGTTAAGGCAATTACTGGAGTTGTGTTTCGGACTACCATTGTCTATATAATTTTGAGTGTCACGACGTTTCGATTGACTTACTATCTTCAATCGTCTTCAAGTGAAGTGTCAGTTCAATGTCGACGTCGGGACACTTAAAATTGTATAGACAATGCAAGTCCGAAATACAACTTTTGAAACATCCACGTCGTTTACAAATTTTGAACTGCAGTTACTGTAAATATTCATGATTGTACATGTCATTATTCATGTAATTTGTAGATATTCTTACTTGGTAAAACTGTTCAATCATTCAGATAACACTTGTGTATTAGAACACAAAACTGCACAAATAAAACTCTTTTTCTTTCAGTGACACGTTTCAATTTATGATGATTTACAATTTTTCATCTGAATAATGTCATTATTGTTTCAAATTTCAATAATTTAATTTCTCATACTTTGTTGTTTGACATACACTGCCGAGGACGCCGAAACGTTAGTAAATCTATTTTAGTCTATCGTATGTGGTCTTAATTAGCGGCCAGTAAACCAGAAGGATAACGGCAAGTTTCAGAAGTTATATTAATATTCATTTTAAAGTATTTATATTTGGTATAGACCCTAGGGCGACCCGTTATGGACCGTTCCGCTACGCCTATAGTCACTCTAATTTTTCTTTGCACTGAGCAAACACACATTCAACATTCAATTTGAATCTGGCAAAGTGTCGCTATAGAATTTCCACATAACCTAGTTTACGTGCGCACTTCGAGTGAGTGTACGACGTACGTGTTGTGATTTTACTAAAGCTTTGCTCCACGTCCTACCACTTCCCTACAAGCAAGGCAATACCAGAAAAGGAAATTCTCCATTTACCGCCTAGTCGCGTATATCGACGAATAAACTATGTGTATTCTGATTTTTGTGATGTTTATCACTTCACTCGCCAGTCGCGCATCATCTGAATGAATTGCGACTATATAGAAGCAGTTTGTGAATCTTATGCTGTTCCCCATCACCACCTGATCAGAATGAGCCATTGACAGCGTGTGAGATTTTTGTGGAGTATCTTTACGTCCAGCGTATAGCATTATTTGGCTTGGCTCGACAAGTACGCGTGCTAGGATTCATTAAAGAGAATATTATAAATAGTTCTCACGCTGAATGTAATCGCGAATAATATCGAATCACGTATCATGCTTCCTCGATTACAAAAATCCATGCCAGTCATTTCGTCGGTACGTCTGTCTGTAAATAAGTACTTTTCGGATTTGTATGAAACTTTGTCAGAGGTCATTTTGTGTGGGCAAAGTCGTGTTTGATTGGGTGAAATGTCAGGAGGATTTATTACAAGAACTCAAAAAATGTCGTGCTATAAATTTAAGTATATGCTAAACAGTGCAAGCTGTTCAATTCGTCAAGAGGATTCGTTTTCATTAATTTTTTGCTCTTCAGGTTTGTTGATGGAGAAGGCAGAATGTTTAGAGTTTCCCGTAGACCCGCGTATCTTTGTGGGAAGTTTGAACAGCCAGTTATTGGGTTTTAGAAGAGGAACCGTTTTTGTGTGCTCTTTAGGTTTCTTCCAGATAAAGTCAGAATGTTTCGCATACCAGTATTACTATTGGTCCATATTCCCAGTGCCTATGGGGTTAAAAATAATAAGTGAACTAAAATATATCGCTTACCTCTGCCGGAAAGGAATATCCATGTATGTGATGCTCGGAGCCTTGCTGATTCTCGATGCCGTAGTGAATATATATCTCTTCGAACTGATATCGATATGCCAATGGACCTCCGGATATGTTGACGTGTTGCTTCGTGTCCTTATCCACTCTGAATACGAGAGATTGGCCGGTATTGTGTAACATTCCGCTAACCTGGAAACCCGAAAATCGATTTTTAATTTGATTTGGTTAGTGCTACTGCGACGCGTCAGACGAACCGGTTCAAAAGTCCACTTCCGGGATGGGAGTATGAGAAAAATATTGACTATCACATTTGCTGTTACAACCATGAATACTTAAAAATGTATGTCCCCAGGATAATTATTTATTTCATGAACCGCATAGCTAGGGACTGTGGCGCCCAGGGCAAGTTCCGTAATTTGTGCCCGCCTTGTAGACATTAGCTCCCGTCCCGCTTCCTGGTATTTGGTCTTTGCCACTAGCTTTCCTGGATTTGTAGATGCGCTTACCATTTCATGTTCAATTTTGCTCAAGCTATGAAATTATTAAATTTCCCCAGGATAATTATTTATTTCATGAACCGCATAGCTAGGAACTGTGGCGTCCAGGACAAGTTCCGTAATTTGTGCCCGCCTTGTAGATATTAGACCTCTTCCCGCATCCTGGTATTTGGTCTTGACCACTAGCTTTCCTGGATTTGTAGATGCGCTTACCATTTCATGTTCAATTTTGCACAAGCTATGAAATTATTAAATTTCCCCAGGATAATTATTTATTTCATGAACCGCATAGCTAGGAACTGTGACGCCCAGACAAGTTCCGTAATTTGTGCCCGCCTTGTAGATATTAGACCTCTTCCCGCTTCCTGGTATTTGGTCTTGACCACTAGCTTTCCTGGATTTGTAGATGCGCTTACCATTTCATGTTCAATTTTGCTCAAGCTATGAAATTATTAAATTTTCCCAGGATAATTATTTATTTCATGAACCGCATAGTTAGGAACTGTGGCGCCCAGACAAGTTCCGTAATTTGTGCCCGCCTTGTAGATATTAGACCTCTTCCCGCTTCCTGGTATTTGGTCTTGACCACTAGCTTTCCTGGATTTGTAGATGCGCTTACCATTTCATGTTCAATTTTGCACAAGCTATGAAATTATTAAATTTCCCCAGGATAATTATTTATTTCATGAACCGCATAGCTAGGAACTGTGACGCCCAGACAAGTTCCGTAATTTGTGCCCGCCTTGTAGATATTAGACCTCTTCCCGCTTCCTGGTATTTGGTCTTGACCACTAGCTTTCCTGGATTTGTAGATGCGCTTACCATTTCATGTTCAATTTTGCTCAAGCTATGAAATTATTAAATTTTCCCAGGATAATTATTTATTTCATGAACCGCATAGTTAGGAACTGTGGCGCCCAGACAAGTTCCGTAATTTGTGCCCGCCTTGTAGATATTAGACCTCTTCCCGCTTCCTGGTATTTGGTCTTGACCACTAGCTTTCCTGGATTTGTAGATGCGCTTACCATTTCATGTTCAATTTTGCTCAAGCTATGAAATTATTAAATTTTCCCAGGATAATTATTTATTTCATGAACCGCATAGTTAGGAACTGTGGCGCCCAGACAAGTTCCGTAATTTGTGCCCGCCTTGTAGATATTAGACCTCTTCCCGCTTCCTGGTATTTGGTCTTGACCACTAGCTTTCCTGGATTTGTAGATGCGCTTACCATTTCATGTTCAATTTTGCACAAGCTATGAAATTATTAAATTTCCCCAGGATAATTATTTATTTCATGAACCGCATAGCTAGGAACTGTGACGCCCAGACAAGTTCCGTAATTTGTGCCCGCCTTGTAGATATTAGACCTCTTCCCGCTTCCTGGTATTTGGTCTTGACCCCTAGCTTTCCTGGATTTGTAGATGCGCTTACCATTTCATGTTCAATTTTGCTCAAGCTATGAAATTATTAAATTTTCCCAGGATAATTATTTATTTCATGAACCGCATAGTTAGGAACTGTGGCGCCCAGACAAGTTCCGTAATTTGTGCCCGCCTTGTAGATATTAGACCTCTTCCCGCTTCCTGGTATTTGGTCTTGACCACTAGCTTTCCTGGATTTGTAGATGCGCTTACCATTTCATGTTCAATTTTGCACAAGCTATGAAATTATTAAATTTCCCCAGGATAATTATTTATTTCATGAACCGCATAGCTAGGAACTGTGACGCCCAGACAAGCTCCGTAATTTGTGCCCGCCTTGTAGATATTAGACCTCTTCCCGCTTCCTGGTATTTGGTCTTGACCACTAGCTTTCCTGGATTTGTAGATGCGCTTACCATTTCATGTTCAATTTTGCTCAAGCTATGAAATTATTAAATTTTCCCAGGATAATTATTTATTTCATGAACCGCATAGTTAGGAACTGTGGCGCCCAGACAAGTTCCGTAATTTGTGCCCGCCTTGTAGATATTAGACCTCTTCCCGCTTCCTGGTATTTGGTCTTGACCACTAGCTTTCCTGGATTTGTATATGCGCTTACCATTTCATGTTCAATTTTGCTCAAGCTATGAAATTATTCAATTTCCCCATGATAATTATTTATTTCATGAACCGCATAGTTAGGAACTGTGGCGCCCAGGACAAGTTCCGTAATTTGTGCCCGCCTTGTAGATATCAGACCTCTTCCCGCTTCCTGGTATTTGGTCTTGACCACTAGCTTTCCTGGATTTGTAGATGCGCTTACCATTTCATGTTCGATTTTGCTCAAGCTATGAAATTATTAAATTTAATTCTACTTGGCTAGTGTCCCTCTCGTGGATGTGAGTTTAATTTGATTAAGATTCCAATATGAATCATGTTTCGATTACCTGGTAGCCAGGCAACCGTGTTTCATCACCGACAGTGTTTCACATTATCCGAATTTCCGGAAGAATGATGCACGTGATAAAACCGCGAATAACTACGCGGCTACTTTGGGGCGTGAAAAGTGGTGGAAATTAATGGTTCTCGAGATAGCGGTCCTCGCGTATACATATAATATATAATCCAGGAAATAAGGCCTTTGAAATGTTTAAGATCGTGGACGGTTGAAACTATGGATATATTTTGGGTAACAGACTTTCTATGGGCATACTCATGTAATATTTAATCTTTTTCCAATTTACGTAATTTGCGGTAAATGATAATTGCTATTATTGTTATTATTATAATCATTCTTTATGCAAATTATGGGGTCATCATGAAGTAGGCCACACACTTTGACGTGACAATCATTCAATTGCTAATTGTCAAGTTGCCACGGCGTCCTTGCCAATGGTTGTATAGTAACTCGATTTTGTTTCTGGGCTTCTGAATGTGAATCTGTATACACTTTCTCATATATTTACAAAAATCTAGCTAGTAGCTAGAAGTAGATGGAGTATAACTATACTTCAATGATTGTATTTTACTATTATATTATTTCATAATTAATTTCAATAACTTATAACTTAAACTAAGCTTTTGTCAACCTTCTTTCTTTTCCGCATTTTGCGCCTTCATATCTATTTATTCCTGGGCTACATTTTAGGGGTAGCGTTAGGCCGCTCCCGAACCATACTTTTATTAAAGCAAGATCAATATGTGCAGCTTCCGTATGGGAGATTAAAATTAAAACAAGATTTATCATTTATCATTTATTCTATATAGTCGAAAAGTTTAATGGAGTTTGAAATTCTCGAATGTTGTGCCAATATGCGAACGTATCTCGATATATATTTCACTGCTATCAAACAGATTCATTTAGTACTTTTAGGCCATTGATATGAGCTTATCTTCGAAGAATTTATGTGCTTCTAGAAATACTAATTATACTAAAAAAAGTTTAGCGTCATCATTTCCTCCACATCTCACAAAATTAGAGTTTATATCTTCAATTGTTCTTGCGGAAAATAAGCATCTGAGATTCCTACTTTGTCTATCAGGCTATCGCTATGTCGGACTGTCGATTAAAATATTAGAAATTATTTCTTTGCACATTTACTTAGATGTTTATCATTAGGATACGCATTCAATAAAATATTACAGAAGCATCAATACAAGATAGTTTTTGATTATCGTTTTTGATTGCTTCCAATTTTCATATCGTATATTTTTAAAAGCTTTTAATTAACTTCACTTGTATGTATGTATATATGTCCTGAAATTTTCCAATCAATATTTCACCTACTTCCACTGAAGCTATCGGGTTGAAATTCAGTAGACACATGACAATGCACGATTACTTACGTGCCGCCATTTTTGACCCAATGTGGCGGACGTTACAAAATGGCGATCAATAATTTTCATAGTTACCCCTATGATATGGGTATGAAATGATGAGGGCTTGATGAGAATAACTCGGAAAATAAAGTGATGTCACTCTAAATCCAAAATGGCGACTTCTAAAGATGGTGGACTAAGTGTTGAAGGTTTCGTTATTGATGAACTAGACTGTTCGAAATTAACCGGAAAACGACCTTGCAACAATGATGCGTTGAATGAGGTGAACAGACTGACCAACCTGTCCAGCGATGACTTAAAAGTAAAAATTATTCAAAGTAAAAATAACGTATTTAAAACCAGGCTTTTATTTAAATGCGCTAAAAATAATAAAATAAGCTTCACCTTTAAAACTTTCACTATCTACTTATAACGTCATTACACAATCTATATGAAACGAGATGAAGCTTATCAAAAGTTTGAATTCGGACTTCCATTGTCTATAAAATTTTGAGTATCACGACGTTTCGATTGATGTGCTATCTTCAATCGTCTTCAGGTGTTCTACAAGTTTCAAACAAGATGAAGCTTGCTGCGAAATTTAACTGTGTAGACAAACAACTGAATTAAATAATTTTATCTGATTTATTTAAATTTTAAAACTTTTTGCAAACTAAGTAAATACGAGTACTTAAATCTAAGTTTTTTTATTACTGTTTAATTCCGCAATTACTTTAGCCATCGTAAAAAGATCTAAAGAATGTAAGTACCTAATCTAAAAACCGATGCGCCAAAAAACACAAAACCAATCCGCTTGACACCAGTTTTCATCAATTTGATTATCTGTCATTTATTTCCTAGTTCATTACCGCAAGGCTAATCAAATACGTGGAGGCGCACTCGGAGATCGAGACAACCATCAACCCGAGCTAAACGACAAGCAGACTGACGGAGCTTCTCTACCGCCACAGCCTAAATGATTTAACACCTGAACCCTGAATATTTGATGTGTATGACAAATGATGATGGCCGGACGACACGGCGGGGTGCAAAAGGAAACTGAAATACTCTGTCGGTGGGTCTCTGGCGCGGTGGCCAGAGCGAACACGGTCATCTATCATTCAATCAGAGGCGAAAGCTTGCGGCGAACCACTAATGATCAAAACCATTATGCACACTTTACAGTTGCGCTACGTTTTTAGGGCGGGATCGCGGCATTTGCAGAGGCGGAGTTGACATGGACTTCAGTTTTATCAATAAGATATAGTTTTTTATTATTTTAGAGGTATATGGATCTTCACAAATACTGTGGGCTAGCTATAATGTCACAACAGACCGTGCCCGATTCACCTCCGACACTACCATCACCCCTCGGAACCGCTCTACAATCACTTGGATAGGGAACGTGAACGGAAACGGGAACGTTTGTTTCGGCATTCAGTCTGCTACAGTGAAGCATGCCGAGTAATGTGGAGGCGATGGAAATAGGTTTCGAAACAGTCGTGGCCCGAGAGGAACTATGTGAGATAGAAATCCACTTGCCCCATCTCTCTGTTCACCCACAGCCCAACATCTCTGATTGTTGCCAAGTCGAGCGACCCTTCTTTGTAGAGTTCCAACAATGCTAATAAAACAGTATCCGTTCCTCAAATGACGTCTTTCCATTCATTTTGGTAGTCTTTTTGGGAGGTCATGATGTCCGACCATGCTGCTGAGCGTACTTATTCTCTGTCGAACTCTGTTGTGACAAATATCGCGGCTCTAAGGCTGCAATATGCAGCACGTCTGCCTAGGAAGTGGAATGAGGTTTGTTACTCTTCTTAGCACTTCTGGCAGTCAGGACCTTTTTCTATTCTCTTGAGTAAATAAGTATCTGTTCAGTCTGTAGTGATCCGTGAGAATCCCTACCAGAAGGTAATGGGGCTCCCTACTTCTGCTCAACAGCCAAAGCTACGTCTACCGGGGCCTACAATGAACCTATTGGCCACCTCTCTCGACATTTCACCATGGATGGTATTGGTCTGACGTATACCTATACCCAGCTTGGATTTAGGGCCAACGCATCAGCCCCTAGCTCCTTGTTCTAGCTTTCCCGTTTCCTGGTACCCAGCTGTGCTCAGGGTATCGCATAAGGTCCATGTTCTTAGACTGGGCTAAGCGTTAGCGTTAGTGGATAAATCTGGGGACATACATTCATACATACAAAGATAGACCTGTACAATTTTGTTTGTTTGTAAGCACTAATAGATTATCATATGTGTTTTGCAGTGGAAATAATATTACATAGATACTTTTTGCACTAAAAACTTTCTTATTTGAGTTTTATTGAAAATCGGTCAGAATCAATCATAGTACCTAACTTCTTTTAAAGTTTCATAATTTATTCTGAAATTTGACCATAGAGGAAGATCGAAACACACAATCATCCTATAAAATTCTTTCTCTCGTACGGCATTTATTCAAAACGGTTTACTGAAATTTCTATTGAAATATTTTCCGATTCATCAAATTTTATTTGAGGTTGGAACATTCACGGAGAATATGTAGGACGTAGGTCTTGTTAGGTCGCCTATCAATTACTTCGAAATAAAAATGTTACCTTTATTCCGTAAGATTCCCAGTGAATATCTATATTTTGTATATTATAATGGTCCAATTAGGGAGGAACTTCAGACGGTCTTTTGTAGCAGGAATAGCTTTTTCATAAAGAGACAGCGCAGCTTGAATAGAGAATAATGGCTGGTATAGCTCAATAATTGTGTGATACCAACGCTTCTTTGGATCGAAAGGACACTTAACGAGAAGATCCTGTTCAAACAGGTACAATTTTAAACCTAACCATTTAACACGGGCTGGACTTTTTCATCCCCCCATGGATTGAAAATCTATTTACCATCATAGCTTATACATAATATTAGGACGATCATTCAGAATGGTAATAAATTGAAGCACACACGCAGATTCAAAGTGTTTGGAGTATACACTCCACCTGGTATTAATAAATAAAAAACATTTGGAATTGCAGGGCTTCCTATTCCTATACCGTGGTTTATACCTATGATTTATTTAATATAGTTTTGTTCCAATTATACAAAGTTTCACTAATATGAGTAGAGGCCGTTGTTTTGTCAACTTTATTCTCCTCTTCTTAATCTATGTGGAGAATCTAAAGCTATAATTTTTGATACAATATTGATATAATCACTACACAGTTTTATCACTCGCCAAAACACTTTTAATAAACCCGAGTGTTTCGCTAACTATGTTAGCATCTTTAGGAAAAGCTTTTAATGAAAGTGGGTTGGTGAGAGGTGAAACTGTGTAGTCTTTGTAGCTGCGGCGCCAAAGGATCCAGTATAACATAAACAATATTGATATAGGATAACAAATTATACATGAAAAATTATAGTTTTTATGAAATTAATTTACTATGACATATAAAAGTGAGAACGCTCAACCACGGTCAAATCACTTCATTATTATGCAACAATTTTCAGCTTTGTATGAAAGACTCATTTCAGGAGCAAAATACACAAATAATACATATAAGGTTCATAAAACATTATCCTTACCTTATGTTTATCAATGTGTATGTGTCTAAGGAATGGATCAAACAGCAATTTGTCTGGCTCTACATTGATTGGTGATTGTCTACGACCTTTGGAACACATGTTCCATTGTGGGTTCATCAGTCCCCAATACCCAGGACCTGGAACGGAGAATTTCCATTGATTACACACACAACTCATACCACGGTTCAGAAATATAATTTACTCTCATCGTCGTCATTATCATCATCATCAACTTGTCTGTCGCTAGATTCAGAAGCTGTACGTGCTTACTAAACGTCTATTTTGGATTCATCAAGTATTATTCAGATACATAGTTCCGAAATGATGTTGAAGCAGAAACCAACAAGATTTCTCATCTAGATATCATTCCATAAAATATGTATTTTAAATGCAGCAATCGAATAAATCTTACTTAATAATATGCTAAACGTATACTTTGAGTACAAAAAACTATAATTATTATAATAACGATAATAACATAAGGATGATGGAATATCAACAGCTAAACCATGGTTCTTAGGCCTTTATATATGGTTTAGCTGGTGATATTCCAACATCCTATTATCGTTTATATATAGATATATCAAAACCAAGAAATTTTGGTACCTAAGGATGGACATTCTGCACACACCAAAGTGAGTAGAGAGAATCACATTTGCTGGGAATTTTGTTCAAAATATGAAAATGACATATATAATATCCAATTTAATTAAATCAATTCGCACCATATTTGAACCAAATTTACCGTTTTTATTAAATTTGAAGTCATACTGTTTTTACTGTGAGACCCCAATATAATACAACAATACTCTATCTATATTAGGCTTGTGGACGACTTTTCATGATGTGCGTAAAGCGAGATCTTCTATTCCACTGTCACAGTAACAATCGTTAATGAAATGTTTGTGAAAATTAATCAGTTTCATATTTAAAGGGTATTCCATGGATTTCTCAAATAAAAGAAATTGGATTCCGGATGCCAACAAGACAGTCTGTGAAACAGCTCAAAGTAGGAGGAAAAATCGGTACAACTCCAAATATAATATTCTGAATTATTCAATTATACATATTTTTCCTTCAGAATTTTTTGATATGTCATATTTTGATCAGATTTTAGTGTTGATGTACTTGGAGTTTTAAAATAATGGGCATTTTTTTACTTCTGGGATTGCAAAAAATATGAGCCAAACTTTTTCAATATTTTCAAAATTAAATTCCAAAGATCGAGCTACTATCATCATGTAGGAAGCACCTACTTGACGCCGTTTTTCATCTACACAACTTGGAAACCAGCTGTCCTCTCAGGCTGTTTACTCAAAGCAACTGGCAATAGGTTTCAACATAGTAAAATAATTTTTGATATTTCAGGCTATCCGTATCATTATAAGACAGTACAGAAACTGATTAACATATCATCAATATTTTTGGTGAGGATTGTCGAACTGTAGCAATATGTTACAGAACACAGAAACACGAAATACAAATCCAACAGAAAAAACCAAATCACCTGCTATTACGATCGACCATATTTATGCCAGAGCATTTTAGTAGGTGTTATTACCTTGCACGAGCTCAACAACATTAGTTATGGATCGATGTGTCAACTACGCCAACTGGCGCTGCTCGAATCTCGTAATTAGAACGACAGGCAACAATTTCATCACATCGTAATGCAACGTGCTTCATGTCAATAATCGACAGTGCCTTCAGTCATCAAAATATGAATATTTGAGAGTGGATTCATTCAACGTTTTATATTTACTTCATGGTTTACCACTTGAATCGAAAGACATTTATAAAATTATAAAATTTATGAAAGACCGAAGTAGTTTGAGTATTTCTAGATTTTATAGACAACTTCACGCAAAGATAGAAAGCCTACTGTGCTTCATGAGTGTTGCGAGAGAATGATGTCTATTTATATTGACCTTAAAATGCTGTACATTCTAACTGGGGGACCAACCCCCGATAGCTCATTCCACAAAGCAGAGGCTCTCCAAAAGAATGACTTTTTGAAGAGGCTCGGCTATGATCATATCTATAGAATACATCGACCCTTCCTACGACTTTCTAGACTATGGAGGTCCTTTGTAAAGATAGGCGCATCCACTAGACTTATTGCTACATTACTCGTTTATGGATTGTGTCCAGACGCTTCGGAGCACACTCCCACACATGCGAGCAGTACTCCAAGGATGGGCTTGTCGAGTAGCAGTAGCTGTTCCGAAAAATACAATTTCCTAGAGCGGAATGTAACTCCTAACTTCTGAGATGCCAACCTAGCGAGGCTAGAAATATGATCCTGTAATGTCATGTTATCGTTGATGTTAAATTATATTAATATCTAGAAGCTTGATGGAAGACGATTCGAGTATTGAGCTTGATGAAAGTCTCTTATGCCACACCCTATCGAAAGCTTTCGATATATCGAGCGCGGCAACTCGAAACTCTCCATGAAGCTCAATTGCTTCACTCCACATACGTTGGCATCTCTCATGGATCTATGCTTGTGGAAACCATATTGGCGATCGTTGATGATCTTATGTTTGTCCAGGAACTTCAGAAGCTGCATATTATTGACAGCCTCAATAACCTTGGACAGAGATCAACAACTCCAAAATAGAATTCAAATCGCGTGGAAAGTACAACATCAGTCTACATAACACCATTTTCTATAGGGATATAAATCGAAGACCGCGCTTGTATCTAGCAACCCATTCAAAATATTTATTATGATTACTAATTACCTTCCGAATTCATCTTTCTCGTTTATCTTATCAAAGCTGTTTCATATCACTCACATCCCAGCTGTTAGGAATTAGATATTTTCAAGACAAATAAGGCTGTCCAACTTTCGCCGAACATACCTCCGGCAAATTCCCCATTGTGCTCCGTATAAACGGAGCAAAAAAACCTCCATCAGCACATAAATCCCTGCGGATAGTTGTGCGACTGCGGTTCGGTCTTTGTACATCGTCGGACGACTTTATAGAGAAAATGGGAGAGTGCTCCGTCTAATCTACGGAGTAACTGACGTGAGAAAATCGAATAAAAAGGAAGGAACTCCCAATTCAATGATTCGATGAGTGGCTATAAAAGGTATCACATGGCGACTTAGCAGGTGGATGCCGTCTATGTCGCCAGTACCGTCATCAAATTGTCCCTCTATACATTCTTCTTCAAGTCTCTGAGTCGAAGGTTGACAATCATCATGGCTGTTTTTGCTTTGGAAGCGGCCGCTTTGAAAAGTTGGTTATAAGTATTTTCGAACCACTATCAGGTTCTACAGTCATGCCTGCCTATATTGCGTTTTTTTTATTTTCCTTTGGACAATCAACTGTAGAAGTTAATATTTTTCCTCTCATTATAATATGGCCCACTTCTGTATTTGTTACTCATCCATCCACGATATTCTGTAAATCCTTCTATACATCCACATTTAAAATGATTCGATCTGTTTAAGAATTGTAAATGTCTTTGTTAACGTCGAGATACCTCTGGATCAACACACTGCATGTGCATCTACTATACCATTCAAATCTTAATCATTCGCGGGTCAGGACATAGGGAGTGCAAAATTTCAAAATTATGTGGAGCAGAGCTTCTTAAGTCGTCCCGTCCTCATAATTCTGACTCTAAATGTGAAAGGAACCAAACATTGTATCGTCATATGTGACTTGCATATTAGAGAATCCAGATGATGTCAAAGGCAAATACAAGAATGGCGTAACTTGAAAAACATTGATTCCAAAGTATTTTTGACCTCTCAAATGAAAAGAGTGCTATACAATTTTATGTTAGAATTACGGATTACTAGATATGACTCCTAGAGGTCATCTTATTCATTATTATTATATCTATCAGTAAGCTAGGTCACATTCAATAGTGAGATTTCCTGAGCTTAAGAATATGGGATTGCATTAAAAAAATATGATGACCCTAAGTGACCTTGGATGTCAAAATCAAAGTGAATTCCAATAACTTCAACAACAATGAATTATAGAACTAAGTCGAGCTTCACCCACATAGTTTTGCTGTTCATCAGATACGTCCGATTATTACAGTTGATAGATATATAATTGGAATCAAAATGTATCTATATTCTAACTGAAACAAAATTGCAAAGCTAGAATTTGATAAACAATTCAATGAGGAACAGTCGAGTAATGAACAAAAAAAATGATGAAATATTGGCGGTTTGGAAGCTTGGCAACGTCTACCCTTACCACATGGCCTTATTCGGACGATTTATGGATCATAAACTTTGCATTAAGTCTCCCTCCACCTCTTATTAGATGGGGTGATATTTCAGTCGGTTGGAAAGCCAGACTTTTTAAATCAAATAATATAGGTATCTACCTTAGTTCCCCTTAGAGTCCAAGATGAGGTAAGGACTAGTAGAATCATCCTCTGGAGAAAATCTAGTGGTATTATTCAAATGAACTGAGTATATCATCTGACTCATAAAAATTGCTTCATTTCTCCTAAGTCACGCAATCCGAGTAGTTTATTATATTGCTTTTAATTGGCGATCACTGAAATTATAAGACGTTGATATTGTCAAAACTGATTTGTCATTGAATAAAAACAAAGCAATTTCATGTGATCCCCTGATTTTTCTCATCTTCTTTCCACTGACAGTTTCAGTTTTCCAGACCTGACATTGAACAAATGGACCGACTGACTTGAAGGTCAAGGTCCGACGGACCACGGTGACAAGGCAAAAGATTAGTAGAACCTCTTGAAAATTATATGAGATTGTCTGTATCAATGTAAGGTAATAATATGTAGGAACATACAGCGCTATAACATAGAAAAAGGTTTGATATGAATGTCATCATTTGTACTCCTACATCAAATTTACATGTAATAAAATCTATAAAACTTGAAATATTAAAATAATGAAATATCTGTTATAGCATCATAAATTAGTATTCAGTTCCCTCACTTTTTATAGGTAATTTTAATAGCTCTATAGTGAAAATTGCGGCCATAACATATGAATAGCTCTTATGCTTGACATTCGAGTTCAGTGACTTTGTAGAGAGCAGTCTTCTCAGTAGTAATTTGTGAAGAATTATGTTCAATTACTTTTATAAGTATAAGTTTCGCACAAGGATAATATGCTATTTTATATCTTCCACCTCAATGCCACCGCTCAGATGCTTCCATATTTTGCCGTTCAAAAGCTGGTCTTGTGTGATGGCAGCGACAAAGGAGGATTGTGGCTGTGCGTCAGCCATTCTCGTCATGCCGGTCACATTCCAGAAGCGTTCCAGACTTGCTGTATAGCCGCGTGTGTGACCCCAGTGCTATGCATTCTAGGATTGCAGATGCATATTAGGTACCCTCTGCGTGTATATCAAGTGTAATGAAGCTTTAGTTTTGGTCAGCCCGTATGACCGGCGCCTACAGAAAAATATCGAAATGCTACATATGGGGCAAAATGAAAAGCGGAATACAAACCGCTGTTTAAAGGCATACATATTTTGAGGATCTTTAACATATTTCGGGTTCAAAAAAGTAGTTTAACGTTTGGTAAAACAGTTAAGCGTTTGTAGTCGTATCTTAATAAACTTCACACGGCCTCCATAACCTCCAATCGACCCAAGCAAACATGATGCTGCCCTACCTCTAGCCCTGGCGATGATTTATATCACTATCTGTGAGGACATGTATAGACGGAACATCAAACCACCGTTCACCGCCTGACGTGTCTGTCTGAATCTGATGATGCTGCTTTGCCCACCACCAGCTGGTGCTAACAAAACACAGCTTCATATGGACTAATGGACGCCTGTGTCGAACGCGGTTTACGACTGTGTTCGAAGCATAATGCTCTGCGGCAACCAGCAGGGAGATTATTCATAGCTTCGCGCCTATTGTGGGTTTTATGGTCAGACGAATGGTACCCCCCATCAGGAGACTCACGGCGACAGAGCAGTGTGTGTGCTGATGTAGACTATGCTCTACAACCCGTCATTCTGCGACGGAAATATACCGGCGAGCTTTGTATGAACAAGCTTAGCGTAGATAAAATTTGGAGTGAACTGTAATAGTATACGAAACCAAAAAATATGAGTAAAAAAGTATTAACAAAATCAACAAGCATGCCATAATTAATACAAATTATGTCAATCGAACTGATATATCAGAATCAGAGACTGATGTCCATACTTATAGTCGTCAACTTAGCGAAAAAATCTGGCAACATACTACAGAACACGGAAAGAAAGCTTAGAAGAGCCGAATTGCTGTCTCCATCAAAACAGTCTCTGTACTCGTTTTATATGAATTCATTTCTTGTTTTGTAGTTTGACTTCATATTTTTCCTCATTACTGGATTCATAAGTTCTTTGGGTAGCAACCAAACTACCTTATCCTTGAGGATGCTTCAAATAAGCCTTAATGAACGACTTTAGATGTGACTTAACAACCTTAGAAGGCTTCGCATTCCGAATAAATGATTTATTCCTATGTCGAGGGTAAAGCTAACATTTCATTAGAAAAGTTCAGGTAAATTCAGCATCAAGAAGGACTACCTTAGTATTCATACCGCACATTCGCTAAGCTCTCGCTCCCCAGTGAGTTCGTCTGTCTTCTCTAACTTTTTCAGTCCGGTTATCGTTCCGAATTCTCCGCTCGAACGTAACTAATTCAACTTTGAGACTATTGTTTCGCACTTTTGCGCCGCCTATCTCTATCTCTCTCACTGGAAGGTTATTTGCTGCTTATTGGCAGAATTTTTGAGCAGAAGTGTGTTTGCTCCAAATATTGCCTACACTCGCTGTATTTATAAATAGTTGAGCATTCGTAAAGATGTGTTTTTCCATTATTTCTGTAATTCCTTATATATTCAACCTCTCGCTACAGAAATGTCGTGAGAGGATAAATGTCTATTCACATTGAGTTCAAAACGATGGAAGTTGTAACCCTAGCAGCTCATTCCACAGCGCGTAAGTTTTCCAAGGGAACCAATTTTGGAAGAGGCTGGTCCAAGGCGTTGTAATTTCGACCTAGTGGGGATGCGGCCATTGGTACTGATGATCCATGATCTTATTATGTGGAACAGCTCGGTAAAAGATTTACCGTAATAGTATCTGGAGAATAGAGGCAGATAAGCCACCCTTCTTCGAAGTTCCAGACAGAGGAGATCCTTGACAAGGTCAGACGCATCCACTGGACGTATTGCTCGATTTTGTCCAGAAGCTTTACGTACCTGGAAGGCACCCCCACACATGCGAGTGCTCCAGAGGTGGTCCCAGCCTGGTAGAGTAGTAGTAGCTGTTGCGGAGGATATACTTTTTTGAAGCGGAATGAAACCCCAGCTTCTGGGAAGCCGACAAGGCTAGCAACATAATCGTGCCAGGAAATGTTACTGTTGATTTCCAGAAGATGACTCAAGTACTGGACGTCCCTCCGTCTTCACGGACCAGCATTTCGATTTGTCTATTAGTAGAGAACACGCCTTGCTGGTAGTATAATCTAAAGAGTTTGGTCCCCGACCGTTACAATCTACAGCATTTTGAGATCGATGTGAATAGACATTCATCCTCTTGCCGCGCTTCTGGAGCGCGATAGGCATTTTTCCTTTGCTAGAACGTGTCTATGGAGAAATAGACGCCCCTGGCTAGATAGTAGGGAAAAAGTGCGGTGTGTAGGAAATACAACTCACCCACAACAACATTAACCTCGACTGCATCGATCTAATTTCCAAGACAAAACTGTGATACGGTTCTTGCGGGAAGAGAACATTTTAAGCAGAGAGAAAATTAAATCTGCCAAAGAGAAGCAGTGCAAGACAGGAAGAGAGAATGGGAGAGAACGAATGTCAGCGATTGCCGCAGATCCAGCCAGAGTAGCAGTGTATTTCAAAGTTAACAACACGACGTCCCGTGTTTTTGCCGTTCTCGTCGTGGCATGGAACACTCGTTAAGATAAACGAGCGGGATGCAAAATGGACCCGACGATCGTCTGGCAAAGTGTAAGACGGGCTGAGATTTTATCGGCGTCGGACGTCACGACGCCGCAACTAGGACTGGCCTGTTATAGAGTGGAACCGACGTTTACGGTTATAGGGTAGCTTGGAGTGCGTATGGAACAGTACAAGTAGGTATTGTTTCAAATTTGTATACAACATTTTTGTAACACTATTTCGGATTTCCATTATGTTGATATTGACCTTCACCAGAAGACGATTGAAAATACCATACAAAACGAAACGTTGTGAGGCGCAAAAATCTCAAGACAATGGAAGTCAGAAACAGTATTACCTAAACAAATAATTGGTATGTTGCAGGGAGATCACGAAGATGAATATTTGAGCAAATTAATAAGGTTAATGATCAACTCACTGAAGATGTCAAAATAATAACGCTGTGGATTGATTTTCCTAAATAAAGTAAGTAATCAAATACCTAAAAAAAAATTTGAGTGAAAAAATTAAATAACCAAGTCAGGACAGTCAAACTGCTGTGCGTAGGAATGTCAAAACTCGAAAAATAAATGTTTTTCACTTTACATGCGGTTTTCGGTAAAGAATTTGTACCTGTGACTATTACTCGAATAGCCAAAAGACAAGAATCCTACGAAGTGGACCATGTACTCATTTTCCTCAGTCTGTCTGTACTCGGTAAACCGGATAGTACTTTTTGGTTTTTGATGAAACTTTTACAATATTTTCCTAATGTGACAAGGGCGAAAATGCTTTGTAGCTTTTGAAAATCGATATACTGGCAGTCGAGGTAACTTAAAAAGGAATTAACAAACGCTCAACCTTCGTTTTTGGACGTTTTCGAGGTCTCTGTTCATTTTCAAAATGAATTTTGGGGGTGTCATAAATTGGCTTTGGGGAGGGCGGTAAGTAGTAAGCCGAAGATCTAAAAAAATACTTGTTGATAGAAGACGTTCTACCATCCATAAAATGTTGAACATGGTACTACTTTTTGAGTTATCGATCCAGTGGCAGCAGAGTAATACGGAAGCCACGTATCCATATAAAAACACATCCAGTCCAGTCCAGTCCAGTGTACCATTCAAGCGATACTGGTGAACGATCGGAGCAGAAGTCTATACATATAAAATAAATAGACTCTCCTGGCTTTTGTCAGCTTGCCATGTTTAGTCTAACGTTATTTTGGTCTGATTCTGTTTTAACAACTGCTGATACTACATATGCATACGTTGCATTCAACCTGAATAGGCATAAGTGATTACAGCCTTTTAAAAATAGTGTTGCGTGGAAAGAACAGCGCCAACCTACTTGACGCCATCTTTTCCATTTATATTTTTGACCATTGGTATTTGATTATTTTGTAAATTATGAATCAATCGACAAATGCAATTCCTATTTCGCTTCTTTAAGACAACGATTGTATTTTTAAGACCAGATGACTATAATTCGCCCATAGAGTAACGTTTAGAATTGCTCCAGAATGGGCCGTGATAATCTGTTATGAGTATTTCTGGCTCGAACCTATTTTGTCTGAACTGTATATAGTATATACCACTGCTTCGGTAATCGTTATCCGAGAAATGTAAAAGGGCGTACGGTTTATAGTTTGGAAACAAAGTTAAGACGTGATACTCCCAAGCTCTTGTTACAGAAAAGGATGAGGCTGCTACAATGGAGCCACTGAGAATTTCTTTCCTCCTATGATGCCAATGGTTTCCATAGAAGTTTCTAATTGCTCTGACAATTTCCATATCGAATGTGACGAACATCTCTCCAATACATCCTTGCATGAAGTTGCTAGTAGTCGAGAGACACTACTGATCACCATCCAATAATTTCAATACACAGGGTCCTTCATAAGGAACTAAGTCGATAGGTACTAGCGCTGCACATCAGATCTGGATCCTTGGCCAATCCGAATCAGATCCAAAATTTCCAGTTTTCACAATCCGGATCCGGATCGATCCGGATACAATGCTCGTATCTGAAATCCGGATCTAAGATCCGAGATCCGGTACAAAGATCCGAGATCCGGATCTAAGATCAGAGATCCGGTTCAAACATCCGAGATCCGGATCTCAGATCTGGGATCCGGTTACGGGATCCTTGTATTACCTATGCCTACTTAGTTTGAAAAAGCTACTAGATTACTCTCAGCCGAAGAATAGGTAGCATTGTCGATGGCATAACCTCTTATGGCGTCTATATTGACAAATTTCTTAGAAATAAATAAAGACGCTTTACTATGCGAACCGGTACATCTATTTAAAACTCCTGTTACTGAAGAAGTAAGTTCAAGACTCCTGTCGAGTGTAGAAGAAGTCAGAACATGTCTTCAATCTTTGATCCTAGGTTCAAAAACACTTTGCCTAGAAATACAAAAAAATATTGAAATTAAGTCCCTGGAACAGACAACAAACAATGACCGACGGAGAGATACGTCAGCAGACGCCACTCATCCGGAACCAATCAGAACAGCCCACACACAACGACACGTCACCTGACGGAGTATAAGTAGCCATGAAAGGAACTTATAGACAATGAAAGTCCGAAATAAAACTTTTGAAAAATCTACCTTGTGTACAAGTTTCAAGTTAAATACTTTTATTTAGTACTCCAGGACGTCCGATTATATTTCCATTTATTTATATTTACAAATAACATTCTTTCCTAATATATGATTATTTTAATAGCTGTTTTTTATATAATCATCACACGTTCATAATTGTTTTGTTTCTTTGTTCCATTTCATACAGCCGCTCGTTTTATTCGAATTAATTAAAAGCAAATGAATCATACCGCGGTGCTGTTTAAATCAAGATTAATCACCTATTGCGATGGTTTTGGTTGCCCATTTTCTTGTGCCGGGGATATTTTTATTTTGATTTATCTTCCGCGGTCAGCGTCATTTATCATAATTACGGTCACTGTTTCTTTCTCATTCATATTTTAAATTTATCCTTTTTATCCGTAAATGTGTTTACTATTAGATCCATGATTTCTGTGAAAAGTGACATATGACACATATACTTTTTGATAAATCAATTTCTCAGTTTGATAATAATAATAACTATAATAATAATTCATAGGACGATGATAGTAATGTAAAGTGTTTCATTAATAAGTGACGAGTTCCGCTGTAATCTGTGGAGCGTCGTGAGACTTGCAGATTTACCTGTTTATAAAGACTACCCTACTACTTCTCAACTACGTCCTATCATAATATAAAACTAATTTTCTAACAGCTCATCTCCAAGCGTCGCGCTCTATGGCGCTGCCCATTGACAACTTACGGAGTCAAAGGTCCTAACACCTTTTTTTCATTTGCACTAGTGCTGACGAATGGTTGAGGTTTTCTAGTATTGAGGTACCTTGTCTATAGGCAATCTGGGTAGCTTAAATCAACAGTCAATTTTGACAGTCTGGAGATACTTTAAATAAGAAAGAGAAATGCTTATTTATAAACAGTTTTATCATTAATTTACCTGTGATACATAGAGCTAAAAGCAATTGCAATATTGTTGCAAGTTCACAACTCTTTCAATGAAAGATAGAAATAGAAAAAGGAACATTGAGCGATATGACAATAATAATTTCTTATTAAATTGGAAAATCCTTTATATAGGAGATATTATTAAAACTTTATTCAGCCAATCTTGTAATGTAGACAGAATAAAATAAATCCAATACCATTGTGAAACTAATGATTGAAATGCAACAGTATACAGAGAGGATTAATCTAAAACAAGATATATGAACAAGAATTGGATGATATCTGAAATTCCATTAAAACTAATCTAACTTTAGTTATTGACTGTTTTCATTTGTTTCGGAGGTATTTTGTGATAACTGCGCCCCGTCACTTAAATTTCGATTTCGAGATGATTAAGCCAGATGCTAATTCAAAAAAGTGTGTCAAGTAGGTTGCAATTTCCGCACAATGGTATCAGTCTAGAAATAAAAAGTACGCTACAGTTTCAGAAATATTCGTATTTTGGAATTGAGTTAAAAGATACATCGAAAACCATTTTTGGTGTTTTTTAATCAAAAAGTTCCCAAAGTATCCATAATTCCCAAAACATAGTTCAGCAAAAAACAAGGAAGTCTAAAATTTACATATTGTTGCTATGGTTACTGTCATTCAAAATTTTAATCTGTAATTCGATAGGCCGTATTTTTTGCAGTAAGCATTTCAACCACCAGGTCCGTTTGTAAATTATGTGTGGAAGAAATGTCGCTTGTAGTATAAGTTAAGTTTCATAATCATAAAAAATTGTCTTTTTCTTGCTTCCATTTGCTTGATCTATATACCAAATTGAGATGTTAATAGATACTATATGAAAAAATAAATTCGGAAAAATAGGTTTGAATCTCATTAATATTAAATATTTGGTTTAGTTCAATCTTATCGATCGGTTTTATGAGGCGTGCTTGATGTGGGAGGATCACGATTATTAAATAACGAATAGAATTACTGGACTGAATATAGTGATTGAAAATACATTTTCCATAGTGCTCTAGATTACCCTAGAGCCTAGAAATTGATATATATCTACTAATTATTAAGTAAATGTATACATTCGTAAATGACAGTACAATTATGACAAACGCAAATGCACATACACAGAAACATTAATCAGTGCTAACGAATACAGAGACGAGGATTTCTAATGTAGCAACAAGGATATTCAATTACTAGTACAATATGTATTCAATGAATAATGGATGCCAAAATATCATCAACATGTGGATGATATCTATTCGATCTGAATAATAAGAGCTTGCCTTCATAAAGCTAAATGATGATGGTATTTCTAATTACTTATTCGACTGTGACTGACCCTGTTTGACTGACTATCGCTCAGGGAAAGATCTAATTAATTTCATTCAAAACTACAGACGGAGTGTCCCTCCTGATTTCCTACTGATTTGTTGCTGGATGCCAAATCAGGGAATATTGTATTATTGTTGATTTTTAAACATCTACATATGATATGTTTCTATTTAAAAACAAAAGATAATACATAAAAGATATTTCTAGCGAGAATTTTGTCGACTCTAAGGTATGTGTACGAGTTCATAAATTTTTGAATTTTAATTGAGTAAATCAACAAATTGAAAAAAATATGTTCAACAGTTACCTAGACAATGGATCAAAATATATCCGCAAAACGTGGTCGGAGATTTTTACCGACTCAAAATTGCTTGTCATTAGATCTGAACACCACGCAGTTTAAAAAAAAATGTTATGTATATAAAGCGTTTAAACCGGTTTATCGACAGGGTATTGTGACTTAACTGGATCAAGCGTTGGTAGGAAAAAGGAACATACTAGATTTTTTCCGACAGTCACACTTCAAATCTGTAACTAAATAATTCAATGCTGCTTGTATATAACGATATAAATTCGCATACATGTGTAATTTTAGTTAAACAAGAGTATAGAGCGAAAAACAATACCGTCCTAAATTTGCATAAAACGTAGACTCCGGGTGTCACAGACAATGTAGTATCTTCGCTTGGAGGTAATTACCTTCTTTCTAACCACTCTACTGCGCCTTCTTGACATTTTAATCTATCTATTTTCCACACGTGTTACTCAAGTAATGGAACGACGCTGAAATTTAGCGTCCTTTATGAAAGTACACTCAAAATTAAATGAAAACCATCTCCCTGAACATCATAAACCTTTCAAGAAAGATTATAAGCATTCGGTGGTTATTAAATTTTTTAGGGAACTCAGAATCACTTCAAATTCTCTTTGTTTTTTTATTCTAACGTAAAGCATCACGCCTCACATAGATACAAGTTATGTTTAAAAAATAGGCATCGATAGGAGAATTGTACGTTTATGTGCCAAAATCCTACAAGAGAGAATTTGCTGTCGACATACAACTTCTCAAGGTTTTTGGAGCAATCTTACACTGAGTTCTAAGATATTGAGCCTGGATGTACACGATATTAACTATGATTGCAACAAATGTTACATATGACAAACTAGGAGATCTGATATGTTTGAACTTAGAAAACACTCAGCACATTTAAGATATATCAGAATAGAAAAGTCTTGTGTGATTTGTGAGTTCGTACCGTTATAAACTTCAAAAAGTTGGACGCTTGCGAAACAGCTTACAGCTGACTCATTAAATATGACGTGCCTACCTGACGTATCCTTATGACAAGTAAAAAACGTTGACCCACCTGATTGGAGAATAACGCAACGGTTGGTAGCACACGACAGATATACCGGGTAGTCTATTTAACTTCCGATTGTAACTTAAGGAAATAAATAATACAATATTTATTCTTTTTATAAATTTCCCAATAATTACATGGTTTCTCAGAAATGCTTTTCTTCTCACGAAAGCACAAATAACGTAATTATCATATGGGGAATTTATTATAAAAAATGTTCAAAATGATGCCCGCCAACTTCAATACACTTTAATACTTTTTATAAAGTTTTCATGATACCCAAGAGGAGTTTCTTCATTGATTGCTCTACAAGCATATCTTATCCGTTACATCATATTTTCCAATATAGTGGGAGCTCTTCGAATAAACAACTTCTTCTAGATGACCCTATAAAAAGAAATCGAGGGGGGTTAAATCTGGTGACCTAGCAGACCACATAACGGGGCCACCTCATCCGATCCATCGTCTAGGGTATTCCCGGTCCAGCACTTCCCGGAAAATTCTGGAATAATGAGCAGGGCAGCAGTCATGCTGAAATCACGTAGAAATCAGTAGTTCGTAAAACTAGATTCATCTGAGAACAACAAACAAACAAAAAAATCCAATTAAATCTATTCAATTTCTTGCCCACTGAGAAAATACGACTCAGTCAATCGTGTTCCAAAGAAATGATAACTTTTTTGTCTACCGTTGCGGAAACGTTTCAAGAAAGCAAAAATGTTTTATTTTTTTATCTACTTAAGTTGCAATCGGATTCAAAATTTTGTGAGCAATAGATTAAGATTCTACAATAAAAAATATGTTCCCATGAAAAAAAAGGTTGACTTTGAAAACGATGTCAATGTCGAAAACAAAAGTCATTATCAACTCTCCCTCATTGCACCTAAGAACTTTCAAGGCTATCTTAAGTTAAATGGACCACGCGGTATAAGACAATAACTAGTTATAGTTATAATTTTCCATGGAAATGCTAACGTGGTAATATTCTTAAGAAGACTAGTTTAGCGAGTATATAGACTATGTACTATTTTTCAAGAACTCAATTTTTTTGAAATCTGATAGAAGCCGAATCGTATTGAACATTCCTACTGTTGTGAGTGCAGTTGCAGGCTCTTTCCACTTGAAATGCAACCACATGTATCGTGCCACAGCCGCGTTCGCCTTATCCAAATAATCCCGGCCTAATTAAAAGTCCGTCGCCCATCAACCTGTTCATATCCACAGTCGATCGTCGGGGTAATCGACGTGTTCGCTGTGCAGATTGCGGCCGCCGCTCTAGTGAACGAGAGATCAAATCACGACTGGATGATCCGGAATATTTCCACAATAACACGTTTTGATTAGCGAGAACGTCGGTAAACAAGTCCTCCATACGTGAGGTATAAATGCATGTGGCGCCATCAATACGATGTGGAGGTGACAAGCGACCTCTACAGTGTGCTCAATCTAGAATGCCATCACCTACACTGGAAAGTAGATAGATAGATAGAGAATAGCTTTTATTGTTCAATAGTTTCCCTTGAACAGGATAATATTGTACATAACTCATAAAATAAAAAGTATTACAACATATGTACCCTCACCCTACATGTGTATTCGCTATCCTAATTATCAATTCTGTAAATATGAAATTCCCGTATAGATGGCTCTAGCTGACAAGTTTATTCAATTTAAATTTCCAGAGCAGTCTCTTTTTTTGTTTTGACATCCGTCAAAGTATACCAATACATAAAAACTCAAATTTCCTACAACAACAAATTATTTCATTTCGTTAAAGATGTCGGATTTGGTACCGAGTAATTACGATATGCGGACAGCATTGGTTTTCTGCTATCATTTGAAGAAAACTGAGTCAGAAACACAACGCCTGCTTGTCAAAGCTTACGGCAATCATGCTCTTGGTAAATTACAGTGTTTTGAGTGTTTTAAAAAATGTTAAAGCTGGTGATTTTGATTTATCGAACGAATCACGTGGAAGACCACCCAAAAAATTTGAAGATCACGATTTGCAGGCTTTGCTAGATGAGCAACAACAACTCGCAGAGCAATTGAATGTGACCCGAGAAACCGTTGGCATACGTTTGAAGGCGATGGGAAAAATTCAGAAGGTGGGAAAATGGCTTCCTCATGATCTCAATGAAAGATAGCAGGACAATCGAAAAACCACTTGCGAGATTCTTCCCACCAGATACCAAAATAAATCATTTCTGCATAAAATTGTAACTGGCGATGAAAAGTGTATATATTTTAAGAATCAAGGCGTCGAAAATCATGGGGGTCAATCCAGGCGAACCAGCAACATGGTCTGCAAAGCCAAATCGCTTTGAAAAAAAAAACAATGTTGTGTGTTTGGTGGGACAATAAGGGCGTTATCTATTACGAGCTCTTACCAGGTGAGACCGACAATACGCAATTATACCAACAACAAATGATCGCTTTGAACCAAGCTCTGTGTGAAAAACGGCCTGAATATCAAAGACAACACAATGTTATTTTTCTTCATGATAACGCTCCATCTCAGACTGCAAAACTAGTCAAAAACACAACTGAATTATTCAGTTGGGAGATCCTACTGCATGCGGCTTACTCGTCAGACTTGGCTCCTTCAGATTACCACCTATTTGCATCGATTAGACACGCACTGGCCGAGAAGCACTTCACTTCGTTCGAAAATGATGCAGAATGGCTTGATAATATTGGTTTGTCTCAAAAGGACAAGGATTCTTTCGGCGTGGCATTCATGCGCTACCAGAAAGGTGGGAAAAATGTATCGAAATCGAGGGACAATATTTTGAATAACTTATTTTTTCAATTTTCAAACAGTGTAAGTGTAAAAACGAATGAATAATTCCTGTTTCATATTTACAGACCAATCTTTGCAGCCAGTGTTGAAATCAAACCAATATGGCAGCCAATAATAAACAACATCGATATATTGCTTGACCATCATGTGTTGTATGTCTTTATCTTTGTTAGATGTAATAAGTTGATTAGATCATCAAAAATTCTTTAACAGAAGTAAAAAATATGTCAAAGCAAGAACAAATACTATTTAAGTGTTTAAACTTATTATTCAGCAGCGATTTCAGCAAAATATTTGTTCCCGCTCTTGTGGTTCTAGACATAGAGTGAGTACGTGATGCAAACATTGGTACACTTACGAGTATGTTGACCTGTTCAAGAAGCATTGGGTAATCAACTGAATTACTCAAAATTTCAACACAGTAAGATAAGCTTTGTGTTGCTCCAGCATTCAACATGACTCCATGCTGCTAATACCTGTTTCAAGATAGATTAGGTCCTTCTCTGCACTTTTTCAATTCCACCATTGTGACACTCGTAAAAGGGATTCCACGCAATGAAAGCTGACTCTAGCTTGGAGCTCATAAAAGCAAAATACAACAGCTTTATAGCTTTTAAACTATGAAAGTACTAACAATTTCTGAAAACAGAGTAATAGATTATACAATATTTGTCTTCCTAATGTAAGAAATTTTGTCTAGCATTTTGTTTGTTTGCATATTTTCTTTAGTGACAGTTGTCAAATATACCTGATTGTTAGTGACTTACAAGAGTTTAAAGTAATAATTTCTTCAATAAGTGATGGAAATGGACAACAAACATTTCAAACATGGCTTAAACCATGAAATATGTTTTTTATAACTCAATCAGTGCTGTTTTCGATAACAGGTATCGCATTGACAAGGAGAATAATAATTTTTGTATATAAAACGTATTTCACTTCACTAGGCACAGCACAAAGAGAATAACCTTCGTAGAATATACTATTTCGAACTAATGAATGAGAAGAGAAAACAATGACGCGATAGAAAGCAGTAAGAGAAAGAATTAAATTCTGCAGACGGCAGGTATAAACCGGGTGCTGCTTCCTTTTCTCTGCTCACTTATTTAATACATACGAAAGCAGTTTGAATAATTGCTGAAGCTGGGCAGCTTATAGCGACCGTTATGCTGCCGAGCGCGGTCTACAGAAAGGAATTTTCTCACTGCGCCAAGAAAATCGCTGCTAGGTAGAATAATAGATCAGGAATCTAAATTAAAAGACAACTCAGAGATTCGGATGTTAGTTCTTAGTGGAGATAGTCTGACGTGTTAATACAATTCATGTCTTTATTGCATAATATGGAGATATCTTTCCTAATAGATTGGACTTCACCTAATAGCCTATTAAATGTATGCTCTCCACTATGCATCAGACTTGCTTTAGACATGCATGCTTCGTCCTCAGCCTAGACTCGTCCTATAGCCTGGCATTCTAACTGTAGAGAGCAATCGGGTGGTATATACGTAACCCAGTCAAGGATGTGATAGCTACCGTTTTATATAGTTCGAAGACTCGAACGGTGTCAGTTAGGCATAACTATATTTATCAGCCAAAAAAAACTTAATGAGTTCGATTCTCAGATTTATTTTCAGGATGGGGGGTTTTCAAATATACAGCCTATAAACGACTATCTGTTGCTTCCTGGAGGCCAAGGGACTACACTGACAAGGTTCTAGGCCGAAACATGCATGTTTGCAGCAGGCAATGCATAGATATTCTATAAATTTTGTAACTATTTTTCATAGATAACGGTTGAAAATTCGCAATTACCCAGGAATTTGACCTCTTCAATCAAAACCAACGTTAAACTTGAGAACGCCATAACAGAAGTATCAAGTGATACCAACTTCTAGTCTGGCGGTATTCTCCAGTACAGTGAAACGCGCCTCTGTTTTATTTTTAAAAATTTCTGTTTACGCAACATTCAACACAAATAATTCCAATATATTACTTCTAGCGGGCTAATAAAAAAATCACTGTTCCATAAAACAAAGTTAATCTAGGGATTTAGATACCTGAAACAGTGATAGCCTATTGGGGTATTAAATGTTTATACCTGAACCTGATCACCCCCCTTCAGCCCTTTGCCGTAATTCGGTTTACGAATATTTTTCTTTTTCGAAAAGTTCTGGTCTTCTAGTTTCTCTTATGCTATTCAGGATGCAGGTAATAATATTGTCTCGAATATAAATTTGGAAAACATTGTTCTTGAAAGAAATCTTCTAAAGCTTTGAATGCCCTTTTCTAGTTTAAATGTTCCTAAACAGCACGAATTAAACATGTGAAAAAACTATGAACTTAAATTATGAGAAGTTATCTTACAATTTACAAACGAATCTACAAAATAAAACGATCACAAATTCAAGAATCTTTGTCACCTGGCATATCACAAAAAAAATTAAAAAAACTGAAATTAATTTCATAAAGTTTAACGATACAAAAGCAGATCGACACGTACTAAAATCAATCCCGTAAGCCTCGCAGAAATGCACGCATCGCACGCTAGAAACGCCGATCAGCTGGTCGACAACCACTTCCGAGCCAGAACAGGTTTTGGCTCAAGATCCATGTTATAACGCCAAGAGCTCCATCACTCCCCCCTCTATCCTTGCTCCCAATTTTTCCTCTCACACACATGCGCGAAGCCAATATGATATTGGCTCCACCGCGGCACCAGTCTAGTCCAACAGTGTTACCAGATATTTTCACTTATAGCCAGTTTGGCTTTTTAAATGGATTATATGCTTTCCACTATTCATGAGACCTGCTCTAATATAGGCGTTCTAACTGTAGAGAGTAATTGGATGGTATTACGTGATCCGGTCAAGGGTGTGGTAGCAACATCAACACTTATCTCCAACGTTGCCCACGGTGGCGCTGCCCATTAGCATCTTACCGAGTCAACGTCCTCATACTTCGAGATTTGTATTGATGTTAATTAAATGAAGTTATTGGCTACAGGGGAATTAATTTCGCTATACTATATGATAAAAAATATATATGAAAAGATAATATTTGGAATACCTGACGATTACTGCTGTGGTGACTTGGCTCCTTAAAATAAGCCACTCCTACGGATAAACAGAGAACGAGAGATCACCTCTGGATCAAACAAAACCTGGCGGCCTGGATAAAGCCTTCAAGCCAACTTATTGTATTTTGCACTTAAACCGTTTCCTTCAAACTACAGTATTAATTGTTCTCAAAGTTTATAAACAGGAAAGCAAACTTCCATCGAGGAGAAAACGTGCCATGCCAGCACGGTCGTTTTTCAGGGTGTCTGATCCCCCAGGATCTCCTCTATATTGAATAAAAGAGGCAAAACGCCCGAATGTGTTTACTTGTCAGGCGCGTCGAGTTATATACTAAATTTTTTATTGTTTTATCGCTGTCAGCGATTCCCTCGCCATATGCCTGTTCCTCTCTTACCTTTACTGGATTTCGAGGCAGCTGTTGTGTTTTATATTTTTCCTCCTCACGTGCGAAAGCGATTTTGCCGAGGACATCGTTCTTGATTTCTTAATAACGTTCAAGATGTTAGTGGGTGGCGCAGAAGACTGAGTCACGAGTCAAATTAATTTGTCCTAGACTAGATGGAATCTGAGTGCTTGTTCTTCACTATGCATCAGACCTGTTATAGACATGCATGTTTCGTCTTTAGCCTAGACTCGTCAGTATAACCTGGTGATCTCACTGACAGCAATCGGGTGGTAAATACGTAACCCAGTCAAGGATGTGATAGCAACATCAACTCGTCTTCAAGTGTCGCCCTCTGTGAGGACGCCCATTTGCAACTTACGAAGTCAAAGACTAAAAACGAAACATGTATGCCTGATGTATGGTGGAGAGCATACACTTAATATCAGTTGTCAGCTTCTGATGTGCATGAGTCGAGATAAAGGTACATCGTGAAAGTGTTTACGAAGAATAAGGGATGTCGCTGTAAATCAGTTCACCCTTGTTGACAGATGTAGTAAGGGAGATCTGTTGCCATTTCAAGGCAGTCCAGGTGTTACATCCTTCGACTTCGTAAGTTGCCAATGGGCATCCCCATAGAAGGCGATACTTAGAGATGAGTAAATGGTATCTGTTTTAAAAAGCATGCCTTTGGATGTATTCCATATGAATGAACATTTTTGGTTTAATAAATCCAAAATATTTCCGGAAGTTATATTTTCACTATTTTCAATATCGATTCAAAAGCGTACGCTCAAATTTTTATTAAACAAATAATATAAAAATCGCGAAATTGATACTCTTTCTCCTGATTCAGCTGATATATCTAAAAAATTGTTTATTTTAGAGAAAAAAATGTCACAATTTATACAAGATCTAGCTAGTTTAAAATAAAAAGAACATATTTTTGATATTGCAAAAATATAAAAAATATAAAAAACTATATGAAAAATTCAAGTTATTTCGAAATTGTTTTTCGAGTAATCAACTTATAGATTGGACTTTGCCGTTTAACCAGAAAAACATTTGTGCTGTGAGAAATTATCATTTTATCATTTATCATTTTATAGCAAACGATTGAATAATTTTTGCGCGATCATTTCGCAATCCGGGCCTATAAAAGAAGTTGTTGATATTGCAAATTTGCTATGTTTTCAAGTCGGATTTAACCTAAGTTTCTGAAATTTTCAAATTTGAAATTTTTTTGAAAACGATCTTTAATTTTTGTAGTTTGAAGATAAATGTGTGAATAATCCATTATGTTTTCCGCTAATCTCTAGTTGAATCCAATGTATAAATTAATATCTTCGGCGACATTTCGGCTGCCATGGCAGCCTTTATCAAAGTACCAAACAGAATGAAAATAATTCATTTTGAAATATAATTACATAAACATTTATTACTGTTTGCGGGGTAACAGCTTCGTTTTCAAAAAAGACTAAGGTTTTGTATGAACTATTATTAAAGGCTAGAATAAGCATTCATTTCTTAAAAGTATAGAGGATTACTGTGGTTTTCCTTACATTAAAAGCCTCGAGATTGTCCAAAAATTGATTGTGAGCATTATTTTTTCTTTTTTTTTGACGATAATTCTAGTCTTACTGCTCTGCAGTTTTGAAAAAACTACAAAGCTTTTGCGTCCCTGCCATAGTATATAGTAAACTAATAACAAAATCTTATTAGAAGTTAATATCCTTGTAAGATTTCATAAAGATAAACCCATTCATGAAATGTTCTACAAACGTTTTCTTAATTTTAAAGGTCGAACAGACCTAATATTCTTAACTTCTACACCAAGAATTAATTTTAATCCAACATCGAGGTCGCAATCTTTTTCTTCGATAAGAACTCTCTGAAAATATTACGCTGTTATCCCTATTATCATTGTTTTATCTAAGTAGTGCACCTCCTCTTTCCCAAGTGATAGAGGGTTGAAGTCAGAGACTCAGGTCTTCATAATGGCTTGCCTTGCTTTTTTAATATCAACCACATAAGATATTTTTTACTGAGATTTCGGCTCCTGACAAAATAAACATCGGTTTGAAGGAGAAGGCGAAACAGACCAAGTATAAGATGCTCCGCAGACAGTTTTGTAGGCTTTGGCTATATCCCCCAGTTATTTTGCTATTTATAGTCATTATATCCTTAGGTGGAATGATGAAAATGCTGCTGACGGGTCTAAAAACCTTTCTAGCATACCGTACATTGACAAGTATTTCAGTTCGCTCCGTCTACTTAGGGCGAACAATTTGGGGGACCCAGTGATTGCTGACCTCACAATGTGGGAAACTGTCACTGTAAAATGGTACAGCAGCTGAATTGGAGCCCAAACGTTTCTTTCCTCTGTAATGCGCCTATGGCATGATAAGTAGAACACTTTACCTGCTTGCCCTCTGATGGACAAGGAGACAGAAAAAGTTAAATTATGCAAAAATATATATATTTCAACTGCCTTTGAGAGCACTACAGCTGTTTGCGCTCTCTCTAAGAAGATATTTTCGCAGCTCTTTCAGTTGATAACGTGGATTTTATGTAGCACATCCTGAAGTGTCATGGTAATTTGGAAGAGTCCCTTTTAAATAATGCTCAGAGCAAATCTTTGCAAAGTGTCATCCTTTACATTTTTATCTCACAGCAAAAAGCAAAGAGAATATTTATGATTTCCCGGGCCAATGCAGGTACTCATTATTTTTTGTATGTGTGCAGGTATATACAACCTTTAGAGTACTATTTATTGCTTAGTAGTGGGGCTGTAACAGAAAACAACTAGTACATTAAGCAGTTAGGTCAGTTATGATAGAAGAAATCAATAAAAGGTATAACACTACCTGACTAATACATATAATTAGCGAGGTAAGACAGCTGAATTTTTTCAGCTTCATCTTAGACTTGCTCTTCAATGTATCTTAATTAATGGGACTGAAGGGTATTCCCTCCATTTACGAGGCCTCGAATGAGTCCCGTATGGTTATATCTCAAAGATTCTGTGTCTATAGATGAAAATAATGAAAGTGTGTTAAGAAAAAATACTAAATGTCATTCGTACTATCACCTTTTAAACGCATTGCTTCAAGAACTGGTGAAAATTGAATTATAATCTTAGTCCGTATCATTACTTCAAAACTTATTGCTTCGTAAAAATAAATAATGGGACAAACTTATTGAACTATTGTACTTTCATCGGTCCTCGATGAGTATGCAAAATTTAAAATTGATTGGACGTTTTAAAGTGGGTGAAAATAGTGTTCCGTTTAAAACATACATACATACAGGAGAAGCTAATAAAAAAGTATGTTAAAGAGCTAAGGACACACAGTGTTCCTAAGCGGTCACCCATCCAAGTACTAACCGCGTCAGATGCTGCTCAGCTTCGGTAATCGGACCACAGGCGGCGTTCTCAGCGTAGTATGGCTGTTACATCAAATAATTTATCATATATCCGAATATTTCTAAGTGTGCAATAATTGAAATTAATCTGACGTTTTATAGTAGATGAAAATAGTATTCGAAGGAATCGTACAAACATACATACACATACATTCACGTGGAGCTAATAAAAAGCATGTTAAAAATATCATCGCCTACTTGATAGGCATAGCCGAGAGTTCTAATGGACTTTCGGTCAAATCAAGTAAACAATAATGTGATCTTTGTTTGCAGATTCACAAATCTCCTGAAGATGGTTCAAGCAGAAAGACGAGAAGTCGGAGATATTTTCATCACCATATATTCTATGTTTGCTAGAAATACTGTTATAAATCAAATCTTCATTGTATTGTTAGGCTGTACTGTGGCCTCCTCACATGTCAGCCATGAAAAGAAAAGATGACAGAAAATATATTTTCCTCCCACATTGAATGGACGTGAAAGAAAAGCCATATTTCAGAAATAAATATAGCATAGCTTCTATTTCATCATTAACGGTAAACTGATACCGGCCCGATATCGCCTTCCATCTCATTTTGATCGAAGTGAAAAAGCGTCAAAAGAAAGAAGTCGTCAACTTAAATGGTTTAGTTTGCAAACTCTCCTTTTCACATCATATAATGAAATCGTGAGCTTTCTTTGGCCTTTTGTTTGGAACGGACAAGAAACCTTAAAAGGGAACACAGAAAAGGCGGCCTTTTCGGAAATTTGCTTTTTATAGGGCGCTGTTCATTTGTCTGAACAAGAACGATATCCTTAATTTTTTTTCCTTAGTTTGACTTATACTTATTGATGTGATGAAATATTGATACTAAATTTGAAAAAGTTTTTTCCAATCGATTAAGATTCATTTATTGGTGCACCAAAGCATAGAATAATGCTGCATCGTTAAATACAGATGCAGATAGTTTATTCATGTTAACAACATTTTATCATCCCTCAAAATAGAATTTGCATTTAGAATCCCGTAAAAACCTGGCCTACTCCGAGATACGAACAAAACACCCTCTGATTGCCTGTCAGATGCTCTAGCCATCTGAGCTAAGCAGACACTCTGCTCACTCGATGTACAACGCCGATAATCCCCTAAATGCGAGTTTCTATATCAGATTGCATCTTTTTGATTAATTAGTAAGTAAATAATTGCCATAATTGTTTCCTAGATAGTGTTACTGTGCTAGTTCGACGCAGAGATCTGTTGTCATTAACCTTGGTCGGAGATCTTTACTAACCCAAATATGCTGCGAATCAGGATATTAACAGGGGGCACCTGTGTCCATTTTGCAAAGGTAAGAATAGCTCTGGGTCCTAACTATCTTGCATCTCCAGGTCCCAGCATATCGATACAGATACCCTAATACCTCAAAGTAACATAAAATATGCTCCGTGGATTCCTCCTCTTCGCCACAGCACACGATGATCCACTTAACACCCCCATGCTATGCAGGTGGAGACTCTTGTGGCCAGTAATGAATCCTCTGTTGAGGGAGAGGCAAAATCGCGCATCCCTTCCAACATGATGAATTGTCGTCCCTGGCGAAGATGTCTGGAGAAGTTTATCCATATTTGGAAGTGCTGTCTGTCAATCCACTCCTCCGTTTTTTTTCAAATTCTGAATGCAGATACCGCTGAGGCCAGTTCTGGACAGAAAAATTTGCTGCTCTCGCAAACGTGTCCGCCATCCCATTACCACGTATCCAGGTGTGTCCAGGCACCAGATGCCTCGTGCAATACCATCCAGTGTCTCTGTACACTGTAGTGCTCTGAAACTTCACACCATTAGCTCGTTTATAGAAAGTTGTTAACCTCTCTACTTTCCATAATTCGCGCCGAGTAGAAGTAATTAACGACGGAAGCCATCGTAACATAGCAACAACAAGCTCATCGAACGGCTTTGATGTGTTGATTTACCTGTGAAGCTCGTGAAACAATCGTTTAACCCTCCCTCGCTCTTCTCCTCTGCTATTAACTCCTGCTCTTCTTAATTACATAGTGCGGATTCCACTCAATTAATTTGCGTGCAAACCTCTGTTACCGCCGCTACGGCGAAATAACTCCTGTTTCGTCGGAAACTTTCTTATCAAAAGGGGTCAGCCAACGACGTAGTCCTGGGGGAGGTGGATAGGGAGAAGCTGGTACCAGTATTTTTGAGAGAAGGGTGTACAAGAATATTAATGGAATAGGCCATCAGATAAAGGCTCTACTGCTATACCGATTAATGTAATGAATAATCGGCGATACCGATACCAATATCGATACCTATATAGATAATAAATCAATTTATCTTCAGTTCACCTGAAGACGATTGAAGATAGTAAGTCAAGTGATTTGTTTGTATTCTATGAATATAGTAGGCTTTAGGACAAAAACGATTATGAGCGTTTACTCTTCATTCAAAGCGCAATTCTATAAAAAGCTAACTTGTCCGCCATTCAAAAATTTTTATCCGTCCCTGTACGAAAACGGTGTATATTACAGGAGCGAAATCTCCACTGTCCAGTTCTACTTTTTTACCACACATCCAGTTGCGATAGTCAACTTTCATAAGAACCTGAATATGTGCACATTGATTCCTATTACTAGAAATCATTTAATTATAGCGCCCCAGCATAGGTGAAGGTTGCTCACATCTCTCGATGCATCCACGGCAGATTGCTTGTTTGATGTGTGAAGCATGAGAATTTGAAAAGTACTGACACAATAATTACCTGATGACTACATACGATAAAATGTCTTGTAAGAACGGCAAAAAACTGAGATACTCTCCTCGCTCTATCCCCAGCTACCCCAAAAATGATGAGGAAAGTGATCGGGGGTCTCAGAGACGTCCAAAAACGAAGCTTAGTCATTTTTTATTACTCTATTTTCCGACAATAACTCTGCCGTCATTGAATCGATTTTCGAAAACTACAAAGCTTTCTCATCCTTCTCACAGCACGTACTTAGTATTAAAATGCAAAATGTCCTTATACAGGGGGCCACAGCGTACAGACAGACAGACAATGCGACTGCATGGTTTTTGGTGGTATGTAGTGTATATGTAATGAGATCACAAGTAGGGAGCCACGTTTTGTGATTTTCCAGCGGTTTCTAAACACTGTTAGGACCTTCGGAGTTCGTGGACTACCCCACCCTGAAAGCTAAATCGATAAATCACTTAATTAAAATCATTGGAGATGGAAAGAAGGCGTGTAGAAATCGATAAAACTAACGATCTGGGAGGTATTAACATGCGAACCTCAATCGACCACACATTTCGCTATCACTGTAGACCAGAAATTGGAAGTACGAGTTCTCAGCACAGAATTTTAGTTCAATCCAATATTAGAATTGAGATTAAAGGAATGGTAGGTATACAATTTGACAATGATATAGTTCTTATTTACCAATATGGCATCCTAGACCAAAACATTCTGATCAAATCTAGGTGATTTTCATTTTTCGAGTGCGTGCGTAAACTGACTAGTCTATGCTAAAGACGAAACATTCTATAGCAGGTCGGATACATAGTGGAGAGCAAACACTTAATGTCAGTTTCTGACTTGAATGGGCCAAGATGATGGTACATCGTACATAGTGTCGAAGAACACGTGATGTAGCTGTAAGTCAGTTCACCCTTGTTGGCAGATTTCGTCCAGGTGTTAGGAATGTTGACTTCGTGAGTTGCTGCCCGCTATAGTGTGCAACGCTTGGAGATGAGTGTTGATGTTGCTATCACACCCTTGATTGGTTTAGGTATATACCACACAATTGCTCTCTACAGTTGGACCGCCAGGCTATACTGCTGAGTCTAGGCTAAAGACGTAACATAAATGTCTATAGTAGGTCTGATGCATATTGGAGAACATACATTCAATATCAGTTGCCAGCTTCTGACATGGATGAGCCGAGATAACGGTACATCATAAATAGTGTTCAAGAAGAACAAGGGCTGCTGCTGTAAATCAGTTGTTGACAGATGTCGTAAGAGACATCTGTTGTCGCTTCAAGGCAGTCCAGGTGTTCGGACCTTTGACTTCGTCAGTTGCCAATAGCGTCCCAATAGAGGGCGATATTTGGAGATGAGTTGATTCTTGAAAATATTTTCTCCAATCTTTTGATCATACTTTCAGGGAATCAACTGTTTTTCGGCTGATATGAAATATGAACCTGTAATTTATCATTTACCTGTGGAAATAAGACGACATCATGTGATGCTGGATTATGATTCATTATTTCTAAGCATTGGCCATTCAAATACTCATTTGTTCGAGCAGCTGTGTGAGCCTGACTGTTATCTTGTTGCAAGATGATCCTTCCTTTTGCACATTTTTTGAGAACCTTTTAGAGAACCTGAGGCAATCATAATGTAGTTTACCATTCTGAATTTATTAACAGTACGCCTATCCTGCAGTGTCTAGCAGACACGCATGACATTTCCTCCACATTGCCGAACGATGAAGGAATGTGGCAGCGTCTTAAAATCAATGTAAATATCGATTTATTATTTCACAGCGCTTCTGGAGCTACTAATTTGTGAGTGCTTAGTCCTCTGTTCAGCATTTTTCAAAAACACAAGCAGTTATCCAAGTTCCTGATAACTCTAAGGCATAATTTTATGGAACCATCGTGTTTTATGTCAAAAGTTGTTTTTTACTTTTCTTCTCAATTTCTCGATTTATCTAATAAACTGGGTCAATTTTCCAAACGAATCGATCCGATCATTATATTCAAAGGCCTGGAAGTGCGTCGAAACGTGACAAGAAAGAAGAAGAGCTCCACTTCAGCCGTTTGGGTGAGCAAATAAAGTTGTCCTTCAGTCTGTATACGTTGGTTAAATAAAGAGTGATGAACTCTTGTTATCGGTCATAGGCGGACGACGGAGTCTAGTATAGAACAGTAACAGTACAACTAAGAAACTTCGTCAAATGTCATCTTCCTCAAAATATATTAATGAAACTATCACAATTTACTTGATGAGAAAATTATGGCTTATTTGAAGCAAAAAACGTATATTTCCGATCCCAATAATCATTCTGAAGAAATATACTTTATAATATAATATAATTATTTTCACAACTAATATTTCAACACTTATTGATTGTTTTATAATTTTGAAAGCTTAGATATTTTTTAATATGATAGATGTGATATTTCATTTTTTTTTATTCTTTCCCAACTGTCAACATTCCAAAATCCGATCCTAATCCTTATTTATGAACTTTATATCATCAGTCACATGTGGTTTGAGTTAGAGCTAGTTAAAGTAAGAAGTACCTTTTCCTAGTTGCACTCAAGATATCCTGTGCATCTTCTCCTTTATGACTATTCATAACTTCCACTTGAAACTTGCTTTAATCTATTGTGAGCTTTGATATCTGCTCTACCATCCTCAGCATGACACTCATCTCTTGAGTCATAGCTCTAGTAACTATTATCATTGACAATCCACTTCTTCACTGGTTTTGTATTGCTTAACCAGTTGCGGCTGCTGCAGAGTCAGTGAGATAAACATCCCACTTCTGACACAAATAATCACAACAGTCTCTTCTGGGGGTCTTTCATCACTCTCAATTTTGATCTTTAACTATTATAAATCACTTTACCACATCCAATTCACTCCACTCGTCTTGCTACGATATCTATAGATAAAAATGGTTGGACAACAATACTAGAAGACTCTAGAACTTCATCAGAAAATCCAGATTAGAATAAAGGACGTTATGCATCGTATCATCAGAAACACAACGGTGCTTGTCTCATAAAAGGAACGAAAAGTTGATCGGCAACCTCTAAAGGACTCTTACTTTTTTTATTTCAGTCCTTCAAACCAATCTATTCCAAAAATCTTCTGCCATTTTCAAATGTCCAGATATTTATGTCATTTCTGAAATCCATAGAGTTTTTGGGTTAGGGGTAGGGTTTTGCTGATTGAATAACTATACGAGTGATATCACTCTGTTTTGTTTCTCCCAGAGATTCGAGATTTCAGCCTATTGGCGTTTGGGGTGAGATTGATAACCGGGATGGAATTGATCAGATGCATATCGCCTAGCCTGTTAGATCTCCTCCAACAGCAGGTTTATGTAGTGAGAATATAGTCGAATAACCTGTATCTGCTCTCTCGGTGATACGTTGTTTTATGTGAAAAAGTGCATTTAAAGTTGATAGCTGGTTTTGCTGAATTTCGTAAATTCCAGAACTTTGATTGGTAAGTTGAACTATGGTTTAGTGTTGAGTGATTTGACAAATGACACCAATTATTGTTCCATCTTTGCGCCATCATCTTCGTTCACACATGACGAGTTTATGATTAAATTCATTTGTTGGGATCAGATTGATCACACGTGAGAGGTGAGATTTATAATGGAATTAAATGATTTTAGAAGATTTTAACATTATAGCGAACCATGACAGCTCTAGGGATTCAGATCCATGAACCAGTAAAACAATATATGTTATAAGTCTGACCATGAAAACTTTATGTGTATGCTCCCAGCTATGCATCAGACCTGCTATAGAGATGCATGTCTTTAGCCTAGACTCGTCAGTATAGCCTGACGGTTTAACTGGTGAAAGCAATTGGGTGGTAAATACGAAACAAGGGTGTTGAGATAAAAACTTGAATCTCAGCCACATGAAAAGTCTCACCCCAAACAACGAAAACTTTTGAACCATATTTCCGAAATAAACTGATGTTGAACTGATCAATTTGTATAGAGTCCATACTTATTCTATGAATTGAATTTGTCATGCCCTACATGTAGTATCGATTTATGATATTTACTGGTTGTTTGATATTGTTTTTCACGCTGAGGTAGAATTTTCTAGAAATAGCTTTCCTATAAAAATCAATCTCACCCCAAATGACGGATAAATGTGCGACACCGCTGGGTGTCCTAACACCCCACGCCACTTCCACCAGAGACTGAGATTGAGCACTGTAAAGCCGCAAAGTGAGACGAGCCTCAGAACTTCCTAGTCGCAGAAGCCGTTCCCACTTCTTAAATTATAGCTGGATCATCTCCGAGAAAGAGGAAAGAGGGTCTCCCGCTTTTCGAGTAATCTGCCTGAAAGCGGCTTAAATTACGATTCCGCTGCCTCTACAACATTAGTTTTCGTACTGGATGGTTGTGGGAGGGAGGGAAGGAGAAAGAGGAGAGGAGGCATCAAAACAACTCTGCTCCGAACCGCGGTTTTTATGAGTCCGCCAAACCGACTGGGAAATATCGAAGGCCTGGTTTTGAATTTATCGCCTGTCGCGGTTCAGGGAAGTTAATAGCCCCAATTTGGGTTTCTGCAAAGTGTTCTCATGCTTGATTATGTCTAAATTGCGCTCATGGAGATGGTAGAGGCTTTTGTCTAGCGAAACTCTGGTTTAATCAAGATGGATTTTTTTCACACTGCTTAGGGCTTGAGTTGTCTAGATAATTCTGGGTTTCACAATGTGGTATCTTTGATCAACTTTAGGTCAGGCTCTCTTGCATACCAAGGAAATATAAGACATATTTATCCAGGACAAGAAGACCACTTCGCCAATATTACACTAAATCAAGCCACCACGTCTCTCTGATCCACCTAAAACACACAAAAACAACATTCCACTTTGTCCAATAACCAGTTTAAAGAGACTCCTCTGCATACAATTTGGCCAGATATTTGCCATCCAATGAACATTGTTTTGTTATAACAATACATCGGTCTTGAGAATACTTCGTTTCACAATGTGGTCTTCAGAGCAGGCTAAGGAAATACAAGGATATAAGTGCAGCTCTGTATCAAATATATTGCTTCATCATATACCACAGTCAAACTGGAACGTTTCATCCATAATTTAAATTGGAGCAGATAAAACATTTCTCCCAACTCTACCCTCCACGTTCCACTGTTCTACCATCAAACCGAGTTGAGCCTTTTTATCAAGTTGTCGGGGTAGTCGCGCTTCATTTTTCACGATCCCGTCATTTGTCAGCTGCTGACTGCCGGAGAGTCTGGGCCAACACCGAAATTAGCTTGAAAACAAGAGACGGTCGTGACTCGCGCTGCTCACATCCGGATGATTTTATATGGCTTTCAACGCCGTAATTCTGTCAACAGTATCACCTTTCTATAAAACTGCTTCAATTTTTTTTAAAGTTTGGTTTCGGACTTTCATTGTATATAAAAATTCTTGAGTATCACAACGTTTCGATTAATATACTATCTACAATCGTCTTCAGGTGAACTGGCGAACATTTTCCTTTCATGGCTACTTATACTCCTTCTGATTGGTTCCGGCTGTTCGTCGGTCATTGTGTGTTGTCTGGTTCAGTCGTAGTCTATTGATCGTCTTTTATGAGTGGCTGCTATATTGGTTTGATGTCTACGCTGGGCTGGCTGTACACTTTGCTGTTGTTGGCGATGAATGCCGCCTCTTTGAATTTTCTTCGATACCAGTGGGGTTCTTTGGCAATAACCTCAGCGTCGTCCCAAGCTATTTTATGGTGCTCCGTCCATGCGTGGTCAGCTATTCCAGATTTCTCTGTCGCTGTCTCTGCCGCTGGGTGGTGAGACGATGTTCTTTGATTCCTACTTATAGTGGCCTTTTCGTTTCTCCAACATAGATTTTACCACATTCACATGGTACCTGGTAGATGCAGTCCTTCGTTTTCATAGACAATGAAAGTCCGAAATCAAACTTTTAAAAAATCTACCTTGTCTACAAGTTTCAAGCAACAACGCTCCAATTGACTAGGTACCAAAGTTCTGTGGAGCTGTTCTGAAATGCAAAGTAGGCTTTTTATTCAATTCATAGCTTTCGAATGCTTATGCATTCATCTTCAGGGCTAAAAAATATATCAATATCCAGCAGCTGAGAAAATGGGGTAGCAAAAATTGTGACTTATAACAAATAGTTGAGTTAGCAGCAATAAGATGATCTCAAAGATTGTAGTGGAAACATTATAAGTTATTTAATTATTGGACATTCAATGTGATATTATTGATTAAAGTTGACTATTTACAATGAAACTGGGAGGGGGAGGGTAAATAGCAAGATGTATTTACTCTGTCAAAAGGTACGTTGCACACCGTGAAATGGGCTGTTGTCTGATAATTCCTATTTATAATCATAGTTTTAGTTTTATTAAGTTTACCGACAGATACACTGCGTAGAAATGCAAAATAAACAAAGTTCCGACGTATACACCTGACATTCTCCAAAGCGAAGTTTCTCTTTGAAAACTCCCGTTAAAAAGTGGAAAGTTTTCCGTCCACAGCATTTTCCTATCGACGTCGACGAAAGATGTCTTTATGATCTCCATGAATATATCATGCTTTTTTAATTCTGAAAGTTGCATCTTAGGCCGCTGCGGACCGCGACAAACTTTCGGCGCGGCCCCGGAAGTTTATTTTTGAAATTAGTTGGACGGAAAAATATCAACGCTGAATAGAATTTAAAATTCGTATCAGTTGGGATACTACGAAGTTTGGCCAGTTCTCTTCCTTTTGGCAGGATTATAATGGATATTTGGTGAATGTGTAGTGTATGTTTGTTTCAATCTTACTAATAAGAGCGGAACGAAGAAGTACTATAAGCTTAGTAGAAAAGTAGAAAAACACTGAAACCAGAGAACTAACTAAACAATAGTTACTTTGAATTTGACATAAGGGCAGCATTCACGTATTAAATTTAAAAAATACACTAAACCATTTCTAGGAAAAAAAATGATCCGAATCTGATGTGCAGCACTAATCCTGACTACATTATGGAAGTAGAAAGTGCAACCCGAGTAAGCATAATATGAGTACGCGCTAAAAACTCCGCCGCCACTAATCAAGCTGCACATTTCCCTATATCGCCAGATAGTAAGTGTTCCAGTTCAAAATATTCACCTCCCTATATTGACATTAATGATCGGAAAGTTCCAGGTCAAAACTACCTGTGTTTCCTGCCAAAGAATGAGATAATTAGAAAACAAATGATATTTTCAAACAAATGAGAAACGTCATTTTCTTATTTTCTAACCATCCACTGAACTTTTAAAGTTTTTCCGGGAACTGAAAAGAAACAGTAACTAACTAGTGGCTCTGGTAAAACATCATCCGGTGACTTGAAAAGTTCGACTTCAAAGAAATGGATTCTTTTGATGAAAGGAAATAGACTTTTTCAATCAATAGGGTTTATACGTGTAAGCTGAAATGCGATAAAGTAGTGCGAGTTTGCTACTTTTGATTGGGAAATTGGATAAAGTATGAACTTTGTGCTCTTACTTCTCCGGGAACTTTATACGTGTACCTTCAAAGAAACGGCGTCTACAGGGTGAATAATTTTAAACAAGAAATGGAAACGACTCTCTCCGTTGAGCCTATCTAGTAGGCGTTGATACTTTTGCAACAAGAGTTATTTCATTTTAGTTGTTCACATGCTTAATTGGTGGCACTTTACAAATGTCTCTGATAGTAAGTTATATTTCAAGTAGCCCTTTCGCCAATAAGTGGTTGAAAAGATCACGGGGCAAGGGGATTTATTTACAATTTGAACCGTGACTTAAGACGTCAAGAGTGTTTTGAGAAAACTAATAGAGTTCATGATGAAAAGTCGTATTCGTTCGCTATCGTAAACCAGTGATAAAATGAACTGCGACGTAGTCAACATTCTATAAATGTCAGTTTTAGAACTCGTATGCCAAAAATAGCAGTTACAGACATTCTTATTCGGAACATGTGTGAAAGAAATTAACACTAATTTACGCAAACATTTAAAGCCAGTAAACTTTGATCTCGGTGGATTCTCAACAACTTGACTTGATCTCACAAAGGAGACCATGTGTGATGCTTTTTTATAGATAGCAAAGGCATAAAGCCTTCTATATTTTATAAACGCTATGAGGGTATTCATGTCTTAAAATTGACCTTGAGCTCAATCCACAACGCGTAATTCTCCAGAAAATCGTTGAACAGCCCCAGCCCCCAGCGGCCATATTACTGCACTACCTACTTCTGAATAAATCAAGACTTCAGGGATTAACTCGTGATATACGTTAAAAGTCGATGTTTTTGAGTAATATTACGTCACAATTTTGTCGTGAAGTCACTCGTCATTTATGTAAAGGACTTGTGCGGGATTTTTCTCTCCACGTCGTCTCGCTCTCTTAACGTCAGGGGCTCCTCAGAGAGAAATAAAAGTGGAAGGCGGGCACTCAATGGATTTGAGTCGTTAGCATGATTCTATAAGAACAATAAATGTACAATAAATTACATTCGAGGAGATTTATGGAGTAACAAATGGAGGCTGATGGCAAGACTGAGATAATAGCTTCCAGGTACAGCGATAATTTGTGTCCTTTGGCAGATGATTCGAATGGCTGGAGCAAATTGAATATTGAATGTGTCTTTTGTTATAGGACGTAAATTAGAGATATTGGTCATTCTGCAAAGTCGTCGGTCTATAGAAGACCTACACTTACCAATAAACATTTAAAATATAATCCTGCAACGACTATAAAAAATGGTGTCATGAAGAGCCTTTCCATCAGGGCAAAACAGATCTCCACGAATCAATCAACTTCAGAAGTAAGAAACTATTATTAGAAAACGTTTGCAGTAATGGTTGTTCTCATGAATTTGTCAAAACTCAACTACGAAGACTAGACTCTCCACCAATGATTCAAAGACAATAAGAAACCTCTACCGGCAGCCCCAGTATATCATATAATAATAATAATAATAATAATAATAATAATAATAATAGTAATAATAATAAAAATAATAAAAATAATAATAATAATAATAATAATAATAATAATAATAATAATAATAATAATAATAATAATAATATTATTATTATCAAGTTTAATGGTTGAGTATGCATGTTCTATTCAATGTTTAATGTTCCTCTATACATTTTCTCATGGTTGGCATTTCATAATGATTCGTACTAGTTTCTTATTTGGAAACTCTTATTTTGGAAGCAACCAGCAAAAGTATTAATGACATCATAATTTCAAAACCTAACCTTTCCATTTAGTTAGTTAAAGGTTGCAGAGGCAACTGGACCGTGAATAACAGCATTTCAGTCCAACCTTCAATTAGCGGCCAATAGAGAATATAAAGAACGAGAAAAACAACTATAGGATGGAAATTACATTGATGTAAGAATTTGCCACCACTAAAACTGGTAGGTATATAGAAAGGGACTAGGTCGTGTGGACAAAATTACATGGACTATCACTGCACGACAAGTTTGCGACCCATACGGGTGCTGGTTATACTTTTTCTCAATTCAACAGGCACACTGGAGCTATTATAAAACTGTGAGCGTCGCATAGTTTACTGCCCACCACTGTATCTCTAACAGCACGAACAATTCACCAGGTGATGCTCATCATGTTTATTTACATATGTGGCCAGCATGTACCCAGCGATCCAAATGTTGATGGTATACACATATGCTACCTGAATACCGATATGCCTCAATTAACCTATATACATCGATGAAGAAAATAGCAGCTTGTTACGGTGTTTCCAATTAAACAGCGTAAACGTCATTATCGTTAAAAGTTGGAAACAATTCCTCGTACCTGGGCTTACCATACTAATAGTTTATGAAGTGCATAATTTGTATTGCTGCTTGAAGTTTCAATTATGCATAGTTAAGTACCTTGGAAGGCGCCAACAATTATTGATGTGAAAATTCTAAGACGCACTTAGAAGCAAGTGAAATATGCGAAATTGCAACTGGCCTTACAGAAAGATATAAAACGTACCAGAAATAAATTAGATTTTATATATGCACATAACTTGCAAAGAAAATATAATTTATTTATTGTATGTAGAGTAAAATATAAACTTCTATGATATGAAAGCCAATCATGCACTTTAGAAGAGATTGAGATGAAATATCGAGATACATAGTGCAATTAATAGAAAAACTTAGATGAAATATAATACCTTCACAGATAATAAAAAACATGAATATAAAAAATTCAGATTAATAAGATATGTTTAATTTCTTCAACCTTCTTAAGTGATTTTTCATTATGATTTGTTCCTTTTATTTCAAATTCTTTCTTATATATTGATCATATGTTTCATTAAAATTATCAAAACTATGATTACTAGATATTAAATAGTGATGTTTATGATACAAGATACACAAGATTTGCTAGTTATTATTCAATGTAAAGTGATCATATCATCAATGGAAATAAAATAGTTGTAATTATTGCTTACTATTTAGTTATGCATGTATTTAACACACAGTTTCACAAATAAAACCCTTTTTCTTTCAGTGACGTACCTACAATCTATATAATTTCATTGCCAATGAACCAATTTAAAATAAAATTGTCGTTTATCATATTCAAACTAGCTTGAGTTGCGGCATGACTAAATGTAAAAAACCTTCAGTTGTTCTTCAGGGGAGCAGTGAAATGCTAGTATTATTATAAAACTTATTCTTGATAAATTTATGATCGAGCTCAAGAAAAGGCATACTACTACACACATTTGCTATATAGAAAAAATCATGTTATGAAATTCACAGTCAAAGCCAGTGAGAAACCTAGTGTTTATTTGAACCCTGATCCCTGAAGAAGGGTGTCAATATCTGTATATAATACAGAACTGTTTCGTTTGCAAAAATACTCATTGATGATATGATCACTTTACATTGAGCTATAAGGAAGTAATGTTGCGTAAATTTATGAAATAAGCATGACCATCTGAAAAGACAGCAGGGAAAAGGTTGTAAAAATTAAAATATCCATGGAATCCTGATAATTTTTAATTTAAGTTTAATTATTATTTATGAGAGCGACATTCGAACCCTTCCAAGACTAAAATTGGTGTCACTCCGGCAATAAAAGCGCCACAGCGAAAGCAAGAACAGGCCATTTTCCCGATTTCCCGGTAAAAGCCAACAAGAGCTCGAACTTACGTGTACGAATCGAGCCTCGCTCGCAGACAATAAGAGATTCAGATTGAATTGAATAAAGGTTTCCGGTGCGAATTGGCTATCATATATTTATAAGGCCAATCTAGCCAGCAGAAAACTGATGTCTTAGGCGCTTGCGGGTGCATGGATTATGCATCAGACGTTCGTGTGTTGTTGTTCGGGAATAACATAAACGGAATTAAACTGCAAACGTATGATAACTAGTCCGATGGAGCATACACAAATATGCAGGCAGGCTGAATATGACACTGTGAATAATTTAGGCTCAATAATTTGTACCAGGTTGAAGATTATAAACGATGCTGATATTGCAAATGATCAACTGTATTTATGTTAATTGTGATTATGTAGTAAAATTGCAGTCCACCGCCATTACCTATTCGGACGACATACTCATGAAGTTATTTTACAGTATATGAAGAGTCAAAAATGTTAAGACAATGATAAATGAAAGAAAACAAGTCAATTGGATGAATAACTCGCTAACATGATATGATCTATATTCCTAGAGTATCTTATAATCTACCTATCAACCACTTTCTTCATTCTGTTAACTCTGAACATTTCAAAATTTGTCTCAATAAACACTTTCTAACTTCTTCAAGATATTTAGATCAATGATGCTCTTACTTGGTGAAACTACTTTATCATTAAAATAAAACTGTGTATACCTAAGTGAAATCCCGCCTTTTGTAATGCGGTTCGTTTCAATCTTTAAAACATCGACGAACTATAAAAATTGACTGCTTACAAAGGCTACTGAAGTTACTTATCAACTTACTAAGATCTATTATGGATATAAAAAAATTTAATGTCTAGGATTCAATTTATCATCTAGAGTTCTGTTCAATTAAATTTGTTTGCGTCAGAGGAGAAATAGTTTTTTTGGCGGCTGCTTTGAGTTAAGGGTGACCCCTAGATAATAACCACTACCGTCAGCATATCCTAGAAATATTGCATGTTTTAAGATATTCTATTTCTTAAACTGTTTCATTTTTTCTTATACATTAGATGGAACTCATAGTAGTGTAACAACAGCTCAAATAGCGATTTACAACAAGAAACAGCGATTATATAAGTGCGTTCATAAACAAGCATCCAGAAAGATCAATTTTTATCGATATACTAATATCATCTATTTTATAAAATATATTGAAAGAATAAAGTAACCTTAGGAACAGAATATCTTAAGGTATATAATATCTTGAGGAATTGAATACCTCAAAAGGAAGAAGGATAATTTGACCACGTGGTTTCTAGGAGTTGTTCACCAAAAAACGAATTCCCCTAAGATACAGAAAAGATAAGAGGCCCTAATAAACAATAGCTGGACAGGATAAAGAGAATGCTAGATTTCAGAACTTTATCCACGATAATACATCCTCAGCTATTTGAAAAGTAACCCTTTTAAACAATCACTTTTTGCTGCTGACGATGCTTTAAAGATTGAAGCGAAACGCGTCAAAAAAATCATACATTTAATTGTGAAACCTTGTGTATAAATTGTTATCCTCTAATTCTACAGTATATTGTCAGAAGGTCACGGATGATATTACTTCAATTCGAAGCTTGAGACCTCTATCAAACCACATAAAACCTCAATCGTTAACTTGTCCAAGGATAACGACAGTATCCAACAAATCAACGAACCAATGACTCTCTATTTGGCCAAAGAGCATCCAAATAAATGCTTTCAATTAGGAAGAAGCGTCACTTAGGATCTTATCGACAGAAAGGCAAGATAGCAGCGAGCTAGTATAAATTTCCTAACAGTGTGGCTATCGAACAGTTCCATCATGTTGTCGGTTAAAAAACGCTGCCTTCGCCTAAAATAAATCGAGTCACATCAATGGCCATCCTCAAGTAACAATAAATTGTCGTGCGAATTTGACGGCGACCAGTCGCGATAAAATTTCTCTCGGCATTCCCCTTCATTCGGGAAATTGATTTTCCTCTTTATGAAACGGAGTTCCAGACAAAAAAGGCAAATGTTGTGCTGTTCGTAGAACGAACGTCAGTTAGGTTAGATACCGGTCGCACTATCGCCTCTGAGAAGACTGGAGAGAAAAAGTTGATTGCTGCTGGTTGATTTGCTTGGATCAATGATTTAGGTGCTTGAAACATTACTTCATTTTTTGCACGTGCCATACACTTCCATCAGGCATTTATTTTTAGTTATCACTCTGTAGCAAATGTAGAAGTTCCTTCTGCGTTCAGAATTCCGCACCAAATTCCTATACCTCGCATCCAGGAATCTTTCTACCTCCTATTTATTACCTCTTATTATAACTATATTCTAAAAAGTTTCCTATTGAGGTAGGTTCACATTTTTCTTGAAATACATACACAGCGCCCAGCACTGATGGCCAGATGATAATAGACCTTTCTTCATGTGAAAAGGATGAATACGAGGGTCACGCTGAAAGTTTTTAGATACAGAATAACTACAAGGTTTTTTAAAAAACTTTATTCTGTTTTCATTCGGTAAAACCACTTGCCAAATTCTCGTGACCAACGTTTTTTTGAAAGGTTGCTAATTTCCTCCTCAAATGCAGCGATTGCCACTTCATCGGTGGAAAAATGGTGACCTCATAACATAAGAACAAGTCGCACGGAGCTAGGCCCGGAGAATGAAGTGGAACACCCTGTTCAGCAAAAACATCGAGTGTTTTAGCGGCCCTGTGGGCGGGTGCCTTGTCATGGTGCCATTGAATACCCTACAAACCAGCCTTTGGACGGCTCTTGCATCGTTCTTGGAAGACTACAGGAACACATTTGGTCATATACCATTCAGAAGTAACTGTTCTTTGATTTCCCAAGGCTACCGTTGTGATGCATCCACTTGTAGAAGAAAAAGATGCGACAATTTTCTTTCCAACACTCTTGGAACGACGAATTTTCGTTGGAGGCTGCTCAATTTCAAAGCACCAAACTAAGGAGTGCTGTTCAGTTTCAGGCGCATAATGATATAACCATGTTTCGCCTCCGGTTACGATATTAAAAGTGTTTTTACTGTGACCATTATAAAATTTTTCAAGCATAAACTTAGCCCAATCAACTCTTTTTGCTTTTTGCTCACTGGTCAACAACTGTGGCACCCATCTGGAATACCGCTTCCTTAGGCGAAGGTGATCATGAATGATTGTTCGGACCGCTGCCGATCCAATCCCCAGAGAAGCCTCAATCTCGGTGTAGGTTATGTGTCGATCTTTTTTTACCATATTTTGCACAGCTTCTACAGTAGTAGTAACAGCAGTGAGCGGTCGACCTGTGCGAGGTTCATCATCAAGTGAGACCCAGCCCCTTTTTAACTCAGCAAACCAATTAAAAACTGTAGCCCTAGAAGGGGCAACTCACTAATCTTTCGTGACAATCTGCTTGTTTCAGTCCCTTTTTATAGTCATACAAAATCATAACTCGGAAATCGCGACTACCCGGTTCCATTTTCACGTTAAAATTCGGCCAATACTTAGATGCATTCGAGACCGTGGCAAGGCAACTACTGAACTATTCAAGCGCTGCCTTTGCGTGTCAGCACTTACAACTTTAGACAAAATAGCGGCGTACTCAAACTTGTTTAAACTTCTATAGATTAGGAATATCTAAAGACTTTCAGCGTGACCCTCGTAAATAAAGCGTATGAGTTCTTAGATTGTTTATAGAGAAGTCCAGGTTATTATCCTCATGCTGGTAGGTCTCTCAAGAGTGATAAAGCACTCTCAACATCTCTTAAGTTGTTTTTCTATAGACAAACTACCTATTTATGATCTTTAGCCGAAACTCATACTCATATACTGCTGCAAACTTAAAACTCCAAGGTTAGCTAATTGAAGAAGTGCAATTTTTTAAATAAATCAATTAATCTAAAGCTACAGCAGAGGATGGTAAAATGCGATATATGGTAAACGCTGTTATATGGTACAGAAATCTGGGATATCATGGGTTGCAAAACGTATATATTTCCTATACATTTATATTGCTCGACATTTCTTGTGTGGTTTTGTTATATCATAAATTCAATCATTATGAAATTCAATGTGAAGCCACTCCCTACACTGTTTTCTACCACCTGATCCAGTATTATGTGAAGGTTTGCTAATGATACTGCGATAAGAATTATTTCAACGGACTGTATAGTAACCGTTCAATGCAAAATTAACTGAAATATACTCGTCTTTATGGCTAAAGGAAAATAAAATTGTCTCCTAGCAACATTCGGGTTTCATCAGCATCACCCTGTGCGATCCTGGTAAGCGACAGTTTATAGCAGCAGATATTTCATAACGAACTCCATAACACTAAATAACCCCGACATAGTGATTAATTAACGGTGGCGTGACGCTCTTCCCGCTTTTCAAACAGCTTTTTATAACTATTTTAACAGAGAGGACGCTTCGTCGTCGTTCAGCTTTCCAGTCTGTCTATTCTTACACTGGCTAAATTGTGCGATCGTTTTTTGGATACATAATTGTTTAGGAACGGCTTTTGTTACTTGCTTGTTGTGTGCTTGCAGGCAGAGGCCGTCTGTTTTTGCGCAGAGACTGACCTGATTTCGATATATACCCCAAACCTTGAGGGTTAATGAAATAATAACTTCGGTTTATTTAGAGGAGAAGTAAAATTGATGATAAAGGTAATTTGAAAAAATTGGAATGGAAGTAGCGAGAAGGGGTCGAAGGGTTGATATTTTGCCGACTTGTATCAGACTTATTTGTAAAAAGCGTATTTTGAAATAACATTTGCAATACACAGGTTTTAATATTTAAAAAAAACGTAAATGAAACTGTACAATAAAAATATTAAACGAACAACCGCTGCAATATATTTAATTTTCAATGTTCAGTGAGCTAGTAATGGTAGTTTTGAGTTACAGTTTTCGAAAAATATGCAGTCATCTATATGTCTATATGTCAAAGAAATTTAAGAAAACTATGATTCTTTCGATAGACTATCTAAGATGCTATAAGGGAACACTTCCAAATTTGAAATAACGGTAGTAGGTTTATTGACAAAAATAAGAATGTTTGCAAATATCTTTCAATATACCTATTACAGGGTAGTTTGAGTCTTCTGTTGGCTGAACTGAACTCCATTTGCAGCTTAGTCACTGCACCATCTGAGTGATCAGGTGTCAAAATTTCGAATCGATAAAAAGTTTGCGCTTATTTGAATAATTTCACGTACTGTTTTAGAATACTGCACAACTAGTAACACAAACTATAACAATAATATTTGTCAACTCATCTCCAACTGTCGCCCTCTATGGGGACGCCTATTGGCAACTTACGAAGTCAAAGGTCCTTGAACTGCCTTGAAAAGGCAACAGATGTACCCAACTGATATTAAGCTTATGCTCTCCACTAAACGTTAGACATGCTATAGACATGCATGTTTCGTCTTTAGCCTAGACTTGTCGCTTTAGCCTGGCGGTCTAACAGCAGAGAGCAATCGGGTGGTGTATAGAGGGCGACACTTGGAGATTTTGCTATCACACCCTTAATTCGGTTACGTATATACCACCTGATTGCTCTCTACATTTAGACCGCCAGGCTATACTGCTGAGTCTAGGCTAAATACGAAACATGCATGTCTATAGCAGGTCTGATGCTTAGGGGAGAGCATTCATTTAATAATATTTGTTGTATGAGTCGGTATAGGAATATAAAACGACCTGCCTACTCACGTTGAGGAATCTTTTTGCAGAACCACTTTTTAAGCGAAAATCATTGTTGTAGTAGCATCATGGTGAAGCAATTCAAGATGTATTGTGTCACAGCGGCTATGTAAGAGAAAAATCTACTTGCTAACGCAAAAACCTAACAATACCTGTCAGAACTGCGTGAGGCGAAGCACGGCACATTCCTAAGAGCCGGAGACAAATCAAATAAAGCACAGGCTGAGAGAGAGAAGCCTTGGTCTGTCAGAAGCACGCACACATACCTCATATAATATGCATAAACAGACAGCGAATAGAGAACAGGGAATCGGTAGCCGTTGTCCGTTTTCTCATGCATAATTCGCAGGAGAAACAGACCGGCATGGCAGGAGGGCACAGCAGCCGCCACCAACGCCGCCTCCGCTGCCGCCTCGTACGCCATCTGTGTTTCTATTCTCTGTCATGTAAATTAGCTGATTGCAGCTTAATTCAGTTTCTGTATTTGTATGGGCCGCGCATAATCCGACCAGGCCACTGCTGGGTCTGAATCCGAAAATAAGTTTTCCGTAGTACAGATGAGAGACGTGATATGTTAGCATATTGTATCACATAACGTACAGGGTAACATCAAATTTGAAGTGAAGAAATGCAAAACCAGATATTTGATATTCAGTTTTAGATGAACTAAATTACATTCAAAATCATATAAAACTGTACGGTATACAGAAAAGAACTTGTTGTGAACGGGACTCAAACCCGTTTCTCTAACATTCCGCCCGAAAGCCGTAGTCGCTCGCCCACCGCATCGTCATGACCAAATTGTCTAGCAAGGTACGTTCGTACTTACCATCTTCATCGTTCTCAGTTTTGGTCTCTCCAAGCCACTAAAGTGTGTCACTTCACACGATCAGAACTGAATAATTATAACTAGATATTATCTTATATACCTGTTGTGTCCTACCAACCGTTATATGGATCAATCGGGTAGGTCAACATATGTTACTTGTCATAAGGACACGACAGGTAGACACGTCGTCTTTAAAGAGCTAGCGCAAACAGTAGGCTGATTGCTAGGGATATGATCCTTGTCCTTATTCGTTAAAATTTACTCGTACCAAGAAATTAACACTAGTCATCTTGTGTTGGTGCCATGTAACGCATTATGTTTTTGTATGCTCAAATTTCAAAAAAAAAATTATCGTTTTGTATATCCAGAACATCCAGAAGTTACATATTATGACTCATCCGGCTATTCTTGTATACAACTACACTGCTGCAGTAGAATTGCACATTTAGATCTCCTGTTACGTATCACATCATAAATTCATGTATCGGTGTGACCAGTTTAATCTTTGATGAGATTATGTACGTTGCTGCGATTGTAAGCTGACCATTTATGGTATTGTTAATGGACATCCACTGTATCGCTCTGGCATTCGATGAGCAGCTTACGATTCTCGAATTCCCCAACCGTGCTACTCCATCGTATCAGGATATTATCCGCTTTGTTCCGACAGATGATCCTATCAACGCACTCGAAGCAGTTATGGATGATTTTATGCGCATGCGTCACAAAAGCACTAATTCAGGATTAATTGTGAGTTATCGGATTGAACAACGTCACGATTTTTACACGTAAACATAACCTCGACATTTTCGCAGTTTTTTGCATGGTCTTTATTCTCAGAACTCAGCGAATGAGCATTTCAGACCCTCGTGCACGGTGAATACCATAAAATGCCATACATTTTCCAAGCAATGTCATTATCTTTTACGTACGCACTGCTACTGCTTCTTATTCTTCTTTTCCTTCTTTTTCTTCTTTAAATGCCATCTCCTTCCACAAGGTTGGCTATCATCACTAGTTGCTTATATTATCTTCGATGCTGCAGCCCTGAGCAACTTGACAAGATTGCATTCATACTACTTCTTGATTTGATCAAACAGGGTCATCTTCTTCCTTGGCGTTGGAGAAAGAACAGATCCATGCATTGGCTTGCCGTATGCTGTAGTTTCTATTTTCGGAGTCTTTTCTTGTTACTAGAACATCCACAATTGGGAGGCTGTTGTTGTTACCATCTTCGATAAATCTTATTTTACATTAATTAGTGTTCAAAGAACGTCTTCAAATGGCTGTCTTCATGGTTCCATATTATGATGTAACGAAGCAATAGCTTTGGTTTGATTGATTAGATTACTTTCCGGATACTATACCATTCTAATATCGATTCAAATACGCATATGTTGCCTCGCTCTTTCACGCTCATCTGAATGTTACATTTGCATGCAATCCGATTGTCCAGTGTTAGAAAATAAATTATGTTATTCGCTCTCTGTCATATCGGAAACGGTCGAAAGTCTATCCAGTCTGGATGCTATTCATATTTATTTGCATAAGTTGAGTTAGCCATGCGTTGATTCACTGCTATATAGTGCAGATTTAGTACCATTTTGAGATCTCAAACTTCCAAAGAAATTGTGAGTTCAATCTACATAAATTGCTTTGCAAAAAAGGTTTAGGCCATTTCATGGTGTACAGCTGTGTATATGAAGCAGCGCTTTTATCTCTATTTTTTTACAAGTATCAAGTGAGCTTTCTGCGAAATGAAATCCTAGTCGCCATCACCCCCCCCCCCCCCCCCCCGAAAGGAAATCGTTACGGCCTCGAGCTACACCCACACAATGGTTACAATTTACAGCGTTCTAAAGCCAATATAAATAGTTAGTTGTCCTCTCGCAGCGCTTTTGGAGCGTGATTCTGCCTTTGTTTTTATATATACATATTCATATATGTGTTAAAATTTTGTAGAAATATAGATCATGCTGTTTCACTATTATCTATATTTTTGTATCATAATACTTTACAAACCAATCTTCATCTGAAAGAAAACTATTCGATAGAAAAAGGTTATAGGCTTCTTCGTTAGAACCTCAGCTCTAAGATAGTGTCTTATAGTGTCTTCAGTCTTCATATTTCTCAAGTTCCTTATCAGCTCAAGATATAGTCAAAAATCTTGGGAAAGTAATATTGAAATTTTTCGAGTACAGTTTTTAAATGCTTATAAAGTTTATTGATCGAATTTGTATTCATTTTTGAGCATAAGTTTTTGATCCAGGTGTCAGTCAACATATTTTATACTCATACCTTGGATATGAATTCATTTATATCCTAACCTCATTTCAACTTCCCAAAAGACGATGTTTTAATGAACATGGTAACTTTCCGATAATTGTGTTTTTATTGTTTCAATACTGACAGACACAGTTAGATCTTTTCTATGAAATAATCATTGCCTATGCTGACCCTATAAATAGTTAAATGAAAATCGATACGTTGATGTATCTGCTCTCCAGGAAAAACCGTACCTCAGCGATTCCTGGCTTCGACTCTCCAATCCACGCAGAGGGGGCAAACAGGGCACTTTGTTCGAGATTTTTCCACCGCAATCAATCAAATTAGAGAAATAATGCTCCCCTCGATGGATGGCGTAGTGATTTATCGATGGCTTCGCGGTGTGTTGTTGCAGAAGATCAATCAGAAAAGGAAATGTGCCAAAGCCGCACTACAGAAGGCCCCTAAAATGAAATCGTAGAATACTTCTCTGAATATAAAAATTCGCATTATAAAACTCGGAAAAAACCTGTCCCAGTGCGGCATTCAAACCAAATATTTCCTAATATCCGCTCAAATACTTTAGCCGACTGAGCTAGTCAAACACTCCCCCTCAGCAGGCATGTGGAAGTGAAATAAGAAACTAGTCATCACGTAAAAATGACCTACTAATATCTCAGGGTAAAGGAAAGCGACAAAGTCAATTTCCATATTGTATTTTTGGACCCACTTTGCTATTTAAAAAAATAATTATGACGGTGACGGTATGCAGAACGCTGATGTCACATAACTTTGACAGCTACTCTAAAAGACGTAGAATATAATGCCACTCCTAACCCTAAAATTTGATAACGATACGTTGAATCGTTTCAAATAAAATACCTTGTTGCCTTGTTTCCGCTATCCTGCTCACCAGACACCATACCAGTGAACCTGTCATGTACTACCAAAACTGTTTTCCAGTATAGTTTTCAGCTTTTTCTGGGTGCCATAGTTTATAGCTGTGATACTGGTGTCCAAATCCGGAAATGGCTGCTCAAAAATCAAGACTCCGCGTTCTGATTCAGACATCAATTCACAAAGTGCACAAACCTCTTTTAGAAGAGTATACTTGCACTTTAACAACCCAACGGGGCACAGAGTAAATCATCACAACTTTATCAAAGAGCACAAATCACCTAGAACTATATATATAGTACTTGAATCGATATATCTATTCTTGGCCGCTGAATTTTCCAACCAAAGAAATATCGATTCCTAATTAACAAATCAAGGTCAAAAAAATACGTAAATTAGAAAGCTAAACTAGAAAACAGTTCATATCAATGTTGTGCAATAGACGTCAATTCAACGTCATTTATTATACGTCGATATTTGGTTGAATCACGTCAGGTGACGCACTTTCACCAAATTTCGACGTCATTATCATGTGATAATGACGTCGAAAACAACAACATACTTGTGCTACCTGGGGCTCACTTGGACTAAAACGCTGATGATGTTATGTTAGATATATTCTCCTGAAGGTCATTTTTCTGCCCTAATTCAAAACGAAGCGCGCAGTTTTAAATTAGGAAGGAAAATGGGGTAAACATTCTATTGATTATAGGAATTCTTTTGCCAGCATCAAAAAATTAGGATTCAAAAATCAACTCCCACCTCGGAGACGTCCAGGAACTAGGTTCAGTGAGTGTTTTTCCTCGTTTTTTTTGACTATAAGTTCTCCGTACTTCACCGATTTTCAAAAACAATAATGCCTCTTGTCCTTGCTCTAATAGTAACCTAGTGTCAATATATTGAAAATATCCTAGTACTTACTTTGGAGCCAATATGACAAGAGACAAGCAAAACGCAGAGATGGTTTTTTTGATGTGTACGAGTATATCATGAAACAATAAGAACATACCAGAGAGTGAACCTTACTTAGGCGGTAGGAGAATGCTGTATAAGGAAGAAAATAATGGTTGAATGGATTTCAATTCAATGCATAGAAGATTCAGAAAACAGCCCTGACAAAAAATCACATGCTGCTATTCTAGCCGTGGAAATGAAGGAACGCCCAACTTGTCGTCAAACGGCCTTGCTAGGTTTGCTTCCCATAAGCTAGAGGTTCTTTTCCACTCCAGAAGGTTATATTTACCGGAACAGTTACTACTACTTCACAAGACTCAAATCAGACCATCTCTATAATACTGCTCGCATGTGTGGGGATGCGAACTGAAGCTTTTGGACACAATCTAGAAATGATCAGTGCATCAGGTAGATACTCCTGAACTTACATGGCACCTCCTTAGTATAAAACATCAAAGGAGGGTCTCTGATCTGTTCTTATTCTATAGATAGAGAGAGAGATCATGGCAAACGTTCGCATAATAGCACCACAAGTCGTCAGAGCATTAAACACAATGGGGGCCAAACAATTGCATCCTTACCAGGTCGAACTTACAACGCCTCGAAGGAGCCTCTTCCAAAAGTCGTTCTTTTGGAGAACCTCGGCGTTGTGAGATGAGCTACCCGGATTTTGTTCCCCGACGGTTACATTTCCCAAGGTTTTGATCTCTAATGTGAATAGTGTTTTCACAGCTCTTCTGGAGCGCTTCTTTGCAAAGATATATTTGTAAAAAACATAATATTTCAAACTAGAAATTTTTCGCGGTCTTATTCTTTATACATCCACATTTTCAATGGCTGGTGACAGAGAAAAATAAAATAAACAGTACGGTGATCATTAATTATTTCCTAATCAGATCTCTATACCAAAAATAGCCAACATAAAAATGTCCCAAATTGAGTACATTAAACCGAAGGACACAAATAAACAGGGCTATATAGATACCCGCCAATGAGTCGTTAACGTGAAACTGGCTTTAAATGTTAACTTTATTGTCCAGCTTTAAGGTTAGGGTATCCTAAAGGCGACCGTTAAGGCGAATATAGCGCTAGGGTTCGGTGCATAGAGTCCTTAAATGAAAGGAATTAAAACTTAACTACGTGATCATGGCAAGCGTGACATTGGGGACAACCACTGAGATTGATTACACTATGTATGTCTCGCTGGAATGATACTGAGAACTGGTTCATATCTTGCTTAAATGTTAGAAACCTTGTCGCCATTGGGGATCGAACCCACAACCTCCAGCATTCTAGGCAAATGCCTTACCGTTGGGATATGACGAACTTGCCAGACAGAACGGCAAATACGCTATGGAAGGTACATTCCCATGCGCAATCCTTCGCAATTTTCCAACCTGTACATCAATTTTTCTAATTATTATTAGTTGTCAACTTAAGGATTGCAGATTTATATTTAAACCATCTTAGAACTGTCACATTAGAATATGAACCGAAACTGAAAGAAATAGGGTTTCGTTTGTGATTTTTGTTGTGCTAAACACAATTTTTTCATTTTAATGTTTCACCAAATAAAAGCATCTACAATCTACATGAAAAAGGCACGATATCACTAGGTGGTGTTTGGGGTCGATGATCACAAATTTCATCAAGTTCACAAACATTCAATACTTTCACCCCTTTACATAAAACAGCAAATTCTAGAACATGATGAAGATGCATATTATTAGTTCCAGGATTTTTGGTACCATTGATTACGAACTTCATTTCAAATTCGGGATAATTCAGATCATTTATCCTCATTCACCAATCCTCGCATAATATATCGCATATCTTATAACATAATCAGGTTGCATATCACATTCGGGGTTTTTGGGGCGGCTGATTACAAATTTCAGATCGAAATAGCAAAAATTCACCCCCTTCACCGTTAATCATTGCTCCTCGGCGTTGATAAACTATTTATATTTCATGGGGGGCATTAATTAATTAATACTTACTGCAAAAGTTAAAACAGCTTATTTATCACTTTATCAAATTAATTTTTATAGCAGAAAATTTGTTTCTTCGTCCGATGATTTTTTAGTTGTACACGTTGTCAAACAATATATGGTCGATGAATCCTTCCACAATGCACTTTCAACATTTATCAGAGTGAAGAGCTGTAATTACAGCTCTACAACACATCAAATGTATAGCACCGAGCACTCACACATTTTTCTGATTATTAGGCCATTATTTCCATAATGAATCATTGAACATCGAGGAGTCTCGTGGAAACATAACTTTCAAAATAATTTCCGGTTATTTTTTGTTGAAATTGTAATTTAATAACAACTGATACACCTCAAGCTCAATCTATCATGCAGATTTTTACATCATCTTTTTTCGAGCTACAGACTTTTGCACCACAAATTCATCTTTGTCAACTTTTAACGCTGCCTCGATTTCGACGCTGTAAGCAGCAGCTCTGACTTTCATTTACTACCTAGGGTTTCTCAAGTTCTCTGTCTTTCTGATATTTGAGCAATAGTTTCCTTTACCGACCACCGCATATAAAGTGACATCAAAAAAATCTAGTTTTGACCAGCTATTTCGGCTCTAACATGTCCCTTTCCGTTCATTTTCATTAATCAATAAAAGCCTCTATATCTCCCGGCAAGCGATCTTCACAACAAATGAATTATCTTTTGATGCATGTCTCAGCGAATGAAGTGTCATGAGACATCGATTGGTAATTACTTAGCAATTACACCAATATATTCCTCAAAATAATCACCTTCACCATCATCACCAAGGAGTTTCACCCAGTTCAGCGAGCAAACCTTTGTCGTGCAGTATATCTCGCGCAGGTCGACAAAGAAACTCTATTGGTTTATTTATGGTGACATTTTAGGGGAATTCAATTAAATGATAACCAATTAATTTACATACACTCAGATAGCAGCAAACCGTTTATTGATTTCTCGACAAAAACACAAGTTTGCTAAAGGTACAGCCATGGATTGGAGAGTGTTCTGAAAGAAGAAAGTATAATGAGTTAGAGCGTATGTTTTTGTCAACCAAACAATCTGCAAGGGATGCGTACAATGACGACGTTGGGTAAATTTAACAAACACAAACCTTTCATAAAACAGAACTCCAAAAAGAAAAAGAAAAAAGTTGTTAATTAGTGGAGGAAGGGAGGATTATCAGGTTCTGGTTCTGGTTACCACCACTTAATACCCACATGAGCCGCTACTGGGTTAAGTAGATTACTTTGATACTTAATATGCACTAATGTGATATTAGAACCTATAAGAGAGAGAGAGAGAGAGAGAGAGATGAACAATATGTGTACAGCAAAATAGCGATTGAAAATGGTCGAGTTCCTTTATCTAAGATCTGGTTAATCAACCGTTCTGAACAGAAATGTTTTACTCTCTTCAACCTAACACCCTCCTGCTTCATAAACTGCTTTATAATGTCGCAATGTTATTATAGAAAGTCTGTGGTAGATTTCAGAAAGGGGAGAATTTGGAATGGAATCTAACAGAGAGGGTAGATTTTCGGGAAACACCCATAATTACATTTTGTGATAAGCTGTACTCGTCATTTCTGAAACTGAAGGTGCCATATTAAATTCGAGGCGGCATATTACGTTGCAAATCGTGTCACAAATCTCTTTTCTGTGTTTATTGAGCTCGCCTATACTATAATTCTATTTCTACAAATAGCTACCAAAGATATATTTAAATACCAGTCGATACTCAACACCCCACGCGTATAATAACTTCATCTGAGTTGATTTATATTTCTTGTTTGAGTATGACCAACAATATTGCACGTTCTCAACTGTAGCCTCAAATCTCGTGATGCAATATGAAGAGAAATGCACGCATTGCAGGCTAGAAACATTATTCAATCGACCTCAGCTGGCCGACGCTAGAAGAGCCTTGGCTCAAGGCACAGCTCCAACCAACCAGTGTTACTTATACTTTAGAAAGTATTTTCTACTCATTAAGAATGTGTAATCAGTCTTCTTCATCATATTGTTGTTTAATAAAGTTTTTAAATATTACTATACAAAAACACCTTCTAATGATGAGCAATCAATTAGCTAAAACAGTTTTTGCTTTTATAATTTTTTCTGTATTTGGCAATTTGACAGATGTGATCATCTGGTGATAGTTCATAATATCACAGTTATCATATACATACTTAAGGAAATAATGCACTTGCTGGAGTCAGCTATGTTTTCAAAATATTATGTATCATAACAGATACTAGCAGATTGAATCAAAATATATTCAACACAATTATACAAATCTTTAATCAAAATTTGTCGATGTTCAAATTTTTATTCATTTTGATTTTGTCCACTTTTACAAAAATATCAGAAATGATTGGCTGAGTCAAAAAGATGTCAAATAAGTGTTTTACCAGATTTTGACAGACATTCAATCAAACCTAATGCAAGTTTTTTTTTTATTTGAAGGAATTAAATGAATGAGAATTCAATGATATAACTAAAGAGATGAATGTCCATCTATCAATATAATTCAGAACACTTTGCTAGAAAACATATTCCATAAATCTACTATAGGCTGCTTCACTCTCATGTATGTTTGGGAAAAACATTTTATCAAATTATAAGAAACTGGTTGAGTGTAGTTCATGTTAAAAGTTATTTCAAAGTGCAGATTAAGAAAATGTACAGTCAACTGCTGTATTATCAGAAACTGATAATGAGATGAACCTTTTGAAATGCTTTGTGGATTGTCTTGATGCTTAATTTATAAACAAATAATTTAACCACATACTTGATGGATATGACCAAACTCATATTGTGTGCATATGCAGCTTATAGTATGCAACACCAGGCTACCAAAAAATTGATTTGGCTACATTATGCTTGTAAAACATTTGAATCGGGCGTTTTCTTTTTAATTTTTTAGGTAGAGCTGTGGTTTCTTGGCTCCGTATAACAAGCCATCGCTAATATCACACTGAAATTCTCCCGTCCAATTTCTCGATTAAATTTCATTTCAAGTATATTCCTTTTTATGATTTCAACTTCTTTTTAAGGTTAAAACAGTTGCAATATATATCTCCTACAAATTGCGCTGCGAAAACATTATTTATCCTGCAGAAAGGGTTCATACACATATTCTCGAACCTAAAATGGATTAAAAGTCTCGCCATGTTCCACTTTAATAAATATTGCATGTAATACTAAATCGATTTAAGGGTTTAGGAGGGTAAAGCCTCGATAAAAGCTAACAGTCCGTGAAGTTATGGGCAGGAAACAGGTGTTTCAGCTAAAGATATTGAGGTGTGGAAATTCAAGGTCATTATTTCTGTGCATAGTATTATAAAAAAAATCATGTAGTTACAACACTCTACTGCAATGTTTGTCGCATTTCATTCTGGCGAAATCAGACTTTGCACACCACAAGGTAGCATGTAAGGAGTGTTGCCCAAATGGTTACACTGGCATGTTTGAGTTCATGTATAGCCTATTGCCTATCCAACCGGAGAGATTTTTTATTGTTTTTTAAGCAGTGTGGGGTAAATTTTTATTTGTGGTGGATCTTCTGCATTGACATTATTCGCAGTCAAAGTAAAAAATATATTCAGCTAAGAATCATAGGTGAAACTCTCTTCCCCAGTAACGCGTTTCCATATACATTAAAATAATTATTGTCCTATCAGATTTGACAATCTACATTTAAAAATATAAAAAAAAATATTGAGGATTCTATTGATTAATTTAATAAAGACGTATTTTTTTACTGTTATTATTATGAAAAGAAACACTTGAAAGCAAGCCTTTGGCCAAATTTCTGCTAAAAATATCGATTATGAACATGTATCTGCTGAACTGAAGTGCCAACCAAAATAGTTATTTATAAATTCAAAAGTAATTTTATTTTCAGGGTGAGGTTTGTCCATTAACGAAAACGAAAACTCATTTAGGCACCTGGTTTTAAAAGCAACTAGATGTAGTTAAATACGATTAACTCCTTTTTGAGGAACACATTTTGATTCAAACTTTCATAAAAAGTTCATTCCAACAAGGAACATCAAGGATCTATCAGTGAAAATTCCCTTGACTGAAAAAATGTACTCGTATATTTGGACAAACTGCTTAATGAAAGTGTGTTCCTTAAGTGTCTTTTCTACATCATGATACAGGCAACTCACCAGAAATTCCATCGTATGTCCACCAATCCTGCCAGTTGTCGCATTTCACTGAAATTAAAATAGATTTATTAATAAATTATATGCCCTCAGCAACCTGAAAAAATGTATTGTCATGCACGCATTTTATATCGGTCTCCACAAAACTTCAGGAATCACTGAGTTACTACAACTTCCTGGAAAGAGGAGTTTGGATAGATTGAGACGGTTTCCAATTCGATTACTGGTATTTTACTATTCAAATATTAAATACATTTATCTCGAACTACATCGATCGAGTATTTCTTCCATAAATACACTAATGATTTTTTACAAATAAAAAATGGCGTCCAGTTAATTAACATTGCCCTCCCCACGCATTTTATCAATTTATAAATTAATATTTTAATCGTTTAGGAAAATATCGCAACAAGGCTATCGCATACCTAGCATAGAAATGAAACCAGTATGACAGCAACTCATAAAAAAATTATAATTGGACTAACAGCTACCACCACCACCATCAAAAAATAACGCCAGTGAAGTGGAATGCCACTTGAACCAATCAGGACAAGCCGAGCCAATGACACACCAGCCAGAAGAGTATAAATATTATAGCTTTCGAAGGGTCATGTTCGCCAGTTCACCTGAAGATGATTTAATATAGTAAATCAATCGAAACGTCGTGACACTAAAAAGGTAGACAACTGAAGTCCGAAACACAACTTTCGGTGACCGTTTATTATTGAACAAACTGTACATCCTACACTACACACGTCGGGCAACGCCAGCGTTTCCAATTTCATCTGCGGCACGCAGATTTTAATTTCATTGGTGAGTACGTCTGCATTCGCCGATAAAAAATAATCTGATAAAGTAGCTGTTTCGCACATGACAACATCTGGTCAGATTATCCGTATTTTGACAACGCATTTGATGAGCACTGGTATGGTTTGCACCGAGGCTGGTATGTTTGAAACATATTGTAACATAGTGGTAAAAACATTTTTACACCAGAGCTTTTTATCTCAAACGAGTGTTTTTACTATATTTTAATCATTTATTCCAAATCATCAACTATTCATTAGTAGAAGTACCTAGAGAAGTATAATAGGCTTACCTAGATACATTATTCCACTTCTTTCCGATGAAAGATAAGCTACTTGAACAGGTGGGTTAAGAAGGACCTTACAAACATTAGCTACACAAAAGTGATCTTTTTACCACACACTTGATATTTAATGCTATAACTAGTGTTATCAACTACAGTCAAGCTGTTTAACTTCCTCAACAGTATTGCACTAACAAAACAAATGTGCCACAGCACTACTTAGAATCGGTACTATTTATTCTCATTAATGTATCCTATTTTCGCGGATAGTTCCGACTTTTTTGACAGCTGAATTAACTGAATTTTGTATTGAGTGTATGCTCTCCACTATGCATCAGACCTGCTATAGACATGCATGTTTCGTCTTTAGCCCAGATTCGTCAGTATAGCCTGGCGATCTATCTGTAGAGAGCAATTATATACCTAACTCTTCAAGTGTCGCCCTCTATAACGACGGACATTGACAACTGACAAAGTCGAAAGTCCTAACACCTGGACTGCCTTGAAGCGGCAACAGATGAATAGTGGAGAGCATACACTTAATATCACTTCTCAGCTTCTGATGAGCATGAGCCGAAATTACGGTACATCGTAAATAGTGTTCACGAAGAACAAGGGATGTCACTGTAAATACGTTCACCCTGGTTGACAGATGTCGTAAGGAACATCTGTTGCCGCAGCCCAGGCAGCCCAGGTGTTAGGACGTTTGACATCGTAAGTTACCAATAAGTGTCCCCATAGAGGGCGACACTTGGAGATGAGTTGATATTTCAATCATGTTTAATCTTCAGATATTTTCATCGCATTCTAATCACTGATTCGATAACGAATATATGCAATACAGAATCGGGTCTTGAAGATGATCTTCGATGCATCAAAAGAGACCTGTCGAAAAATGGATGTCCGAGAAGAGGTACTGCAGCGCAACATTACTAGCATTCGAAACGTTGTGAAACGCAAAAGTTAAAAGACAATGGAAGTCTGAAGCAGTGTTATATCTCCAGCTAATTCTATCAATCTTAATATTTTAAATATCCTCTTGACGAAAATAAGGCGTTACTCCCACCAGTGATGAAATATCTTATTTGCGTTACCAGTTTGATAATATCTCGAGCAAACTTATGGGTATATTATGCTGACGATGTTTGCTCATTCGAAATTACCCTAATTATCGCTAATAAATAATGCCACATTACAGACGACGTGTCCCTTTTTGCTTTGCCAGTGTACCACGGCTGTAACGAACCTCTTTCAGGTCTGCTCAGCATGTTACTTCTGCTGTTAATAGATTTAGCTCCAGGACGAACTTTGCCTCGTAATATATGTTTCTATAGGTGAGAAATAAGGTTCGGTAGTTGAATTATCTATTATCCTACAGTGTTAGTATGGATAAGAAATTGAATATGATTAAATGTGACTCTCTTAAAAGCATACGAGTATGTATAGCAATACTTTCTGGGCTTACGCGAACATAACATGGTGAGGTATATTTTGTAATCACATATGTGACTTCTACGCCTCTTCGAAGGACCAAGTCTATCGATGTACATTGATTTTTTCACCGATCATGGAGTTTGCTGTATCTATCTGCCCTTCTGTCTATCCAAAGGCGTTGAAAAACCTGAAAAGAACTTACTAAGGTATTTAAAAAAAAAGCAGAAATAAGAAACCAAATTAGTAGGGCTCGGCAATTTCAATTAAGAAAAACCTTTCTTCAGTACTTAGGCTGCCGCTGCTCATATTTGGATTGATTTACAATAAAAACAGAAAGCCTATCGCGCTCTATAAATGTTGGGAGAGTATAAACATTCATTCACATTGACCATGAAACACAGACCCGCATGTGATTACTTTTGTCAGAATTATTGTTTTAAGATATAATAATATAATTTCGGTTGTCGATATATATATATATATATATATATATATATATATATATATATTTATAACCATTCTTCTGGCTTCCCTCAACGGTATAAATCTTTGCCTTTACAGCCCCCTACACAAAATTCTAAATCCGCCACTGGTGTGAATACGACTTGATGATTATTGTGCTTAATTAGGTACATGCCCGACAAAACAGTATTTTCTGCTTAACAGAGCTAGTTAGAGCACGTGCACGTCAAGCAGAAATTGTGTTTAGCCTTTGTGTGGTCACACACAATAGTCACGTGGCAAACAGATGATCACGTTGACCTAGCATGTAAATTATTATTCGGTAACGATATTCAACAGGAAGGAACTTCTCGAGATTAAAGCACTTGTGACCTAGTGATCCGCCAGCCTGGGATGGACTTCAGCTTCCAACGCAAATAGGCGGGAGAAGCATTCGAATCAGAAAAAGTTAGAGGGTCGATATATTATGCTCATTATTTCCGTCGGTCTGTCTGTCGTCTTTCTGAATGTCCGCCATTGCTATAACTCGGAAAGTATCAATCGGACTTAAAGATCAAATTTTGAGACTAGGTTATCACTATAACGAAAAAGATTTGTAATTATTGATGATCGGTGCATTGAAGGTGGAACAAGGAAAATCAAAAACGCTGAATTTTTATTTCTTGGCGACTGAGTCACAAATTGTGAACGAGAGGTGGGAAGGCTAGGGAGATCAATATACTGGATTTTAACGGAATAGTATTCAAGTAGGTTTACTCCGTATTTCACGTGAAGATTTTCATCAGCCTGAATGATGTTCATGAATACTTTTTAAGTTTAGCATGCAGCTTTTCTTGTTGTTCCATGATACGGTGTCACTGTCCTCAGTGCGCATCCTTCCAAATGAGGACATTCATCTAAAATTTCGTCGGCAATGGCGCAGTGCTGGCGCCCGCTTCTACAGCGGCAAAAACTATCAACAAATGTTTCGATTGGCGCCAGACAGTCGCCCCCCTTTGTTTGCTCGTTTCGCGTATCGTAGAATCTCCCGGACTCCCGGATTCAGGGACGACGCTATTCTCGATCGCGGTGCTGAATTTTATTGAGTTAACCAGTAAGAGATAACTGGCTTCATGCTGAATCACTGCAATTGATGAAGTATTACTATCATGAGTATGCTCCAATAGGTTAACATCACGAAAATCTGTGTCACTAGTCACTATTTACATTCGGTGTGTCATTTTATTTTTTGACATTTCTAACGTGATCGATTATTTTCCAAAAATAAGTTTTGAATGGATCAAGACTGTGGTAAGGGGTTAGGGGATGGGAGGGAGATCTAGTCTTTTGGCGTTAGTGAAAGACGTCCTATCAACTATAAATGTTTAATTATTTCCATTTAAAAAGATCACTGATTTAAAAATCATATTAAAATATTATCATTGCCATCATCATCAATCATGTTTAAAGTAATACCTTTACCTGAGAAGTGCAGCGTTAATATACTTAACGCCATTTTTTCATATATTATCAAAAGATTCACAGATTTTGCAGTCCTTGCGACCATCGGATACATTGAAAATGATAATAAATATCGTATGTCAAGTACACAAACTTCGCTGTGATATTGTTAATATAGATCCTCACCTTTGCCTCTATTTTCACAAAATAGAGGCAAAGGTGAGGATGTGAGATGTGATGGTTCACAATCCATGGCAGAACGCCGGCGCCGTACAAAAACTCCAACAGACAGACAAACAGACCCACAAACTAATCTACAGACAGGCCGGCATATCAACCAATAGAGAGACCGACAGACAAAAAGACAGACCGCCGCAGATGCCACCCTAAAATTCGACTAATTAAATCTATCACCTAAATCCCCAAATCACGACAAATCCTCAATGGTTAAGAAAATACTCAACAGCGACGGACGACAGGTAGCAGCCCAGTATGTCTTCCCGCGCGGTATAGTAAAAAGTTAACGTATACGTTTAGTGCAGCGAGGCATCTCTCGATATAATATTGCTTCACGCCAGCTGGTGTCACGGTGTGGTGTCACCGACAAAGATCCGCGTTTCTCTTCCCCCATATACAATAACAAACATTTTCTTATGTTGAGAACGAGGATTACGTTGAAATTAGGAGCTATTAATTGAATCTAACATATGACAAGATTTTTATCGAGTAGGAAAATACCGCATCAAATAGTTTCAAAGCTCAGCACAACGAGCAGCCACTTTTTGAGCCAGTTAGCATTAAACATTAAAGCAAGTATATCCGGACACGTCCTTGGATTCGACTGATAATTGCTCTAGCGATATGGTGGCCTTTTTCAACGACGACCATCACAAATACGAGTTAATGGTTATTATTGACGTCTGCTGAAGACTTATTCTACATCGAGAAAACTCCTAGCAGTCACGGACGAAAGAACGAATAGATCACTTGACAATGCTGCAGAATGGGATTGTTAGAATAGCATTTTAAATTGAGCTTGTCTGCTTGCTCCAACGAATTCGTGCTAGCGCTGCTCCATACGCGGCGCATTGCTGGGGTATAGCATTTATAAAGTCGACCGGAAGCACTCAAAAACGTTCAGTTCCGAAATGCAGTTTGATGGAATATTTGTCTACGTGTTGTGATGAACATTCCGGAATATACATGCTGCCGGAAAAAAATACAGTTAGCTGGTCTAACTACTGGAGTATATTTACACTCAGCGTATAGCATTATTTGGCCTCACTCATGACTACAGCATAGATAAATAAACGGAATAAAAATCACTGGAAAAAAAGAATATATATGTTATTTACGATTTTAAATCGACTTTGGAAGAGGTCTATCAATCTATAGTACCTAAAGTTGGAATTATAGTTGGAAGTATATTTGGTGTAGTAGTGACAGTTTTTTTTTCAATGTCTTGATTGCTTTTACGTAATGTTTCATAACTTCTGAAACTTATTCTGTGATTTTATCCCTGATTCATCTTACTCGTACTAATTAAAACCAGATGTGACTGACGAAGTAAATTTTCTATTGTTCCGTTCACCTCGGCAGACTTCAGCATAGAGCATAGAATGAAAAATTGAAATTTGAATTAATAATCCCAGTTTCATTCCTTTTATAAGACCAGCAATGTTGTGTTTCTGATAAGACAATTCATTTTGTCCCTTATATTGATATAAATTTTCCGATAAAGTTTCATTGTTTTCTGGTATCGCTTTCCAACCATTGTTATGTATAAATAACGTAGCCAGACGACTGGAGGGAACTGGTTGAGGTTAAGCGATATTGCAGATAAGAAGATTGAGTACTTAACACACACTTGCACAAATAAAGCTCTTTTCGTTCAGTGACGCGTTTCGATTTATATTTAAATCATATTCGGACTGTCAGATTTGACTGTTAACAAGGCTACCCAGATCACTTTCCAAATACCTAACTAGATCCTATCATGGATACAAAACTAGAGCTCTCAAATCTAGCATACTATTTATCCTGTCTAGCTATTTCTCTATTAAATTATTTTTTTTTCTTGTGTCTGTTTATAAATAAAGGAGAATAGAAAATGTAAAGATTGCGAAATGGTAGATTTTCTGGAAAACCGCCAGAACAGGCTGTAATTATTGGTATCAGAAGTGGGATATTTATCGTATTGACAATCCAGTAACGGCAACTGCTTAAGAAATAATACAAAACGACTGAAGAAAGAATAAATACAGTCGATAGCTGATGATAGTTACTACAGCTATAGAGCAGATACCAGTGCTAAGAAAAGACTAACTTGGGAAGAGATATAATTGTCATTTATTTTTTTTTAAATTTGAGAAGTTATTTGGATGGTTTATGAGCTTTGGACAGACACACGAAATCTATCACTGGTTTCCATCGGTTTATTGGTGCTGCACAAAATTGAGAAAATTTGAGGCAGGATATGATGTGTGAGACCTAGTGGGTAATGACCTTATACTTTTGAAATCGGTGCATTAGCAATAAAGTTATTAGCAAAACGCCAAAAATATGAAATCATTTCCTAGCTTTGTTTTTGTATGGTAGAATTGCTGATCATCTTTGAATCATAGTTAAAAGGCATGTTAATGATCTCATCAATTTTTTCACGAATATCCCCACAAATTAAAGGCATTCATTCAACTTTAAAATATCTAGTATTAAACTAAAGTTTTGGAATAAGAAACTTTTGTATAATTCAACCTACAATGTACCTTTTATAGTGTCTTGAGAAGCTGACAACTGATATTTAAGTGTCAGCTTCTGATGTGAATGAGCCAAGATAACGGTACATCGTAAAAGTGCTTACGAAGAACAAGGGATGTCGCTGTAAATCAGTTCACCCTTGTTGACAGATGTCGCAGTCCAGTTGTTAGGACCTTGTAACTTTGTAAGTTGCCAATGGGAATATAGAGGGCTACAGTTAGACCGACAGGCTTTACTGACGAGTCTAGGCTAATAACGGAACATGCATGTCTACAGCAGGTCTGATGCATGGTGGAGAGCATACACTCAATTTGTCTTCACCTTCCAAAACTTAAAATAATTAAAAACATACCTTCCATATATATCCTAGGAAATGTATAATTTTGACGCACACAGTCTCGTCGCTCATCTTGGGACATGCTATTCAGTACACCCTGCGGCAGAAATAGTAAAAGTAACCTAACTCATCGTCGACCCGTATCACGCTGTGAGTAAGATGGAGACAGTTCCAACGTTGTCAGTTACACAAACCAATAAAAGTACATGAAGACTGTGAAGTTTCGACAAAGTGATTCTCTATTTTATCTTTCTTCTTGACATTGGGAGTTCGAAAGATATAAGACATAATACACAGAGTACCTTGCCCCCTCTAACCTACGGGCAGGACTGCTCCCGTGAAATACACAGACATAGGGAAGCTCCGTCGCGATCCTGAACCTTCGGAAGATTTTCCATTGCAGAATAAGTAAACATCCGACAATCTGACTCCAAATTGCGTTCGAATAATCGATTTCCGCTCTGCTATTCAAGATATGCGGATGTGCCCAATTTACGTATTTAGGAAACGCCGTTGACCGCAATAACTAAAATATGTAGATCTCTACAAATGTTTGACACATGCATGTGTTACCTCAAAATCTGCAACGCCGATTTTAATGAAAGCCTATGGGGGATTAATTTTTTATAATTAAATTCAATTAATTTGTTTTAAGGGTCCAACTGTGCGGTATAAGTATTATAGGTAGGCCACCAGTTTTTCCTGAGGTTTTTGTTTCTTTTTGTTGATATAATTAAAATGAATTTTCAACGGCTATTATCATTTTTGATGTATCAGGCTTACTTTTTATAATGAATACATTTAGCTATATGAAATTCAAGAGGTTCTGGTTTTTGTAGTAATAAACAGAACATTTGATATGAATTTGTATATTCTGAAGCTTTCTAATTTCCAAGTCATAGGATGAGATTTCGATGAATTAATGTTTTTAAATTATTTCTGCAGTCTTAAAATTTCATGCGCTTAGTAAGGGTCAGAATCTTTGGAATATAATCAGACGGAACTCATCCGGAACCAGTAAACGGAGAAAATACCCTTCAAACCCGTTAATTAAGATTCGTTGAAGGGCAGGTCTACTTCCAGCAGCCACGTAATTGCTGTTCCAAATTTCAAAGTGCAAAGATAAATTCATCAATGAACAAATGATAGTTTAAAAAAATAGCTTTTATGGTAGATCAGATTAAATGATGGAAAATAAATTATATTTCAATTAAACTAAAATACAGGCTTTAATAGTTAATATAATAATATAACAAAAGAGTAAAACATAATTCATAATATAGGAAAAATGTGATTAACGAGAAAATGAATGCCATTGTGATAAAAACGTGGGGTGCTCGATATCAATTGTTATAATTGCAAAAAACAAAGTATATTTGTGTAGGCTCGAAGGAAGAGGATTTACAATTGCAATACGGAAGGAGAATATATATATATATATATATATATATATATATATATAATGAATTTATTCTTATGTTAAGAGCAATTTTTTGCCTTAATTCAATTCACCCTAAAAGCGTGTTCTTCTATAATTTATATTTACGGTTTTTTCCAACTATTGGTCCATTGGTGTGGTAAGTAAATACAGCGAAACAAAAGATCATGACAATGACATTTTCCTTGGCATGCCGTCCTGTCGTCCTCGCATACTTTCCAACCTAACCAGGAAACTGTTCGACACCATGGAGAGAACTGACAACTTATTAGAGGGGGATCCCAAATATCGGCTCGCCGCAATTGCCGTGTAGTAGACGTGCTAATCAAGTCCTCGTTAACTTCGGCCCTAATTTGAATTGCATACTGTGGATATTAGCATGCCAGAGTAGACCGACATCGATCCGTATGCCGGCAACGTCGACTCGAGTTCCCTCGCGCCAGTAATCTTCTGCTGTAGTTGCACTCCTCTTGCGTCTTGCTTCTGCTAAGGTAAACACAAACGTGACGGCAGTTATTTCTCTCATTGAGTCTCTCCGCCTTAATCGTTTTCACCTGCAACGTTTTCTTTGAGTTGCGAGATTGAGAGGCTGTGGACGGGCGTAGTTTTCCTTCAGGATTAATTTAATCCTTAGCTGAAAACGTGCATGTTTGGAGTACATGAAATCTGTGAAACTTGGAGCGAACAAAAAAAACTGTTGTAATTAATTTATTTAAATCTACATTTAGGGTTGTTAGGTGCAGATACCTTAGTGTTAACGGCAGGTTTTTATTGGATGTGAAAGGCTCCTGCTGCCAAATATGCGCAATTCTCCCTTCCAACTTTTCTAGCCTTTATAACTCGATCTAGTGGCCAGTGACTGATAAATATCTTCAGTCGAAGTTTACCATGATGGATTAGAAAGTTGTTAGTAAGAATTGCGCGGTAATACGTAAATTCCATATTATATTTGCTATGCTACTTGGCAGTCTCGCTATAGTTACCAGGATACAAAACTGTAACGATTATGCCTTTTAGCTCAAAAAGCTTCTATCTATATTGCAAAAACAAATCAAGCATTCAATTCTGCTAGCATGAAAATTATGCCAATCATTGATAATATTCTGTACACGCACGAACATATGCAAACATGTGTGTACAGGGCAATAAAATTCCGGCACTAGAAATCCTCAACCCCGAGGTAAGACTAACGAACGTTGCGTGTCTGGAAATAGTTATTTTGGAGTGCTTAACGGTGTACCTGAATTTATAACCATGTGGAGTTGAAAATTGAAGAAGCCGTTTAAATTACAATATCGAGAGCGTTTATACTGGTTCATTTGAAATTGGCAAACATGAAACAAGGTTACTGGGCGTGAATAAAAATAGCATATACTGTAATCCTTGCAAAAGCTTGAATGCATCAACCGATTTAGTGGATTTTCATTCTGCTTTCAGCTGCCGTGAAAGCACTTTCAATTTTGTGTGATCTGTCTTCTGCAGATTACAGAAATGCCTAATGGTTAACATTAGAATATTTTTTTGTTTTATCAGCTGACTGAAATACCATTGAAAAAACATATTTTATATTGTAATACGATTATAAATCAGATCTTTATTGACTATATGAAATTGTCTCGATATGACATGGTTCAAATCCTCCAGCTGCTAAGTGGGAATTTGTATATAGACTCAATAAGTTATTTGAAATTTGTAGACAACGTAAATGCTTTAAACTTTAAAGGTTGTCGTGATACACAACTTGCTTTTCTCCGCAAGATGGAGTTTTTGATACATACATTCGCATTTAGAAATCCGAAAAGAAGACCCAGTGCAGGATTCGAACCCGCATCTCCCGATTTCATGTCGGTCGCTCTGACCAACTGAACTGAAGCTACCCAGTTGGTTCAGTTGGTCAGATATCAGAAACTCGTCTTTTTTCTCTCTAGACAATATAAGTTATGAAACGTTCATTGATTGACATTCACATCATTCAGGGATGCTAACTTACCCTATCTATCTAAGTGGATTGAATGAGGCACTCTGAAGTTATAAGAAAAATTATTAAAAAATCCCAAAAACTTTTTTACAAAAAAAAATTATTTACCACTTATTGAGTTATTTCAAACTTAAAACTATTTCATGATATTGAGTTGGTAGGCTTTCTATCGCTATTGCTGTTCAGTTTTCTTAACTATAATTTTTCTATGTTACGATCTCCTTCTTGCAGATTGGCTCCATCACAATAAAATTTCTTAGCATGTGAAAATATTCTTTTTCGCAGCCCTATCCGTTCACTTTTCAAATGAACCGATGTTCGCTTTCAAATCTTGGAACACAAATATCGTAAATATCAAGCATCATTCGGTAAAATCAATCAAATATGCGCGATGCCTCAACGGAAATCAACCAAACCCGAGATGCAACTCGGCTAGAATATTTGCTTCATATCTCAAATTCAAATACACTAGCGACGCTGGTGACAAGAGGTTGACATTACAGCGGCACTATGGGAAAATGAAAATTTGGATATTGTTGCGTGAAGCTCTAAATAAGTCTACAAGTTGCTTGGAGGGAGTTCCTCGCTTCCCCCACTGATACGGAACGACAGTGATACGAATATTTTTACTTCCCACACATAATCAAGGGAAGTTTTGCGGTCCGAAGAACTTTGAATTTGAAAATCCGTGTTACCGTTGGTCTGTCTGTCGGTTTATCTGTTTGTAGGAATTTATTCACCGCGTAATCTCAGTAACCGATGCACCAAACTCGTTTTGAATATGAGACAGTGAGAAATATATGATGAATCAGACATTGACAACGACAATATAAGTTTCATTATTCATTATTTAATTCAAAAAGTTAGGACTCAAAAAATGACAAAATACTTTTGTAGTTGAAAAATGATCCTATACTCATCCGATTTGTCTTTTTGAAAACTTCTCTGTGGAGATATACCAAAGAAGCTGTTTTTGGTACGTTAATTTGAAAACAGAGAGATAGAGTAGGGAATAAAGCAAAGCGTGGGACCACAATTATTCCTACAGGCTGCAAAATGCCCGAAAAATATTCTTCATTATTGTAAAACAATTTTTTATCTTCCAAATAAACTTTACAAGGTATAGGATTTTTGAGGGGGCGAATCCTGTATCCAATCAATGCATCATTTCAGTCTACAAACAAAAACTTCGGAGTGCATCTCAGACATACGAGAAGTATTCCAATGAATCTCTAGAAAGTTCATGGGAGATGACTTAAGTATTGGACGTGCCTCCATCATCATTGTCAGGTTAGTTGTCTGAGTCTTCTGAACAGAACTTAATGCTATTATCATCATATAATTAGTCGCCGCTGTACTTGAGTGATCAAGTGTCAAAATTTCGTATCGGTGCTCTCCTTTGCATAATTTTCGATCAATTATACTATAAAACCTGTATCACAAACTATATAACCAAGAAATTGGTTTGAAGAGTCGGTGTCAGAACACATAAGAACACCTGCCTACTCACATTGAAGTGTATTTTTTCAAAACCCCCTCTTTAAGCGAAAATAATCGTAACAATTTTGCAACACGGTCATGCCCGAAACATATATTTTCCCCGGTGTAGAAAACGTCTTAATTTTCGTAGCTCTTCCGCCCGACTGATCTCAACATTCCGCGCAACAACTGCCGCTTATGCCGAAAACAACATAAATATTCTCCAGTTAAACGTTCATAACTTATGCTGTAATTTACACTTTAAAATTGGCCTGGTTTGCACCGAACAAAGTAAATTCGGATCCGCTTAATATTCTACATAATATTGTACAGGGACAAAAAGTGAGCTGCTTTACATTTAGGTTAAAAGTTCCAGCGTAGATGTTCTCTGATGTCGGTGGCGGAGATCTTGAAGTATGAAAGTATTGCGAACATAGATATTACGTTATTATATCAAAAAAAAAAGATTTTGGAAGCTTCAGATCTGTCTCAACATCTGCTGGTCTGTATCTCCTGACTTTTTATATTTTCAAGTAAATACCACCCGAGTAAGAGGTATACGAGGCCAGCAATGGACATGTATATTTGGGTGTTAGTCTAGACACACTTGTCGATCCCCATTTTTTTCGACGTCCTCGTTGGTTTGAATAACATGTTGCTCCTGCCAATCCGATGTAAGATCTGTCAGGATACTAGTAGTTCGCCTGGTTTGATACAAGATATAAGGGACTTTTATTTTTAAAGCTGTGGATCGCATTAGAAGTAGGTATCTTAAGAGTGATTAGACTTCCATTATATAACAAGTCTATCAAAATAGCCCCTAGCTGTCATATTGTGACTTGTCGTTCTTATGTTCGAAAATTTATTATTGTTGCAAGTCTTGTGGAAATCTACTGATCAATTCTATTGCATCAGTATTCTATGCACCTAAATAATAGCCAATATGCGGCAGTTTCTGTGGCCTTGAAACGAGGTCTGGACGTGTAGTATTTGACAGTTAGGTTTTTTGATTAGTTGCCGCATTCCTTACATCCACAAAATTTAGAGCTGACAGCTGACCGCGCTCTAAATACAGTTGGCGTTACTATAAGAAAATATTACTTGAAATCGCTAACAGGTTAAAAGGATCTTCCATATCTACTTATTCTCCTAGGAACATCAGATGCAATCAGAAGATTAGGACGGAATACAAAATCCAAAAGAGATTTTCATAGAACATTGCACTCATAAACATTCTAACAAAAACCTAGCTCTGAAATGAATATCAAAAAACAGAAAAATTATATCTACCACCAAGTATCGAGCGAATAGAGCGAAACATGAGTTGGTGGAACAAAATGACCACTAGAAGTAAGCTGAGGCAAGACAATTCACAATAGCTGCTCACATCATAAAATTGTGAGGGATAACGCTAAGATCATTAACGAAAAACCGCATTGATATCGACAAAAATTCAAGGAGGCCACTTTCATCGACAGCAATGATAACCTCGATAGCAAACCTAGTGTATAAATGGAACTGATATAGCGGAAACTCAGATGAAAGACATCACAACGCACTTGAATACACATACCTTTTCTGAAAAGTCCTACTTTTTGAACAATTTTAAGGGCACGATACAACAGCAAACCCACAGACACCGTTTAAAAACAATTACACAAGGCGAACAGAAATCTACGCGTCTCAGACCAGAAACACCTCCGTTGACTGCCGAGCCAGAACCGCTGTGACTCAAGGCCCACACATGAATGGACATTATCGCTGTCTACAAATTTCAGACAAGAGTCCCTGCTGAATTGAGGAGTTATTTGCAGTGGTGCGCCACTGTCCATCATAGATATTCCAGAGGACCCTGCGTAGGACGCGGTTCGCTTGTTTTGTACAAGCGGTGGTGGTGGGACGGCATTTCAGGATGCCCGGCACGGAGCTAATCAGATATAAAATACAGCCGCAGTTAAATTAACCGTGAAGGAGCTAAAGAACTAGATAATAGCGGTAACTTTACAGTAGCTGCGCGTACCTACACGAAATTAGATTACCTAATGCGTTTGACAGGGTCGCCATCGCTGCCGGCGTGTCGTCGACAGACTTGCCTCCTTTGCTTCATTAGTAAAAACAACGGTGGAGAAACTTGTGATCCCCGTGGCATCTCTGGTTTTCATTTCAAACAGCTCATGTACTTCCAAGGACCTAACTATACTATCGTGTATTGTTACGATGAAATTACCTAACTTCAACTTACGTATTTATCGTCCAGTTAAATATATGACACTAAAGGTCAAGAAAAAAAGCTTTAAGGGTTACACAGATCCAAGAAATGTACACATCGCTGGCTAGAAACACCGATCAATGGACATCAGCTGGCCCACGCAGACTGCCGAGCCAGAAGCGCGTTGACTCAAGGCCCTTATTATAAGGCCGTATACCTTACCACTCTCTCTTTGCCTCTCATTTTTCCTCTCACCCAAATACGCAGAGCCGAGCTGATATTGACTCTAGCTCCAGCCAGACGGTGTTGCCATATATTTTTACTTATAGCTAATTTTCTCCCTTAAGGGTGCTATTGGCTACAGCGAAATTAATGTGGCTATTTTACATATATTATATTGGTAAATTTATATGAAAATATATTTTTAGGCACAGTCATGAAACCATTTACTCCTTATAATTACCTGCACCTTACAAAAAAAATCAAATTTTAGCTATAGAATAGCTATAGCTTCCGAAAAATTAATACTGGGTGCTGTTACTCAGTTTATATTATATGAGAAACTCTAGGAATGAAACCGTTACAATTTAAGGAAAAATTGAATAATTCAAAAACGGTACACACAAGACTTTCAAGAATTCAACGGAGTTATTTATTTTTATTCAGAAAACATAACAAAATTTTCAAATCAAACATTGTGTGTTTAACACAGATCTCTTATTTGAAGAGTTTCACCAAGTAAGAGCATCTACAATCCACATGCTCACAGTATTTCACAATAAATTTCCCTGAATATTATCAATTCGCATCTGCTATGAAATTTTCTATTGAGAAAGCTTCAGAATAATCTGGCCACTAGTACATCTGTCTCTCTCATTATTCCCGCAGAATTTTTCTCCATTTCACAATAGATCTCCATTCGAAGTATATAAGTAAAATTCTATTATAACCGTAGACGACCTACAAAAAAAAAACAGAAGCTCTGGCTATATCAGACCAAAGCTTAAACTTAAATTACCATTTCAGTATATTGAACAGAAATTTATGGCACGATTAAAAAGACAACTGTACAACGGCAGCTTTTAAATCGAGCTTTTATTACAATTTTATTTTAATGGTTCGAACATAACTCCCGGATGAAATTGAATTTCCTATCGACATATATTTGAACAAAGTAGGGAGCACTCGGAAAAACTTGGCGATATTTCTGAATAGCGTACGATTTCAAGTCAGACTGAATCAGATGTTTTTTTTCAGATTTTTGTGACCCGTTTCGATTTCTATATCTAGCTATCGGATATAAGGAAGTTTATCATGTATCGATAACAATTACTAAAAAAGCTCAGTCTTTTCATTTACTACAACAGTGCAGTCACAGTCTGGCAGAATCGTTTGGTTTCTTGGATGTAACAATTTCCATTTAATTTAAATTATGTATTTTATTACAAAGCTATTGCCATTGTATCTGTTGCCCAGTGTTTGGCAAAAATTGATCTTTTTAGATGTTTGTTTTTGAGTACATGTTCTTTGTATCTTGTTGTAAACGCTCTAGTTGTTTGAGCTATATAAACAGGTTCTTTTTCTTTCGCATTGACTATGTTATTTCAAGATAGGTGTTGATCTATTAACTTTATATGCTTATCATAAATAGTTTTTTTAGGTATATTTTTTCCGTTACTATGATATAATGTATGGGATTATATTATCGAAGTCAGACGAAAACGGTATTAAAATCAATAATAAATATTGAGAAAATAGAAATTACTTCAAGTATAGCTCGTGAGGTGTTAAACAAGGAGGTTTCCTATTTGAATGAGGTATATGTCATAAAATGTGAAGAAAACACAATATCTCGGATTACATATTTTTCACAATTACTCTGAAGATCACATAGCGAAATAAGATTTTATTAAAACGCATTGAGAAATGGAACGTTTTTGAGTGCTCACAGTAAATTGTGCCAATTGACTTCATAAAACTATAACGCGTTATATAATTATCATTCATCCGGCCGTTTATTTCTAATACCTATGAGTACGATGTACAACTAGACTACGTGAATTGATCATCATCAGCCATTCGAGGAACCGCCATTGTCCCACCTGTCGTCGTCCTCCACTTCCAGCTATCAATTAATCTCTGCCCGGTTGATGGATGAAAATTATCCTGCCCTCTTCATCGAATTTGACAGATTCAACAACAACCGCCGACGATTTACGGATGGATGAGGTCGCACTCACGTTAATCTTTGACGTCACAAAGCGAGAAGCTTGATATTTGGTAACAGAGGCGTATTGGGAGACGCTTCATTCCTATGTCCAATATCCATCTTTTTCTTCTGGTTCTATTTCCTATCGGAGGTTGGAAACCATCGCTGCAATTTGTAGTTTATTGGCCGGGGTTCGAAATATATGTCTGAAGCTCAATCCGAACCATTCTCTGAGATTTCTCAGCCATGATGTCCTGTTTCTCTCCAGTCTTACGTTTCCCTTATCTTACCCTCTATTATCATTCTTAGTAGCTTCTTCTTCTAATAACATATCCAAGGTATTCTAGTTTTTTTCTTCCTAGAGGTCTTCCAGGGTTATAGAGACTGCTATTAAGATGCAGTTCTTGAAGCATAGATCCACGGGACATCTAGCCTATGTCACTCATGAATGGAACATAGCAATTGAACTTCATAAAGAGTATCGAGGAGTCGAGCTCGATATATCGGAAGCTTCCGATATGCTGAGGCATGAAATAGTTTTGATCTAGTGCTTACTGCCTATGGGCTGCAACAGGGTCTATGCCAATGATTGAATAGTATTCTTATGAACTGATTCTTGTTTGTGGTGGTGGATGGCCATACTTTTTATGTGTTTTCTATCAAGGCCAGCGTCCCCTAGGGATCTATACTGTCTCCCACGGTCTTCTTGCTATACATCAACGAACTGTTGGTGACACATCGAGCACACTGCTGACAACTGGCTTTCCTCTTACATCGACGAGATGATGACATATTATTTCATATATATTTAAACCAGGCGGTTTTATTTTCAACGCTGATTGGCGGAAAAGTAATTTAATCGCGAAGACATAAATGTCACATATTTTGGTCGGTATGTCTGTCGCTCTATAACTCGGGATTATTTTTGGGTCTGATTAAAATTTGACACTAATTTTTTACTATAGCAAGAACGATAATGCTTTGTAATTTTTGGAAATCGGGTCACTGGGAGGGTATTATCTTCAAAAAAAAATTTTTGACGTTTCTGGTGCTATTGTTATTCAGGAAAAAAGATGCTGATATATTGTTTTCCCAATAATTCTTCTTGCTTGTTAGACATAAACTGTAGTTCACACATAATTTTACTCATAATATGAGTGTTCAGAAGCAGTTCCCGAAGTATCTCACATTCAAAATTTATTATGTTTATCCTGAACTAGGAACTGACCATAACTTAAGGCGGAAGCGTTTCGAGTTTGAAGGCTTAGAATGTCTAAGGATGTTGTCGTCTCTCGTATTTTTATACTTATAAAGCTCACGCATAACAAAAACTGACTGTTCTGATTTAGTATTTATTGTGAAGCAAATTGGCTATTAAAATAACCAATAACACTGATGTATTCAAATGGTATTTTAGACATTGCGATATTCAGAGGTATCGTATTATTTCTGAGCTGAAGGCAATGGCTAGAAATATATTATTATAGTTCAATTACAGTTTTCTGTAACGAGATGTGAAGAAATATTGCTCTATAAAAGGTTGTAAATCTCTTGGGAAAATAAATATGATCTTGATTTGCCTTCAAAAATGATATATATATGCTTCAAATAAGAGTAGAATTTCACCATTCATCCGAGTTATAAACATAGTGCATACATATTTGGTGCATTTAGCATGTTTTTTGAATATTTAATCCATTTAATTTGTACAACGGTGGACGCCTATATGTTGAGTCGTGAATAAAATATAAGAGCAGAGACACTACACTACAATCAATATTTAGGATGCTCCAAGTAACATAGCCAAGTGACCGCTATGTTGGTAGCGTTGCGGCGTTGTGATGCCAAGTTGTGCATAAAAGCAGAGGTTTACCAGATAAATACAAGAGGGCTAATTTGTTTTAGTTTCAGTTTGTTTAGGAACTGGAATTCAATTGAATAAGAATAATAAATTATCACAAATTTCTCTTTTAGCCTTTCAAAAAGACGCCTGACTCAGCCTTTTTGAACAAATTGCTCAGATTTTAGAATCGTTAATTCAGTCGAAGCATATTCACAACATATGAGGTATTCTAAAAAAATTCGGAAACATTAAAGTTTTGTAAATTTTTGAAATTTGAAAATGTTTAATATTTTCCAATATCTCATCATGCTCATGTTATAAGATAACTGACGGAAAACTAGTTTACCAAAAATATGACGCTATCTACCTGGATACAGCCCTGTAGGGTACGAAGGACATTTGCATAACGCTTGTTAAGGAATAAATTTAGAAGTTCTCGCCGCCATCGCCATCGTCTTGGCCCTATGTCACACATTTTGACTCTCAGAAGGGCAGTAAAGATTTATTACCCTCCGGTACTTTGATTAAGGTCTGTTACACTACGGATACGGATTATAAAACAGTATGGAAGTGGAAAGTTTCGCCCACCAATATATTTATGGTTGGAGAAGGTGTTTCAAAGATTGCAATAATTTAATAATTGGATATATGTATATTATAGATTATAGAACGCCTTATATCAAACACCCAAAATTATTTTTAAAAAAATGATCAGGGGCGACGGAAACGTCTAAAAACGAAATTTGATCGATTTTATTTTTTCTGTTTTTTGAGGACAGCTCTGACGCTCTGACCGATTTTCAAAAACCGCTTTTTTGTCCTTGTCATACCAGTAATCTAGTGTCAAAATTTCGTCAAAATACGAAAATTACTTTCCGAGTTATGAAGGCGTTCGGATTAACTGGACAGGCAGACGACAGACCGATATATGTCATAAGACATCAATATCTCAAATATGGAATACTTTCCGATTGTAGGAAGGAATTTAATAATTGAAAACATTTGAAATTGCATTCTTGAAAACTTGTTTCGTAAATTATAAATTGATGTACTTTGGAGTTTTGTCTTTTAGTTGGTTTGTCCTTTAGAGGGGTCGTTCAAAATATTTTCGATTATCAATTTTCAGTTTTTATATAATTTTGTTTTTAATCTATTCTAACAAATTTCACGTATTCATCTTTGATAAATTGTCAATTCATTCAATTGTACTGTTTGAAAAATGGTGAATGCGCATACATAACTCTATAAGAAACTTTGCAAACTATACGTAAGTGCCTACGGCTGAGATTACAACAGCATTTACTACAAATTATAAAAGTTTTTGAGTAATAATTAAGTGTATGCTTTCTACTATGCACGTGGATTAGTATGGACACAATATGGGACCATCTGATTTCATAAAGATATCAATGGGCAGTGCCACTGGTCGCGTCACACGAAGAATCTAAAAAAAATCGAATGAAAAATGATGTCACCCGTGATGACAACTTCATATAAGATAAATCATTATCAAGACTTCACTACGGATATCAAAAATCAAATTAGCTTAGCTACAAGTACAACACTAACGAAACTGCGCATTCTTATGTTCTGTTCATAAAGCTTTATTAGTGCAACAAAATTAGTTTCCCCTCCTGCCATAATATCGCCAGTTACTGTTGGTTAAATGCCGACGTCTAATGTAAACATTCCAGAGGGTAACTTTGAACCTGTGCTGTGTACAGATTGTAACAGCCAGATGAGCTGCAATGATAGGTATGCGCTTGAAATGGCAACCAGGAGGATAGCTTACAGTGCAGGGTCACTGGCAGCTGTTAGTCAGGTAGCAAAAACTACCCGTAAACCCATAAATGGGGTTGAACGGGGCTAAAATCTGCGAAAAGGGCGTCAAGTAGGTTGTCAAAACGGTTTAAACAAGTTTTCGAAAAGTTTAAATACACACCCACAGACGCAAGCGAAACAGAAATATGCGCATCGGTGTCGTATACCTATCTTGAAACGTAATTAATCGTTTTAATAAAAAAGATACTCAATCTCCATAGAGTAAACTACAAAGATATGATTAAAAAATTATGAAGGTAAGTACCAAGTATTGGGATTCTTCTTTGTGTAGCACCATCTCCTAACAATTTAGTTTTTATAGATTGCCTCACGCAAAGGTAGAAAACCGAGCATGGTTCATAAACGCTGTGAGAGGATAAATGTCAATTCACATGGACCTTAAAGCGCTGTAGATTTGACCATAATGCAACAAACTCCCCGTTAGCTCAATCCACAACGCCAAAGTTCTCCAAAAGAACATTTTTTGAAAGAGGCTCATTCGAGGCGTTCTAAGCTCGACCAAGGGAGATCTGTCGAATAATAGATATTCGAGAATGCTAGTGAAAGACGTCTACTACCAGCAAAAGAGCGGTTCAGGAGGTACTTGCCGATTCTGCCATGCGTCGAGAGAGTATTCAATGCGATTAGAAAAATAGGCACCGATACGGAATTCAAGCTAGATATTAGAGGAACACCACCCTGCGCAGTATTCTTAGAAAAACCAAACCGAAGAACGGAGACCAGGAAAGCAAAGAATGCATCTACCAGATGAGTGAAGCAACATATACGTCGGAGAGATAAAAAGACCCCTGCAAATCAGATTGAAGGATATCGAATTAAAACACAGCCGGAATCTTGAGGAGGCAGCTTTTATTGCTAACAACAACAATGTTTATAGCAGAGCCAGCGTGGAAATCCAATATGGTGACCAATAATAAACAACATCGGTATACTGCATATAAACAAGGATGATTCAGCGACGCTTACTCATCATCGATCGAACGGTGTAAAGTGAAGCTAGATGACGGAGAAAATGAATTAGATCAGATTCAGAACAATCTAAGACGATTGAGGATATTACATCACTCGAAACGTTGTGAAACGCAAAGATCTCAAGTCAGAAGCAGTATTACTAGAGATGTGATGTTCACAAGTCCCGTAATTTTCGATATGCTGAATTGACCGGGATCCCGAGATTCTCAATATCAAATGGGGTAGGTGACTCTATGAATTTCTATGGTTTTATTCCACACGTGATTGAGGCAAAGCAGAACATCTCCTTTAGATCTACGCTTTCCGTACTTGCGATCGTTGATAATGTTTTCATCCAGGAACTTCAGAAGCAAGTAGTTAATGGTATTAATCTCTCGCCGATAAATGAAGACACCCTGTATGTGCACTACGCTCAAAGGTGGTGCTATTATAGCTCACCTCTCTAACACGATCACACAAACGCTGCCGGATTCAGTGTAATCAGGAACAATACCTCTTTGCGAGTAATATCAGCGAATAAAACTCGAATAATTCTCGGAACCTCACAATGCCTGTTCGAGTCCGACAATAATATTCATTGCATAGGGTCCGATTCGCTTTTGTTTCACCTGTCCGCGGCACTCTCTCCTCCATCTGTGTCTAATTAATTACTCCGCAAGGCTGATACGTGGACGTTAGTTTGGTGATCGTGACAGGTAGTAGCGAAACGTTTCATTGTACTTTCGTGTTTTGGGGAGGATGTTCTTGAAGGGAAACGGATATTGAGATTTTGTCTTTATGAATTTCTGACGAAACCTGTGTCATTCATTACTGGTATCACAATAAATGTACTTTGACTACCAACTCATAGGCGGGAATGAGGTCTGCAGTTCAACTGACAGAGAAGTTTGATAATCTAATCTGAAAGTCCGACGAAGATTTGAAATTAAATCCAAACGCGTCACTGTAAGAAAAAAAATTATTTGTGAAACGGTGTGTTAAATGTACAATTATTTTATCTGCATGATGGAAGAGTTTCACCAGTTCAGATCATCTACAATCTACAAGGGCACAGTTCTCATTATTCAAGATCCCTATTCAGTTGAAATATAGTAATCAGAACTAATTATCCCCCTTTTGAAATTGTTGTGGATTCAGCTATTCGTGCTATTGCTACCAAACAATAATTACTGAAGACCTGGCAATGCTGATAGAGAAAATGTCGATGCTGACCAATATATCGCGCGTTCTTATATGGATACGTATTACTCTGCTGCCACAGTACCGATATTTCAACTATGTGTCTAACAAGAGTTGGAGCAGATTGTAGGTGCGTTTTCTTGATGCAACTTCATTAATCAGATAAAACTGGTATAATTTGGATACAAAGTTTCACAAATGAAGCTCTCTTTGTGTGTGTATTTCGGTGATTTGAATATTTTAACAGCGAGTGAGAATACCTTCATTCATAGTGCTCTCATACTACCCATAGGGAAAAAACGTATGACTGACAGTCGTAGAGATTTTTAATTAAAGAAACGTGAGAGACTTCGCAGTAAGTGCGGTCAAGTTATTACGTGTTGAAAGGGTTTTATCGCGCTGAGATAACAGCGTTGATGTTCGAGTGGGATTCGCTACTGAGATACGTGAGTGGAGATTTAACGATTTATCATACAAAGGGAGCTAGCTTTGTGTTTTTGTTCGCCGTTTTATGAAAGTTACTTTTGATTCCGATTATACGGTACGCAGTAGGTCACTGTTCATTACATTATCTGGGTTAATTCTGAAACTTATAATAGCTACCTATTGAGAGCTTCATTTAGTGTAACAGTATTACGAATTTAATTAATAAATTTAAGTTCGAAATTTAAGTATTTATCTATAGACGAGGCTTAGCAGGAATATATCAGTTACAGTATTATTAAATTCATTAAATAGAAATCAAAATGATAAATTAATAACGATACAGTGAGAGAATTACAATAATCAAATTTGTTTGTGCAAATAAGTGTTTGTTTCTTTCACACCCATCTTTAAGGTTGCTTGAACATTTCGGACAGTAATGTGCTGGTGTTCTTTAACAATATCGCGAACACGATCAATATTCTTATGTGTAACTACCGATTTTGACTAAAGAAAATAAAGCAAGGCTACAACGTTGAATTTCATTGCACAACCGCTTTATGAGAGCGAAGGATCACGATTTGTGATCATTCACTCTCGTAATTTCCTCAAAGCTTCTTTTCCGCGGTTTGAACGACGCTTCAAATTGTGAAAATCACAGCCCGATAATGCTTCTTTGTAATTTCCATTAGTTATTGGGCCATCAGGGCTAACAGGGGTAATTTACACCCCTAGATTTATGACCAAAATTTCAATTCAATTGTATTGTTTTCCTCCCAAAGACTGAATGGTTCATAGCAGATCAATTCATGATGTATTTCTAGTTTGGCATATTTTGTGAACTAATTGAAGAAAACGGTTTTTCGTATTTTTGAACAACTCTCATTTTGAAATAATTAATACGAGTCTGGTATCTGATAAAATGTGACAAACCATGCGATAACTCAAAAGCAATTGCATAATTCTTGTGCGATTTCCGAGATCCTATAGCGTGACTCGAACTAAAAGTCGGCTCAAGGTTAACGCGCATTAGTACGTATCGGATAGTCGGGACGGACCAAAGTGATCTTTGCAATCTTCCAAATGAGCTAAAAACACATTAAATTCATCTATTTTATCACTTGCTGTTTTTTTTCTCCTCCTCATTTATAAATCTATTATCACAAGTAACTAGACGAAGGTATTACAAAAACTGGTGAAAGCATACATAAACTTCATGCCCTGCTACACCTTCCCCCATGACTGAGGTCAAGATTCGCCCTCGATTTGCGAAAGTAGTCTTTACAGTTTTTTAACTTACAATCAGGTATATTTGACAGCTGTCACTTACTAAACTTGTAAACAACTAGGCCAAACAAAATTTGTTGCTAGCACACCATCGCCTGCTGGATATCGAAAGAGGACAGCACTAGTATAGTCTAAGAACCAGTGATCTTACGTCATCGCGGATTTAAATATGAATTACACACGCGTTTAGTATGCGTATAGTTTATTATAGAACCCCTAAGTTGGCAAGGATAATACTGTACAAGAACTTATATCCACGATTTCTAGTTCTTAACTGTTTGACGTCCGAAGTCTGACGGACTGCTGTCTATACAAAAATGCCTATTTTGGAGGTTCAATAAACTAATTTAGAATAATCTTGACATTTGAGACGCCTGTTTTGACAACTGCTCTTATTTTCTGGATGATTTACATACAGGATGATCTTATCTTAGCTGCTGATCTCACTGCAGTATTAACAATTATAAATATTATCACTTTTGAGACTGCGGCCTCCCTCAGAAAAGAGCTCCTAGCTATAACAAGATTTTTTCAAGTGCTAGTCGCCTCCTACAAGCTTATGTAATTTTTTATTCAATCCGACATCATTTCGGGTTTTTTTTATTTTTCAACAATTGATTGATGTAGTTATGCATAAGATTTTTCCTGCAGACTTGGGAGTTCCATACGCATACTAAACGCGTGTATAATTCTTATTGGAACCGCGATGACGTAGGATCCAGTGTCACTGGCTCTCATACTAGTAGGTATCCGTCTTCAAACTTCTGTCAGTATTTCTTTTTTTAGGGAAAACTCACAAAAAAATCGCTAGTCCTAAATTTGCGTCGTAAATTTGTACCTAAACCTAACCAGGGCCTGGCCGCAGAAATTCTTTCGCTTGACCTACAAGCTAACAACTACTCGTGTGGTGGATCCATTCCGGGATCCTCGAAGCACACGTATTTGCCTTTTTCCCCCAAATAAAACTCCCCGATTTCATGGCCCTCCAGTTTTCCGCCGTCTTTAATTCGGGTCTAGTGGAGTCATGGGATTAGAGGATCAGCCGAAATCAGTTTATTATTCAGTCCGAACGACAGCAGCAGAGTCAACACTCGTTCAAGGATTACACTAATTTCCAAATTCGTTACTTCTCATGTTTTCACAGTGTGCCAGTTGGTTCTGCGTGCTTTAAGAGGAGTTTGCTATATGTAAAAATACCTACTTCACAAAAATCAACTGAAATTATGCACTAGAAAGTAGAAAATAGTTACGTTATATACATACTTATTATTTTTGAGGCCGGTACTATTTTTATATTGTGTATTTTTTGTCGTCGTTCTAATTACCTAAATGCTAGGCTAACTCCGAGTCCAGAATTAATAATAATTGTATAACGCCATTATTGAGTGTATGCATCAGACCTGCTATAGACATGCATGTTAGGTCTTTAGCCTAGACTCGTCTGTATAGCCTGGCCTGTAGAGAGCAATCGTTTGGTATATACGTAACCTAGTCAAGGGTGTGATAGCAACCTCAACTCATCTCCAAGTGTCGCCCTCTATGAGAACGCCCATTGGCAACGAAGTCAAAGGTCCTGGACTGCTATACTGGCGAGTCTAGGCTAAATACGAAACATGTATGTCTATAGTAGGTCTGATGCATAGAGCTTAATATCAGTTGTCAGCTTCTGATGTGAATGAGCCGAGATAACAGTACATCGCAAAAGTGTTTACGAAGAACAAGGGATGTCGCTGTAAATCAGTTCACCCTTATTGACAGATGTCGTAAGGGACATCTGTTGCCGCTTCAAGGCAGTCCAGGTGTTAGGAGCTTTGACTTTGTAGGTTGCCAATAGGCATCCCCATAGAGGGCGACAATTGAAGATGAGTTGATGTAACGCAATTATATTTGACAGCTCAGTGCATTTCATTTGGTGAAGTGGAACTAATGAAGAAGACCACAGATGACTACCCTTCCATGAGAAGCATTTCATGAATGGAGTTAAGCTATCTCGAATAGAAAGCAATTTCCATCAGAAGCATTTGTTTTATTTTTATTTGACATAACTTTATAGACGAAATATCGAATTCTGTAGTACTTGAGAGAATTAGAGAAAAGAAGAAAATTAACCACATAAAAATATGAAAGTTTAAATACCTGGGCCATATGATGAGAGGGAAAAAATACACTCTATTGCAGATCATGAATTATTCAAGCCAAGATACAGGAAAGGAGAAGCAGAGGATGAAAACAAAATCACCAGGGATCGGAAATCCAGCACTGGCATCTTAATATAAAAACAGTCACCATGTCTACTAGTCTAAATCCCAACCATTCTATTTCTGCTAAAGCAAAAACCCCAATCGATAAACATAGCTGGACATGTTGGAACGAAAACACATTACATCTTGGTCTTTATAGCCTCCAGTTTGCTAGCCGGCTTGGGGTCGCTCGCCGAAGAAATTAATGATTTTCTTCAATTATCAATTTTCCACATTGACTTGGCAGCGAGCGTCGCCATTAAAAGGATGGAAGTGCTTCCCTTACTAATGGCACAGTCTGGCAAGATTGATGATCGGATTACACGCGAAACCGTCACCGGAGTCTTTCGCGCACAATGCTACCACCCAGATAGAAGTCCCGGAACCATTCGGACAGAGAATGGACAAATATTCGCACTATGTCAGTCAGGGGTGGATTTAGGTCACACTCCTATTGGCGATGCAAAATGATTTTTCAGGTGGGTAGAAGGTACCGTTAGGTACTCGTGCATTAATGTTGATATTAATTCCCAGAAGCCTAATGGAGAATATTTCAAATGTTGGATGTCCCTCCATCTCCCAAGGGTGCTATCTGCACTGGGTGGGATTGAATTTTATTTCCAAAAGTTCCTTGATCTGCAGCAATAAGAGCGTTGTTCTACGATAATGGGCCAATTAAAGACAATTTTGCATTGCGTAAAAGCCAGAATTGTTTTTGTGTAGACGGGACTCGAAACCAATGGGACCTAAAGTGCTGTGATCTTGGCAGAAGTGTATGTTTCGGAAAAGTATGATTGTAGAAAGAGAAGAGCTCCAGATGCCATCCTATTATCAAGTATCAGTAGTTACAGAGGAGGGACAGTGTTGCCATATATCGGAGCGATACCCAAATATGCTCTCCCTTCTCTTTGGATAAAATTCATCCCATCCCGATGTTTGCGTAGTCGTCCTTTCGGCCTTCCGCTTTCTACACCAATCGGATATCATGATTATTGATCATAAAAACACCCTTGGACGTCATTTTCTGGCAGTTTCATCCAAAGGCATATAGAAAATGATAGACAGAACAAGTCAATATAAATTGCTTATATTTCACACACCCACATCGTTAATGCAAGGGCGAGGGGAATAAGAATATAACGGTGATCAAACAGGAGATTATTACATGTAAAATGTAACATTTGCATTGAAGTTGTATATTTTTCGACACACAACACGCTGTTTAACCATAATTATTCACGATAAAGTTTCGCCTAAAATACTACGTATTTTTAACGGTGAAGGCTTGCGACAAACCAACAGCCGAAAAAGCGTTCCCGCGATTATGGCAGTAGTCGAGCCAGCTGTGCTGACGGATTGTGGAATCAGGAATAAAAAGAAAAATGACTATTAGTTGATCTACATATACCTATATGTTATTGATAGAAGAAAGGTAATATGCCAAATAAATATTTATTCCTTCGCTAGAAGAAATATGAATTGCTTAAGGGTCTGAAAATACAGAACAGAATTCGCAAATTGTTCTACAAATTTCAATGTAGGCGTGTTGCTAAATATAAAAAATACATATAGTTTTATGTCTTTGTATTCAACTGTAAAGCGCGTGACACAGAAATAAAACTTGTTTCAACAAGGATTACTAGTATACTAGCAGAACGCCGGAGCAGTCTGACTCACTCCTATACTCTTAGCGTTCAAACGAATATAGCTTCAATCTCGCTTTGACACTAGCTGTGGCTTTTTTGTAGAGAATGTCGCAGATTGTGCGATACAAGGGTCGATTTAGGAAAAGGAAATTTGCGAAAAGATAGAAGAAGAATTAGATAATCAAATGTCAGAATTTCGTATCCTCGCTCGCGACCGGACCTACAGAGAAGAAAAGCGGTGCCACATTTCGTAGTGATACCTAAAAGTGGTCTACTTCCTCTTTTGATACAAAAAATGGTGCTCTAAAATGGAATTTACACAAACGCGAAAAGTTTACTCGAGTATACTTTTATAAAAAAATCCTTTTCGATGCAAATGTATGGTTCAGATCACTAGCTATCACGGAAAAACGAGACAAATGCACCTAGTCTTTAGTTTGAAAGAAAACTGAGCCGTAAGTAGATTTGAGATTTCACAGACTTTTTACACAATCGCTTTGTTGTCATAATAACAATTTTGAAGGAAATGTATGGAATAGGAGTTTACTACAGAGACAATAAAATGATACCAACATATAAACTTAATTCGTTCAGCTTAATGAATTTAACTGGCGTTCAAGGCCAACACGTGAGTCCGAGAAGCCAGAAGAAGAATTGATTAAGCAAAAAGCCGGAAGGGAGAACAGGTGTAAGCCGATCGACACGTAAATGGCGTTCTTCGGCTTGGCCGAATTTAGCTTACTCGAACTTTTTCCCTGGCTAGGCTGTAGTTAATAGTTCTTTATTTTGTCGGGTTTATAGGAGTTTCGGTTTACGGAGAATTGATCCGTTATAAAGTTTCAAACGGTTCGTAGCTCAACCGGCTGGGCTTAGCGAACATGCTCCGTGGTAACCAGCGGCGTTCGCATCTCATTTGCCTCAATTCCACGAATGTACAGGAAATGTAGAATAAAGACAAATCCCAGATTTGGAATTGGACACCTACTGAAAATCGTATAAAGGGGGAAGACCAGATAACCACAAGAGAGGGATATTCAAGATAGGAATAAAGGGTGTAGTGGATGAGGGAAACGCAGCATGTTATTACCCCGCTTTATATACAGGGTGTTCATTCAGTGTGTAATTCCTCGATATCTTACAAGGTATACCCGATTGAAAAAAAAACCTAACGCAAAAGTATAGCAAATCAGGATGATAATTAATTTATTTTTTTATATGGATCCCTAGTTTTTAGCTCCGATTTAGTCTACGTCGTTGATGTCTATTTAATACCACGATACTTTTGTGGTCGGCTGCGATGTTGCCAAGTTATAATTTATTTTCCGTATATTACTGAATTTGCAAGGTGGTATTTAGTACATCATTGTTAAGTTATTCCTTTGAATATTCTTGTACAAATAGTTATTCTACTTTCCATACAATTTCCAGAGTAGCGAACTATGTGCAGGGTGTTTTTAGATGAATTTAGATAATCTGGAGTCAATCTAACTTTGTTGTTTAAAACCTGATAAAGTGTGAAGCGCAGTCGCGAAAGCACGATTGCAACTGTCAAGTTATCTATACGGTGAGATTTTTTGGAATAGTTGCTATCACAATAAATAAAGAAAATAAAAAATGGTTGCTGATATGAATTTTGACCTCATTACGGGGCGAAAATCTGACAGTCCGACGATGATTTGAAGTTAAAAAAGAGTCCCCTCTTTGCACAGGATTTTTCATGTCAAACATTTCCGTGTATTAATTTCCTGGCTGCTGTTATTTCTTCATCATATCACTGCATTGAGAATTTTGATCGAACGCCAAGCTTTAATGCTTCGATCAGAAAGAGCGCTTAAAAACTATGCATAGGAGTGGAGAACTCCTAGATTTGAACCGATTATAAGACTAATTTCAAATATTAATGATTTCTCCAAACACGTGTTCTGCTGACTAGGTTAGAATCTTCAGCGGATGATGAAAACCAAATTATTGAAAATTGTTACCTGTTAGATCGACACGTCATCTTTCAGAAACTAGCGCAAATAGCAAGCATTTAGGGGTAGGAACCTTATTCTCATTCATTTAATTTTTTATTTTCATCGCTATCTCTGGACTTTCGTAATCGTCCAGCTTGTTAAAGAATACAACGCCATGAACTCATTAAATATATGTTATTTTCGCTATTGAGCAAGTGCTCTGCCACAATACGCTTTTTTATTGTACCGTATCTTAAATTCACTAAGTGTTCCTTACATCTAGTCTAATGGATGTCCTAGTTTGTTCTATGTAACAATTTTTGCAGCGTGGCCTCCACACTGATGAACTTTGTCCTTCGGCTTTCCTAATAATTCTTTAAATTTTGAACGAGCCTGGTAAATCCTGAATCCCAAAACCTCAAAGACACTATCAACATCTTTAGAAAAGTTGTAATTCAAAGTTATTGATACATTATTTCATTTTGCCCTTCTAAGTTGAAAGGTAGTTGAGTTATGAAGCTATGTTTACAAATTAATTTTCTTGTAATGTTCATAGCATACCCATTGACCTTAGCCACTCGTTTTATGATATCATTATATTTAAATGTATTATAACAAATATTAAAAATGATGCCCACCAACTTCAATACACTTATTAATCCATTTTATAAAGTTTTCATGATTCCCAAGGAGCGTTTCTTTATTGATTGCTCTACAAGCATATCTTATACGTTACATCATATTTTCCAATGTAGTGGGAGCTTCTCGAATAAATAACTTCTTCTAGATCGCCCAATAAAAGGAAACCAAGAGGGGTTAAATCTGGTGACCTAGCAGGCCACATAACGGGACCACCTCATGCGATCTTCCGATTAGGGTATTCCCGATCCAGCACTTCCCCGAAAATTCTGGAATAATGAGCAGGGCAGCCATCATGTTGAAACCACATACTTTCGCCTTCTTGAAGTGGAACATCATCCAGCAGATCTGGTGTTGTAGAAAGTCTCGATATTTTTGCCTATCTAATGTTCTCTCAATAAAATATGAACACATTACGCTGTCATCAATAATTCCGCACCATACATCCACCAACGAAGAGCTCTGATGTTCCACGTCTCTCAACCATCGCAGATTTTCCTCACTCCATTAGTGCATATTGTTTCGATGCACTTCACCATGACTTGTGAAACCAGATTCATCTTAGAACAACAAACAAAAGGAAAAAATATATATATTTAATTCCATTCAATTTCTTGCCCACTGAGAAAATACGACTCAGTCAAAAATGTTCAAAAGAAATGATAAGGGTTGTCTATCGGATCTAATCGGATCAAAATAAATTGGTGAACAGAAGATATTTGTAGATTCGATTAAGATTCTGCAATAAAAACATATATGTTCCCATGAAAAACCGCCGTTGACCTTGAAAAAACCTTGAAAATTCTGTCCATGTAAAGAATAAGACTCATCATTAGGTCTCCCCCCTTGCACTCAGTTTAAATGGATCACCCGGTATACCTCAAACTGCGCTCTAAAGTTAGACCGCCAGGCTATAAGGACGAGTCTAAGCTAAAGACGAAGCATACATGTTTATAGCGGGTCTGATGCACTTACTGCGTTTATTTTCCAAACTACATTAAAATACAAGAGAGACGTATCAAACCGTCAATCAAAATGGGTGTTTTTGACCATAAAACATGCGCACTGTTTTAGACGGCTAGTAAAAAGGTAGGAGAAAGAAAGGGGGAGAGCAATGAGTAGACGAGATTCTATTTAATTCTATTCAATTTTTCGCCCACTGAGAAAATACGACTCAGTCAATAATGTTTCAAACAATGATAACGTCGTGGTCTACCGTTGTGGTATGGAAACGTTCCAAATAGAACAAATTTTTTATTTTTCATCTACCTAAGTTGCAATAGGATTAAAAAAAATTGTGAATAAAAGGTATTTGTTTTTTCTCGTAGATTAAGATTCTGCAATAAAAAATATATTTTCCCATTAAAAAAACAACGTTGACTTCCAAAACCATGTCAATGTCGAAAATAAAAGTCAAATGGACCACCCTGTATAGAGCATTGTATTTATGTCTTTTCTATACACTTCTAATTCCAAACTACACTACTGAAGACGACCACGAGTCGCTCCTGAACTCAAGCTGGCAGTTCGGAAATACTGTTTCCCTATTCAAAAGGTAAACGATTTGGGATTTATTAATGCCACTGCTACAATAAATGCAACTTTTAAATTCAATTTAAACTTCGTAAATGAGTTTTTCTGTCTTTGGCTGTGTGCAAACGCCATCATCTAAGGGCTCGATGGGTCTCGCTCGTTTGATTTTAAAGATAAACATCGGTGTACGTTACTCGATCCGAAAGTAAAATGACTTTGAAAGGAAAATGGAAAATGTAATTTATCAGGAGCTGGGAATGAAAGAAAAAAATGAGTTTCTCATTCAAAACGATTCTATTGACTGCTTGGTGCATTCCAGTTCACTTCTGGTCGCTTCAGAAAACAGCTTAGTCAATCCGTTAGATAGGTTAAAAATTTAAAAAAACGCTTGTTCGAATATTTCAAATATTTAATAAACTAAGAAATTCAATGAAGCTACTAGCGTTGGATGGTTTAAATAAAAAACATTAGGGCATTCCTTGTGAGTTGCCTGTTAAATCTCTATAGATCAAATTTGTATTTCTTATATTTTTCACTCACCACTCAGCTCAACATAACAATGATTAATAATCAATGTTTATGTGTATTTATTTTTGTGCTAATCATTATTAACTATGTATTTATTACAAAAATATTTATAAAATCCTGTCCTGGCCGGTATCATGTAAAAAAGGGTTTATGAACTGGAGCATAGTAAATGAGTGGAAGTGGGAGGGGGATATATGATCAGATCTACTTCACTCTACGAACTGTTACTGTATGTAAAAATATTTGATATGACAAAAGGCTTGCTACAACCACATTTCTCCAAAGTTTGAGTAATATCGTTTGGGGTGAGATTGATAACCGAGGGTGAGTTTGATGTCTAAGTCCAATTTTCATAAATTCAAATTTAGAACGCATGATTCGTCTTCCGCCAAAAGGTTTATGTAGCGAAAAGATGGTCGAATAACACCTCTACCTACTGTCATCGTGATACGCTGTTTTGTATAAAAAATGCATTTGAAATTGATAGATGGTTCTACTGAAATTCGTAACTTTCAGAACCTTGATTGGTTAGTCACATCATGGTTTGACGCCGACCTAGCAAGGCTGGCAGCATTATCGTGCCAGGACATGTTATAGTTAATGTATAGTCCCAGTAGCTTGATGGAAGATACTCAAGAATCGGGTGCCCCTCCATCTTCTATTTATATTATATTTCTATTTAAGTAAAACCATTGATTACATCCTATAATATCCATGACGTTCTCACCAAGCGCAAGGTATTCGTCCTTAATTATTTTTTTTTTTGGTTGTGAGCCAAATCCGTTACAGCAGAATTTAAAAAAAACAGTACGGATAAGTAGACTTTTATACAACTGTAAAGAGAATGTTTTAAGATTTTCAAGCCGAAATAGCATGACGCTATGCCGTTATTTCGAAAAAACAAACAAATAAGATCTCTATTCTCGCGCTGTTGTAAAGCCGAAGATATACGACGAGGACGAGAACGTATAGAGGGAAGCTGTGTTTTCTTTTAAAACGTGCTGCCAAGCAGTGTGTACTACATATTTTATTATATGCTAGAGGAAAACACGATACTAAACTGTTCAGAAGTGGGATACAAGGGGGCGAAATAGCGTACCGTAGATGTCATTTACCATACGTATTTCCAAGCCTGAAAAATTGATTTGCGCAGAGCTAACAAAAACGATAACGCTAGCTAGGACACAAGAAGCCCTTTTTTAGAAATATACTTGCGAATATCAATGTGATGAAGTGCAATAATTTTAAGTTTTAGGTCATGTCTAAGAATGGCGCTGCACATTGGCGTCTGAACGAAGTCAGCTTTTGACGTGCATAATGATAAGGTTCCATCGTGTTACCGAAGATCAAATGATATAGCCAGTCAGTTCATCCCCATTGGTAGATGTAGTAGCGATCATATGTCGCTGTTATTAGGCATTACAATGTTAGAACCATTTGACTCGAAGTATGTTCCTGACCTGTAGCTCAGTTGCGTCAGTCCTACACATTTAGCTCTTGATATATGATTTACTATTTTATAATATGACTGAACGATCCCTGATTACATGCAAATAATCCACTCAAACCAACACGCGACCTGACACTTAGCCGTTACACATTTTTCATTTAGGCTTAGTTTAATTACCAAATCGTAAGTAATCTGTTTTCACACGCCATATTACATCACGATCGGTATCAAAATTATAGTGGCACCTTTCAGTAAATACTTTGATCAGAATAATACATAACGCAGAAATAACTAACCATGAGTGTCAATTATTTGTGTTTTATAGAGCTTTTTACCGCGTTTATTAGAAGATAGAATCCCTGCACCGCACGCTGCAGAACTTCAATCCATGCAATAACAGCTGGAAAATTCAATTTCGTTGAAAATTGGCCTAAACCGGTCCATGCATTTGATTCAATTACTCAAAGACGCATCAGAAGGATTAACGCATTTTTCTTGATACTCACGTCTGAAAACCTCAATAACGCATTCCCATTTTATGTAGCGTGGTGCATATAAAACTTCCTTATCTTGCCGAATTGTACGTTTTGCTAGTTCTAATTCTGGTCCAGCACCCGAATTAACGAGTAGAGGGACGCGTAGAAAGAGAAAAAAAGAGGTACAAACAGGACCGTAACATGTAAAAATATCTACTGTTTGTGCCGAACTGCGGAGTTAATATCATCTCGTATGCTGGTGATAGGATGAAAGAGAGGCAAGGAGGGAGGAAGCGAGTGGTGGGGGTCGACCAGTCGACCAGCTGATGTCAATCGATGGGATTGGGTCTTTTTAGCGTGCGACATGTGCATTTCTGTTCAGTTTGCCTATTTTTTTTAAATACCTGGGTATGAGTTTTATCGTGCCGTTTTGTTTTAATTCATCCAAACTTAGTCATTTTTTCACTGTGTGACCTGGGAAAGAGGTACTATACTATGAAAAAGACATAATGTACGATTGTAGTTATTGTTATATTTTGATAACATATAATCTCCTTGAGATAATTGATTTAGTTGGTTCTGGCAATACTTTATAACATCCGAAACGTCGAGCCATCTGGTGCCAGTTGCATGTCTGCCACTGGACGGTACTTTATCTCGCACAGGCCTAATCAAATGGGACATTTAGTATCCCAAGTGTAAAAGAGAGTATCGTAAAGTAATGGAATCTAAACAGAGCAAAGTTATTCATACTCAGGTAAGTGAGATCATTAATGCTTGCGATACGGAAATTTCGAAAAGCAAGAGCAGAACTGAGGATGCGAAAAGGAAGCGATCAATTCTACAACAACCTTTATCTTCACCTGGAACAAAGAGAAAACGCCCATCTGTAGTAGGATATAATATTTTCCTCTTGTTTTGTGCCAATTGAGGTGACAAAAATATTATTTATATTTTCCTTTTGGAGGGTTCATTTAGTACTTACCAATATTATTCAAGTTGCAAATAATTTCAAACTGCATGGAAAGTAACTGAAAAACAGTGAATATACTGTGGGTGGTTTTTTGAGGAAAGCCTGAAAAATGAATTTTACGTTGCCAATAGATCATGAAACGACAAAACGATAGCAAAGCAGAGCAAAAAAATCTAAATTACTATAATGTGGGGCAAATTCTCCGGTAGTATCGTCACTTCTCACTTCACTTCCCCAGAGCATCTTATTCCTCTTCATTGTTGTGTCAACTACGTCCCTGGGGACCCAGTGTAAAGGGAGGGATAGCAAGATAGGGAGAAGGCAAAGCCGGAATTACGTTTTAACCCCTTTAATTCATTTTCTGCGAGAAGCAGCGCAGCGTTACCGCCGCTCCATGCAATCCGCTCGGACTTTTCGGCGGGAGATCCTGCGGGAAGACTGGGACGGGTGGGAAATGGTGGTTTCTGATCGCGTGCACGTCAAGGAATCCGCAGACGTCTGGTCAAGTTTAATCCGTGCGGCTAAAAAACCCCAAACCAGTCTCTCATCTTGAATGCTTTACTCATAAGTACTTAGAATAAGTGACTAGGAAAAAGTAAATCAAGTAGATTGACTCAGAACTTCCCACGCTGTGATAATGCAATCAAAATGTTTTGAACATTCGAGTGGAATTAATTACTAAGTGGGCTGTTCTCTCTCAGCTAAATGACTATTTCAATACCCCAAATATAGAAAAAATCAGTAATTCTTTCATTCTTTGTGGTAACCAGTACTGCATCTTGCGACTAATAATAAAATTCAAGATAGAAATACGAAGAAGAGTTGGTAGAAACAAGAACATTCGCTACTGAATAAGTATACGCACTGTCGATGTACTATTTAAAGTTGATCAAGAAAAAATCTCCATAAATTTCGCCGCTGTCAGGGAGACTTGGTAAGGCACATAAAGAAAAATAATTAAGTATTAAAAAATGACGATTTTCTTATCAATGTAGTTGTCTAATGGGGTGGTAACGAGAAAGCATATTGCTTGGACAGTATGAGAGCAAGGGGGCCCGAACCCTTGCTGAGTGTTGGCAAAGATCAGGTAAGTAATGCCCTAGACGATTGGACATATAATGGCAAAAGCATGGCTGGAACGAGATGACTGCAGACAGTGCAAGAGGTTCATATCAGGCCTCAACAAACGTAGGGAGCTATGGCTATTGAACAGGAGAGATTCACTCCACTTGTTGGTAGGGATCCACACAGGTCACTGCAGATTGAACAGGCACCTCATATGAATGGTTGAAGACCCAATCTGCCAGAAGTGCTGGGAGGAGGACGAGGCCTGGTTCCACTTCCTGGGAGAGTGTGCCTTAGGGCTGAGGTATTCGGCACTACAGAGTTTGACAGGGAAGAGTGCTACTCAGCGAAATGATCGGACATCATGACCTTTATTGAGAGGTGTGGAAGGTTCGACACTAAGAAATTACTATGTCTGCTCTAGTTTTTAGTTAGTGATGGTCCTCGGGGTCGGCAAGAAGGGCCAAAAGTGGCCTACTTGCCAGGCTTTGCCTCGCCATTACTACTACTACTGTTTGAGTATTCTCTATGTTATACTGAACTCTATTTTTATCCCCATTCGACAATTCATTCGATGTCTTCGTTGATCTGGATAAAATACTGCTTCCACCAATGTATGAAGTCATAGAATGCTAGTGGTTTGACTTTTTGTATTCAAAAAATATGGTGCTGTAGATTGGATTAGATTTTAATTTTAAATAATTCCAATAATTCGTCTGTATGCCCATAAACCACGTGGTATACTTAACATACGTATTTTATTTTCTACCTCCATTGTTATTAAACTGTTGATTTTCAGGAAAAAAAGGTAGTCATTCGAATGAAGACTTGGAGGTAATAATCCTAACGATTTTGGCATAGATATGATCGCTTAGGGCGTAATCGGTGAAAACTATAACAGATTCCGATACCGCGCGACGACGAGTCGCGACGGTGGATGAATAATGGCGTGCAAGAGCGAGAGCCGGAAATGGTGTATTGTTAGCAGTTTACGTTGGGGTGCGGGGTAAGTGAATATCGGAGAACGCTCGAACTCAGATGGTAGTTTCCAAAGGAAATAACATCAAAAATGGCTGGTATGGAGCAATGTCACGGAATGGATGATGGTCCTTGTGGGTGGGAGGCGTTCATTCAGTATAATCGGTGAATTTAGTGTTATTGAGATGAAATTTCGCAATTTATTATATGGAGAAAGTATCCCTAGAAAATTTTCTTTGGAGTAATGGTTATCAAGCATTTTTCAAAACACAATTACGAAGACTAGGCTCGCCACCTATGACTCAAAGACAAAGACCAGCAAATATCTACCGGCATCCTCTGTATAACATATGTAATCGAATTATCTGAAAGATTAAGAAATGTCGGCAAAAAATCCAATATCAGAATACAATCAATACACTAAGATCATTTCTTTGCCACGGAAAGTCATTAAATGAAAGTGTAGACACAAAAAATGCAATACATAAAATAGACAGTATGTATGTGTAACAAATGTTACAATTTCTGTATATTACAGCAAAGAGCATAAAAATTATATAAATAAGGAAAAACGTTCGAAATCCGCATTCAGTGGATGAGTTTGAGAAACGGGGCATAGTGTAAAATGATAGCAAGATTCTATATTACACACAAAGGGGGTAGCAATTTCAAGTATCTGGCTTTCTAATATGCTTGGGGGAAGATCTAGTCAATGTTCACCAAACCTGCAGTTTTGTTCCAGATTTTCTTATGATTTCTTCTTGCATCCCATTTCTTTGAACTGCTAAAACCAGGATAAACTGTGAATGCAAATCTTTACTGTAAACAATTGGATCGAGTAGATCAATCTTCAATTGAAAATTGCATCATAGGATTTTGATACATTCCGATCGATACAACACTTTCGATTGGAAGAAAATTTAGAATGAGGAAATGTCCAAAATGGCATCTCCATACATTTTGCACAAAAACTGATTGATTTTTAACGATCTTGCATTGCAGGTCGTTGTTGATAGTGGGGGTGGTTACATCATTAATGATGAAAAATAAAAATTTGTTTGAATTTAATGTCAAAAAACAACATTAATTTCCCAACCTTCCTATTATATACTGTTATAATGATAATAATAATAATACCAGTGACCTTCTCATACGGATGGGCTAGAATATGTACACGTACCACCCGTATAATGTTAAATCCGCTTGAGATATGTTAAAAAGGCGAATTCTCATAAAATATACAATGCGAGATTAGTTGGAGGATCTGCTGGCTCTGTTTTGCAATTAGCAGTGGAGGAAAGGCTCCCTCCATAGCAATGCGAGCGCGCATTCCATACCGGGAAAACCACAGGGCCTGTACGCCATTCTTAATCGCCTCCTGTTTTCGGACTAATTATTGTTCAAATCCACCACCATTATTAGGGGCGGATTCGTGAATAATTCTCAGTAATTAGCACTCAGCTCTGATTAATTCTTACAGCTTTGCTTTCCTACTAATTCGCTACCTTCGATATAGCTTCTTGGAGATCTGTTTGATTGCCTATGGGAGCATGGTAATTATACATTCATACTAGAAACTCAATTACTGTCTGCCTTTTATACAATTGAGCCGTTTCAACTACTGTACCAGATACCAGAGTGATTGATGTATATGTTATCTTTATTATTTACATCACTTGGTTTTAGCAAACCTACAGCTTTTAACTTAGCACACATATATTTGTTAGTTCAATTCTAGTAGATCATCAGCTCCAAATTTGAAACAAATCTTAGTATATAAACTGATAACGTGGTGTGTAAAATACAGCATTAACCTAATTGCAATTTTTATCAACAAGTCCTTTTGAATTGATATAAGATACCACCTGAATATAATATATTGAAAATGTCTTGGAATAACATTATTTGTAGCTTGCAAGACAGCTGAATATCAAAATAAATTAAACTCTCAGAAAAATCGACCGGACCGCAGCCATCTGAAAATAAACGAGGAGAAAGCCAAAAACTGTTGAATTATTCATAAGAAAAAACTTTGCCTATAAACTCCCATAAACTTCATGGATGCTTAGGAACTATACATTTCCGCGAAGTTTACAAGCATCCCGTGTAATTTACATCAACTACGTGACGAACAAGATAAATTAGTTACTTTTTCTAAGACGCTTTCAACCACACCAAAAAAATTTTTCTAATGATAAGTAGGTAAACATATTCTGGTATGGAATTAAAAAGTACTTTACCACGTTAAATCTTCTCGTCGCATTATTTTTCGAAGTAATTGCCCATAGATGGTAACCGCTGACCTTAAAGTATATGTGCCTCAAGATTGACCTCAACATTTCTATTCCTAGATCGGCCATCCCACATGCTTAGCGTCTCTGCAATCTGAGCTCGGCGAATTGGAAAGCTATGATCTCCACTGCAGGCAGTTGAAGCTGCCTCACGTCTGGGTGATATTGTCTGTTATCCCTTATGCAAAACGCGAAGCTAATTCTAATGTCAATTGAGATAGCATATGCATTTGGTAATTCGATCGACTGGAAGTCATGCATACACAATATCCCCACCGCATTTAAATTTACAACTGGAGTGGAATTGTGGTAGCAAATAAGCAGCCACACACACTGAATAATATGGATATATGGGATGATTCTGAAGCAGCTGTAATGGTGAATGCAAGGATGAAAAGTAATCCCTACCAGGAGGCAAATTATGCCACGATAAACTATGAATACAATTTTCCTTTCTAAACATTCTATGAAAGAAATAGATTGATTCTGTACTTGTCGATGGTGCATTATACAGGGTGGATATACTCAATACAATTTTTCTTTGGCAAGCAAGGGGAAAACGGTCGCAAAGGTTGAACATTTATTATTGCAATGGCAGAACAATATATAATCTCTAACATTTTTATCTCTAATGCATGAATATCTTTGTTGTTTATTCTTTATCTCTAAGTGTAAAGCAGAGTGGTGCCCCAAGTCAAAGGCAGATTCCAAGCTGTTTGGACATTTCACTTCGTAAAGATGCCAACTGACAGCACGATTTTCATTAACCCCTTGTTAGGATGAATGAGCTGTTAAAAATTTGGGTTTGTGACTGTCGTGAAAATCTCATACCAGTATACAGGTTTTGATATGATATGTGTTATATTTAAATTGTACAGATATATATTTTTTATATGTGTTTATCAGTACAGTACCTTTAAGCTTTAATTGAGAAAATAATATATGAGGCAGATAAAGGTAAGAAAGAAGTCACATTGATGCAGTTTTGACACTTTTTTTTGTCCTTCTTTGCAAAGTTAAGGAATCAACAGTACCTTTGTAAATAGCTCATCGAAATTACCAGATTCTTATACTATAAGATAAATTATTTGAGCTAAGATTATGAAATACTTCAGTCAACATTATAGTATACTTACAGGTTAGATTTTCTGTATGTCAATATTATGATATGCTCTATTTGACATTTTCGTATTCTCACTTCCAAAACTTTTCCAGGTTTGAATTGAGAATATTTACTTGAGTTTACTCTATATGATCCAAAATACAGTATTCTTACTTTAGGAATATTCTAGCTTGACGCATATAGGCAGATATGGTATACTTGAAAGAAAGCACACTTTCTTCGTCTGAGACTTTATTTTTGTTTGAAGGGCTATACTGACGAGTCTAGACTGAGAACGAAACATGCATGCTTAGAGCAAGTCACACTAATTACAAAAATCAAAAACCTAATTTATGATATGACATAGCAACAACGGATGAATGAAAATACAGGAATAGCTGAAGTTTTTTATCAGAAACTTTTCTGTGGACGTTGATGGAGAAAATAAAATTCAACTATCACCACTATGATCCTGGTTAAATTAATACTTCCATATTACTTTAAATGTTTCAACATACAATAGATGCAAAGTAGATGATAAATTGTCACACCTCAGATGCGAATTGAGAAGATGCTGAGCTGGATCATTTGTATGAAAATAAACGATAAATGGCATCATATTAAGGAATCTGGAAATGTTGAACTCCAATGTAATAATCTGCATCAGCTCTCAAAGATGAAAGTAATCAATGAAACAACAGCAAAGCTGTTCAATACAAATCATAACAAAGTTGTTAGTTATTAGTTTGACTTGGCATTGTTTGAAATTATGCGGTATGCGGTAATTCAAGCTACCCTACAACCCCTCAAAAACTGATCCGTCTTTCCTAAAATAATATTTATAAAAATCACTTCTTGATGAATGATCATATGTCAATCTGGCAGATTCAATTTAATCACTAAAATGGACGATTATTCTGTCCAAATATCTCAAACACTAGTCACCTGCAGTTATGGTTCAATATCCTAATGAAACTGTGAAACCTGCTAGTTAATAAATAGCCATGAATTTCCCCCTTTGGCGCAAAAGTCGTTAAAATCAATCCACTCTGACCGTCCGTCGGCCATCGGGAAGAGAAGAACACTCAATAAAATTAATATCAATAAATCTATGCCATCGGATGGTCGGACGTGGGAGAGAGAAGGCAGAAGAGCTAGCTGGCGGCCGAGGCAAATGTATAATTTATCACGGGTCAAATTGATTTGTTCTAGAAGACCTTTACAGTCTTGCGGTCACCTCGGCCAAATTAGATTCTAATCCAATTAAAAGTTTTGCGAGGGTTATCACTGACGGCCGGAGAACCGCCAGTCAGGCAGTGTGGTCTACTCGCCTTCAATCCTCGTCCTGAAAAAGGACTTCACTTCCGTATTCAACTTTGATGAGGTCTGGACCATGTGTCCCACGTTTACATGTATATCCAAAAGATATATGATGACGTATTGGTAAAATGGGAAATCTCCAGACTGTTTGAATGCATGCAAGAAGTGATTGATTATCTTAGGCAGCTCTTTCATCTACTTATAGTACGAGATACGAATAGGAAACAACCTTCAGCCACATGTTTAATGTCATTACTCATTTATAAGTTTGTATGTCACTCTGTTTCTATCATTCGCGGGATTTTTGTCAACTTATTTTTTTTTGACTACGCTCAAACATGATCGGCAACTCAAAAAACCTAGGAACGAAATTTTGGAAAATCAAGTTGATGAAAAATTAGTTCGAGTACATGTAAGAATGTATAGAAGGAAGGAGAAGATATTCTGAATTTTTCATATCATTATCATTGCATCGGAAAACGTTCAGTAATTAACAGCATCCTTTCAAGTTATATTTAACGGCATGCTTTTCGCAATCTTTTACTCCTGCTAATAGAAACACTTACGTTAAAATAAAAGAAGCAGCGCTGTAGGACATACTAAAACTTTGCTCTTCTATAAAGTTCCACCAAGTCTCAATGGAAGAAAGAACCCCATCGAACCGCAACTCGAGCGACACACAGAAAGCAAACTAATTTGCCGAGAAGCTCACCCCGACTGATCGTAAGAAAGTTTTATTTTTCTTGGGCATGAAACATGTGGGCCGTCGGCTCATCAAAGTTGAATGCATTCTGTCGACGATGTCCTTTGCCAGAACAAGGGTTCAATGAGGCTGACGGACCGGGAAGAAACAACTTCTGCGGAACTTTTAATTCAATTAAAACCACGCTTTGGTCTCCCTGCATTTGATAGGAGACTATCTTACTGTCTATATATATAGACAAGATTTTACAAATAAAAGTCGATTTTCACTGACGCATTTCAATTTAATACCGTTTTCCAGACAAGATTCAAGAAACTGTCTTACGGTCTGTATATATAAGTGAATCAGTGTCAATATAAATCAGCTGATTGATAGTTGAATGCTATTTTTACATATTCATTCAATCCAGGTAACACTAAGATCATGCAATGGTTTTGTTTGTAACAGTTCTTGACGCAGATCCCACCAGTTACATCTGTATGTCACTTCCACTTTCAAGTTTGTAGTTTATCGGTCCAATCTTCTCCGTCGTTTCCTCGTCAAAGACATAATATCCAAGATATCAAATTCATTACCATAACTATGCCTCCTGTAGAACAGCTCTAACTTAAACCAAGATACGATCAAATCACACGATTAGAAAGACTTGGAGGAAGGATTGGGCCTCAGCGTCACTTCAAATTTATCAGTACAGCGGCGGGGCCTTCTTTGTGCTGATAGTTCCGCATGTATAATTATTCGAAAATAATTATACAGCCCTGACAGCGCGAAGAACAAAAGGGCGAATCCTTGACGAGAGCAAGACCCTCAAATCATCGGGTACACCGCAAAAGACGCAGGAAACAGAGTCGCGCAGATTGGAGATATCCGCCACTTAAGGGTGCTTATAGCAGAGGAGTTGCATTATGCATCATTGTAGTCATAAGCGGGTAAATGTAGGGATTTTCAAGTTAATTCTCATGCGAAGTATCTACTGTTGTAAGAATAGTTTGACCTAATTGTTTATTGTTTGTTTTTAGGCAACAGATACTGAATACTTTCAATTATGTGATGTCTCTAAGGGTGCCTCTGTCACAATTTCAAATTCTATTTACGTCTTATTTCAGCCAAAAAGGACTACTTTGACTAGTCACTCGCAAAAAAATACTGAAAAGCAGCATGATATTTGAGAATGGTTTTCCAAGTGGAAAACGGTATCATTATAGCAGGAGGTAACTAGTCGATTTACTTAAGTAGAATTTTTCATTTACAAGTTTCCAAATCTATATCTACACTCCGATTCTACTCAGTCTGTTCTACTTCTTGTCATTAGCAAAAAGTCAAGACAATGCCTTCGCTGCTACTACAGCTAACAAGGATACCCTACAAAATCATATCCGGATGTAATCAAAATCCGATAATTCCTAAACGAACCCTCCCCCTCCCTCCACTGCCCTATTGACCCGAGTCCACTCGGACGTATGATCGTTTATCCTCAGGTATTTACTGTGGACGACTTGATAAGACTTTGTTAACGTGACACAGGCGTAAATAATGACTAATGGAAGGTATTCAAATGACTGCTCGTGTACTGCACCATAGGCGTACATGCAAATTTTCATTAGGAAATCAAACCATATATATCTCACATAAATTGATAGAACGTCATCTTTATGAATTTAGGGCAAAAAAAAGCTAGTGAGAGTAGAACCCTTGTCCCTGTTAATTAAGCGCAACACACACAGAGGACGGGTACGGGTCAGGTCGTTTGCCTATTGTAGAATTCATGTGTTACAACTAATGCAATGACACTACCCCCGCGCCCGACCCGCTCGACTCGCGCTCTGTTTGTAGTGACGCGCGTCGGGCACGGCTACCGTGTATCACACGACCCGCGCCCGACCCGCTCACGCAAGCCGTGTGTTGTCCTCCATATACACACATGAAGATAGACACGCCTTACTCCCGTCCCGACCCACGCCAGACCCGTAACCGTCCGCTGTGTGTGTTGCGCTTTAGATTGTCTAGCAGCTCCGCTATCTTTAAGCTTTCATATGTGCCCTGCTTCTTAAAGCTCAGTACAGTACGAACTAATTTTAAATTTATTGAATATATTTAATATTCACTATTGTGCTCTACCACACTTAGTTTTTCTTTTCCACCTCATCGTAAATATGCTAAATATTCCTTAAGCCTAGTCGTAATAGATATCCTCTGTGCTTTTATATGATGCCGGATGTTGGAGCTTACGACTGGAAGTATTCGAAATCTGGTGCTATCGGCAGATACTGCGAGTGTCATCACCAATGACGCTATTCTACAAAAACTGAGGAAAGACAAGGAGGTTATCAACACGATTAAATGTAGGACAGCGGCATAATTTGGACATATCATTCGCAACGCGAATTGCCGATTGCTGCAGTTGATCTTAGTTATATCCTAGTTTGGTACATTTTATACACCCCACAACCATAAAGATAGCCTGCACCGAAGAACCGATGAATTTCAAATATCCACTCATTAAATCAGCGATTTTAGTTCACGAGGTGTATAGAGTAAGATACGACTAGACCAGTGTGAAATTTAATTAAACTCCGCTTGATGTATGGTACCGAGACCAGATGTAATTGAATGCTTTGGAAATACCCTAAGCATGTTATAAGAGTACAAACAAATCAGTTATTGGAAACGTGCAGCATTTCAGTTTACTAAAAGACATTGTTTGCCGAGAAGCATCAGTAAAATTAAAGCCGAAGGTGTGCATGCTAGTATTGCACTCGCCATTGCTCACAGAAAGGTGTGAGTTTCGCATTCTCTGGAGGAAATTCTATGCTCAGTAGTTTCTTGCCACATCAAGCGAAACGTTGTGGAATGCAAACATCTCAAGACAATGGATGTCCGAAGAGGTATTGCTAAAACATTCATATTGTCTACACATTGCAAACAACCGTTATTATATTCCAAAAGATCCTTGTACTAAGAGTATGAATATAGATTCGTGAATATATCAGAAATTTACATTCACATATCCTTCTACTAACCTTCACAGCCACTGCACGATTCATCATCTCATTCAAAACAAATACTTTATGGACGGAATATATTGATATACAATAAACCATATAAATATGAAGTTTAAATGCCGTTTTTCATATTGGATGTTATTTATTCTAAAAGCTGTTGCGTACACAATGCAAAATGCTTTTGTTTGTGTCCATATAAATATACAACAGTTTTTCCAAATCCACTGTCACGAATTTCTCGCGCATAGTAAATAAAAATTGACAATTCCATGGCGCTCCACGTGACAGTTCAACGGATATTAGCGAAATGGAGTTTACCGTTTGTGACGTGTGTTTTTAATACAATTTAATATATAAAAATACATTTCAAAGCGTGGATAATATGGAGTTTTGACAATGCAGGAAGATAACTGTTGAAAGGTAGAGAAAGTTAAATCAGTAGAGAAAAAATATTATATGTGGAGTTCATGTTTCTCATTTCATTACATGTTATTAGTGAAACTAAAGAAAAATATTCAAGAAATGCAATTTATTATGACCTACAGCGTAATTTTCACCGACTTCAAGATGACTGATAAATTTGAAAATTTGGCGCACGAAACCATGACAATACAATACAAAAAATTCATAAATCTTTACTAGCGTTTCGGCTGCTTCGGCAGCCTTTATCAAGGTACAAAATAGAATGATTAAAGAATCATTCATACGTATGTAGTTTGAATCACCCACCAACTAACAATATAATGAGTTGGAGATACAAGTTTTTTAAGTTACAACGATACAAACAAATTGGAACAAATAAAAAAAATTGATTCTGTTGGAGTAAACTATTTCGATTCAAACCTGCATCTTCCGATTTCATGTCGGACGCTCTGACCAACTGGGCCAACTGGTTAGCTGGTCAGTCGTTACATCCGCGCTCTATAGCAGCTAAATCAGATCTTTATTGAGTGTATGAAATTGTCTCGATATGACATGGTTCAAATCCTCCAGCTGCTAAGTGGCAATTTGTATATAGACGCAATAAGTTATTTGAAATTTGTAGACAACGTAAATGCTTTAAACTTTAAAGGTTGTCGTGATACACAACTTGCTTTTCTCCGCAAGATGGAGTTTTTGATACATACATTCGCATTTAGAAATCCTAAAAGAAGACCCAGTGCAGGATTCGAACCCGCATCTCCCGATTTCATGTCGGACGCTCTGTCCAACTGAACTGAAGCTACCCAGTTGGTTCAGTTGGTCAGAGCGTCCGACATGAAATCGGGAGATGCGGGTTCGAATCCCGCACCGGGTCTTCTTCTCGGATTTCTACATGCAAGTTTAAGAAATGAGGACCTACGCGCTGTTTGTTCCCAAATAGTTACAATTTATAACCTTTTAGGTTCAACACTTATCTTCATCTTCAGGCAGCGCTTCCGCAACCTTATATAAGCTTCCTGTCTTTGCGAGAATTTGGCTACAAGAAAATAAAAAAATATTCTGGACTTATTAATTGACCTGAAATGTGCTGAATCAATTATTTCCAATAGAATTCAAAAATAGAAACTAGAGGTATACTGCCAACGCTGTGTACCACTGTCCGTCCATAGCCATAAAAACGGGACCCCCTTAAAACATTCATGCGGATCGCGATTGGCATTCTCGGTTTATTACTAGTTTATTGTTATGGATGCGTTAAAATTTATGCGCATTATTAATTTATTGACCCTTTTATGTCAGTACATCCCTAGCAGGCCAATAATTGGTTTTGCATTGTATCCTGTTTTCACTATCTGCTGGCTGCATTCGGGCGTTTTTGTTGCTGCAAGCAATTATCTAAATAATTTTGAATCCATTGCATTTGCGGTAAATGTCACATTGTATGGAACGGTTTGCTTAATGGATTGTGGTCTTTTTCTTTAATGAGCCGCAAAAGTTGATTTGCATTACATGGCGCAACGACATTCTATGAAATCAAATTACTCTGCACCACATGAAAGTGACGTAGGCCAGAAGGACGTGGGATAGATCCCTGTGGAACACCAGGGTGGATGGTAAATACATCGGAAGCATATCCATCCACCACCATAAATGAGGATTGACTCCTTTGAAAACTATCCAACCATTGGCATAAACCCGGTGGCAGCCCACAGGCAGCAAGTTTCATCAGAAGTCTCTCATAATACTTCATTATTTATATTACAATTTACATTGTAATAAAACTAAAGTTAGGTCTATATGGCAAAGTTTAGCGTTTGCTACTCGTACACTCAACCATATAGATCAGAAGTAGATGTTAACCATACCAAAAAAAATGACATATTTTCAACAAAAATTTTACGAAGAGATATAAGAAAGAAAGAACTGGCATACGTTCCAAAGTGGAGAATATTAGATAAGGAATTGTTCACAGGTCGGAATATACTTGTATTTGATTAAGTGATTGGATTGCTGATAAATTTATTAAAAAGGAAAGATGGTAAGGAATACTCTTTATATATTTTGGGTATTTCATTACATATGACCGCAACGTTATAATAATAACTACGTACGATAGGATTGTAGTATGATGCGGTATTCTAATAATTCTATCTCTGAGTGATCTTTTATGAATATCTTGATTAAATGATTTTTTTGTCTCACATCAGAAGCTGACAACTGATACTAAGTGTACGCTCTCCACTATGCATCAGACTTGCTATAGATATGCATATGTCGTCTTTAGCCTAGACTCGTCAGTATAGCCTGGCAGTCTAACTGTAGAGAGCAATCGGGTGGTATATACGTAACCCAGTCAGCGGTGTGATAGCAACATCAACGCATCTCCAAGTGTCGCCCTCTATGAGGACGCCCATTGGCAACTTACGGAGTCAAAGTTCCTAACACCTGGATTGCCTTGAAGTGACAACAGATGTTCCTCACGAAATCTGTCAACAAGGGTGAACTGATTTACAGCGACATCCATTGTTCTTCGTAAACGCGTTATCTCGACTCATTCACATCAGAAGCTGACAACTGATACTAAGTGTATGCTCTCCACCAGGCATCAGACCTGCTATAGACAAGCATGTTTCGTCTTTAGCCTAGACTCATTAGGAGCATCCATTTGTATATCCCCGTTCGACATTTTGAATTCTAGCATCTTTGAACCCACACTAATACTACTGGTGGAGATGAGATGATTTTCGACAACTTGTGTTCTGATACAAAGGAATCTCCTGACATACGTCTATGTGTACTTTTTTCATAGAATCACCTAGTTTAATAACTTAAATTACTTAGATAGCAAACTGGATAACTTTTTACAATCTCCAGTCGTGGTATTAACGATAATATTCTGCGGATATCCACAGTGAAATTCGAGATGAAACGTGAAATCCATATCGGTTTTGATATAGCTGTAACGTATATAACATAGAAACTCTCCAACGCAACGTGAAGAGAACCTCAATTTTCTGATTCGCTCGATAACTAGGGCATTCGCTAAAACATAGTAAATTGTGCTAAATTGAGCTTTAACGCAGGATTTGTTCAGCATTGCTCCTATATTGGATGTTCTCTCCTCTCTATTATATCATATTTGTGAGAACCTAGATAGTTCGGACATCCCGGGCTAGAAAAAATTAAAAATGAAGGATTAATGTAATGGATTTTAAGAGGCAATACCCTCTTCGCACATCAGAAGTTTGCTTACACAACAAATATAGCGCTTAGTTTCATTCAGCATAATACGCCTTCTTATACTTTTTTACAACAAAGAAAAAATAGATAATCACAAACATTGTTTTTTGTCACGTGACCCAGTCAAGGGTGTGATAGCAACATTAAATCATCTAAGTGCCGCCCCGCCCTCTAAGGAGACACCCTAGTACTAAAAAGTCTCAAATTATACCACCATTGGAGTACTGCTCGCAGATGTGGGGATTTGCCCCCGAGAACTCTCTGAACCTTGTGGACAAAGAAAATACCAATACGTTTAGTGGATACAGTTGACCTTACAAAGGGCCACCACATAAGAGGGCATATAGAAAAAGTGCCTGATTTCCTTATTCTAACAATCCTACTATGCTGAATTTTCTTTACAATTCTCAACACTTCTGGAACGTGTTAAGCCTTGCCTTTGCGAGGAATTATCTATAAAAATGAATTCCAGTGATAAAAAACACTTCATTTTGACTTCTTTCTTTCAAGAGTGCCTCGGTTTGCTAATTATTGTTCGTACAGGCTGGAATTTTCTGTGACACAACCGAGATTTACGAATCAGATTGTAAGTTGTTTGTCTTGATTTGGTAATATTTTTTGTTTTCGTCAAATCTTCGTGATTTAATATATACCTGATACTGTCTGTAAACTAGGTTGGATTTTATTTCACTTATTGTAATATCTACTTGCATATCGTAGCTTTATTGTACCGCTGGCCGATGATAAATGAATTAATAAATTTAAAAAGCATTTAATTCTGTCAATCGTTCCGCCAGTTTTCTTTTTGCAATAAGCACTCAAAAACATGAGCATTTATTCACCCTGTAAATTCTGCCACAGCTTCAAAGAACATTTTTCTAATTTTTTAGGATTTCACAGCAAAAGCTGGCAGCACTACACTGCGTCTGAAAGGGGTTAAGCCCCTAAATCCGCTTACTATCGACAGTCCCGGTGTCCACAAATAAACGTGCGAGTACAATAGAAACAAACGGACATTTCTAGGAAAGAGCTAAAATCCCTTTGAAGATATTCCATTGGCAGACCTTCTGACTGTGCTGAAGGTGATTGGTTTATAGTCATTTCCCTATCAGCATACAATGTGATCGAGAAGTCCCGCACTTCGCAGTAACTTGAAAATTAAAGTTTCAGAGGAAAATATACGCAACTTGTACAACTTTCCAAGCTATCTTTTCGTCATAACCGAATTCCTCATCTAGGGTCTAGGGTCAAAATGTGATTCTATCTACTTGACGCTAATAACTAACTTTTACAAAATCGTGAGTTCAAGTTGTGTCCCTGAAGCACATAGTGTATTCAATAAACTTAGAGTAACATTCACCTGGAACATTTATTAATAGTCCCTATCAACGCCCTATGCAAAAATACCCATTAATTAAAAGTATATCCTCGAATCCCTCTGGCAAACAGTAGGTACCGAGGTATAAATTGACCAAAGTTGGCGGGAGGTCATTATTCACTCAGAGCTATCGGCCCATCTACATCTGGGGTCTAGAATGGCGCGCCAGAAACAGCAATTAAGCATGCACAAAGATATCCGCCTTCCGGTACATTTGCCTTCGAAGACTATCGTGTTCAAGCCCTTTATTAGACCTGATAATGCATTCACTCAACACTAACACGAAATTGGTTATTCCTCGCACGATATGTCAGCGTCGTGTGTACTTTTCGAATACAGGACTGATCACCGACCCGACGATGATAAAATCCGGAGTACTCAAATCATTCATGAACTATTTCCCACGAAAAACATTGATTCTAGGGGAGGGAAAAAGGGGTACGAGTGGGGAACGTAACGTGACAACAGTGCAACATGACAAGAATAAAATATTTGATAATTTCACCACATCGCCATTTCAAGTAAGAAGTTGAATAAACACTAATTTTATCCAACACTCGTCCGCAAGCGTCGCCCACGGTGGCGCTGCCCATTGGCAGCTTATAAGTCAAGGTACTAACATTTGGTTGCCTTCACGGTATGACAGGTACTTCTTGGAGATGCGTGTTGACGTTGCTATCACAGCTTTGACTGGACTACGTATACCGGGTGGTCTATTTAACTTGAAACAGCAGTATAGTGCGAAGCGGTATTTTTAGATGAAAACGTTTAGATGAAAGTTCCTCAGTGCAATGGGGGACAGTTAATCATAACTTTTATGTTCAACTTTGACAGCATTTCAAGGCTCTTTTTCAAGGTCAACCATGTTTTTTAATGGGAACCTATATTTTTTGTTACAGAATCTTACTCTACGAGACAAAAAAATATCTTTTGTTTACAAAATTTTGAAATCTGATTGCAAATTAAATAGATAAGAAATAAAATATTGATTCTCTTTATAAATTTTCCAATGATTGGTTTTTCAGAAATGATCTTCTTCTCATGAAAGCATAAATAACGTAAATTATCATATGGGAAACCTTTAAATTTATCATAACAAGCCCGCCAACTTCAATACACTTATCAATCCATTTTATAAAGTTTTCATGATACCCAAACAGAATTTTTTTATTGATTGCTCTACAAGCATATCTTATGTATTACATCATATTTTCCAATGTAGTTGGAGCTTCCCGAACAAACAACATCTTTTAGAAGGCTCAATAAAAGAAAATCAGGATGGGTTACATCTGGTTGACTAGTAGGCCACAAAACGGGCCCACCTCATCAGATCCATCGATTTGGGTATTCTCGATCCAGCACTTTCCGGAAAATTCTGGCATAATGAGCAGTACAGCCATTATGTTGAAACCACATACTTGCCCTTTCTTGCAATTGTATTTCGTCAATTGGCTCTGGTAAATGGTGTTGTAAAAAGTTTCGATATTTTTGCCCATCCAATGTTCCTTCAATAAAATATGGACCGATCAACCTATCATCCATAATTTCGCACCATACATTCACCAACGAAGGGCGCTGATGTTCCACTTCTCTCAATCATCGCGGATTTTCCACACTCCAGTAGTTCATATTATGTCGATTCTCTTCAACATGATTTATAAGACCAGATTCATCCGATAACAACAAACAAAACAAAAAAATATATATTTAATTCTATTCAATTTCTTGCCCACTGAGAAAATACGAGTCAGTCAATAGTGTTCCAAACAAATGATAAGGGCGTTGTCTACCGTTGCAGTATAGAAACGTTTCGAAAAAGATCAAATGTTGACCTTGAAAACACCTTGAAAATGCTGCCAATGTGGAGAATAAAACTCATTATTAACTTTCCCCCATTGCACCCGGTGTACCATCAAATACAGTTAGACTGCCAGGCTATACTGACGAGTCTAGGCTAAAGACGAAGCATACATGTTTATAGCAGGTCTGATGAACTTACTCCTTTTATTTTCCATTTTGTAGACCATAAAACTTGTGGACTGTCTTAGACAACGTCTTAGTGTAGTCCACTAATTCGCGCAACAGAGAGTTGCTCTGGGATTTCGCTTGAGTATAGCGTCGTTCAATCTGCTGTTTATTGAAGATCCTGCAGGCTTTACATGTGCGTATTGGCGAGAAAAGACCAAGCCACACATGCGTAAGTAATTCTTGATCAAACTTCATTTTGAATGTGTGCATAACAATGGGCAGAGTTGCCAAAACGTAATTTGTAATTTGGTTTTCAAATATTCAGTGTGATTTTTATCGAGAATGAGACCGAGATACTTGGCAGAAATGTCAGACAGGACGCCACGACGTATCTTCGTTTTAAATTTGTTCAACCCAATCAATTTTTTGAATATCACGTTGCAGCCCTATGCATGCGCGAAAGATCGTCCCTTTTAGTTATCAGAATTAGGAACTAATTCCACCGTCCGAACAAATGTTTTTCCTATAGGAACGATCTGAGATTTGGATTTGCTGATACTCCGAACTGCTCCCAGATCTGCTGGATTGAACTAATCTCCTAATCTCAATTTATTACTCAAGGATATCTGAATGACCGGTAACAATATGCTACCTTGTTTCAAATTCGCTCGCATAAACCGGAAAGGGCAGCAAATAAACGCAGAATGCCATGACTGCTCCCCAGCTTATCTCGGTTAACATAACGATGGCCCTTTCTGCACATATCACAATCTAACAACGGTTGAGGAATTACCAGAATGTAATTATTACACTTGTATCTCAGAGGTGGATTATCAAGGGTGAAATTAAACGATTCTAATGGGGTGAAATTTTGGTATTTCTGGTAGTACAGTTATAGTATTATTTTCTGGGTGGTAAGAAGCGACCACTGAGAAAACTATTCAACCATTGGCATAGACCCGGTGGCGGCCCATGGGCTTGATCAGAAGCCTCTCATGCCACACCCTAGCAAAAGTTTTCGATATATCGAGCGCGACGATTCGAGATTTTCCAGGTACTTCAGAAATTGCACAGTATTCCAAGTGTCCATAACCTATGCCACATCTTGCAGAGCCGAGTCACAGGTCTCCAGTTCCTGTGTATATTTTTTATGCCCTTCTTAGATATGGGTAGGAGAGCTCAAATAGTTTGCAAAGGACTGACGAAAGCTCTGCAGTGCAACGTAAGCATTATATCCAATAGGTCCCATGACGCTCGAGCAAATCCTCATTTAGCATCATGAGCCACCCCACTATAAACATTTCCAATGTTTCAAAGATCCTTTCTTGCGGTCCGCCTCTGTTTTGCCGCAGCCAAAAGTGCAAGATGAGCATTTCTTGCCTGATGACCACCGTTGGCGTTGGTCGCTCGTCGCTAGTCGGGATGTTGCCCAGCCGTGTGTGAATATGATCCAGAATGGGCTAGATAACACCTATTAGTTTTAATCGCCCTCTCTGCGTTTCATCCAGTGCGGATGATGGAAACGGTTCCAACTGGAAAAATAACGATTCCGCTGGAACTGCTACGTAGGTATGAAGTATCTGCAGGTTTCAGCTGGTTAGTGTAGCACTCATACCCTGGAAAAGTTATTTTTCGTGGGATAATGGATACTTCGAATTCCGCCGTTAAGTATGTGTTCACATTTTGTATGCAGGGTAGTTATGAATATGGAGAATCCATCGAGTTCCTACAGCAGATGATCAACTTAAGGTAGAGGTTAAATAACAGCAGATGTTTTCCATATGGTCATTTTTTTCAAGGTTTTAAGTCACAAATACAGGGTATGATAAATCAATTGATACTAATATAATACAATCAAAAACATTTTGAAGTGAATGATTCAAACTATGTTGACGCCGCAGCTGTTCGAATTTTGAACTGAATTCAAAGCAAGTTTACACGGTTTATTCATTGCATTCCCAGCTTTTCTTAAAGGTTTTGAGTACACATTTTAATCATATTATTTTTCTCCTGTTAAATTTGATGTTCACCTAAATACATGCAAAAGTGTCAAAGAGACATGTCATCTGCTTCTGTCATCTATCACAATGTCACCGATTTTAACATATTGCTCCAATTTATCGCTGCTATTATCAAAGAAAAAAATCAAAGATTTTGTTTACAATACCGAATGCCCATTCTGTTTGTGTGCATTGAAAACTTTTATAAAATCTGAATGTCTTCATGGATTCTGTACGACTTGCATTAAAATATATAACATTGGATACTTAAGAAACGTGTGCCCCTTGTGCAGAAAGCCACTTCTTAACTTGAGAACATGTGAAGCCTCAGAAGAAAAAACTTGCAGTAATTGGTATGACGTAACATCTGTACTGACTGTAATTCCTAGAAATTATGCTGATATATTAGACTTATTGGAGAAAATACTGTTTTACATACTGTGGGTGGTATATCCATGTTTGTGTTTGTTCTTTAGAACAACAAATAGCTGGTAACAGATCACACCTTAAAATAAGATATGTTTTATTTTATAATGTATCTATAAGTTGTTAAAGTTTGTTGTAATAAATCCAGTCCTCACCGAGTTCCTTCCTTAAAGAATCGTCACTTTCTAAAGGAGAACATATATTCTTTAATAGTGTTTAAATGTGAGTTTTAAACAGCTTTTTCACTTGTGAGCTAAGAAACGACCCCCGAGGGTATCTTACATTCTATCTTGTTCTCTTCCCGCAACCTTCAAATTATCTTTAGCTTTGAATGATCGATCTGACGCTACCTAATTATAACAGATAGGTGCTGATGGCGTATTTTCGACCTTCGTGCATAAATTAATTGATTAGCTGTGAACGGCATATAACGAAAATTAACTTGGTGTACCACGGGAAAATGTGCTTCAGAAATCAATAACCAGAACCGGAGACATACAGGGTGTACCCAAAAACTGCAGATTTTTTCGAATCTAATCCTATCCACAGCTTGGCTGGACATAATCCAGAAGTGAGCAATACGTCTTGTGGATGCGCCTGACCTCACAAAAGACCTCCAAGGTCTAGAACATCGAAGAAGGGTCTCTATTCTCTCTATTTCAAGTCAAAACTGTCAATGCCATATTTTAATCTTCCATAATATATGTATTCTGCAGAAGTAGTCGAAACGTTCGTGAAAATATTCGTTCAATCGGATTTAGTTACACATATTCACGACATTTTATTCGTGTAATCTTAGATTCAGTTACACAATCCACTAATTTGAAAGTTCCAATAAAAGGCTAAAGAAATGAAGGGGTGTTTTTGAATTATTAGCAGGAGCCATTTCAGTACCCACAGCACTCTCCATTTCTACAAATGGACACACGAAATAACAACAAATTTGCACCACAAAAACTAATACGATTAGGTGGTAGCAAATCCGGAAAATGGGAGGAAAAATCCATTAACCGCGGCGGCATAGGTTCATCGGAGAGATAAACAAAACGTCAGACACACAAATCGAGAGACACAGCGCCTCACCTCAAATCTCCCCAAGCAAAAAAGCATATAAAAGCCTCGTCAATTTACGCGCATTAGAGCTCTCCAACATCGTGCAAAGGTCAAATAAGCTATTGAATTTATCACCCACCTGTGCTACAGAACCGTAGTAGAAAAGTAGCTTAATTTTGATCTCGATAGTTTGGTATCTGTGTGTTGCAAAGACACTGCGACCAGCCTGCTTTTTCCCCCTACAATGTCTTACATAATGGACAACCCCTCCAAGAAGTAGAAAGCCTATCTTGCCCCAGAAGCGGCAGCTCATTCCACAACGCCAAGGTTCTTTAAAAGAACGACCTTTGGAACAGGCTTGTTCGAGGCGTTGTAACTTCCACCTTGAAACCTTGAAACTCTGTACATTATAGTCATCGCTGGAGTACTGGTCGCTTGTGTGGAGATGCGCTCCTAAGCACTCCCTAAAGCTTCTTGAAACACTCCATCAACGAGCAATGTATCTGGTGGAGGACCTCTATCTTCGCATAATAACAACAAGATTCACTATTATGACAAATACTAGTGGGGCCTAAAGGGAGCATCCTTACCAGATTTTTTTCCACAAAATCATAATCATAAACCCATAATAGAGGCCTGTTCTAAATAGACCTACGATCTAATGCCGAAATTGGGAATAAATACTACCAAATTCTCAATCCAATACTGCGGCAGCAATCTTGATCATTAAAAATATTGTTTTGTCGTCGCGATAGTTATATGTGCATCAAATGGAATCAAATGAAAAAGACAAACATTCACCATTTATGTGAATATTGCATATTTAGACCACTCACCATTTTCTGATGATTTATTTGATGGCACAAAAGACGAGATTAATGCATCATCTAAAAAGGCTTACCCACCAGTTGTTTTCAACCATACTACTAGGGTTGTCAAAAGCTATCATGAACGTATTATGTACAGATACTACTGGCTATAGTTTCATAACCAGTTCGAGCTTCTTCCAAAAGTCGGTTCTGCTGGAGAACCTCGGTTTTATGGAATGAGCTGCATGGGTTTGTTTCCCGATTGTTACAATCTAGTGATTTCAAGTTAATGTGAATAGACATTTATAGTGTCGCAGCGTTTATGGAGCGTTCTGCACTATCTGTTTTTGCGTGAGGTTATCTATAAGATAAATAGTAATTTGGAGCGAATGTATTCAAATGATTCCAATAATCATTAAGATTTCGGGTGAAAAGCTGGATAGGCTGTTCCCTCAATAACACTGCTTTGGACTTTTTCTTGATAATTTTTAAATTGACGTATTATTGAAGCATCTACATTGTCTGCAAGTTTCAAACTTCAGGCTTTTTGCCTACAAATCCTTGAAGGTCTTCTCTAGACGGAGGAACCACAAGATATATCTCTTCCCCTAACCTCAACCAAAAACCAGCTTGAGGATAAGAATAATCGAGAGATCAGAAACTAATTATTTGCTGTTCATACCTTGACCACACAGTGTTAGTTTTATAATTTTTGTTATTACGGTCCTGTGTTTTTTGTGGCTTTCCCTCTAACCTCAACCAGAAACTGGGTTGATAATATGAATAATCGAGAGAGAAAAAAACAGATTAATTGCTGTTCACGCCTTGACCTCACAGTATATCTTTTATAAATTTTTCTATTACGGTCCTGTGTTCCTTTTGGAGGCGCCGTGCGCCGAGTCATAATGGAATAAGTTGCTGTTTCATCGTCATACCATTATTTATCAGTGGGGGGAAATAAAAAGGTAAATATATGTTTTGTGTATTATTCGATATTGATTCACACGCCACTTTTCCAAAGCGTATATTAATCATTCCGTATCTAAGGTTAATTAGTTAATAATGGTATATTACGTCATGAGAGTTATAAATTACATGTCACGTGTTACTGGAATAAATCAGGGAGGATTTATTTGTAAAATTCAGTGTTTGTGAGGCTGTCATCTGATCATAAAAATACTTTTTCATAATTATCAAGAGTAAAACTGCAAAAACAATGAACATTTATTATATTTCCTACGGACCGACAATTGAAACCACATACTCGTGAATGAAAACCGTTACTGACGTTTTGATTGCCTCGGCAGTCTTTTTCAATTTGCAAAAGTAAGTTAACTTCTTACTTTGAAAAGGCAACCGAAACGTCGATAACGATTTTACATTTATTTTGCAAGATTCTCGTCTAGAATTTGTAAAACTCCAACTTATAAGGATCTGCTTGTTATGTTACAGTAGTGTTTGTTGTTGTTGGTGTTATTATATCAATTTGATCGGCCATTTACAATGGAAGCTTCTATAAAATAGGGACTATCAGCCACTTTTCTTGGGTGTTTCAAGCTATGGAGGTCCTTTGTACTTGGTGAAACTCTCCCATCATTAGCATAAAATTTTGGAATATAAATATAAAGTGTCACAAATAAAACTTGGTTTTAGCCATGCGTTTTGCACCAATATTTAAATTATCGTCAGACTTTCAACATTGAATGTTCACAAATGCTATACAGGTTATGTGTCAATTAGTTAACCTATCATGAACATCAAAACTCAAGTTCTCAAATTTATAATTTTATTTATCCTTTCTATCTGTTGTTTTATTCGTTTTTATTTTTACGTCTTAGAGAAAAAATTTTTTTTGGCGACTGCATTTGCAGTAGGGTTAAGGGAAACACCTAGAAAACTTATTCTATTCCTTATGCTATTCAATCCCGTTATAAAATTTCATGAACGAAGATACTTCAAACAGTCAATCAAATGTATTCATGTTAATATGACAGTGTATTTACATATTGCAATACAAATTTAATAAATTCAAAGTTTGTTCTTCAATCTAACACTAGTTTAGATAATACAATTCTACCTGGAATGATACAATCAATTTATAACAATTGATATTTAAACATTGTATCACAATGTATCTTCCAAAATCAGACATACACTAACAATCTATATGAATGTCAAGGAAAAATAAAATGTCAATTATTAAATGGATAAGTAAATACCTGCGATCAGATGATATACTACGTAATCGTGTTTTGCGCTTCTTGGAATTCTACCATAGGGTAAAACACTTTAAGTTTCTAATAACTGATTCTCTGATAATTCACTCCAATATTTTGGCAAAATGTTGTGGAAAATTGTGCAGTAGTAACTTATAAAAAAATAGTGTTTTCGCAACCTTAAGTATTCCACACGAATACTGGGTATGTTTTAGCTTACTTTTGGAATAGCTTATGGAAAGGAATTTCTTAAGGCATGGAATGTTTTCAGAAAAGTAATATTTCATTTCTTTTAGAACATTCTGGAGATGGTTGTGGTCTTCAAGGGGCCACCAAAAAGATATTTACCTTAAGACTAATTAAACATTAAAAGTTTATTAAAAAAAGCAATGGACTTCTAGATTTGAGAACTCTAATTTTATATGAATTATAGGGCTTAACAAGTAACCGGGGAAACCTTTGTAAGCGCGCTACAAACTAGGACTATTTGTATGACCTTATGTTTAAATTATACAAAAAATTGTATTTTGGCAGCTTTAAATATCAGTACAGAGTAAAGTTGAATGCTTCGACTCACCGTAGACAAACAAGCTGCACAAGAAGAGTAACAGATACTTCACACCCCTATTGGCACTCCTCGTCACCAGTCCTGTCTGTTGTCCCAACATCTCGAAACCTCCGAGCACTACGAGTCTCAGGCACGTGTCGCAAGCCCCATAACGCCGAAAACACGTATTTCCACCCCGACAGATCCGCGCTAACTGATTTTCCGATTTCCGCGCGACGCTCTGGCGCCGGGCGTCGCGGCGCCTGCTGCCGCCTGATTGGCCGAGGCTCAGACTGCCGACCAATAGGAGGCGGGGGAGCAATGGGCGCGATGCGACCGTGTTAACGAGGTTCGGGACAAGAAAGTTTCGTGATATGGTTATTGAAAGTATGGGACGATTGTTATCCAAGGCCGAGTAGATCTAGGTACCATCCGATGTTTCAAACGCCCCCTTGTGGGCATTTGAGACTTTCAGTGGAGCTGTAGAAGACTTGGAGAAAATTAGGAGGGAGTGGGGGCAACACAGTATCAGGGGACGCAGAAGACTAAGAATCGCGGGTATATGCAACATGCATAATGGAAAAAAAACAAATTAATAATAAATGTTAGGGGTGAGTAGAGAGGATTTTTGATCTTCGGGTTATTTGGACCGAGTGTGGAGAGGTTTCGTCTGCCTTCCAGTTTTTTCGGAGGGGGCGAGTTAAGTCTACAAGTTGGGCGCAAACCACGAAACTTGCACTGGCCGCCACAGTCCCTGACTGTGGCAGCCAGTGCCAGTGTGAATAAATAATTAACCAATTAAATATTTGAGACAATATTAGTATGTGGGTTTTGTATATACCTATAACAAACACGGCATTCACAAAACTAGAAGAACAGAACAACGGAAAATACGAGTATGTCGCATACTTTCTAACTACTGCTTTTCTATGCTCCGCAAAACGAAAAACGGACAAGCTTATCTAGGCGAACTGTCATAAAGTGACCTATACTTTAATATGTCAAATTCACTGTAATCCTAGGATCTAATTTATCTCGGGGTAGTTTTATATAAATTTCAGTTAAATGTCTTTCGAGTACTACACAAAATGGTGGATTGCATCCAAAAAGCAGTTGGAAGATCTCTATGGCAGAGATGCCTTGTGGAGGAAAAAGGCTAAGCCCATCACTGATAGGAACTTGGCTAACATGTTACTGGGGGGCTTATATGCGAAGTACGCCATGTTGTTTCAAGAATTAGATACGTGTTTGGACCAAATGGCTCAACCACAAAAGAGATTGACTGTTAGAAAGTTAATGGATGCAGCTACAATAAGGTTCGTTGTTTTTTTTATAGATCACAAAGCAGAAAGAGCATCTTTCTCCAGAAGCACTGCGAAAGGATAAATGTCTTATTCACATTGATCCAGTGTTGACACCAACCTCAAGAAAAATAGCAAGTATATAAACTCAGATTTTTTGAAGAGATCTGATGTTATTGATTGATTATTATAGGTGCCTATACCTATCTTTTGTTGTAAGTCGAATTACATTTTTTGAATTATTTTTAATGTTTGAATTTTACAAAAACCATATTTTATGCTGCAGGTTATGGGAATTCAACCAAGAACTTCGCAAGATCGATCTCTCTGAATTCCATTACATCGACGGCAGTTTGATCGAGTTAAAACTCGTACCATATGATGTGGAGATATTGCACCCAGCACTGATGTATCCGAGACCTATTGATGTTGAAGACATGGTACAGAGAATCAACAGGGGAGAAAAGATATTCATTCCTCCTGAGCCTGTGGTTGAACCTGAACCGGTAGAAGGGGAAGAAAATGTAGAAGGTGCAGAAAAACCTCCTGAACCTACTCCAGAAGAGATACAGGCGCAAGAGGAAGCTGCAAAAAAAGCTGCCAAAAAACCAAAGCCGAAAAAGGTAGGATATTGGCTGAGCACTACAATCACTTTTCAGTCTAGTCAAATGACCTGCTTGCACTTTCAGCTTTCACATTTATTTATTGATTCATTATCTCGAATAATAGAAAACGGGTAATCTTCATTCTTCCATAGTTGGTGAAAGAAGAAGTGGTATTATCTCCTGAAGAGATAGAAGCTTTAAAACGTAAGGAAAAAATCACCAATTGCATCACGCTGATACAAACAGCAGAGCGCGCCAGACAGGATAGGATTTACTTCGACATTAAGGAGGCGATCTTCAGGAGAAAGCAAGCCATGAAAATGGTGCCGCAGAGTCAGAAAAGAGGACAAACCGGCGAGGAGGGCTCCGTATTGGACGAGCCCACTTTGAAGTTGCAAGCCTGGTGGAGAGGATGTAGCGACAGGCTCAAACTGAAGGCTAAAGAGGTAATTTCAAATGTTCTTCCTCCGCACAGTGGCGTGGAAAGTAAATTTTGTTTGTGGCCCCGGTTTAACATGTTTTATCTGAAAGGTGGAGAGGCGCATGCTGATTGGCATGTACGAACCCAGTTGGAAGTCAACAGAAGCCTACGACATCTTCCAAAAGAATCTTGAAGTGAGGAGGGCTTACAGAGACGAACGAATCAAGGACTACATCAAGTCCATCGACGACGAGAAGGCGAGAATCCTACGAGTTGTAGCACCTGGTCTAATGGAGGACATTGGAGATGAAATCAGGGAATGGTTCCGTGTTTGGTACAAGGAAATCAGAATGTTTGACAAGTTTCCGCCTGAAGAGAAGGGAGGTACGATTAACAGCCAGTATCCGGAATATTAGGAAATTATATTTTGGTGACTATATTTCTTGCACAAATTGCCTTTATGGACGAATTTCGCGATCAGAAAGATAATAATGAGATGTTCTCGAATTTTCATTTCATAAAATCTTGCTATCTACATTCGTATCCAAGGTAGACTTAAACAAAACAAACATAAATCGTGATAAGCAAGTGACTGACAAATCGTAGATGGACAAGCAACATTTGATAAAATCTTCCTGTCTCTATTCACAGCCAAGATAGACCAAACAAAACACATTCATTAAAATCTTGCTATCCACATTTGCAGCCAATATGGAGTAAAACAAACCAAACTCAAAACGTCATGAGCAACCCATCGTTTTACCTTTACTTGTGTGCCGTTATGACTGTTGCTGTGTTCAGGTTTTTCATAATGAATGTTAAATACCGTTTTTCCGATATTGCAGGTCCGTTGAGCTTACATGAAAACGTGCAAGCCGCATGCATGTGTTTACACCCACTCTATCTTGGGCATGAATACATTATAGTAACCATACTATACCTTCGATATTATCTATCGGTGTTGTTTAGGTACCATCTTGGTAGTTCGTGGGGAGACCATGACACCCAAGGAGTATTTGGATGACTATGAAAAGAAGAGAAGAGAAAAAGTGAAGAATAAAGGCAAAGATAAAGCAAAAATAGAGGCTGAGAAGAAAAAAAAGGCTGAAGCAGAGAAAAAAAAGAAAGAAGCAGAAAAGAAAAAGAAAGAGGCCGAGGCTGCAAAAAAGAAGAAAAAGAAGAAGAAGCCGTCAGAGTATGAATTTGAGTACGAAGAGACTGCTGGGTTACCTCTATATGAAGCAGGTAAGGTATTTATGTACCCCAAATGTTGAATATATTTTAAAGAAGTGATGCTGACCAAGTCAGATCTGATGATTTTAATTGATAACCAGCTTATCTTCCTTCTTCTAGGCATGAAAGAACATTTGGAGATCTGGGACCAACGCAATGACTTCGACAACCCTTTGGAGAAACACTACATGGACATGATAACCGACAGGAAATGCTACGAAGTACAGATAGAAGTGAGACAGAAGATAGATGAAGCTATGAGGATCGAGCTTGAAATGCTGGAAGATGCTTTGGAAGAAGATAGAATCCGGATGGGCAAGAAGAAAAAGAAGAAGAAGAAGGGAAAGAAAGGGAAAGGCAAGAAGAAGAAAGGGAAGAAAGGAAAAAAGGATCCAACAGGGGACAGGACCACGGAGGATCTGTTCCAAGAACTTGTGAATGAAGGCATTATCAGGACATATCCTAAGACGTCATTGAGCGATTACCATGGAGATTTTAGCTACAAGAATTGGGACCTGAGGAATGAGGATTTTGACCCACCTGCCACTCTCTTGGGTAAGCATTTTTTTGGAGAGACTAATTGAAGGAAATAAAGTCATTTGAATTCAAAATATTAATGAAAAATATTGCGACTATTTTGAATTGGATAAGTTTGAATAAAACTGAATGCAAAATTTTAACTAAAAAAATTTGAAAAATATTTAATTAATAGAATGAGTTCTTGTCTTTAAAATCCGAAAATAAATTATATTCACTATATTTTCCGCTGGTCGCTAATTGAAACCACATAAGTATGAATGAATATTTTTTCTGACGTTTCGGCTGCCTCGGGAGTCTTCAATCAATGTACAAAACAGAATGAAATAATTTGATTTTGAAAATATAATGACATTAATATATATATATATATATATATATATATATATATATATATATATATATATATATATATATATATATATATATATATATATATATATATTACTATTTTCAAGGTAAGAAAATTTTTTTCTTTACTGGGGTGGTGAGTAGAATACGTGAAGTAGGTGAAAAAAATCAAGTCGATCAAGTAGAATATTATTTTTCAGTAAATCTATACTTACAATGGAGAAGATCGCCCATCCAAAACTAATCGTTAATAGTATTTGTCGATGCGTGATAGAGATATTCTGGTATATTTCGAATAACATAAATATAGATACCGATTTACATAAATACACTGCAAAAATGAAATACCAAATGCATTTTCGCATACATGCATGTATATGAAAACAGCGAGACGACTGTCCAAGTAACTAGAGCATGAAATTAAAAATATTATCTGTAGAGAGGTCGTGTGGTTCAAAACCGATTATCGTGTTATTCGTATTTTATTATGACTGTTTTGTTCGTTGTACATGAAATGGTAATTGGATTTGATTTGTTTACACCTAATTGACCAAGAACGGATTGCTTCAAAAGCAAATTTCTCCCAGATAAGGAGTAAGTACATATATTGCCATATCGCTTATTCCTCCGAGAAACAGTTTATGTTGTTTGTTTATATCATAATGGACGTCACACGTGAGAGCTAGCAACAAGGGTCACTGTCATAAGAAAACCTGGAATCAAAGATCTGTCCGATTTTCGACCTTATGCATTAGGTGATTACAGTCTACAAAATGACTGAAATTACATACAAACATATTTTATTTTCTCCTAGACTTTAGAAGCATATTTATGACCTCAAACAAGCAGTCAACCATAGAAATTCTAACCTAGTTTGGACTGGAGAGAAAGCGCAATTCCTAGCAGTGCAACAAACACAGAGCAACCAAAAGGAAAACAAGCACGCGAAAGCTCTGCATGAATGTGTCTAAAGATAGCTTTAGACGGCATCTTTTCTCTTGCGCTAACGCATGCGGCATTTCGTGACGCAAAAGATTGGTGCGCTTTAACGAGCTCTACGACGCATGCAGAAAGAGGCTCGAAAAAAGCACCGTCTGAAGTTAACTTAACAGTAATGTGCCAGTCCTTTTTACTAAATTCCCGTATAAGATCATTTTTTTTTCTGAAGTTTTCGTTTTTTGCTTAGGAAGTCGAAAACTGTCATTTAAGGAGATTCGAGCACGTTGAAACTCATTATACCTGGTTTCACGGTAGCGAAGAAACACGACCTGTCACCATGCACTCCATTGATTTCCTCATTCTTTAGGGTTTCAAATTGTAAAAAATAACAGCCTGATAATACTCTTTGTTTATGTCGATGACTTATTGGTGAAAGGATTACTTCAAACTTATGTGTCTTACAAACATTTGAGTCATCCAAGTGTCACCCTTTATGGGGACGCCCTTTAACAACTTACGAAGCCAAAGGTCCTAACTCCTTTAAGTTGTCAATGAGCGTTCTCATAGAGGGCGACACTTAGATGAGTTGATGTTGCTACCACACCCTTGACTGGTTTACGAGTACGTATATACCACGCGATTGCGATATAATTTCATTACGAAAATGCGCGTTGTTGTAATTTGTTCTTTGTGATGTCACCACTAAACGGGGTCCAGCACAGAACGAAAGGGTGATTTACAAGCTTAGTTGAAACTAGGCTCACGCCTCTATTGATGAACGCATATCCATCCTAACATATTTCTTACAGATGTAAGACAGGCAGTGATAATGAACTGCATCATCCCTTTGGGAGTAACGACCATGCAGCGTCCTCGATCGGTGCTGATAGCGGGTCCCAGACAGAGCGGCAAACACGTTCTCGCGAACGCCATCTTCAACGAAACCAGATGCGTCCTGTTTGATCTGTCTCCAGAAAAGACGGCAGGGAAGTATCCAGGTGCGAAGGGGATGAAAATGTTCATGCACCTGATATCTAAGATGTCCAAGGTCTTGGCGCCCTCGGTCATATATTTCGATGCTGCTGAAAAGATCTTCTACAAGAAAGTGCCTAAGGAAGAGAAGGAGTTGGACCCGAAAAGGATTGGGAAAAAGTTGTTCAAAGGAGTTATCAAAACTATAGGGAAAGATGACAGAGTGCTTGTATTAGGTGAAGTTCTTTATGTGATGGCATTAAGATATAATACGGAATACGAGGGTGTTTGTCTTTCTACTGAGCCTACATTTATTTTCAAAAAAGATTGACTGAAGATTTTTCAAAATATTCTCCTCTACAGTCAATGCGAATACCATTTTCTCCAATCTTCTGGCTGTAGTTTATTACGTTTTTAAAGGCATGAACCGCACGACGATAAAAAACGTAAGCTCGATCCTTTATCTTCTACCCACGGAAAGAGGACGGATTCATTAAGTGCTAGGTCTGGATTATACGGCGAACGACTCATTATTTATATGTTTTGACCATTCAAATACTAACTTATTTCACAAGCAGTGTTGACAACGTAGATGCTTCAAAGGTTGTGTTCAGACATTCATTGCCTATATGATTTTGCACGATACGACGTTTCGATTGATTTCAATCGTCTTCAGCCACGTCAGCAGGAACTAACGCCACTCAAATTGCATGTGTATAGAAGATCTGATGAATAGTGGAGAGCATACACCTGAACATTTAGGTGTTACAAACACTATACTGAAATTTCAGACAAAATGTGTTGCAACGATATCATCGAATATCAGATAGGCACAACCTTCTGGTAGCTATGTTTTTCACGTAAATTCGGATGAGGTAGGGATCTTTGTGGAATTCCTACTTTTTGGACCGTTCATATCATATTTTCTGCTTTAATAACAGTTGTATTAGAGCCGAAAGGAATCTATTTTACTTTTTCACAGACAGTGCAATGTGGGTAACTCGATTTGTTCTCGAACATTATATATGAAACACATTGAAGCATCTCTCAACATATTTGAAGCTTTGCGTAAATCTGGCGTGAAATAAAGCAGCTTTCAACTTTCGCATTTCACTGGATCGCGAAAGAATGGAGAATGCTTCATATTTTTTTTAATGGACTTGTTTTGTTCAGACAAAGAAAAAGAGTAGAATGAGAGATATCTATATACAATGGTTCCTTTCTCTCTAAGCAATTATATCAATAATGTATGACCATTCGAATCTTTCGCGACTCCCTTCCATTGCCGAAAAAGCGAAGTAATTATGATTTTTATATCAATATTCACAGAATACGTGATAAGTTGTAGATATGATGATATCGATAACTAAGAAGTCTATTTGCATGATCTCCATGTGAAGAATATATTTTTCGATTCGCAGGGATAACAGGCAGGCCATGGTTAGCACAAGGAGCCAAACTGAAGAAAACTTTCGAAAGGCACATACTGATCCCACGGCCTGACTATAACAGTGTCTACTTGTACTGGAGAGAGCTCTTGATGCCATATCATGGAGTTGATAGGAATTTTAACGTCACAGCTCTCACCAAGGTCACAGTAAACTATCCTTTTTCAGGTATGTATGACAAAAAGTATATTGTTCTTCAAATACTCGAGACATGCTTGAAGCTTGTTCAGGATACTTCAGGCAGTTTTTGACTGTAATCAGAGCGTCTGTTCGTCTTAGTTCAACCAACAAATTGCACATTTTTGAATTATGCAATTTATACTGAAGATGTATCTTTGATTTATCACCTGTCCGATAAAAATTACTATGAACGAACCTTCCTGATATTTCGGCTGCTTAACTTAGTAGTCGTATGCGTGGTTGTTGTTATCGACTAGGAAAAGTGTGATAGATTATAAACTCTAAAGATGAACTAACTAAGAAATGTATGCTAACATATTGAAATTGATGAAATAAAAAAAATCAATTGTATTTCACTTAATCACACGTAAAAATAAGCCACTTTACATCATTAGCTGGTATAAAATTCTAACCTTATCAGCTGGCGAAAACTTACTGTCAAAATTTTCTGTGGTTTAATATTATTTTAACTATAACATTTTTAACATTTTCAAAACTATTTACAGTGCTTAGAGAAGTGCTGCAACAAGTTCTAGTACCGAGGAGGATAGTACAACTAAGATTCAAACCACTGACTTGCGAAGAGATATACGAAGTCTTCGTATCCAAGGGCATAGAGCCGATCACAGACAAGGAGTACAAGAAATTCCTAAAATATTACCAGAAGCTTCCGCTTGGAAAAGAGAAGAAAGCTTTCAATAAATGGGCTGACCTCAAGAGAGAACAGGAAGCTAAGGCCAAGGAAAAACAGAATAAAAAAAAGTGAAATAATTTACTGAATACGTTCAGTTCATGTTCATTTGTATGTGTGTATATTTTGTGATGTTTAAAACTCTAGGTATCAAATACAAACATATTTTTTCATTAATAATCAATGTTTCATTTTTTCCCGTTTCTACCTTACCCCCCCCCTTGGCGTATCACCACAACGAGTAGTATGGTTGTTGTGATGACTCACGCAAGTGGACTGATGTGTATGCGTGTCTGAATCTATTCCGTTCGGATTTGTCTTTCATTGTTTATTATTGACCGCCATAGATGTTAGGTTTCCACGCTAGGTCCTTGAATTTTCGACGATACCAGTGTAACAGTCGGATTGTTCGGGAAGGTTAGAGGCAAGATTTTTGCACGTACTAAAACAATTTGTAAGAATGTCATGAGGTGTATCGTGCGGAATAAGGAGAGTTCGTATTCTACTTTTCTGGTCACTAAATGAATTACGCTATTTATTTTAAAAAAGTGTAGGAAGATGAACATTAAAAAAACTGTTTTGATAGTGATAATGCCAAAAAATCGCTTTCCTCGTAACTTCATCGGCAACTTCTTTTGGTTTTGAATAAATACACGGAGAACATTTTCCATTGAATCAAGTTTTCTGACACGGTTACCGCTTAGGAGATAAACGCAAATCCAAAAAAATTGATTTTGCAAGCCCTTCCGCAACTCCAAATATCCGACAAAGTTTGAGTTAAGCTTTTTGCATGGATTCATTCCATCTGTCAAAATATTATCACTCTTTAATACAGAAAATTGCAAATCGGCTGTACTATTTCCAGGGCAAAATAAGACAACAAAAATTTGTTTGCGTGCACAGCAGTCAGAGTACTGATGTCCCCTCCTCCCTTTCTCCAAATCTGGGTTTATAACTCCTTCCATAGCTCAACCAGCAGCGCCGTTATTACCGGTTTAATTTCCCAAAACAAGAAATTATCTTGGACGGTATTTAATTCGAATCATAAAGCTCGCATTAAGTGAAAATTACGGTTGGAATATAATGGAGGTACTTATAAAGCGTTAAAACCTTCCAAATTAGTGTGGGAGCTAGATGAAATTTCCAGAAGATTTGTTATTAGACGCTTTATTAGTATATAGTCACTGTGGTCACTTTTATAACACTCACGGAAGAAATATCTGATGCTATCAGAAAGATAGGAAAACCCTAATTCCAAAATTTCCAAGATTTCCAAAAAATTCCACACTATGCAGCATTCTCACAAAGAGAAATTGGTAGCTTGTAGTATTTCAAAGTAATAAATGTTTGATCTTGTCTTTTAATTTGTATATGGAAGGTTTAATGAGGCAATACATTAAAAAACGTCATTAACCGTAAACCCTGGGCCATCCTGACACCTCCACACCGTCTATAGCATAGGTTTTCAACATAGGCGATAACGCCCTCTTGTGGGCATTTGAGACTTTCAGGGAAGTAGTAGAAGACCCCAAGAAAATTTGAAGACGTCAGAATGGCACAGAATGAATGTGGGCGGGTTAAACAAAATATAGTCTAAATAGACATAAAAAAACACGCACTTAATGAAGTAAAGTAAACTTTGATATTTGTTAATACGAGGGTCACGCTGAAAGTCTTCAGATATTCCTAATCTATACAAGTTTAAACAAGTTTGAGCAGGCAGCTATTTTGTCGAAAGTTGTAAGTGCTTACACGCAAAGGGAGCGTTTGAATCGTTCAGTAGTTTCCTTACCACGGTCTCGAATACATCTGAGTGTTCGATCCGGGTACTCGGGATTTTTGAGCCATGATTTTGTATGACTATAAAAAGGGATTAAAACAAGCGGAAGTTTGGTGAGTTGCTTTTGGGGACTCTTCCCTTCTAGGGCTATGGTTTTTAATTGGTATGCTGAGTTTAAAAAAGGCCGGGTTTCACTCGATGATGGACCTCGCACAGGTCGACCGCCCACTGCTGTTACTCTGGAAACAGTAGAACCTGTGCAAAATATGGTAAAAAAAGATCGACATATAACCTTCACAGAGATTGAGGCTTCTCTGGGGATTGGATCAGCAGCGGTCCGAACAATCATTAATGATTACCTTCGCCTAAGCAGCGGTGTTCCACATGGGTGCCACATGTGTTGACCAGTGAGCAAAAAGCAACAAGAGTTGATTGGACGTAGTTTATGCTTGAAAAATTTGATAATGGCACAGTAAAAATACTTTTAATATCGTAACCGGAGGCAAAACATGGTTATATAATTATGACCCCGAATCTAAACAGCAGTCATTAGTTTGATGCTTTGAAAGTGAGCAGCCTCCAACGAAAATTCGTCGTTCCAAAAGTGTTGGAAAGAAAATGGTCGCATCTTTTTTTTCTAAAAGTGGATACATCACAACGGTAGCCTTGTTAATTCGAAGGACAGTTACATCTGGATGATATATGACCAAATGTGTTGCTGTAGTCTTCCAAGAACTATGCAAGAGCCGTCCAAAAGAACGTTGGTCACAAGAATTTGACAAGTGGTTTTACCGAATGCGTAAATGTATTGAGGTAGGGGGAGAATATGATGAAAAAACAGAATAAATGTTTTTTAAAAAACCTTGTAGTTTTCTGTATCTAAAAACTTTCAGCGTGACCCTGGCATGTATGCTGGTTCATTTCTATTACATGTTTAAAAATTTACATTTTCGTAGTTCAAGAAGTGGATAAAGTTTGGATTGAAAGATTACATTATATTCGGATCTAGGTTAAATATAGGTAATACTGCAGAACATACAAACAAGGCAAGGTGAGTATCCCCAGTTCCCCAAAAATATAAAAATCAAGTGATCGCACTTCCTTTTTATGACTGCACCTCCTAGGCTATTATATATTAACATGATGACGCGACGGCGCTCCTGCAAAGGTACACTCGGCTCGGCTTTTTTTATCGACAGTCAGCTTATCAGTGCCGCGCCGACGTGATTTACGCCTTCAGGAAGCCCGATTCGAAAACGGTTATTATTTATATTCGGATAAGGAGGCGAAAATGGCGCACAGTAGAGACTAATCAGCAACTCTGTGGTTGCGGAGATTTTAGTACAGTCCATAAACGATTTGTTTGGCACTCTTTCAGGTGATCTTGATTGCATGGGCAGCAACGAGCATGTATTTGTCGTAAGGACAGATTTGAACAGGATTTTGTAGCTATTTATCTGTTAATAAAGAAATGAATAAACTATAAAATAGGGCTAAACAATGTGCTTTATTTATACGATTCAATCAAATTACCCGTTTATATTGCACGTTTCAATATCATTAACATTGTCTCCAGTATCAGAATATTATTCACCACTTATAATCACAACTATTTTCGAAAACGTCACAAATAATCTCTAATGCCTGCTTCGGACAGACACGTTGGTGATCTAACTTTTTATCAGAATCCGCGTGCCATACAGTGTTACCGACCGTACGATTTTAATCGTATTTGTACGATTTTCTTGCTCTTTTTACGGTACACTCTCGCTTATGATCGTACGTATTAATATCATCTTTTTGGGGAGCATCACAATAGCAATGACAGACTGATGAATCGGTTAATTTAAAACAATCAAAATAATCGTTTCTCAGAGAGGTTAATGTCCTTGTACGATGTTTGATTTTTTATATGACTGGCAGTCGTGGTAAAATTGTTTTTTTTTTGTTGCTTTTCAGGTTTGTCAAGAGGATGAATATTCGTGTATTGAAAAAGTGGGTGAAATCTATTTTTCTGCACAATTTACACGATTGCCAGAAACAATTGCAGCACTGGTATCATAGCTATGTTTTGATGTATAGATTTATCACCATATAATCAGGTAATATTATAGGAATAATGCTTTTCAATTTGCATTTCCTGTATCCAAAACAGGTATTTTGAGATACTATCGTTTTTTACGTTTCTCTACCTTGTTCAGGTGTATATTATGCTGAACAGGGTTTATGAATACTCAGAGCAATATCATAACATAACCGTACTAGTGGGAGGTAGCAGAAAATGTCAACAAATCTTATCGCTCTGTCCGCCACTATACACCATTTAACTTGAGACAGCCGTATAGCGCGAAAAAGGTGAGTTTTTAGATGAAAACGTTCAGATGAAAGTCCTTGAGTATCATGATGAAAAGTTAATGACGTTTATGTTCGACATTGACAGCATTTTCAAGGTTTTTTTTCAAGATCAACCATGTTTTTCAATGTGAACTTATATTTATATCTATATATCAATAATGTTCCGAATGAATGATAACGGCGTGGTCTACCGTTACAGTATGGAAACATTTCGAAAAAGGACCAATGTTTTATTTTTCATCTACTTAAGGTGCAATCCGAATAAAAAATTGTGAACAAAAGGTATTTGTTTTTTCTCGTAGAGTAAAAATCTTTAGTAAAAAATATATGTCCCATTAAAAAATATGGTTGATCTTGAAAAAACCTTGAAAACGCTGTCAATGTCGAAAGTAAAATTCATTATTAACTCTCCCCTATTGCACCCAAGAAAAACGGTTTTCGCGCTATACGGCTGTCTCAAGTTAAATGGACCACCTGGTATAGTCACTCACTCACTTTTACTAGATACCCAATATAAGTTCTTTACTGCTACATAGACTGTACTATATTTGGTGCATTCACCAGAGTAGACTACGCTCTATGGTTCAATTACAATGCTCGTTTTCAAGGAAATGCTGAGGTCCTGATCGAATATTACAGGAGTTGCTCTAGCATTATGAGCTCATCATTATCGTCAATGGTAATCGGTGAAGGTACCTATATAACCAGTACAGTTTGTCTTTAGTATTCCATTTGGGAATGACTTGTAAGTCCAGTATCTTCCAGTTCACCTGAAGACGATTGAAGATAGAATATCAATCGAAACGTCGTGATACTCAAAATTTTATAGACAATGGAAGTCCGAAATCAAACTTTTGATCTTCCAATAACTTCATTGCTCATTATTCAAATAAATATTTTACTAACGGTAGCTCCTGCGTCCTCTATCAACTCCCATATGAGCAGAATGGTGGTATTATTTTTGAGAAGAATTGAAGCAAAGATCATTAAATTTTTTAAAACAGAAAAAGATTTAAATCAGATACCTCTATTAATAATGAATGATTTAATTTTTGTATCAGTTTTTCATAATTTTCAAAATGATTTAGGTCTATTGAAAATTAATTAAATCGTTCAAAAATATCTAGATCCTAAAACATGATTTGACCTTATTATTCTGTAAAATTATCAAAATACGAGAATGATTCATATTGGCAGTGAATTGATTAAAAATAAAACATTTTAATCAAAAAATGATTGAAATCAAAGATCTGCACCCCAACACTGTATCCATAAACGTCTAATTTAATACATTATACAGACAATCAGGAATATAAAAGCAAAACCCCTAATTACATGCAACCCGCATTACAAATTTAGAAACAACCTGTACATGTGTACCAGTGTAACTGTGTAGGTATCAAGTACCGACCGATACAGTTACTTTTGCTCAATATCGCAAATGTGTAATCGGTTACTTCTGAACCAATAAAGTACAGATCACAAAATAACGGATGAGTACAACATCAACACCACTACTCACTGCACCGGAATATCTTTCGCTGCGCATATGGTGCCGACTAACGCAAATGTAAGGTAAGCTCTGCGAAAAACCCACCAATCGAGCTTTTTAATCACCCGCTACCCGCAAACGAACACGGTTCGTAATTGATTTTCGATTTCTTTAATCCCGTGCGTTCCACATAAATTTTCGTTTCCACGTTTGCCGCTCCACCTTGAGCCCGGAGAGAGCTTTTGCGTTTTAATCAGGACTTAATCAAACTGAAAACAGCGCCCAGATTTTATTTAAGAGATAGTTAGTAATAGGGATAACAGGATGATTATCTTCAAGTGTTGAAAATTGACTACTCTCCATCTACATATTATAACTATACTACTTCCAAGTGAATTGTTTTTATTCTAAAGCTGGGCGACGTTTTGGACAACCTCGGCGTTGTGGAATGAGCTACCAGGGAATTTGCTCTCCGATGACTGCAATCTACAGTGTTTTATCGTCAATCTGAATATACATTTTTTCTCACGCACCGCTTATGAACCGCGATTGCTTTCCGCCTTTGCGTGAGGCTATTTATAAAAAAATAATCATCGGATTTCAAAACCTTTAATCTAGTGGAAGTGAGTTTTAAGTGTAAGCTCTCTACTATGCATCAGACCTGCTATAGACATGCATGTTTCGTCTTTAGCCTAGACTCGTCAGTATAGCCTGGCGGTCTATCTATAGAGAGCTGTCGGGTGGTATACACGTAGACCAGTCAAGTATGTGATAGCAGCATCAACTCATCTCCAAGTGTCGCCCTCTATGGGGACGCCCATTGGCAACTTACAATTCTATATTTCTTTGATTGAAATTCAAAAGATCATATCTATGATACTATTCATATCCTTATTTACAGAGTGATTGCGTGGGAAGTACTGCGCCAACCACCTTGACGCCATTTTTGTGTACTGAATACTAAATTGATTGATGCATCTCTTCGTCCCCGCCAGCTGGGACAAAGTGTAACTGAAAGTATCTTCCAGAGAGACACATTTCCATCAAATACAATCGCCTTCCCTCCTCCGTATCGAATAAACTCCTCGCCTGCGGATCTGGAAAGTACATGGGAGTTACTTAAAACACCTTCCGTGCCCTGGATGCACAAGAAGCGAACGGGCAAGAAATAAAAAGGGAGGAAACCGTCCTGCAGCAACAAGCCGTAAATAAGGACGACTCTTTCCCGAAAATTTCGCATTCATGACGAGCATTCGTCGTCTAGGAAAGCCATCAATATTCACGGTGAATTGCGTTCTTTCGACTCTCTGTGTAATGGAATGTGGTCGGTTGCTGGCTGCCGGTTGGAGACGACGAACTGCCTTGTCAGTTTCCTGGATGTCTCTACTTCGAAAATTACCTAATAACCAGACATGCCAACCTGCAGAAAATGGAAGCCGTGCAGATAATCGAAAATGTACCTTGTCTTTGAGTTAGCGCATGCTTACAGGGTTTCGATTAATCTAACTTAAAATTTTAGATCCCACTTCTGATGAACATTGTTCTTTAGATCAAACTGTGTTATATAAAAACGATATCAAGTGAGCTGGCGCTGTTCTTCCCTCCTATATCGTATGTAGTTCCAATTAGCAACCCCCAGAAAATATGATGATACAGTGTTTAGTTCTCTATATGATATCAGATTTATGTAGAACGCACAAAAATAATATGAAAAGTTATTTTCGTTTTCTACTCATAATACTGAAAATTGGTACATCCGGTAAGTATAATATTGCAAATAAAATTTGATATCAACAGTCCTTAGCGATCCCACTTCTGATCAACTTTGTTTTCAAGGTCATCATGAAAAAATAATGTACGACCTATCTATATGAGTCAATGGTCAAATTCACGTAGAATGCACAAGAATAATAACAACAGTGTTTTTTTTCCTTTCGCATAACCAATAATGAAAATTAATAAAATATCAAAAGTACTGTGAAATGTATTCAAGGTCAACCTACTTTATAATTAGAAAAGACGTCAAGTAGATTGATTAATACTTTGAATCCCATGTCAAAACTGATGATCTTTTGAATTCATATATGAAAACTACTAAACAGAACTTAAAATAATTGTTTTTGAGTGTTCCATAATTTCCAGGACTTAATATTTATTGTATAATATCGTCGTAAAATTTGATAAGCCATCACTTCAGTTATCTGTTCAGAAAGTTTCAAACACACCCTCCCTCACAGAGAGATAACGCAAAAGACTTCAAAATACTTATAAGACGGCGGCAATCGGAATCTAAAAGTGAGATTTTTGATTAGTTGAAGAATCAATAGTAATCGGAATGCCATCCAAAGAGCATCCATTCGAGAAAGACAATCCTAAATGAATAGTCCGAAACTTTTGGTGTCAAAGCGTTTTAAATATTCATAGGGAATAATAAAAACTAAAGTGACGACTCCGACAGTGAATGTTCCCAGGAAAATTAAAGTTTAATGACAGATTACCATTTCAAGAAGGAAGCGCCAATCTTCACTCCAGCTTCATGAGGTAGCAGACAATTTTTAACTGGTTAGCAAAATTGCCATCATGCCATCCAGATCTCGTAAAACTAATTAATTCCAAGCTGATCCTCAGAAAAATGCCAGATGTTTCGGAATCTATTACCAGCGTCGAAACAGGGGATAAAAACTGTTTGTACGCACTTCAAATAATTAGAGAAAATGTTGACTGTGATGTACTGTGGCCGTATCACACAAGATTCATACTAGAAAATTCGCAGAGTCACATTCTAGGCATTCGTTAAATAAAAAAATGTTGGACTCAACTTGGTCTTCTAGTTTAATTTTTCAATATAAAAAAATTGAATTAAATACAGTTTTGTAACTCTAATAAAACAAATAGAACCTTACCTTTAAGTTTTCACATTTCATAGTTATTTTTCATATTTTCTTCAATCACTAACTGTATTCTGAGACGCGGAAGTATTTTTAACCTCTAATAAGGAGTATCTAAGATACACTGTCTGGATGAGTGCCCAAAAAAGGCCATTCAGAACACCTTTTTTGTTAACTTATTGACGCAGAATAAACAACCAAACAACAATAATTCACTTTCAAAACACTACATACCATTGTGCAAGTAATGGTGTATAAAAAAAATACATAATTTTGGTGATTCGTTTAACTGTCGCGTGCTGTCAACGATCATCTACTTGTATTTTATTTTTATGTTTTAATATCGAGTTTGTTTAAGTCTGTTGTAATTCTGCTGTTTTAAGGCTATTCTGTTATCTATATAAGAAGGAGTTGTGTGGCTGGTAATGGGAAAGAGAATTACAAGTGTTTATTTTGAATTCGCATTTTTAAAATTGAGATTTGTTTTATCTAACTTTCGATCAAAACTATATATACACATACATAAAAAAGAATGGTGCTTGAATTTTTAGACATAAATTATTTATTGTTGAACAACTGTTGCCATCCATATTTATTTTGACGATTTATTTGTTTTTATTCATATAGTGGACTTTTTCTCTAATCCCACAATTGTAGCAGGGACTAAGAGCTTATAAACTTGTCTTCGCACCAGTAAATACACAAAGTAAAGAATACGCTGAGATCAAATCACACACTCAAGAAAGTTTATCTTTTGTATACATGCACAAAATTAAACTAAAAAAAGATGTAATGCATAGGATTTACATACGTTCCGGCGTAACTGACTGGCTTGAAATGATTATCAAATTTGCCGCTGGGGGGCGCAGCGTTTAGCTTGAATAGCCAATTGTAAAATTACATACTATGCAGAAGCTAGTGGATAACTCAATTTTATTAAAAACTGAAGTTAACCGGTTCTTGCATGATTGCTTTTAATTATTAGTCTTCTTTGCGTTGAACGTGACAAGTCTTAGATGTCTGTTGATACAAAAACTTGTCCAGGTATCTCAGAACCCGCACGTTATTAATAAACTGTTAAGTGTCCCTATGGTCGGCATTTTGTTTTACACCAATTCCCCTATAAATTCTCAAACAGCAGCTTACTACTCGAAAATATGCACTTTTCTCTGACTTTAATCTGAGCAACGTTACATCTCCTAGCGACAGCAAGAAGTAACTAGCTGACACCAATTTATGTTTGCTCCTTCGAAACGGGGTTCGAACCCGTATCTCTAGTATCCCTTGCTTTCGCCGTAGCCGCTTGGCTACCGCAATGCTGTAGCGAGACGATTTAAGGCGCTAGCACGGAATGCTACAGACAGGGGTTCGAGTCTCGTTCGCACTAAAAAGATTCTGCATTTTTCTCACCCCAAAAATGGGTCTCAAATAACTGTCATTCTACGCCAATGGAATCCACAACTCCAAATTGAGATATACTCGTCAGATTATTCGTACCGCCAACAGAAAGAGAATTAGGGGGATATAAATTTTAATTTTCTTTTCTGCAGTGGCAATTATGATGGTGTTGTATACCCCCAATCCGCCTGCTTTATTGGAATAATCTATAGCTGATCAAGGAAAAGGTCAAATTTAATTTGCAAGTTTAATATCGGTGATTGGTTCGGTCCTTGGTGTCTGAGTGATCAATAAATACGAGTGGATATTATTCCTTTCGTTTTACTTTTATAATTTATCGGTTTGCTTTCCTTCCGAATACTCTGAATAAATCTGCGCTTTATAGTCGAATACGTTTTGTTGCGTCGGCTGTTATTGTTTTCATATTTATTATTTTTTGTTTATATCCATTATTTAGGAATTGCATAATTTTGACATTATTCTACAGATACCAACAAACATAACCACAAAATGATCTCAATTTCGAAACGCCCAACTAAGAATCAAGATTATTCAATTAATTACTGTACATCCTTACTGCTGATCATCTAGATTGTAAATGCTCTTACTTGGTGAAACTATTATATCATGCCAATGAAATAATTGTGTATTTAACATACAGTATTACAAATAAAACTCTCTTTATCCGTTTATTTAAATTATCGTCGGACTGTCAGAATTGACCGTTTAGAAAGAATACCCAAGTTACTTGCCAATCAGCTAACTAGATCCTGTCCTAGATACAAAACTAAAGATCTCAAATCTAGAATACTATTTATCCCGTCTAGCTGTTTTTCTATTGTTTTTTTTCTTTTGTCTATCAGTTCTAAAGAGAAAGAACATAATGTAAGTCAGGTATTCATAATATTTCATTCAGAGTTCAGATTTTCAGCTATTTTGTTTGAATCTATAACTTGTTACATATATTATATTCTACTTGTCTCGAACTCACGGGACGAGAGGAATGATAAATCAATAAGCACAAGTTGCTTCAGACTAGGAGGCGATAACATTTATATGAGGGTTTTAAAATTTATATAGTTCTCATTTTATTTCCCTTCCAGATGCCTGTCATAAATTTGGTTTTTATGCTCATTTCGCCAGAGAGCCCGAATGCCTACCAAGGGATACTAAATTTTCCGTGGGGTAATGTAGAAGCACATTTAATAAAAGAGCTTCTTCCATGGATCAATGAAATAAATTGTTGTTTAAAAATACTCAAGAAAAAACACGCTTCAATAGCAAACTTCATAAATATCACATGCATGTTCCGTTTTTGCCTAGGTTCAACAGCATAGCCTGGCGTCTAACTTTACAGTTCATTCATAACACTAGCAATATTCACCGGTTTTTCGTGAAAAAGCTGTGTGGCACACAAACAACGATAATCAGGTATTATTTTATTAACTATCAATTGCTTGGTGACTTATTGTATTTCATTCGGGAAATCAAATAGTTGGGGTTGGGTAAAACAAAGAGGTAGTAGTTTCTTTTAGCGCTTTTCCGACGTTTCCACCTATATTAGACCATCTTCAGGGAGCTAATCACTGCCAGACTGATGGTATTTGAATATAATTGTTTGATTAAATATATTTAAAAAGTGTATATATGGATAATGATTATATATTGCAATTAACTCAATTATTCTCATCAATACTTAATTCGTTTGCAATTTCCCTAATTAAGTATTTATTAAAAGTCTCTCCTTGCTGTACATGAACAATCAATGAAAGGTTATGAGGTAAGTAAACTCATGTAGATTGTAGAAGCTCTTACTTGGTGAAACTCTTCCATCATGCAGATAAAAAGTTGTGTAATTAACACACAGTTTCACAAATAAAACTATTTTTCTTTCTGTGGCGCGTTTCGATTTATATTTTGACGGCGATGGTTAAGCTTTTGTAGGGGTTTCCCTTAACACTAGTGTAAATGCAATCGCCAAGAAAATATTCCCCTGAGACAGACACAAGAAAAGAAAAAATAATTTAACAGAAAAATAGCTAGACAGGATAGATAGGCTAGATTTGAGAGCTCTAGTTTTGTATCCTAGTTGGCAAGTCATCTGTTAAAAGTCAAATCTGACAGTCCAACGATGATTTAAATAAATCGAAACGCGTCTCTGAAAGAAAAAGAGTTTTATTTGTGAAACTGTGTATTAATTTCACAACTTTTTATCTGTAAGTAAACTGTTTTCAAACACAGAATCTCAGCTGATCCAAAAGCTTCTAACTAACACATTGATGCTCAAAATCTAAGTCGAAGTGATTGAAATTCCTTTTACATTCATGAAACGTTTCTTTCAATATAAATTACAATCCCATTCCGATTTTCAAGTACTGTGACATCAAATTCCGGTTGGTCGGGTTAGGAAGGTACAGAATAGCTGTGGGTGGATAGACAACAACTCCAAAGTTATTCCGGTAAGCATCGTAGGTAATTTGGAATGCATAACGCCATATTCAAATTTGTGAGGTAATAGGAAAAGCGTCAGCATCGCAGGGAAGAGCAGAGTCCGTAGCACCGGAAAAGGACCACTCGCAAAAAAGGATCTCGCTCTCATCTGTTTCATGTAACGGTTTCACATCTGGCGTATAATTCAAAGGTTCTGATGCCCAGTGGCGGCGGTTGAGGAACGTGGAAGCTAGAAAATCTGGAGAACAAAAAATTCAATGGAATCAGCTATAACTTGTTTCCGATTTCAAACGTTGTGTTCGGCATTTGTCCATTAGCTATATGATTTTCACGATTTTTCGATTTATGTACTATCTTTGATCGTCATTAGGTGACCTGACTCAAAATTATACCGGGTGGTCCATTTAACTTGAGACAGCCGTATAGCGCGAAAACGGTGAGTTTGTCTATGAAATCGTTCAGATAAAAGTTCTTTAGTGCAATGGGGGAGAGTTAATGATGACTGGCATATTCGAGATTGACTGCGTTTTCGAGGGTTTTTTCAAGGTCAATCATATTTTTTCAATGGGAATCTTACAAAATTTTGAAATCCGATTGCTACTTAAGTAGATAAAAAATACAATATTTATTTTTTTATAAATTTTCCGATAATTACATGGTTGTTGTTGTGAATTGCTTTTCTTTTCACGGAAGCATAAATATCGTAAGTATCATATGGGAAACCTTTAAATTTATTATAACAATTGTTCAAAATGTTGCCCGCCAACTTCAATACACTAATCAGTGCATTTTATAAAGTTTTCTTGATAGTTATGGAGAATTTCTTTATTGATTGCTCTACAAGCATATCGTATGCGTGACATCATATTTTCCAATGTAGTGGGAACTTCTCGAATAAGCAGCTTCTTGTAGATGGTCCAATAAAAGGAAATCAACAGGAGTTTAATCTAGTGACCTAGCAGGCCACATAACGGCACCACATCCGATCCATCGATTAAGATATTCCCGATCCGGCACTTCCCGGAAAATCTGGCATAACGAGCAGGGCCGCCATCATGTTGAAACCACATACTTGCCCTTTCTAGAAGTGGTATATCTTCGATAACCTCTGGTTAATGGAGTTTTAGAAAGTTTCGATATTTTTGACCATCCAATGTTCCTTCAATAAAATATGGACCGATCAACCTGTCAACGAAGGGCGCTGGTGATCTGCTTCTCTCAACCATCCGGATTTTCCCCACTCCAGAAGTGCATATTATGTCGATTCAAATCACTATGGTTTGTAAAACCAGATTCATCTGAGAACAACAAGAAAAACATTATATTTGATTCTAATCAATTTCTTGCCCACTGAGAAAATACGGCAGAGTCAATAATGTTCCAAAAAATGAGAATGGCGTCTATTGTTGCGGTATGGCAACGTTTCGGAAAAGAACAGATGTTTTATTTTTTATTAATTAAGTTGCAGTCGATTCAAACAATTTTGTGAACAAAAAGTATTTGTTTTTTCTCTTAGATTAAGATTCTGCAATAAAAATATATGTTCCTATCAAAAATAACATCATTGACCTTGAAAAAACCATGAAAACGCTGTCAATGTAGAAAATAAAGGTCATCATTAACTCTCCCCCATTGCACACAAGAACACCGTTTTCGCGCTATACGGCTGTCTCAAGCTGAATGGATCACCCGGGATAAACAATGGAAATCCGAAATACAACACTTCAAACATCCACGTTGTCTACAAATTTCAGTTGTTCCCGATTTCTCAGAGAATGGTATACAAGTTTTAGCTCAGGGTCAGCAGGCCCTGCATGTGAAAAAATGGCAAAATTAGATTCAGGGACGACGCTAGAAGAGTGGGAGTGCCTCAGGCCACCTAAAAAATACCCCCCCCCCTCCCATAAAATGAGAAAGTGGCCCCTTCCCCTCCATTCATTCAATAGATTTCTTACGATCTACAAATCAAAGCTAGAGCTGAGATCCCTTTGGCCGGTTACAAGCAGCCACCCCTGACATGTCGATCGGATAACGGATAATATTTCTTGCAGCCCTCCCTCATATCTCCGATGTGACAAAACGCTGGCTCAGCTCAGAGTCCATCGGCTGGATTACCCTCTTTTCGCGGTGTAATATGGCGTGTGATGAGAATAATAACAATAAGTCAATGGACCGGATGGCAGTACTTTTTTATCTCCTCGTTCTCAGTTCCTTCGTCAAGCATGCCTTCGACTTATCTTCGATTTATTGATAAACGCCCAAAGAAAATACGAATATTTCGTATGTTCGAGGGCGTGTCGCTTGTTCTCTACTAAGGATGACCAGTGAAAAATGGATCTTTATGATTCCTACTTTCTCTTCATTATTGATTTGCACAATGTTGTCCAGTCAGCGTAGGTTCAAGGGAAAAAGTTATATTTGGGATTTTAGGGTTTTGAACTAGAATGGATGTTTTACTTTTCACGGTAATGGTCAGATTCTAACGAAATGTTCACACTATATTACTAAAATGGTGTCATTTATGAAAATATGTCCAGTGACATGGTAAAAAAAATTAAAAGAACTATAAATCTTTGTTCATGTACGTTTCTGAGGTCCACTTCCAATTTCCTCCCTTTTTGGAGGGTTCAAAAATGGGAGGGGGGAGTTGGGATCAGGGGGAGATATCAACATTTTTTTACATTGGTTAATGACGTTCTATCATCCATACATTTTTTTTCACCTATAATTTCTCTGTACTTTTCAGACATAGATGAATATTAACATACTTGCCTTAAGTAAACAAATTTTTTTTGACTTACATAGGATTCGAAATTTTTCGAATAAATATGAATCATTTGATTAATTTGTTTTAAAACGGTATTTTTAGGGAGTATGGGAGTAGTTTGCTTTTCTTAATGGGGGTTAATTTGTCCCCTTTCCTTGCTACGCCAGCAGACAAATACGTCAAGGGGAGCATAAATAGCTGCGAAGAGACAAATAAGATATATCTAATACATTATATTTTTCAAATGTATAATTGGGAATGTTACTGAAAATCTAATTACATGTTTTAGGGATGTAATTCATGATATATGATTGATACCACCTCGATTTGAGTTACCTAGCGTTACCCGTCATGATAAGTGATTGATAAATATCGATATTTAACACCCCCAATCAAACTCACTATAACATACAAGACATAATATTAAAAAGAATAAATCAGAATGATGGGCTAGCAATTCCAACGTAATATTAAAAATATTATCGCGTGGCGAATAAAACTGAAAACTAATTAAGAAAAGTATTCGTTTAATTGCTTTTCTCCGCGTAATAATACCAGTTTGGCCTTGCCGTTCGACCAAAGTTTGGACGTGTGCTGCGCGGGGCGCACTCAAATTAATTGTCGACAGTTTCTGGTGGCAGGCGAAATCTCTGCAAACAGGACTGGATTAAGGTATTATCAACATCGGTGACTACGCAAGGGGCGGGGTATAATCAGTGGCGGATCCAGTGGTGCAATAAGGGGCGATACCCCCTTTTCCCCTCCCCAGAGCTACAGAATAAAATCAAAACAAAAATGCAAGAGAGGTATATATATATATATATATATATATATATATATATATATATATATATATATATATATATATATTGATAATAATATGGTGAAACGCGGCCCATAAGATAACTTGATTATTGTCCTCAATTCTTCCTAGCATCAAAGTCTGTATTCGCCCCTGGGAAGAACTGGGTTGGTAGGAGGCATAAATTTTGAACTTGTAGTTTCTACATGTTTTCTTAAAATTTAAACAAAACAAATTATAGGTACCTGAGTTCGCATACTTGTTTTAAGTATGCTTTCACATTATCAATGCCACCAAAAGATTTTGAGTGTCATCTGCTGGTGTCTAACGGAAAAACATTGGGGGAGGGTGGAGTAAAATATGTTTAATGTTACACTGTTTCGATTAATTCACTGTCTTGAATCATATTCAGGTGAACTGTCGATTCCCCCAACCAAATTTTTAGCCTCCCAATTAAATTGAAAAATAAACAGTCTCAGAAACCTCCAGAAACTAAAAATTGGATTTTCGCTATTTTTTTGTTTTTAGACGCTGACGCAACTGAACCAATTTTCGAAAGGTCCTTTTCACTGTGATAACCAAGTCCAAAGATTTATCAAAATCCTAAAAAGTACTTTTTGAATTATAGCCAAGAATTATCATGAAATATCAAGCAAACATAAGATCTCGAATTCTAATCTTTCGCGATTGTAAAAAGCATTGATTCTGTCAAGCAGTTGGAAAAAATTTAAAAAATCAGTGAAAAAGAGGGTGATACCATCTAAGATTAATTCGTCTTGGTCTATAAGCCGCTTTGCCCTGTTTTACCCTCCGGGGTGTAGCTGTTCTCCATAATAAGTTCTCCCTTGTATTACCGAACATCGGCAACTCATAGAAAAACAATAAATCTAAGCATGCCGACCGCGATCTCCACCGCATGGGCGTCAATTGGTATGCGGTGAGAACGCATGGGAAGAGAGTCCAAACTGAAATCAGGAGGTGGGAGGGATTGGGTGTAAAGCTGTTGTAAGGCATCGGCAGGTCGATCGTTATAAGGTTTTCTATATTTGATGACAACGCAGATGTTTCAAATGATAGACTACAGAAATTCATTGTATATACGATGTTTGAGGTAAAAACGTTTCGGTTGATGTAGCATCAGGGGCCTCAAAAACGTCCAAAAATAAAATTTAGGAAAATGTTTAATCTCCATAATGGAATGGGTTCTCGACTTACAGACCAAAAATAATCGATTTACTGAAAGACATTAAATCTTCATGAATTCAAAATTCCGAAAATATCAATAATTCTGAACACAAAACAACTTTTTCAAACCTTACTTCACCTGGATTAACAGTTCTAAAATCCTAAAATAATATTTACTAAATAATATCACTATACGCAAAATGCGGAGTCAACCTACTTGACACATTTTTCTAAGGATCAATATCACTTTTGTGATTATTCATCATCCTTATTTAGATTGAAACTAATTGTAAAGTTAGAGTTAGTATAAAAATATAGTAAACAGCAACCCAACAAAATTCCAAGATTAAGTGTCTTCATTATGCATCAGACCTACTATAGACATACATGTTTCGTCTTTAGCCTAGACTCGCCAGTATAGACCGGCGGTCTAACTGTAGAGATCAACTGGGTGGTATATAGGTAACCCAGTCGCTCTCTATGAGGACGCTCATTGACATGATTTGATGTTGCTATCACATCCTTGACCGGGTTACGTAAAAAGTATCCGATTGCTCTCTACGATTAGACCGCCATGGTATACTGACAAGCCTAGGCTAAAGACGAAACATGCATGTCTATAGCAGGTCAGATGCATAGTGGAGAGCATACACTTAATATCAGTTGTCAGCTTCTGATGTGAATGAGCCGAGATAAGGGTACGTCGTAAATAGTGTTTATGAAAAACAAGGGATGTCGCTGTAAATCAGTTCACCCTTGTTGACAGATTTAGTTGTTTTTCGACAATTAAAGCAAATCAAGCGTGTAAAATGCGAAAGTAATATAGTGGTCATGTAAAAATAAATATAAATTGGTCTAGTTCAGTTAAAAGTCGATGCTCCATACCAATAAGGGTATTATTAGCACTGCCACCTAGCGGTATCTATATATATATCGTGTATAAAATCTGAATACCGTTTTATCTAGCTAATGTACATTTAATTTCCTGTACATAATGAGGTTTTCTCTAAGTGTATTATTACTTTTTCAGGTTATCGTGATAACGTCGATATAACGTGATTAATATTCATACCCTGAACACTTCAAATGGAGCAAAGCGATGTTTATCTGCAACTCTTCCACTCTATAACAGCCTGACGCCGACGATGAAACAATTTGCTAATGGATTCGCGCATATTATGTGATTTGGTATGAAAAAATAAATAACAGCTTGAAAAACTAGCAAAAACACGCTTAAATAACAATAAAAGTAAAAAACATAATCGCTTATTAAGATTTCCTTCAAAAGCTATAGAAAGCGAAAGAAATAATTTCATTGTAAAAAGCGTAGGATACATTGTACTATTTTTTATACTTTTATAAATAGCTTTTACCTGATTAAAGATAATAAATTATTACAGAAGTGATATTTATTTGATAAAATAGTGTAAGGAGGTAAGGAGGTGGAATCTGTACCAATTTTTCAAGAACATTAGCAACAAAAAATCTTGTCTGTACAGTCACAAAAAGTATTAATGCTTAATTTTGCCTTCTATAATACGTTGGTTTTAATTTCCACTTTGATGGAAAAAAATCGAAAAAATGTAAATTTGACTAGTCCTAGCAGGCTCTGCATCTAGCATTGAGGGAGATCTAACTTTGACTGCTTTGTTATACATAGCCTGAAAAGATAATTCAACACCAAGCACTTTCCCAAGTAACTTTCAAGGGTAAATACATTGTCTGTTAGGCGTAGTCCCACCTACCTGGTTCTTCCATCTGTGACAATTGAAAATAAATGATCGATATCCGGCGGCTGTCCCTTTCTTATTGATTGATTAATGTTGATGACGGTAGATTTTTTTGCTGGAAATGAACGATTCGGCTTAGGGTGATCCATCAAAACTTTTTAATGGAAATCAAAACTTTCTGCGGATTCACTTACTTGCTTGTGTGTACGTCGAGTATTGTAGTGTGAACCTCAGTTTCTACATGTAAAAAAAAGATCTGTTTCATCACCGTATTTTCAGCAGTCTGGATCTGGACGTCGTATAATAGTTCATCCGAATTATAATTTTAAAAAAACACTGCCAGCCTGGGTTAATCAAAAATATAAATTTGCTATTTTAATTTTCAAAATCCAATGCATTATTATTTGAAGTCAAATTACTAGAGTTAGAAATGGAAATCCTTTAAGATCTATTAATCAATCTATTATTTTGACTATAAGCTATATAATCACTCATTGTTATGATGAGATTACATCTACCTTTAATGTGTATATTTACAAACTTTTATTTAACTTGTATGTAACTATGTTTGTTCGGGTGGAGCTGAAATGTTGTATACACGTTAAGTTTGGATGACAATGTATGACGTCATTCTAAATCCAGCATTGCGGAACACCCAATATGGCGGACTAGTTATTTTTAGTGCAATCCTACAATATGGGTATCAAATGAAAGGGATTGCTGAGAATAACTCGGAAAATCAAGTGACGTCACTTTAAATCCAATATGGCGGACTTCTAAAGATGGCTGACTAAGCTTTGAAGATCTCCTTAAGACTGTTCGAAATTAACAGGTAAACGACCTTGCAATAATGATGCGTTAAATACACTAATGAATCTTTCATGGTTTCAGTGGAGCTTTATGTTGAAAATCAAAATAAAAATACTTGAATCTCACTTACTGAAAACTTAAAAATGTGCTAAATTCAAAGTACGCTGATCCTTCATCCCATCCCAACCACATATTTATCAACCAAAGAGCACATCTCTAATAATAATTTTCGGTAGTACTGACCAGTAAAAATGACGTTAAATAAATATATGACATCGCTTGTACCATTAAGTTTATAATTTTAAATTTTGTCATCCGTTCTATGGTTGTCTGGTTGTTTGTTAGTAACAACTGTTAGTGTTCTCCGATGTGCACACTCTTCAGAAGTGTGTTCAAGAGTTCACAGTTCAGATGAGTCTCTAGACTCTTTAGTTAAGAACTGACGACGAATGGTATTACTTTTTTTGATAATCAATATCGACGTTTATGCTCAACTTTAGCATTTAGTACAATCGGACCCTTTTTAGTACACTTTTCTGTCAATTTTAGCTTCGCAGCAACCCTGCTTCCGTATCCATTGTTTGTATCCATCTGCACCAATTGAACAAAAGCAATGGCGACTGCCTAATGGTGCATCTTTATATTATACAGTTACAGCAATTAGTTGGAGAAGAGAAACTGCGCCGCCTGGGCAAGATTGTTAGCGGAAGAAGCCCTTTTGTATCGAATTACACCTTACGTTTCCCTCTAATGAATTACGCCAAGTTAACAATGTTGTTTTATACGAGTAAGCCCTGTGGTGCTGCTTGGCTTTATGGAAATCTTCCACTTGAATGTTAACGATAACTGGATATTGAAACGGAAATTTTCTTCTCACCCCACACGCCTATAGGCGTGGAAAGTATTGTTTATTGCAAAAATGTCTGAATTGGAAACATTGTTATGTTCTTGATATTTCAAATGGCGTCAAGGTGATTAAGGTGAAGTACGGATCAGGTGTTCAAGTGGTGTACGGATTCGAGTTTCTTACGAATCGGAGATCCTTTAAAAGAGAACCGGATCTGGATGTATCCGTATCTACATTTGAATACAAGAATCAATTCGATTATTGAATCATGTTTCAAGATTTGGAATTCCAGTGCGTTCCGTGCAAGGAAAACTAAATTAACTCTTAACGTATCATGTGAGAATTGTTGGCATCTGACTGTAAATAATTCTAAAAAATGTGTATTGAAAGTGCGGACATATGAAAAGTGAACATACTTTTGTACATAACTGAAAAAAATCTTTGTATATTTTTACATTGGCAATTTTGTCCAGGCATTTATTGATTATGAAAAAAAGTTCTTGCTTGAAAAAAGTATGATAAATATAGTTTCAATATATGGAGCTAAGCAGATTGTCCTCAGGATGAAGTAGGTTCAATGTAGCTACGAGACTTGTACGCCTGCAAATGGGCACAAAATCGTATAGTTTTTTCTATTTATCGAATTCGGATTCAGGGCCCTCAAATACATCTGTGTCGAATATCTTCCAAGTGCAGCGTTTCGGTGGTTTTATCATAATGCGGCTGCAAGTAGGTTGACCCCGTATTTCATATTCATATTTCAGTTGAATTAAATACTATAAACCTTTAAAATTTTCAATATATCCTATACTCTAAGAATTCTTTCACCCATAAAAATATGAAGTCTTTTAGTAGTTCCAGTATTTTTTTATTGAATTTCAAAGAATCAACAGCTTGGAAATCTGATTCAAATCCGTATTACCAGTGATACCATTGTGTGGAAAGTACAGAGTCAACTTACTTAACACCATTTTTCACTAGGGTAATTGGATTTCTATTATATACTCGTACATGGAACGGCATCTGGTTTTCTCGCTTACTCCATCACGGATATCTGCAATGTGATTATACTGTCCAGTAAACTATTGGGATTTGATAATTCGTAAATGGAATTTTCTAGTTCAGTATATAATTTTATGCAGATGGACACTGAAATGAACTCTCAACACGACAGCAACTTAATTGTAGTTAATTAGCTTTTAAAGGCGAAACCATGAATCTCTAATGGACTAAATAGCCTCGAAACTCGACTTGTGCAACTTACTGAAAGATTTGAAATGTAGATAGACAAGTGCTAAACTACAACATAATGAAAAACTTATAGAAGCCAATCCTAACTTCGTCCCACGTTAATTGGCAGTGGAAAATTCAATCGGTTTGTGTGTCGGTGGGTAACATGCACCTAGTGTTTTGACATACGTAGCTTTTTATTATTTCTTTAAAGAGATCCTCACTGTCGCACACTTACATTGGCATCGCTTTTTAAAGTTCGCTAACCGGAACCGCAATGAAATTATCTTTATACCGATATAAAGTTTATTTATTAAACAAATGAGCGTCACGTATTATCGTTCTTACCTTTTTATACCTGTCAACTGAATAGTTAAGCTCGAAAAAATAGATAATCTATAATTTGCACTTTCGTCTGGTATATAATGTTATTCTTAAACGAATGAGTGCAATGTTTCAAAAAGTTCTTTTTCAATAATTAATCATAGTCTGACCAGAAATTTTTCAGCCAACCAACTCGCGATATATTTTATAACATATTATATTTGACATAGAATACTTTTCAACAATTAAGCAGATGGTCCTCTACTAATAACTAAACGTTTTTGGCGTGTCCCGTTGTGTCAAGTGGGTTCAACCCTAGAACAATTATTGGCTTCGTAAGGCCAAGAGCTGCGCTTCGTTGTATGGTGCTCCAGCCATAAATCATGTTTAAACTAGATTTAGCTAATGAGCCACGGCTTAGGATGACTTCACTGGAAAGTCCGATATCTGTTAGTCAAATTGAACTCATTATACTACTCGAATCCACTTGATTAATAATAAACAATCACGGAACGCTCAAAGCTGAGGATGAACTTCGAGTGGCACTTATATGTATCATTAAGCTTCAGTAATTATCAGCATGTTTGACTTTAATAGGACACCATTCTACATACAAATTCGTATCTAGAGACTCGGAAAAAACTGGCCTATTGCGAAATTCGAATCGCATACCTTCTGATTGTCGGTCCGACGCTATGCCAACTGAGCTAAGTCGACACTCTGCTCACTTACGTTAGGTATAGTGGAGCCTCGAGATAAAGCATTAGTTTGAATTCCTTTGCGGCATAACAAAGGTGCCGCTTTGTGTACAACGTATAATATTCATATGCGAACTTTTCTACCTTCAAACGCATAACTAATATAATAACCAATGCTTTTTTTTTAAATATCTTTATTAGCCATGATAAAAATCCAATCCAAATTTTTATTTTAACGTAAATCTGTGTTGTGTTATATATGTCTATAAATAACCAGTTGCCCAGAAGTATGGCGGTAACTGCGTAGTCAAATCAGCACTTGTTTAAAAAAAAACCTGTACTAAAATAATTTCCCATCTTATTGGGCATTAATCCTCTCCAAAAAACTTGAAGCGCAAAAAAAATTAAACATCCCAGATGGTGATGTTAGGTTTTTTTTCTGGAATAAAATAGAGTAGGTCAGGAAACAAAAGATAGCTAAAAAAAAGCATCGTAAATCATTTCCCACCCCTTAGGACGTTCACCCTTTCCAAAAAAAAAAACACAAGAGGGCCTCACATCACACGCATTTTCTAACCTCAAAAGTCTACCATTGTCAATGCTTGTGTTTCAACCGTTCTGTGTAATGCGGGGGGTAAACCGCGATGGTATTTTGGTGTACAAATCTTGGGTATTATAGGAAATAGTGGAGGTACTATTGGGGTAATAGAGGTATTAGTAGGTATTAGCAGGTATTAGTAGGTATTAGAAGGGTATTAGAGGTATTTGTTGAGGTATTAGGGGAATTAGTCTGGGTATTAGATGAATAAATAAGATGAAAGAATATACGTTTTCCCAAACTTATTTCTATTTTGCTATACAATAAATTCAAGATATAACGAGGAAAAATGGCAGATAGGAGAAAAAATCGTTCAGTGAGGAATATTATTGTTATTCACATACTCTAGACACGTATTTTCACCGTCGTTCCTAACAATTTGATATCACAATGGCGATTTCTTTATAATAAAAAGTATTTCCCTGGACGTATATCAACATCTTGAAGTCGAAAATGGAATCTCAGACAAACTGTGAACTACTTACCGACCAGTTTGGCAACATCGCATTCACCTGCTGTGAAAGAAAACCAGAAGCCGCGTGGATCAAGTTGTGAATTTCATTTATTTGTGTTACACATTTACTTTTGGTGGTAGTGAAGAGAAATTAAAGGTGAGTACTGAGAGTATTGTCTATTATAAGTGTCTGATAATTTCATTATAGTTCATTTGTCATTTCATTATAGTACATTCATTCCCAATGATTGTTACAATGTTGCCAATATGTAATATAATATATTCATATAAGTCAAATTGACTCATTGATTATAAGAATATTAGAATGTTGAGGCAATCAGTGTCAGAATATCGTGGTAACTGAAAAAATTGCGTATTAAGAATTGAGTAAAAGATAGGGAATGGAATCGCAGTATTCATGAAGGCGTATTAAACAGCAATAAAATTCTGACATTTCTATCTAATTTGAAATGGGTGCGGAAAAAATATACGTTTTGTAAAAAAATACGTTGTCTGTGTTATCTCGAGTGAATTAATAGAACCGTAAAGATTTATGTAGACGTATATGAATCATGTTCCGGTAATGAGTGCTGTTTCCGTCGGAATGACGATACATATTTTTCAGAATAAGAGGATGCTACCATATTGCAATGAGTGATAACCGAAGTGACAATATTTATTGTTTGGCTTTTTGACTTAAATAAAGAATTTTCAGGTATTTTCTTTGGAAACCTCGCGTACCTAGTCTAGCGAGCTCTGACTTATATGATTCTGAAAATGGAGAACATTTCAGAGGTAAGTTTATCGTTTACATTGAAGTTCGAATTCAGAGATTGAATCGTTGAAATTATATATACTTTTGTCGTATGCTTCCAGGGATACAGTTGTTAAAATTTTTGGTTCACGATCAATTGTTCTCAATTTTCACAGTTATTCACAACTGATCGTTTTGCGAGTTCCATGTTCCATAGTCTTTTAAATTTAGGCAATTAAGCCCTCAATGTCTATTAACAATTATTGTTATTTCTACTTCTAGCTCTCGGACAACACTTTGAACAGCACTGATAATCTGTGGTTACAGGCTGAATCTGGGATAAATATTTAAGTTCCCGATGTTATGAAGAATATGCTAAGAATTAACGGATAAGAAACTGGACTACTTATCAGTAAAATTGATGATTGCGCTATTTTGTCAATCGAAGAATTTGCACGGAATGATCTCCCACATATAATAAGAGAGGATGAGTTCAAAAAATACTATGGGATTTTCTGCGACAAGCCTGACAAATTCAAATTTGTTATTGGACATCGTCAAATAATTAAAATGATTGTTGAGTTTTTCCAGAATGATTTCAATAAAGTAAAGAACGATATAGTTAGGGAAAAAATACAAAATGTTCTTCTTCAACTGGCAGTCAACAGTCACAGAAAACGTCTTGCGACGAGTCTTGTGATGAGCCCATTGACCTTCAAGAAGAAAAACAAAAATTATTTAATATAATTAAGAGTTGGGCTCGGTGCTGAGAATTGGTATTTTTTCGAGAATGATTTCCAGATTAAACTGGTCAAAGGATATCCAAATGATCAGCTATATTGTACAATGACGTGTTTTTGTGGAAACAGGTATAAACTTTTAGATATAGAAATATTTCTTTTATGGACCTGTGGAGCTAGCAGGAAATGGTCCTTTCGCATTAAGGAGGCATGACCTGATAACTATAGAAAAAAGATATAAAGTAACAGATAAATAATTATCCTGTATTAAATTTCAGGTTGACTTACCTGAGTTCATATCTTCTTCGTGATTTGTACTTTAAACATCTATCGTGAATGATCGTTCATATTTTAGTTTATTTTTTCAGTTTCATCCGTTGTAAGTATGTCATAAGAAGGTTTATTAAAATGTATTTAAATATTTAATACAATAGTTATTCTTATATTATTATCTTGTAGTCACCATTAATAAAGTAAATTAAGTAAGTCACAAATCTTTTGTTAGTACATCTACTTGAACTTTTATGAATCACTGACCCATTGACCATGAAAATTGTAATTTGCCCAGAGGTATTAGTGGGTATTACTGGGTATTTGTGGGCATTAGTAGGTATTAGTATGGGTATTAGATGCACTAGTGGGTATTAGTAGGAGAAACAGAGGTATTAGATCATACAAATTGGGTATTAGAGGTATTAAGAGGTATTAGTGTACAAAATTTTGGAGCGCGGTTTACCCCCCGGTGTAATGAGTTGAAAATAATTCATAAAGGCTCAAAGAACAGTCCAATTTTTTAATCAATTTTCTTAGAGTTCAAGAAATGTCAGAAAAAATTATTATGATTTTACTAGCCAGCAATAGATATAGGTACTCTCCAAAGAAGGTGCCCCCCTCTCATTCCTGCGCCACTGCATATCTGATCTGCAATCAGAAAGTGTGTGATTAGAATCCCGCAATACACCGAGATTCTAAATCAGAATATGTAAAGATTAAGCTCTTAGGCCTTCATATACGCGGTTTCAAAGATCTGGCAGATACTGTCAATATTACTGATTCAAGAAATTACCCAAAAACATTATCAGAACTCTATCAGTGTAATTATTCACCCCTAAAAATCTCCTCTCTTATCGGTTTTTTTAATAGAATCGACCACTCCTTCTATTACCATTAATAAAACAAAACGCAATTTTTCATTTTTCTCAAACTGACTGCCTAATCAATTATATTCACTTTAACTGAGATTGATCGAATTTCATGGAACTGAAGAAGAATAAAAATTATCGGTTTTCAGTAACGAAGCATGCTGACAGGCGTTTGTAAATTTGATAATAGGTAAGTCGTTTTAGCCATCTAAATCCTCCTTGAAACTAATAACACGACAAAAAAAATTGAATTGCAACAAGCCACGGTTTTCGCCGAACAGTGTTACAAAGTTCATATTCAAATTCGACGATGTCTTTGAGCCTTTGATCTAATAGATCGCACATGAAAGTAGCTAATAATACCCATGAATATAGCGTAGTACCTGCTTAGCTCAGTTGGCTAGAGCGTATGATCGAAAATCAAAAGGTGTGAGGTTCAAATCCCGCAGTAAGCCAATTTTTGTCAGAGTTTATAAATGCGAATTTACGGTTAGTTATTGAGATAACCCCAAAAATCCAATAAATAAATTTCAATTCGAATCTGATCTAAGTAAAGTGTTTGATGCTTTATTGGTGTTGCGTTCAAAGAAAGTGGCTCGGGGAATAGAAAAAATATGTAGTGTTTATGATTACTACGACAGAGGATCCATTATTACATATGCACTAGAAGTAGGTTTCCGAATATTTGGAGGTAATGAAAATTTTGATGAACTAGAAAATGAATATGTTTTAACTTATTTCCAAAAGATCAGAGCTTCCGAAATTATCAATTTCTATTTCCAAACCGATACCGTGGGAAGTACATACAGTGTCAGTTTGAGGTAATTTTTTCTTCTTTTCCTCTAATCCGACTGCTAGTATGACTGCATCATAAGAAACGGCAAGAAAATGGAGCAATACTTATTCATTTATTTAATTTCCCCAAATAAACTGAGAAAGGGCTTTTAAAGTCGTTAAGAGATATCTTTTATTTTCCTTTTTTTTCTGCCGGCCGATACACAATGGGCAAACATTAAATGGAGCCGGTAGTATACATAAAGTGAGAATCGTGCTTTAAATTTAAAAACCTTTTTCATCATTTCATCGCTAGGACAGATAGCTTTTATAAAAGCGCAATCTAATTGATAAGGGAATCGAAGCTTTTATTTATTTAGCAAATGTGCAAAAAAGAAGTGTCTAAAAATCAATGAAATATTCATTGGTTTGTGAGCTTGATCTTTCACACAGAAAAATGCTTTCAAATAGATTTACAATGTAATTGTAACAGCTAAGAAATAAATTATTGGATCAGATTTTAATTGCTAATAATTTAGAATTTAATTGAAAATATATTAAATATACCGGGTGGACCATTCAACTAGAGACAGTCGTATAGCGCGAAAACGGTGAGTTTTCAGCTGAAAACGTTCAGATGAAAGTTCTTGAGTGCAATGAGGGAGAGTTAATGATGACTTTTATTTCCGACCTTGACAGTGTTTTCAAGTTTTCCTTCACTCTTCTTTTCGAAATGTTTCGGTACCGGTAGACAACGTTGTTATTATTGACATTGACATTATTGACTGAATCGCATTTTCTCAGTGGGCAACTAAATGAATAGAATTGAACAGAATTTTCTTCTTTTGTATGTATTTTTCAGATGCATCTGGTTTTACAAACCATGGTGAAGTAAATCGACATAATATGCACTATTGGAGTGTGGAAAATCCGCGATGGTTCAGAGAAGTGGAAACATCGAAGCCTTTGATCGGTGAATGTATGGTGCGGAATTATTGATGACAGGTTGATCGGTCCACATTTGATTGAAAGAACATTGGATGGGCAAAAATATCCAGACTTTCTACATTACTATTTACCAGAGCTAAGAGGCGATATACTACTTCAAAAAAGGGCAAGTATGTGGCTCCAATATGATGGCTGCCCTGCTCATTATGCCAGAATTTTCCGGGAAGTGCTGGATCGGAAATATACCAATCGATGGATCGGATAAGGTGGTTCCGTTATGTGACCTGCTAGGTCACCAGATTTGAACCCTCTCGATTTCTTTTGATTGGGCCATCTAAAAGCAGTTGTTCATTCGCTAAGCTCCCACTACATTGGAAAATATGATGTAACGCATAAGATATTCTTGTAAAGCAATCAATAAAGATACTCTCCCTCATGAAAACTTTATCAAACGTACAATTCTATCTTATCCCTACTGATGTTCAAAGGGTTAACCCTACTAGGATATTAGGTCGCCTAGAAGAAACTGATTGCTCCAACCATCACAGCATCAAGGATCCACTTAAACGTATCACTTAAAAATGAAGAGCGATTTGCTGGCAGTGAAGTATACGTGTATATCGCCGGTGAACAGGAAGGAAGTACCTTTTGGCGAATATTAAAATGAGGTCATATTCGATAAGGAGGGTGACGGCATATCATTAGATGTAAGTAGCGTCGCTGCCAGCGTACAATGTTCCCAAACGACCGGAGCTGGAGTCGAGGATATAGCTCAGAAGTAATAGATACAAAAATCATCACCCTGTCGGTTGTTACTAATCAGGCAGCAATCGCTGTCGCTATACCTAACGGTGTCAGACGGTGCAGTGCTGCCAGATCAACAGAATCTCTCCTAAATTCAGGGCAAATTGCATAAGACAGGGTGGTTTTAGCGGACAAAAATGCGCCTGAAACATGTCGTATTACAAATATTTAGGAGAACAGAATTTAGTGGAATGCAGAGCCCTACCTGAAGCATCCAGAGAGCAGCTCGCTGAGCATCTGGCAGCACTGGGACGAAGTGAATAAACTCTGCGCGACGCTTGAAGATAAATCTTACATAGATAACTCTTTACAGATTTCCCATCGACACATTTATTTTCAATAGTTGTGGTACGGGACGCTGTGGGATCTTCAGAGCTATCGAGAATGTGTTGAAGGGAAATATACTGAAATATAGTACCTTTTCCCCTACCGCCGACCCCAATTTTTGATCTATTCTTTTTGGAGAGTGATCAAAAGTCTCAGAATAGCAAAAACTTACGCGTTTTTTATTTTTTTGTTGCTTTTCAAAACTTAAGGACAAACAGATTAATGGAAATGGTTAACATGATTTTATGTTATGAAACAAAAAATAATCACTGATTTTTTGCGACTACGCTACTTCCCCGCCTATTATCAGGGATGTAAAGAGCAACATATGATGATGCAACAGCAAAATCAAGGAAACGTCATGAACTTTTCTATTGTATACTTTTCATTTCTATATGTTGAGCAATTAAACTTTCATTATTTAATCGCATGCTACAATGACTATACTAGAAGAGCCGACACTGGCAAAAGTGAAGGATTTCTGCAATTCAAATTTTCATTAGTATATTTTTAAAGTAAAGTTTTCTGATTCGTTACGAATTAAACTCAGCCGTGAAGCCTGACATGTAAATCATCTGGATAAGTCAAGAAACTTGAAAAAATTCACTATGAATTCAAAAGAACGAGGGTTCTTCAGCGACACAGCTTCAGAAATATGCAAACTAAGATGAAGAGATGAGAAATATCTGTAATAGAGGATTCACCACTTTTACTTCCCACGCAATAGCGAGCAATAATGGAAATTTACAAATAGAGATATTTTTTTAATTTCATCGCTAAAATCCGTGAAAATCATTCACATCAGTATGTCTGTAGGTTTGTCGCATCGAACAATGCTACACAGTTGAACCACTGCCAAACCTATTTTTTAAACTACCTGAAAGGTTTCTCTCTAACTGCCCTATTATCTTCAAGGGCATATTAAATCACTGAAGTTTTGTTCATCCCCTGACGATTCTAACGTACTTGGTGAAACACGTATTAGGCATTTTCAAGAATGCTGTTTGGTGAACTGTAAATTCATGTAGTGTTTGTGAATGAAAAATGATTAAACTGCAAAAAATTTTGAAACAAAGCATTTAAACCTAATATTATTGAATGCTTCGAATTCCTTATGTGAAGGCAACCAACCAGTTGTCAAACCCAAAGAGTTTGAGAGATTTTATTAAATCTGTCTCTTTATATTATATTAATTCATAAAAATTGTGTTGCATCAAAAATTTTTAGGAACATTTTATTTCGTTTCTAGTTAACCAGACCTTAACCGTCAATAAGAATGTATGAAGGGGACTTCATAATATATAAAATATTTTGCTCATAATTTTGTTAATATTCAATTTGTATGTATATGCAGTAAAAAAGTTTCTTATTTAGTAACTATTATCGTTTCCTTCGCTTGGTTAATAAAATAAATTGTCACCAACTGCCTGACTCCTTTTTTATTGAAGTGAAACATTCGCTTAAATATTTTGGTGCTATCCTTAACGGTTTTTCAAAGTGAAAGAAAACCGTTGTTGACCTGCAAAATTAGTAGTAGTAATGGGGAGGCAAAGTCTGGCAAGTAGATCAACTTTGACCCTTTTTTCCGACCCCGAGGACCATCACTAGAACTATGGCAGACATGGTAGTTCCTTAGTGTCGAACCTTCCAGACCTCTTAATCAAGATCATGATGTCCGACTATTCCGCTGAGTAGCACTCTTCCGTGTCAAATTTTGCTGTGCCGAACACCTCATCCCTAAGACCGCCGTATACGGCACACTCACCCAGGAAGTGGAACGAGGTCTCGTCCTCCGCCCAGCACTTCTCACAGATTGGGTCTTTGACCACTCCTATGAGTGTCAGGGGCCTGTTCAATCTGCAGTGAGGATCCCTACTAACAAGTGGAGTGGATCTCTCCTTCGGTTCAATAGCAATAGCTCCCTAAGTTTGTTGGGCCCTGCTATGAACCTATTGGATTGTCTTCAGTCATCTCTTTCCAACCGACCATGCTCTCGTAAGTACGTTATACGCCCAAGCATCTAGGGCGTTACTGACCTGGCCTCTGCTAATACCCAGCAAGGGCTCGGGGCCTATACATGTGCCCTTTGCTCCCATTCTCGCCAGTTAGTTTGCTCTCTAGCTCGACCTGCAAAATAAAATAATACTCTTTACCATTCTTAAGGCTTTGAAATCATTTATTAATACTTTGAAAAAATAGATGCAGTTAATTTTTGTCGACGAATTATTCCTGCTGCTGTCAAGTTGGGGCACGTGTATACCAACGAGGAATAACCAGAATAATGAACGAGCATTAACACCCCGAGCGCGTAGCCGTTAGTTAGGGGTTGCGGACGCGACACGTCATCACGCGTATCTTTGATGATAAGACAGGCTATCACCAACGTTAGAGGAGTGTCATGGCGTGCCTTCTTGTTCCTTTGAAGTTGGAGTCGGGACGCGCCTAAGTTATGAAAATACTCCTTAACATCAAAGGATGGCAGCGATATGAACGGATCTAGCCATGTTGCCAAATTTAATGTCTTGAGTCAACTTTATAGATCATATAGTTCCGCAAGAACTGACGTTATACTGGTGATTATTTTTCCAGTCGGTATGTATGTATTAGTTTGCTGTCTCAGTTACACAAAACAACAGTATTAGAGGCTAAAATTTAGGGATGTGTTCATAGGATGAAAATAAAATACTTTTCCTTCTATTTTTCCAGTCATATTTGATATTCAGAGAAAATTTATAGAAATACTGAGAGAAAAATATAAACAATTTCCCTTATCTTCGCTTTTTTGATAATTTGATAGAAATGCCAGATGGCATATAGGGAAATTTAATTCAAAAGGATGAAGTAAAAATCATTTTTGTAGTTCATCGAATTTATTTAGCATTACAAATTGTGAGATATCACATATTTCTCTAAAAAACTGTTATACAAAATGAGTCGAAAATTATGTTAATTGTAAGAAAAAATTTAAAAAAAGGTTCTTCAACTTTAAACAAGTCGATTGACTTCGTGCAGTGGTATCCGCTTACTAGATATTCTTATCGGATTTCGGAACTGTTAATCGAGTTGAAATAAGAAGTTTGTATCTTGGAAATTTCGAAAACTCTTGAAATTTTGAATCATAAACAGCTGCAAAATCCGGTTCAAATCTATATTTCCAAGGTAATTGACTTTACGCCATGGAACCCCATTCCCTCAAGATTTGGCAACACCGCCATCAAGTTGGGTCTAACAGCAATTTGTACATGCAGATTTGGAGGCGAGACGCCCGTGTGGATATCACGCATACACGCCACACACACAGAAAGAGAGTGAAGGAAATCACCTGGGACATTGTGGGGATTCAGAGGATAACTAAAGAGAGAGCTACGGATAAGTTGAACGAAGGGTGGAAGTTCAAGGAAACGGTAGGGATACATACCTAAAGAACTTGAACAAGTATTCATACAAGTCCATTGCATTTTCTAATGGCCGTCAATTGAGACCACATACGATTGGCTGAAATATAGTCACCAAGGTTTCGGCTACCTCAAAGTAAAACATATGAAAAATTAGATTTTGATTTTACAATCAGATCGACATTTTTTCATGCGTCCAAGGGAGCAGTTTTGTCTTGAAACACGATAAAATCATTGAATACTTTTACATAATAACGAGGAATTTTTACTACTACCTACTAACTGTATTCCGAACTATCATTGAACCACATTTTGAATATTGCGCAACATTTGTGTATCTTATGTGTGATACTTACATCAGATTGCCTCCAAATATCACAAAATCGCGCAGTGGGAGATGGGAGTAGTATTAAAATGTATCTTCTGTAGTTATAACTACAACATTGATCTCCAAGCGCCACGCACGATGGCGCTATCTATTGCCAACTCACGAAATCAAGGTTCTATCACTCTAAAGCTTAGTTCAGCACCTTCGCTGAAGTACTGCTCGGATGTATGAGGATGCGCTCTGGAGCACTGCCTAAAGCTTTCCGACAGAAACGGGCAATACATCTAGTGAATCCCTTGCCCTTCCCTGGTCTGGAACATCGAAGATAGCTAAAATTACAGGGGTTCACCAGGTCCAACTTCCATTACCTCTAACGAGCAAGGCCGGATTAATCCTGTCTGGACCCCTAGGCAACAATCTTGTCAGGGCCCCTAGGCAATGCAATCAGGTATTTTTAAGTTGATGAAGGGATGAGAGTAACTCCCAGATGATCGAGTCCAGGTATTCCGTTATTTCAATGTCTTATGTGATATCACAAAAACATGGTTACTTCAGGTCGCGTGATGGGGCAGGAAATAGAAATGAGACACAACACGGTTATTTGAAATTTAATCTTGATGGTTCTGAGTGTATGAAGTATTTCATCAATTGTCATGCATCGCAATAAAATAATATTGTTATTGAACAATTTCATTAAAATTTAAATAAAAAGTTCGATGGAACGCTTATTTCTTGGTGCGTGCACAGGCCCCTAGACGTCGCTGGGCCCCTAGGCAGTTTATAAAAAAGAGTCCATCTATTCATTTGATTGATTGTGCTTATGCCTGCTTATGCAAATGGAAAGCTCGCTGTGTCGCAATTGCTTGCTGATGATAAACTCTCGAAATATAATGAAAAGCTTTTGAAAGGAACTTCACTCGCTTTCGAATAAAATCCGCCTACCCATTGCCTGCTCGATCTCTGAAGAAAAATAATCACTTTCGCGCAATGCATCTAACTTTTCTAACATCCTATTTTATCTTAACTTTACAAAGTTTTTATAATACTGTTATGTTCGCTCGAATGCTTGGTTCGAGTTGAAAATAACCAACATAATTATGTTACACTCTTCGCGGAAATTTTCGTATATATGGCAGGAATTTAATTTTCCGAGAGAAAACAAGCGAAATTTAGTAGGGGCCAAGATTAAAGAAAAAGTCCTCATGGCTCCAAGCGCATGTTATAATACCTGTTTTATACAATTGTGGATTATGCCGGGGCGTTAAAGTGATATAGTGGACACGTAAACGTTTAAGGTAATTTGGGAGCTTTCTGGATGAGTTTTTTATCCGGTAGTCCGTGTAATTGAATTTTTAACATTAAACGCATTCCCAGTATTAAAAGCTGTATAATCATAATAACGTAGATATTTTACAGACGTTTTTCACTATTTTGAGAAGAATAGAAATTACTTTCCACTCAACATAAAATATAGACATGCATGGTTCATCTTCAGCCTAGACTCGTCAGTATAGCCGATGGGCAGCGCCACCGTGCGCGACAGTAAGGGATGAGTGTTGAAGAATAGAAATTCAAAATATTATTGGGTTGATAGTATTATGTGTATTCATATTTCAAACGACATTTTCAATCGACTTCAAAAAGGGAGAAGGTTGTCAATTCGGTTGTATTTTTATTAATGTTTGTCATTCGAAAACCGGTTTGGGAAATAACTATTCTATTTGAAAGAATATATTGGAGATTGATCACATTGCTATTGAAATCAGGTTTTGATGGTGGGATATTTGAGTAATTGGAGAAACTCCTCATATTTTATAAGCATTATATAGCGTTTTTGGTATGCTCAGTGATATGTCATGCATGTCCATTCTGAATATCTCATTTGGTAGAGAACGATATAGATATCCACCTTTTGATGAGAAGTACTTCATGGATGGCGATTAGATATCTCGATTAATGAATATAAGTGACGAAGTAAATTTAAATAAATACTTCTGATGAAAATGATACCAATGCACTAGCTACCTCCTGGATCCATCATCAGATGATGATGACACCGAAAGATAAAAAATGCTCATCAATAGAAGTATAATGGGGCAACAAACTTGCCGTAAGCTCTTCTTCTTTCAGAATGCCCAGGCACCCACACCAAAATTACTTTGTTGAGTTCCGTCAGTTTACTCCTTTTTTGTTTACATTCCTAAACAAATGCAGATGTCACCCTGGGAACTTCCAACACCACGTTTATTATGTTCCCCTAGATCTCTAAGTATAATCTCGAAGTTCTTTTTGAATAAAAACCTCGGAATTATGTGTTCCTTTCTTGTATCCATTACAGTGCTACTCACATCATAAAGCGTTAGAAATTAGAAGAGCATTTTTTCGGGAATTCGAAAATGTTATGCTCTCTACATATAATTCCCTTGTCTGAACGTGGGAAGTGAACTGATTGCAAAAGGCATTATCTAGTCTAGTCGTATTTATGTTAATACAAAGTAATGACCAGAACTCAGTCTTATCCAGAATTTATGTAAATAGTAGGAGTAAGATGTAAAGAGGCTAAAGCAAACACAGATAACGAGGATGTTTACAACTTACTTCTTTGCGTGTCTGCTATGTACTGTTTATTCAGATGGTGCTTGAAAACGAGTTGCTTTCGTATATTAAAGAGACAAATATCTTTACTGAAGTGCTGCGAGTGGATAAATGCCCATTCATATTGACCTTAAAACGCTGTAGTTTGTAAGACAGTTCATTCCAAAACGCTGAGGTTTTCCAAAACAACGACTTTTGGAAGAGGCTGATCGAGCGTTGCAAGCTCGACCTGGTGGTGATGAGGATGCGATTGTTGTACCTCTCTAATGTTTGCTGTACTTGCAACTCTTAGTTGCGAAACAGCTCGATCAAACATCTGCCATGATAATATCTATGGAATAGAAACAGACTAGCCACCCTTCTTCGATGTTCCAGACTGAGGTCCTTTGTAATGACAGGCGCATCCACTAGTTGTATGGGTTGTTTCTGGATTGTGTCTAGAAGCTTTGGGGAGTCCAGCAATCGTTCCATTTTTACCTTGTGAAGTAGCAGTAGCTGTTCAGATTTTTCAAAAGGTGTTAAAGATTTTATCCAGCTTATTACTCTGGAAGCTGGCAACTCCATTTAACTACTGAAACTTCTCCTCTGATTCATCTACTTTTTCAAAGAGCAAATCAAAATCACATTCAAAGATTATATTGCCTTACTGACACTTTAATTACCTCGGCAGTACAAAATATGAAAAACTAAATTTATTTTTATATAAACTGTATACTATGAGAAACAGTGCTAAGCCAGTCTAAGCGGTCAAAAGATAAGATAAAGTGACAAATCACCTCTCCAGAATGAGTTGTTTATATTTCTCATATATTAGATCAGTGTCGGAAGTAGGCAAAAAAATTGTTGTTGGCTGAAAAGTTTTGAAACGTGTACAAACTTCATTCTTATATGTTTCACGGGCTTTCCTCTTCCTCTTGAACATTTTTGAGGCCACTGAAAATTGAAGGTGAAACATTGAGGCTAGAGGATGTGACAAGAAAAAATTGGATGATGGTAGAAAAAATGAAAAATAAAATCTTCAAATCTTAACCCCGTCAATACTTCGCACTCATTAGAGACGTATTATGGTCTCCATAGTTGCATTGAAATCACAAAGGCGATAAGATTCTTTTCAATAGCTGTGAGCGACGTTATATCCGACATATGAAAATTATATTTTTTCTATATATTTGGAATTTTTCTTAACAAATGTAAACCACAAGTTAGGTAGTACCTTGTTTTTCTACCGGGGCAAATTTGTTCCGTTTCTGTTTCAGCGACTTTAACTATAAATTACTGTATTTTAACTGAATACAAACAATGACGAAAGTACCATTTATCCTCTCAAATAACTACGTCAAGTAAGTTAGTTGACTCTATATTTCACGTGTAGTATCAGTTTCTTGAAGATTTTGATACTATTTTAGACCTGCTGATCCGCTTGAAGTAATTTATCAAACTATTAATGGATAATGGAAATTTATGAAATTAAAATTTGGGACTATTATTTAATTATATCATCTTTTTTCAAAAAAAACATTTAAATTCACTTCAACACAGTCAACATTCAACAGTCTCGAAATCCAATCCAAAACATTATTAAAAAATGAGGAGATTATAGATACATAATTTTGAGTGAGAAAAACACAAAAAGATAATAGCGAAAACGAAAACGTTCCTCAACAAGACGACTTGAAACATCTTAACATCACAGTTCGGTGGCCAGTGGTGTCAACACGGATTGCTGTAGATACAGGTTCGACTCCCGTCCGCATATAACAGTTTTCTAGGTTTTTCTCACTCTAAAATTGTGTCTGTAATCTCCCGTTCTTACATAGTTACTTTTTCAACATCTATACCCCGTATTCAAGGACGTTTTCTATACTGTTCCAATCACTTCCGTTTGCAGGCTCCAGATCAGCGTGGTTCAGGCGATATGGCGTGCCTGGAGTTCCCCTCTTCGCGCAATAGCGCAAGGATCACTTCCAGATATATCTTCCTGTCTCGCAGATTCCCATTTCAAACTCGTTGGGATTTTAAGTGCTTTAGAAATAATGAAGGAACGAATTTATAGTATGGTTAAAGACAAGTTTGTTGTAAAACGATGAGGTCGCAGAGCAAATACTATCTCTTAGATTGTCTCACTATCAAGGTAGCACTACTGCGTCATAAAAAGCTGGATATTCATGTTTTTTTATGGGAAGATATTTTTTATTGCAGAATCTTACTCTACGCGAACAAACAAATATCTTTTGTTTACAAAATTTTGCAATCCTTTATTCATTGCTCTACAAGCATAGTGGGAGCATCTCGAATGAACAACTTCTCTGAGATGGCCCCATAGAAAGAAATCGATAGGAATTAAATCTGGCGACCTAGCAGGTCACATAACGGGAATACCTTGTCCAATCCATCTATTATTATTAAATTCTGGCATAATGAGCATGGCAGCCATCATCTAGCTTTGCTAAATGATGTTGTAAAAAGTCTCGATATTTTTCTCCTCTAATCTTCCTTCAATAAAATATGGAGCGATCAACCTGTCATCAATAAGTCCGCACCATGCATTGACGAACGAAGGGCGCTGATGTTCAACAAGGTTGACCTCAAAAAAACCTTGAAAACGCTGTCAATGTCCAAGAACTTTCATCTTCAACGTCTTCTTGAAAAAACTCATCGACAGCGCTATACGACTGTCTCAAGTTAAATGGACCACAAATTTGAAAAGGCTTGCGGATAAATACTTCTATCTATCTTAACTACTTGCCTCAACTGCTTCTGAATATTTTTTCAACCACAATGTGAAATGATTTCTGTAACGTTATTGCAAATAATTTTAAAAAAAACTTCTCTCTCTTTACAAAAAACTTGCAGAAAGTAACCTTAATTTGACTTTATTTATCCGCTTATCACTTTTTTCATGATGATCACTTTACTTACTTTGTCAGTTACTACTTTTCTTACTAATACATAATTGTAATAAATATTTCCATTGAATTTTAATTGGTCATTTTTTGCATAGTACAGACAGAAACGCCCAAGGTACATATAATTTGATTTATTTTTAAGGCATCAATATCGGTATCAGTATCGTATCGGTAAATTGATGTATTATTACATACCTAATGCAAATATTCATACAATTTAGATTTGTTTTCTTCAAACCTGGCAACCTTATCGCCAAGACTCTAATTCCTACAACGACTGGCCTATAACGCTTCAAGACTGATAGCGCAATGCTCTGCCATCCTTTAACGAAATTAAAAGTTTTTTGTTGGATTGGAATAAACTGCAGAAGACGCCGATTAGAAGGATTTAAGTACAACAGGCCCATTTTTTTCTAATGATGAATGTCCCGAACAGTTAAATGGATACATTGATGAATGGCCCTATTCAGACATGTATTTTAGTGATGTCGAAAATGAAGCATATAAATGCACACAGAGACATTTAACATTTAAAAAAATATATATCAATTATATATGGAACATCTAAATCTTCTTCAAATTCTTTCATGCTGTTTTGTACTCCTATAAAGGCTTCCGAGGCAGCCGAAACATCCGTAAAGATATCTATTCGTATGCTGTTTCAATTAGCGGCCAGCGGAACATATTATGAATTAAATATGAAATCTATTTATTAAGATCTAAAGATTCCAAGAAGTTTTTCTTTTATTGATATTATTATTACAGTTGCTGCTATCAATCGGGACTTCTGATGAATATCCCTTCGTTCGTTTTAAAATTAATAAATAAAAATAATAAATTCTAATTGAAAAACAGTAATATTCGCAAAAAATGTAAAATGGTTTTGAATACCTACTTAAAATTTTGTTCTACAATAATAGAAAGTCCATTAATATAAAAAAATTGTGGTTGAAAAAACGTATTTTGTCGTAATTTGCAATTCAAATTAATAATTCATTATAAATGAAAGACGTTTACCTGAAAAAATTAAATAAACAATTTTATAAAACTTATTTGAAAAGAATTTTGAAAATAATTTGAATTGAATAAATTTAGATTTTTTTATCAATATTTGAACAAAACAATTTTCAAAAACTTCATCCTCAGCTGTTTACTGAACAAAAAATCAAGTCTTCTAATTAATATTACATTTAAGTTCGTTTTAAGACCAAAAAATTAATTATAAATTAGAAGAAACACCTTAATAGCAAGCCGCACTCAAAGTAACAAATGTTCCGGTTATTTATTTGATTCAAAGGTTATAGAAAGTTCAACAACTCAATATTAATTAATTTTAATGTTTGAAATAATAATATTAAAAAAATATATTATATAATAAAAAAGCGTAGGGTGATTGACATCAACAAATATAAATATTTACTTGGTAGCTGTTTAAAAGTAGAGTTTGTATAAAAATAGAGCAAAAAGTACCCTACACTTTTTTTCTATATTTTTTTATCAATCAAATTTTAATAATAAGAGACTAGCTCAGTCTCGGCACGCGTAACGCTGTGCTGTTTAGGGTAGTTGAGTACGAAAGCTGATTTTAGCTTTCGAACGATAGGTGTAACGTCTCTGTATGTGAAGTATTTTCCGAGATATCTATTAAAACGTTTAAATGTAAATTATGGGATGGATTTCAATTTTGGGCACACCCTGTATATGCTAATCACTTTAAAACTTTTGCCGTCCCTGTATATCATATAGTTTTCGGGATATCTATTGAAACGTTTAAATGTAAATTATCAAATGAATTTCAATTTTGACACACCCTTTATATGTTAATCGCTTCCACACGTTTTCGTTTCTGTATTTCATGTCGTTTTCGCGATATCTAGCTAAACGTTGAAAATGAATGGAAGCGGAAATTTTAATTTGGCACACCCTGTACATCATGTCGTTTTAGAAATACCTATTCAAATGTTTAAATCTGAATTTTCGGCGAAATTTTAATTTTGGACACATCCTGTATATGCTAATCAATTCCACACTTATGCCGTCCCTATATGTCATGTATTTTTAGAGATATCTATTAAAACGTTAAATGTTAATTTTTGGTGAATGATTTTTTTTATTTTAGACACCTTCTGTATATGCTAATCACTTAAACACATTTTCGTTTTTGTATTTGAAGTGGTTTTCGCGATATCTAGTTAAACCTTGAAAGTGAGTTTTAGGGAAAATTTAAATTTGACACACCATGTATATTGCAATTACTGTAATATGTTTGGTATTCCTGTATATCATAGAGTTTTCGAAATATCTATTAAAATGTTTGTCTGAATTCTAGGTCAACTTTAAATTTGGGACACCCCGTGTATATGCTAATCAAATAAACATTTTTCTTTCATTTCAGATACCATATGCCAACCACTTTAGCACAATTTTGTAGCTGTTACAATAATAGAGGCAACATTTCTGTTGCGCTCTGTACATTTCTTCAAAGTTGATGGATATCAATACTGAAACAGTGAAACTGTGATCCCCATATTACTATCCATTTGCAAGTAGTCCTCCCAAAGAAGAAAGTTTGATGATAGAAACGCAATGCATGTAAACACTCTGACCACCTGATTTCAAATTGATCCAGTACTTTTAAGATTATCTATCAAACAGTTTCCACATTAAAACATTATAAACCTAAAATTATTCAATGTATATAGTTTGAAAGGCGAGTATCAGAAAGTAATTACATATGTCTTTCTATTGACCTACTCCTACTACCAAGGTGATGTTCATACAACTGTTTTCATTAATTACCATTTTGAAACTTTCAAACTCAATATGTTTTTATTGATAGCAATATTAATTGTTCCATTTTTTAAGTTGTTTTGCTTTTCTGTATGATCTAGTTGACACTGGAAGATGCTGGTTGAAGTTTGTTGCCAAAGGTACATTATGTTCAGATAGCGTAATGTTTCAGAAACTGTTGTTATGGTTCGAAATGACCAATCATTGATAGAAATTAAAACTTTTGCAGTTATATTTATATAAGAGACACCAAAATATAATTAAAATAAGCTTGAAAAGATATCTTAGTAGCTATAAAATTGCAAAAATATCTTCCAATGGAGCTGCCTGCAAGCAGATTTCTATTATTTATTTCGTACATTTTTATAAATATTACGTTACTCAAATTTAAACATGAACGATTAATCCTCGGGAAATATTAAATTTTGTGTCTTAAATCTGGAGGGGTGGGGTAATTACCCCCAGTACAGCCCTCTTATATACGCCTATGGCCCCTATGATAATTTCTCTAAATGCCACTTCTATCCTCTTCAACATTATAACATTGAAACAAAGGTAATTTTCTTCAAGCCTCAATGTCTTTTGCCAAGTAATATGTTCCCGCACCGACAGCAAATGGCGCTGCATCTCGTTGAAATACGTCGTACCATGCTGATCTAATTGGTTCACGACATAAACTCCGTTGGTCCTAATCTCCTGCTCTGGTTTTCAATCTTCTGGATTTCATTGGCAGAATGGCAGACCCAATTAAATCTGGTCTGTGCGAAATCGAAATCTTGAAGAAGGGTAGCCGCAAGGCATAGTTTTTCACCGCACAAACTTCACTAACGAAAAACGTTCAGGGGAATTCGAAAGCCGGTTTCGCTGCCTCTTTAACGTACTCCTCTCTTATAAATATAGTCTGGTCGATACTTGTTTCTTTTTACTTCCTTTGCCAAGAGGTCGCGGATTACCTCCTTCCTGTGCCCTCTGAACTTAACAGTCTTAGATACTAGCCCATGGAATTGACTTGACTGACGATTACGTAGCTTCACAATCAAAAAGTTCCAATAGCACTTTTTTCGAACAAATTTGCGAAGCGTTTATATCGTACCTTCCACGCCTTTGGTATTGTAATCGCAAAGAATTAAATACCCTCACTTCTCTAAGAATATCCTTTAAGTAATATTTACTCGTATATTGACAGTTGAACTACAATACATGATCGAGTGTGTCTTTGATGATTAGTTCATTTCCAGCATTATGCTAACATAATCAGTTCAACGTGCTGTTATTCCACATTATACATTGATTAACTCTTCAAAATTAAATTAAGGTGTAGCGCGAGAATCCCTGTGACGAAGTAAATATATCTTCTACAGCCAGGAGCAAGTTTTAGTTAATTATAACCACGATATCTCGTTAGCCGACGAGTTGGATATTAGATACTTACCACTTCGGCTGCAGTTTAATTACATTTCAAAGAGTTTTTTAATAAATGAAGCCGGCAATGCTGATTGCAAGCTGAGGTATTTAGCAAGCAGAGCAGGAGCAGGAAACCGGATAGGACAAACTCCTGCTGCCCAGTGGCGGGCCATTCAAAAACCCAGAACTCTACAGCCATACAAACTTTTTTTATGTGTTAGACTTTCCTTTACAATACAAACTTTGATATGAAACTGTATTGGTTGTAAGGTAAACTTTTTTCTGGATGCAACTGACGATCAACTAAAACAATTAAAATAGCCTGATATCAAAGTTTGTATAGTAAAAAGAATTCTGAAATAAAGCTTTCTGAGCTCAGAACAGAAAAGAAAACTTACAGTTGTCCAGAGTTTGAAATCTCAACGTTTCTTAAACTTTTAGAAGTAGCGATGTCAAAAGTGTCCCAGGCGTCGAAAGTATGAATAGTACAATAAATTAATACAATTACATTTGCCCCTACTGAATTTCAGCACCATGGATTAATCAGTCTGTGAACATTCAAACCTGCCCCAAAACAGGGTTATTTGTTTTGTGCGAAGTTCCACCATAATCCATTACCTTACATTTGTGTTTGGGTGTATTTGCTAACAGGTTACTGTAGCTCAAATGGATTGAAGCGTCAGAGCGAAAATCTTGAGATTAGGTTCGATCCACACCGATAACTCAGTGTTCTATCGTCATTGCCGATAACGAATACTTTCTGACTTTATAATGCATATTCGTGTTTATTCGTAGATTACCAATTAATTCATAGTATTATTCAACCAGAGTCTCTCGGCTTTGTTACACTGTGCGCCACTGCGAGCTTTCTCATACCTTAGGCTTAATCACAGGAGATAAAATTTAAGAAAAAAGTGGAGATTACCAGGGAATTAAAAATTACGCCGAAGGATAATATTCGGACAATGTGAATACAACAATTCTGTTTTCAGATTCATCGTTCTAAATAGCTGCAGTGCCGTGCACACTCTTTCGCATAGTTGCGACTAAATTAATCTGTAGTAAATGTCCAATTTTGACATTTGTGTTCTGTGTCAATAAGTTATCAAAGTGGATCCAGGCAAAAACAATGCCCGTTTGCAGTGTTGAGCGATTGGACAACCTATCGGATAAAGTTTGACTTATAACATAGACTCTCAAAGAAATATTCACAGAACAATATAACCCCGCTATATGTTTGTACAGTTTATTGATAAGAGTTCGCTGACATAATATAAAAGGCTAAACTTGACTCAGTTCTTTTTTTATTTTGTACACGAATTGGTAGATTCGTAGACAGATAGACAGACCGAAAAATGTTCCACGATGCAAAGTTCTAAATATTTGATTGTTCCCTTTAAGTCGGAGCATTTTATCCAGACGAGATCTGGCCTGCGGGCGCGAGGTCAGTTCCCCGGGGAGGGCCGGCGGTAAATTCTATTACGCTGACTGGTGGTCACGACGAATCAGAGCTTCTCTTAACTTTGATTGAACGTGAATCGGCCGAAAAACAATTCTGTAACGTCATATTAGAGGGTTATTCCATTATCTGGATACACGCACTCCAACCCAACTTCGTTATTAGATTTGAAAAATTTCCGGATTTCATGAAGTGGTGGAAAGAGTGTGTATTTGGAGGAAATAGGGCGATGTACCTTGTTTAACCCTCAAGTCAGTACATTAAAAATAGATACAAGAAACTTGAAACAGTTGTTTCTTTTCTCTCTTAGTGATATACTTGTCCATGCTATTTTTGCTAATTGCTGATTAGTCAAAATATATTTTGAAGTAATTTTCTTTCAAAAATACCATTGTCAACGATGGAAGGTTGTTTATTTAGAAAACTTGAAGATTTTGTTCATTAGTTACTACAATTAAAAGTAGGCTCATGTAATATTAACTCAAAAATGCTACTGGCTAATCTGGTGCTGCCAAATCCGCGAAATAATGTTGGTGCTACGAAGAGAAGGAAATTAACCTAAAATAATTTATATTTAGCCACTGTTCAAAATAAAAGCTGATACTGTGTATTTTTGTATTTCATACATAAATAATTTTATTCTACATGGAAAATATGTTTTCAAGTTTTATTGTTTCAGAGAAAAAAATCTATCTAAAATTTAACAGTTCTGAGAACAGCATATACATATAAGTAGTCCCAGCGGGGTCGCCACAAGCTTTTTTATCAGTGTAGATTTTCGCAAAGTAGCATAGTAGAACTGAGGTAATGGGAGGTAGATCCCCCAGGGCTCTAGAAGAGCAAAACTCAGCTCCGCACTTTAGGCCCCATTCAAAAGACAAAAAACTCCGCATGTCTGAAGCGCAACATATTCGATTTGAACGTCAATAGATTTGAATTATTATATAACCTCATACTTCAACCAACAAAAAAATAATGAATTTTTAATTACCTTTTAAAGTGAAAAACTATATTGTGCAAAATAGTTTTATTTTTATTCTCATTTCGTAAACAAGAAAGTAAAAAACAAACTTCAAATTGAAATAAAACAACATTGAGTCTAACTAGGTTTTAAAACTTCAATTGAAATTTAGTAAAAGATGAATCGGCGTCAGCTCCTTATTTAGCGTAAACTGTTTGGTTGTTCATTTTCATAGTTAGCTATGGATTGATTTTAGTCATAGTATTTACAATCATTTAAGAATACAATTTCTCTTAAGAAGTATTTCTTCCAGCGTACTTACAACTCTTTAACCGATTTTGTTTAGGCTTACCAACTCAAGAAAATAAATAATTTCTCCACATAAGCATTTGAGCCTGGAGACTGAGTACCGACTAATGAATCTCAGAATAATTTGTGAGGTCTGGAATCCTTGGTTCTAGTACAAAATATTTCTTTGGCTTCCACAGCGTTTTAGAATTGGCTGCCAGAGCTGGGCTGTGTACCCCTATCGCTCGTTGGTTATTTGGTTATAATACGTACGATAGGGTCAATAAGCTATCTACCTTTGCAAGAAATTATGTATAAAAAATATACACTAGACTTTAGTGAATAAGGTACGGGTATTAATTAAATGTCACAGTAGCACAGCACCATCAAACAGCAGTTAACTCGAGCTGAATCATTTCAGCATACAGAAAACTGCTTCTAGTGTTGCAGCACCATCTAGCAAAGCTTTACCTAAGCTCTAGCACACAGTGTGAAGAATACTGTCTGCTTGCATATTCTAGTGGTGAGTAGATTGAGTAATGGTAATAGACTGATGTAATCTGTAACATATGACGCTGCCATGCAATGCGCGAATGTCTGCGCTGTCAAACCAAAATACACGTCCGGCAGCTTGTGTTTGAGTGTAGTGCATTTTAAACATGTTGGAACGAAACCGGGTTGTGTTATTTTGAAAAGTTCTAATGAAATATGTCAGAAATAAAACGTGTCGTCCTCAATACTTTAGAACAGCCGAAAGCTAGTGATAAAGTGATTAAAAAGGTGTCGAAAACGTTCCGAATATCCCTGGCGTTGCCCGAATCAAACGAAGACAAATGCCCTGAATACAACTATAAGGACCAACTAGCACTTGCAAAGGTAACTTATGAGAGAAAATGGTCACGATTTGTTTAGGATAGTACAGCATTTTGCACACTACGCCCATTTTTAACGTTATATCAAAAAATAGATCTATTTCGTCTGACCGAAACCTCACAGGTTTTCAAGAGGATGGACCTTAGAGAAGACACCCAAACGTTTTTTTTGTCGTGCCAACATGCTGAATTTTGCTTTAATTACGAGGTTAGCATTCACGTCGCCATATTTGAGTGAATTTTAAGGAAAAAATACCAATTTTCACATACTAAACATCGGTACATATGTGTACAAAGTATCTCCCACGTTGACCTACGAAAATCACGAGATTTTAGGTGAGCTCCCTAGATTTTGCTGATAATACACCTTCCAGGGATTTTCTGAAATCGATCATATCCTTTTATTTCCTCCCAACATAGAACAGGGGCATCATCATTCGCAAGACCTTACTCTCGTGCGGGTTGCCGCGAATCAGTCGTCTAAACTTTGCATTAAGTATACAGTCTCAAAATTCCTGTTAAAATTTTCTGCATTGTTATTTGTAATTTTTCATGAAAAGATTATAATCAGATTATACTTTTTTTGACTAACAATTTTCCGCAACGTTGCCAAACGCTTGTTACAGCGACACAATCTTTAAATGGAAAAACAAACTGTTGGGCTGGATACCAACCGGAGGGGCAACATGCATATAATTATATATCTTTTGTCATGTCAGTACGCAATACGCATTTTGAAAACAGTTATTAAGATAGGTGTAGCGTTTTTAATTAGTTTATTTCATTCCGTGGATCTGTGCTACAGTGTAAAAACCAGGTCTTCCACGTGATATTTATAATAGAAATGATGTGATAAAATAATGTGGGCCATAGACACACACGGATTTGAAGTGATGTAATTAGCAAATTACGACTAAAATATATTTCTAAAAAGTTTTGAACTGTTTGATGCAGATCATTAAATCCCTAATTGAACCAAGATTTAATAAAATCGCCTATTATGCTTTGTACCTAGGGCAAGATACAACCACCTTCTTATCTATCCGTACTATGATAATATAACAAACTCATTTATAATTATAACTATGATAATATATGAAAGAAACGTCGTGTTTTTTTTTGTATTTAAACCTAGGTAATCCCAATCCTGCTAGTTATAATAATTGAATTAATCAAGGCTCGGCTTACGTGACAACTGCTTGTGAACGAATATTCCTAACAAAAACTGATTTTGAATTTTGCATTTTTACGTGAATTGGTGAGGATGATGAAACACACTCAGCAGCTTCCGTGAAAAAGTTTTTTTTTTATTTGTTAAAAAAATCCTTCCCAAAGTTGATGATCGGGTTACGGCGCGCAAGTATTAGGAGACCAGAAGAGCACAGGAGGTGTCGTTGAATCGAGACGGTTTGTAGCTGGTGCTGTGAAGGAAATTGCGCCTTATGAATGCTCGCGATAAGGTAGTCGGCTCGTGGGTAACCGAATAATTCAAAGGATTTGCTTTATGGCTTGTGTCCACATGAATAAATAATATAAATACTATCGTCACATTCGTTATCTGAGGTTTTTTTGAACGAAGCGTTGTTTAGTTGGTTTTGTGGTATCGAAATAAAAATAAATATCATTTTCACATTGTTAGGCATTTATTTATTTATAGAGATTATATTTAATGCTTTCTTAAGAATAAATAGCCTAGCATCGTGTTATTTTTACTTTTGTAGTGGATTGGGATAGAACGTCTGTTTGTGGTCCATCCTGTAATTTTTGGCCCCTCCATAACCTGAAAGTAGGTACCATTCATATCAGATGTGGATGAAATTCTTATAGGTATTAGGTTACAGGCCCGTACTCAGGGTTGATTTTTTTTTTGGTTGGTGGAGGTCAGTTTGAAAAGTACAGTACCGAGCTCAGCACGACTTAAGAACTAGGATTTGGTTTCAGGAGGTGAGGAAGGGGGTGCTTGCAGATCTAAAAAACGACCTTATTGATAATCGTTTTAGTATAAAGTAATGTTTTTAGTCTAGGGAAAAGATACAAATAACCACATTTTCTTGGAGGGGGGGGGGGGAAGGGGGGGGGGGAAATAAATAATGACGCTGACCGTCCCACGCATGAGTGAAGACCGTACTGAGGTCAATGAAATTTTCGAATTTGCTGTAATAAGACGATTTAAATTACACTGCTTCGGAATTCCAACGTCTTGAGAAATTTGCGCTACAAGCGTTTCGATTGATGTGGTGGTCTCGCCAACGACGTTTGAGGATACCACATCAATCGAAATATTGTGGAACGCAAATTTCTCAAGACAATGAAATTCCAAAGCAGTATTATTGGACAATAGATCATAGTGGCATTAAATTTGCTCTGCCGGTAGTGCGACGTTGCCGTTTTGCATATTTACGCCATTCTGAAGGCACACTTTATTTTTACGCAATGCGTACCATTTCATGTTCTTGTTCTATTTTGATAGCATACCCTAGATACATATAAATACAAAAGTGTCAGCTATCTATGATTATAATATCAACTTACTCCATGTAGATAAAAAGTTTTGTAATTAATCACATAGTTTCACACATGAAACTCTTTCTTTCAGTGACGCGTTTCGATTTTTATTAATAAATTAATTTGTTAAATTGTGGGATCAATTACACAACGTTTTATCTACATGATGGAAGAGTTTCACCAAGTAAGAGCATCGACAATCTACATGATCAACTTAATTATGATGAACTTCCACACAATCACATTATTTGTCAAATGGACAGTGTATTATCTAATAACTTACCTGTAATAAAATAAATATTGATATATTTTTAATGAGTATTTCTTTTCTGCCAGAAACGCAACAAGGTTGTCAAAGATAAAGAACAGAAAGATGAGAAGATTTGTGAGAATGGGTTGGATCCATTCGGTGATAATGACGACGACGTTAGAAGAATTGCACTGGAAATGGAAGCCAAATATGTAAGGTTTAAGGTGGTTGTTCAATTTCACCCATTTTCTAAAGATTAGCATCAAATTTGTTATTATAAAAATAAACAGAAAGTTGTATAAGTCTTCAAAATCTCCTGTCTATCTACAGCCAGTTTTTTTGGAAACCGGGAAAATGATTTCAGTGGTACAGCTAGTGCACGGAACTACAGATTTGTACCAAAAACGAATCTCAATTAAATGAACACGTGATTAAGCTTTTCGTGTTTGTGTGAATTCGATTTACAGTACCAAAGAGAAAGTAGACCCCTTTTGGGTGTCACTACGAAATGTGGCAACGCGGTTCCCCTCTGTAGGTCAGACCGCGAGCGGCGATGCGAAATTCTGATATTTGATAATGGAGTAGCTTTTCGAAAATTTCTTTTTCCAAAACCCACCCTTGTATCGCACAAGCTCCTACATTCTCTTCAAAAAATGACAGCTAGTGTCAAAGCGAGATTGAAGATGTGTCGGTCTGAATGCTAAAAGTATAGGAGTGAGTCAGGCAGTTCCGGCGTTCTGCTACTATACTAATAATCCTTATTCAAACAAGTTTCATTTCTGCATCATGCGCTTTACAGTTGAATCCATAGACATAAAACTATACGTATTTTTATATTTAGCAACAAGCCAACATTGGAATTCGTTGAACAACTTGTGAACCCTGTTCTCTCGAGATTCGAGATTTATATATAATTTTACTTGTATTTTCGGATCCTTAAGCAATTCAAATCTCTTCTAGCGAAAAAATAAATATTCATTGTGATATATTACCTTTTTTCTAGGAATAACATATATATGTAGGTCAGTCATTTTTCTTTTTATTCCTTCTCATTTCACAATTCACCAGCACAGCTGGCTCGACCGCTGCTATAGTCGCGGGAATGCTTTGTCGGCTATTGGTTTGTTGAACGCCTACTGTGAATCCTTATGGTTAAACGGCGTGTTGTGTGTCGAAAGATATGCCACGTTAATCCAAATGTTACATTTTCCATGTGTGATCACCGCCATATTACTCCCCCTTGCATTACCGATGTAGGTGTATCAACAATGAGCAATTCATGATTAACTGACTCTGTCTTATCATTTTCTATGTCTTTGCTCGAAACTGCCAGAAAATAACGTCTAAGGGTGTTTTTTGATCAATAATAAGGATTGATTTACCGATTGCTGTAGGGAACAGGACCTGCCGGCGGTCAGAAGAAGCGGAAGGGCCGCAAGGACGACTACGCGGACATCGGGATGGGCTACGATGAATCTGATTCGTTCATCGACAACACGGACGGTTACGATGAGATCATCCCTCAAAACGTGACCACTTTGCACGGCGGCTTCTACATCAACTGCGGCGCACTCGAGTTCAAGACTGATGATGAAGCCACCTCGGATTCCTCCTCCAGCTCTGACGGGGAGGGTGACGTGGAGAAGTCTTCTGGTGCTAGAAAGGTATGCTGAACGAAGCCTATTCTTTTTTCGCCTATCTAGTAGGCGATGATCTTTTTTGTGTGAGATTTCAATCTAGTTGATTGAAAGTTTAATTATAGCTGTCAAATATATATACCTAATTTCCGGCTCTCAAAGAAGACAGTGTAAAATGGTGAAGATCTACACTAGATCTAATTTGGTGTACTACATCGAATTAGTGATTTTATTGTCATTAAATTCATTATGCCCCATATTACGACTAATTTAAAAATTAATTGAATGAACCTTTGATCTACAGCCGTTATTCAATTATACACAAAATATTTTATTGATGTTTAGTATCAATCATCAGTCTCAAATCTGATATTTGGTCTTGTTATTTGTTGGGTTTTGCATTATTGTGTTTTTTTTTCAGAGAATATTAGATACTTCAGATGAAAGCGATACTGCCAGTATAAGTCAGCTTGAAAAGGTATAACAACATACATACATATCAAAGCAATGATTACTCATTCGTTTACTCCATTTCATTTCTACTAACTTATTTTCACGTTGTAAAAAATCGTTTCTTTTGATAGTCATGACATAGTTTATTAATTTAAAAAAAATTCAATCTTGCTTGATTAACGTATTAATTTTATGAACCATTTATTATCCACAGTGCCTTAAAAGCCTACAGTAAAACACCATAAAAATGATTTTATCCATTCAGCAGTACAATCAGTAGCGTCGCTAACAGGGGGTGGCAAGAGAAAATAGGCGCTAGCGGATCGTCTTGCCCCTCAGCGCCAACATTTTTAGCTACGCCACTGTGAACAATAATATGCAGAATCTAATTATTGTATTTAAACTTTCTATTTCAGAAACAAAAATTAGGTCCTAAGAATAGTATGCAGTTAGCAATTAAGAAGAAATTATTTAGTAGTAGTAAAATTCAGGTGAAGAAGAAAAAAATGTTGAGTCCTTTCAAAAAAACTGTCAAGGATATGCTAAGGGAAAAGCAACGCATTGGTGAGCACCATAAAAAGAAAGAAGGTAAGCACACACATAATGATGAAGAATTCTACATAGTATGCATATAGTTGCTTCATATTTGAATTAATGTAATATTCTTCAAAAACTAATAATTATATGCTATTTATTCACGATGTGGAAGTGCATTCAAATCCCTCTTAGGAAAACTTCTAGATAAGCTGGGAGCATAATTATATATGTGATATCCATGGAACTACATTCATTGTGAAAACCTGCACTAAACAAGTTTTTAATGTAAAAAAATCTTGAAATAATGTATAAACTAACTAGATTTTTTTTCATAGATCATGTAGAGGAATCGCATAAAGAAAACAAAAAGCCTATGCGTATTAGCAGCGTTACCGCAGCCATAGAGTCAGTAGTGAAACAAGGAACTGAAGGGACTGAAGAGCCATTAGATCTTAATAAAAACCAGGAGAAGCAGAATGCACAAATGAATCACTGCGATTTGGGCACTAGCAAAACAAATAGTAAGACTCACAAACAAATAATGCAAAAGACAAAGTTTCTCTCTGGCCTATGTATTATTTTTGTACCATGTAGCGTATTTTTACCACGTAGGGTACGGATTCTAATCAATGTTCTCCAGATCGTGCGCGTTTGGAGTGAGGGAAAAATCAGGTGAATGGCGTCCACGACAATGTGTCTTGGTTCTACAGCAGGGAATACTAGAGACCTGGTTCTAGTCCCTTACGTATAAAAATCTGGATTCTTCTCACTTCAAACTTGTGTGTGCCCTGGTACACACTCCAAATTAACTTTGTTGTGTTCCGCCAGTTTGCTCAGTTCTTGTTAACATTTACAAACAAGCGCAGACCTTCCAAAGCCCTATTGTGTTGCTTGATTGTGAATATGGCGATCCTTTAGTATGTATATTCTCCAAGTGCTACGATATGTCTAAAGCTGTGCATTCTACCATAACTACCATAACACTTGCAGGTTTTGTTACTGAATTTCCTCTCGATCTCTGGTTATAGTTTAGTTATAGCTGAATGCCTCTTGGTACTGTTTATAGTCTGTATCAACCCATTCTCGCCTCCCCCATTGAACAAGGGGAAGGTCCAGAATGGTCTCCTGTAGTGCGGTCAAAAAGTTCTCTAATCTATACGCTTCGATTTATTCAATAATTTTCTAAAATACTGATCGTAATGTTGATAGGTTTGGATACCGTGCCGTCTTTGGATGGTGAGTCTAGTCAAGAAGCGAACATGGAAATTAAAGACATTGTTAAGTTACCAGAAAATTTGCCATCGGATATCAGCGAGATTGTAGATAAAATAAGACAAGCTGCCATAGAGTATAAAGGTGAAACTAGAAAGCATTTCTTCAACAATGAAGTCAATAGTCAACTTGTTAGGTAAGTTTTTAATGCGCTTAAAACCACATGCAAAATGACGTTTTGCCACTTGGAGTCAATGATATGTAGAATTTAAAAATTGAGTTTGATCGAAAAAAATCGGCTTTATAAAATGAAAATTAGACCAGGTATAATGTATCCATGTGCGGTGGGGAGTTTCTCCTTGCAAAATAGATTGTACATACAATCGGGAGTACCGCAGAGATCTGTTTTGGGTCCATTTTGTCTTTATATTACTAATTTAATGACCTTAAACATTGTTTTTGCTTATGACACTGCAATGTTTTGGCAAGGAAATAACCAAATAAACGTGATTAATATGAATATAGCCTCAGATTCTTGGATTTAGCTAAAAACACCTCATTTCAATCTCTTGCAGTTTGGAAAGGAAGTGCAAGATTCTAGGCAAGTCATCTAGACTACGCGTCTACGAACATCTTTCTGGATATATAAAATGTAAAAAAGAAACTATAATACGAAGAGCTAAATTGTTACTACTTAACGATGAAGAAAAGCGACTGCTGCAGATGATAAGACTACTGAAAGATACCATCGATAAGATTATGCCTCCATTGTTGGCTAATTACGAAGTTGAAAGTCAGAAGGTGTTGCAGAAAAAGTAAGTGTTACTCAATACGGTTTGGAAGATTTTATTTTGCATTTATTATTTGTACAGATCCATTTGTCAATTGATTGGTTAATATATTTGTGCAATTCATAAACAGGGTATATTTGTGAAACCTTGCCATATGCACTGTACACTTCTCTTTTCTGATAGTTAAGATTTTGAGAAGATCCAAATATTTCAGAGATTTTCACTGTCCGAAAACACTGGCCCGGTGTCTCTATATACGAACAACGCGTGCATTTTCGCATTCGCAAGAAAAACCTAGTTCTCATCAATTTGTGAGACGGTCTGCGTAGCTCAGTTCTTAGAGCGTCCGTTCTGCAAATAAATGTGTTTTACAAATTATTGGATTTCAGGTTTTCGAAAGACACGAGTGAAAACGAAGAGAATAAGCATTTAAGGCTACCTAGGAGGAGGTTTCAATGGACGGATGAGGCTAGGTGAGAAGTTATCTCTTTTACTTGGGCTCAAAAGTGTTGTATCAAAACGTAAGCCTCGTGAAATATCAAAGGGTATTATTTGCCATTTTCCGAAAAAACCTTTTTATGGTTTACGGTAAAAATAATTTTGGTTTTTGGTTAGTCATATATCTATTCCTATCGGCCGTATTGTTCTTAAAAGTTGTTTTTATCCGCATTTCATGTATGTTTCATTAGTATTATGTTTATCTGCGCGTTTTAATGTGTACAATACATAGGAAATTTCGACCAATTTTTGTTCCTAGGAAATTATTTATGGAAGTGTTTAACCTCAAGAAGAAGTGCTTCACGCTAGAAGGATATAAAGACAATCTGGAGCAACAATTGGTGGATTACTTGAAAACTAAAATTTTGCCTCTGTGGCCAGAAGGTTGGATGAGCGTCAATCACCTGAAGATAACATATAATAACATGTCCAGTAGTTCAAAGGTAATATTAGTGATATACCAATTACTTGGATTAGGCCATTAGAAAATAATTTTTACGGGAAAGACAACCATAGGATAAGTTTCAGAAGTTACATTAAATGTACTCAGTTACTTTCTCAAATTTGGTCGATGTAATTTATGTTTTGTTCGACATTCAGGCATCCAACAATTCATCACAGTCAATCACCGAAATTTCACAGCAGTATTCCAATGCTACTGGCGTGACGATATCCCCCGTTGTCAATAATAACGATGTGAAGAAAGAAGAAATTACTCGTTGCATGGTTAATAATGTGAAACCAAATACGTCCAACGACATTATTTCATCAACTCCCATTTTGGAAATACTGCCAGCGAAAAGTGATTCAAACCATGACAGTGATAAACCTAAACTGAACGATATGGATAAAACTATGAGTGATTTCTTCAAATCTTTAGAGAAGGATATGAAAAATCAAAATGGTGAGTCGTATAATTGTGTTATGGGATTAAGCAATCTGTTTAGTTTTAAGATACTCTTCAATGCCGATTCATTGAAATATTGATTTTTTATACTGGTTCAATTAACGATTAGTCTGAAATAGAAATCATTGCCCCCTTGTGATGTAGGTGATTCTTAAACTATTCCAGAACTGTCCCAGGTATACCATTATTTCCTTAATAAAATAGTCTGATTAATAGTCTAGAGTAGTTGCTCTATTGAAATCCAAGATCCTATGAATTTGTTACAATCTTCGTTCCTTTTTCAAGTCGAAACAGTAAATTGATGTTAGTGAATATATCGTTGTAGGCAAAAATAGCAAGGACAATATTCAAGCAGACGTTCCTAAAAAACAGGCGGAACCACCACCACCATCGACGGCAATGAAAACGTCAATGGAAGTAAAAGTAATCGAGGCGCCAAAACGCGGCGTATTCGATAACCACTCGGAGGTCCTGAAACCGCCGTCAGGTGGCGATATCAGTAGTGGGATAGTGAAGAGAGAACATCAAATTCACGAAGTTGGACCGTCTGTTAGTTCTGTGATACCGCAAGATTTACACTGCCAAATTGTCGATCTTACTGAAAAGAATAAGAGGACGAGGGAGGGGCAAGCTGGTATGTACGTGGATCCGATACCGACTGATCTCAGCGCCGCCGCCGGCCACCTAAAAAACTATCCGGATCCAAAGTCGTTCACAGGTAAAAGCTAATATCTCGTGGGTATATATAACAAAATGCAATTGAAGCAGTGGTGAGTAAGTTGTGAAATGTGCTTATCACTATATTATTTCCTAGCTTCCTGATAAACTTTGTAGAGTTCTACTTGTTCAATGTTTACTACTAAACGATTCGTTCATATTATTAACATGTGTTGTGACGAAATCAACCACTTTTTAATGGGTATGAATCGTTTATAGTCCTGTTTGTTTGTTACTGAATATTATTGGATGCTGCTGAAGATGGATGCTTAGCACCCGAAAGCTTCATAAGAATAAGGTGATACCAGCACACTTCATAACTTACTTTCCAATTCGCCAATTACATTTATTTATTATGACCTAACTAGTTATTGTCTCAACTATATAATTATATATGTTTGTTGTGTGACCTTTAATAAACACATTTTTCGTATTCCAGCAGGCTTTTCGACGCCATCTGCCACCAAACTAAGCAAATCCGAGGACGAAATTCAGATGGTAATGGAGAACCTGAAAGCCTTACAGAATTTCTCGTGTTCTCCCGTGAAACCTGCAGAAACTTCCAACCCCGTCTCCGTTATCGCCTACAGCAAGAATTTCTCGTCAAACTCTAACCCGGGAATTGCCGGAGGGGGGGTTTCTGAGTTGGAGAAGTGTGATTACCCCACCGGCTTCCAAGACGAGTTCCAGAAACAGTTAATGAACACGCTGTCGCAGATGTCCGCCAGCTCCAGCAATGCCAAAACCAATTATAGGTGTAGTTAGTCACTCAGCGGTTTTTATATATATATCGTTATTGTGATTGTAAAGGTACCTTCAGAGTTTACGTAGCATAACATGAGCAGTCGTTAGAATATATACCTTGTACTACTATACCATTAGTGATATGGTGTAGTCGGGAGAAAATACCACAGTGCACAAGATGTATGTATGTAGTTGTCATCTTCGAATTTCCTATGCTCGCCAGTCAGTGTAGTGCGCAAATCGAAATGAAATTTGATGCAAATTTACAGGAAATTGGTTTAATGGAAGAACAATCATAAATCTTAAGGCGGTCCACTTTCTGGAGAATTGGTGAAAATCAGAACTGGTAGGTGATCAGGAAAAAACGTGTCAGCAAAGAAATTGTTATTTCTTTGAATATAAGGTTTATATTAAGAATTAGCTCATCCATTACCTATGATTACATAATAAGAAGAGACATATTTGGATAGGGAAATTTATTAAACTGGTTAGGTAACGACGGGGAAATGTCACGTTTCTTGTTCGGGATACTGAAAGGACGACCTGATCATTCCATTTATTTGAATCATTTGATTTCAAATTAGTTTTGAATTAAAGTATCTTGGAATCAAATTGTTTTCATATTTAAATTTTTTTTATGATTTTGCTCCTTTTCTCTCTCTTAGTGGTTTCTATTCAATATTCATCATCACAGCTGTGATAATTTCAGAGGGATTTGTATGAAGGACATTTTTTTCTTCAAATAAATGAAAATGAAATAAGTGTTCAAATTAAATGTGGAAGTTCATTTTTGATAATTTTGAATACAAGAATTTAAACAAAAGAGATTTAAATCAAAATCACAATATAAATTTCATATTTCCAACAATCATATTTCCCAGTCTTCAGAAACATGTTTTTTCTTAGAATTCCATACTTTTTTAATGATTTTCAGTCCATATCCTGACATGTTGAACCTAGTCTACTGCTATCGCTACGAAATGTTTCTCTGAATTAACCTTGTTTTTCATACATTTGCGCTGGTCAAAGGTCATTATTTAGTGGGATAAATTGGATACCCAGAATTTAGGAAATTTAATGACATGGTCAAATTTCAATTCCAGTGTTTGGAACCCTCGTACTCGTACTATTTATTTTGCAAAATCTATTCTGTAGATATATCCATTTAGTTAGATTGAAATAAGGCTATAGACTGATTAGGCAGTGTGTCATTGAACTCTTTTGTATTTTCGAAAATGTTTTTTGTTATGTATATTTTATAGAGTAAAAGAGATAATGAAAAAGATTTTTGGTATTCAATCATGATATACATTAAATAAGTCATCTTGGTTTATAACAAACATTGCAAGATATGTTAATATAACTGAAATCCATTTTGTATCGTCTTTATAATGTTTTTTCAGCTTTCTATAATATGCAAACTGAATGGACTTATTTTATTTGTATATAGTATTATACTGCCGTTAAACTTTACAATTCTGTAATTATTTTGTAAATTATGAAAAAAATTGTCCATAAATAGTTTTTTTAAACATTTGTATTTATTTCATCACATGTAAAAGTATTGGTTTCTAAATATATTTTTTTATCATACCATGTCGATTTTTGAACAGAAAAATTATGCCAGCTTTGTTGGTTTTACGAATACGCGTTTTCTTTTCTGTCTCTTCTTATGCACGTCCAACTTTTGTAATTTGGATTGAACTTCACTGAATATTTCATTTTGTTCTTCCTCTGGTATTGTCCTCCTAAAATCAAAGAAACAGGCTTCTCAAGATCATATTTATAGAAGTTTCTTCTTGAACTCATTGAAGAAATTCAATGTATAGTCAGTTAAGGCTTCCTCAATTCGTTCTTAAGATGAGGTAACTTTTTTGTATTTGTGAGCTGTTGAACAGGGTTAAATCAGAAATTGTTTTATAATTTTATTAATAAAATAGTATGTCATAGCTATTTTAATGATATGAGGAGACTCTTCAATCATTGCTTATTTGTTTTAAAATAATCATGGTAACATGTGAGGTCCATCAACATGAGGATTTTAAAAATCATTGTAGTGAGAAATTCAGTGACAAATAATTCATTCTGCCAGTATAGAATTATAACAAAAGATTGTTAAATAGTTTAACTATATTTTCATTATTCATGATTGTAGGCTCTTCAGTGATAATAACCTCAAAAAAATGCACTGCACTGGGTGTGCACAATTTTTTTTGTATAAAGTGCTTTTTTGACACTTAATTCCAGTTCAGTTTACATAGATAGGAACCATGATCAGATTTGTTCGGTGAAGTATTTCAATTATATATTTTTTTTCATATAAGTACTAGGTGAACTCACATATACTCCTTCATCAAATCATATTTCTCCCAGGGTGTAGTTAATTCTGCTGCCCTCTTGTAAAATTTTTCAGGTAGTTCTAAGTCTTGGACCCCTTTCAAATTTTTCCTTTCCCACCTTTCAAGCCAAGGTCTTGGCTTCAGCTTGACTTTTATTGGATTAACAGGTATATTACCATCTGCTAAGTGAGAAAAAAATAATAATTAAATATCACCTGTGTGTCTGAATGACATCCTACCTAAATGTTGCTATGATTCAAGTTCCTTCTGATGACAAATTATTTGATCGAATCAAAACATCAGGACATGTGTCTTTATCAAAGTAATAGTATTTAACCATCACCAAATACTGTATATGAATGGAAAATATAGTGAAACTCACCTTCTGGTAAAATTTCTGGTTCCATATCTGGATCAAAAGTACTGTACTCTGGTAATGCATCTCTAAGATATAACAGCTCATCATCTAATCTCTTTTCCAATCGCAAAACTTCAATTTTTTGTATAGAAGGGTCATATAAGTCATATAAAATTTCAACACCTTGATGATCAATTATGTTTCTCAGTGTAAAATTCGCTCTTAACCCACAGTTTTTCCTCTGAATACATATACCAACAAATCTTTGTACTTTGCCTGGAGTATGGGGATCTGTGGCTTCTACAACTAAAATAGAACCTGTAAATTATAAAATATATCAAACATCTGGAAATTCTTGATACTGCAGTATGATTCCTCCCATCATTTCAGCAAAGCTAATGTTTTGGCCATAGTTTAATCAAGAACATAGTTATTTATGCTAGGTTGAAAGCTAGGCCAATTCAGTAAAAAGTGGTTCAAGAAAACCTTGACAACATGTGTGATATCATAGCTGATTTTACAGAAATATTCTTAAAAATCTACTATGATTATTGCCAGATATTGAGAGTGGGCCACAAGTTTAATCATTATGCTCAGTACACAATGATAATTATTCACAACTGAGTTATACTTTCAACAGATTGAGCAGATACAATATACCAATTGATTTGACTAGTGTTCACTGAACTGAAGAGTATGTCACAATTATTTTGATATTTATTTGTCAAACTGTGTAGTATATCACCTGCTTGGGATAAATCTAACTTCTGCTCAGGATTGTTTTGGTACTCATAATCCTGTATGTGATGTTTTGAAGAAAATCCTAGATTCAATAAGAGTCCCAGTAACGTACCTTGTAGAACTGAATATAAATATAGTCAATAAGCTTAAAAAATATTTACCAACATAAAATTCAGGTAAATCAACATTATGCCGCCGTGCGATCATGTCATTTCTCTCCAACATTTCACGAACAGGGTTACGGAAGTCAATTTTTGGGTCTGGTAGAAACTCTGGATAGATGTACCGATACCTTGTCATACTGTATTTCACATTATCTGGTTTTCTACCAGCATGACTACTAGAACTTCGAGCATTGTACAGGGATGCTAAACCTACGGAAATTATATTTTTATTTGGAAAAAGATATTCAACATCATCTTGCCTTTCACTCGGTTGGGAATAGAACGAAAGGAAGCTTTCGGCACTGCAGAAAACATTTCCGAATGATTTAACCAATGTGAATTTAATCTTCACAATAATAACAAATTAGATAAATTAGAAGAGAACCAAGGTTTAACTGTTTTCAAAGGGTTTTATAGTTGAATTGAGGTTAAGACAATGTCATTAGATTTTTGTCTGATAGATGTCGCTGCAAAGCAAATGCAACTCACTATCCGAGAATACACGTACTCCTGTTCTTCAGTCAATGCTTTAAATACGGCACGATAGATGTCACCAGGAGATTATGAAACTACAGTTAGCACCAATAGATGGCGCTTGAAATTTCTTCGCAAAAAAACATAGCCTTACTTATGTTTTGAATTCGTAGTTAATTCCTTGGTTCACAATCGAATTTGAAAATAATATAATAACACATTTTCATTTCTCAACAATCTAACAATACTTGGTAATGCTCTACTTATGTGTTTGTGGTCTCAACAATAGTTGTTGAAACCAACGCTTTCATAACTATTTTGAATTCTGGAAACTGGAAGTGTTTACCCACATAGCATTTCAACCCTATTGGCTCATAGATATTAAAAATTTAGTTGCAAATCTGGATGTAAATACTGAAATCATGATTGCTGCCTCTAATCCACAGGTATACATAATTATCATATCCAGATAAACTTACAAAAGAAAATTTGATAGTATGTTTAGAAACAAACCAGACTTCTATTCCTTGATTTCCAGGAATTTGTTCCACGTGGCCGGCAGCAGGTTGCACGACATCCTGGTCCTGTAGAATTTCCAAAAACCACAAAACCCTCTGATGAAAATGAACTTTTACTGAATAAATTAGAAAGAGTATCGATAGCCGATACTAGCCAAACAGAATGGTGGACTATACGTAAATACAAGGAAAACACTACTAAAGAATCATCAAATGAATCTGAAAAGACTGAAGATAATCATAGAAGCAGTGGTAGCAGCTATAAGCCAAGATACAGTGATGTTTTAGATGAATCTTTGAGTTTCAAAAGTAGTACAGATGTCAGCTTCAATAAATGTGGCAAGAGGTTGTCTGATACTAGTTCATCCAAGGCGAATAAACGAATTTCGGTTGATGCTGAGCAAAAGAAAGAATGTAAGAGAAAATATATTCTTCAACACTATTCAAATGTTCATGGAAAAGCAGTGGAATTATTATGATTGTGAAATTTTTATCACTTCAGATATTTTTTAAGTCTCTTCTGTTTGTTGACTGGCAGCTATCTATTTCTTATTGTTTTCATCACCATATAATCTCAAACTGTTGCATCAATGATTCTGAAATTCCAGGATGAGGACTCAAGTAGCTGATGCATGCAAAGTCAACTCACTGTTACTGCCAAAATAAATCATTGGGATCACAAACTTTAAAATTAATTTCCTTTCGCATGTTTTTATGATTTATCAGATATATTAGAATTATCAATTAATTAAAATTTGTGAAATTTGCTCAGTCAGAAATTAAATTTACTCAATGAAATTTTCATATTGGAACGATAACCACAGGTTTGAGAAGAACATTTTAAATATGGACAACAAAGACATGATAATCAAAGTGGTCAAGAGTGGAAGACTGGAACCAACTCATTTACCAATATGGTCCCTGCAAACATGGAGCTAGCAAATAGCCTATAAATAATGTCACCTTGTTATGTCTAAAATGTTGCAATCTCATAACTGTCATTATAACCAGGTTCTACTGTACTTTTCATCAGATATAATAGTATTAAATGATTCAATGTGTTATTGACATTATGAATAGATGCTCTTACTAGTCTTACTTGTTGATTCAAGTTTTTTTAGTGGAGGCTTATTCAGGTTCACTATATAGTGTATTTTTTCATACTGATACACTTTTCAGATGTGTTCTCTTACGTCGCAATTACTTTCCCAACTGATATCAAAAGTGATAGAAATAACTTACTGTTTTTTTTAATGTATTGACATCATATATTTCCCCAGGCAAACTTGCTCAACAGTCATCAGCTTTCAAAGCAAAACCTGATCCTTATTATATGGAGGAAGAATTATATGTGAAAGGCCACACTGTAATATGGTCCCAAGGAATAGTGAATAACTATGACGACCTTGACAATGGTCGGAAAATTGTATGTTGTTACACCTTACCTGCACCTATCCAACAAGCTCTTTGGTGTACATTCTACTGTGAAAGGCCAGTGCTGGATGATGGCATGATGCAACTGACTGGAGATGCAGCTGTTGGGACGCCAATGGATGCCATTTGTATCTGTGATTCTCATAATATCAAGGTGTACACTCCAAAGGGGGAAGATTTTGCTGTGTCCCTTCCATTCAGTATCAGGAAATTGTGGAATACTAAGTATGGCATCTTCATTGAAAAGGGTCATGAAAGTAAGTAGAATGGAGTCATCACATTGATTTATGAAATCAGTTTCCTCATATGTCTGAAGAAAGTTATATAATATTAATTATTTATTCATTTAACTCATTTATTGCCAACAAGTACACAGGCTGTGAAAATGTAAGGTATGAAATGTATAGTATAACAATCACCTTAAAGTGTATAAAAGCTGACAATACATTGTAAACTATACAGTAAAAAATACATACACTTATTATTAGATGATTTCAGTCTTCTATCATTCAGATTTAAATTTGTAAATGTTACTAATATGCAGAAAGAAACATGTTGTGAATTTGTGATGTATATCACTTCATACTGAAGACATTTTTATTCATGAAACAATACAATGGTAATAATGAGATCCCAAAATGCTTTTATTTCGTACTTAGATTCAGTTAAAAATTAAAAAGAAATCGAAAGTTTCTAATTTAATGAATTGCATAGTAACGATTCCAATAATAATCTCACCTATGGAACCAAAATTTGTCAGAACTCCTCGCCGTTTACGCCATCAACAAATTTAAAAAGAATATTTTTCCAACAGGTTTTCCAAAAGAAAGTCTCTACAAAGCACCAGCCACACTGTATTCTCTATCATATCCCTTGGATGATATTTGCCCAGTGGCCATGAGTCAATCTGGAAACATGTTCATTTTGAATAATATAGACCTAAGACTAGTGTACACAAATGAAAATCCTAGTATATGCATGGTTTACGATACAACGTCAAGGCAACACAGCGTGTATCACATCAGGAAATTGAAGTCAGAAGAATGCGATTTCAAAGATAGGAATATCGAAAATACATCATTGAGTCATTCGAATAAGCTGAAAAGTCGCCTGTCGATGTGGGATAACGTCGTCAACAGCAGAAATGTCATTCCACCTAGCCCTTGCAGCACAAAACCTTCGACTGTGAGTCTCCATGCACCTACGACGAGGCCACAAAGTTCTATGGCGGTTATGAGCCGTTGCCAATCACTGACACCAATGTCTGTGGATAGTCCCTGGATAGACCGGCGACCAAACATAAATATTAGCGTCAAGACTCCAGTGGCTGATAAATCATTCTTCGATTATTCCAAAACTGTTTCATACTTGAGAACCAATCCAACGGTTTGTTTAGATTTTCTCTGGATAGACAACTACTCGGTGCAGGATTCAAATGTGGCCGGACCAGCCTCCAAGGTTTTTCTTGTGGACGATTTCATGGGACAAAAATACTTGTGTTACATGGTAGACTCGAGATGTCAGCTTTCTATGGTGAAAATCGATGTATCGTCTTCGAATGTGTCCTTTGGAATGCTTACCAGTATCAGTGCCAAAGATGCAGTGCCTGTTCCTGTAAGTATCTTGCTGTAGCTTACACTATATGGAATCAAAATATCTTTTTAAATAAAAAACAATGAATTTACCGCCTACTCTATTAACATATCGTCCATTTGCGATTGAGATTATATGCCTGAAGTGTGTAATTTTAAATTTCAGAATTTGCATATGTTTGCAATATTGGACCACAACGGAAATGTATCACTCTATTCCGGACTGACAGTGGTAGGAAAATTATATATATCTGGAACACTAGTACAACATATGCCATCACCTTATGTCATGAGAAATGTGCAGCAGTTCAATAATTCCCCTTTCCCAAGAAGAAGCAGCTTACTACCTCATCTAAAAACAGCAGACCTGAAGTTCGAAGAGCACTTACTTTCCCCTGTGCTGCCAGCAGGTTCTGCCCCTGGGGCGAAAATCATGAACCTCAATATGCCAATTGAACATGAAAATCAGAAAACTGCTATAGCTGGTCTTATGGACGCGGTAGAAAATCGAATAACTCTGAAATACTCTGACGGGACATACTATAGGATCACTCTACCTGTTCTTGTCTCATCGACGTTGATCGAAAATTGCATTCTGGCGTTGAGGCAGTTCTTACAAAAGGATTCCGCGATGATCTTCCTGGCCAGATGGTATGCTCTGAGGAATAACATTGGAATGCAGGGTATCACGAAACGACAGGAATGGGAGATGTTTTCTAGTTTACTTTATGGTGAGATTATTTGGATGTTAAAACTGTTTATGTATTTTCAGGCTGTCCCTTAATGTTCTTCTATTTTGAAGGTTTCAGATTGTGTGTTGTCCCGTCTCACCTCACCTTAAACTTCAATAAACCCCAATAAAGTCTGGTGGGATGCCCCACATTTAAATGACTTTTCGGAAAAATGCTCGGCAGCGTTTCCAAAGATGTTCTGGTGAAACCAGGTTTGGGCTTGAGAGCCCACGAATTTCTAAGGCCCTGGTCGAAAAAACATCTCAACATAACGGTCGCTATTCACCGTACTCGTGTAGTAGTTCTTGGTGCTTCTGGGTGATTTTCATCGTCCTAATAGCGTCAGTTCTGCTTGTTTACTGCCCCATTCATATGAAAATAGGCCACGATTGTTGGTTTTTCAAAAAAATACTAAATAATATGCTACCTTCCTCGTCCTGGCAAATACAGAGTCGTATAAATCGTTGCCAAACTAGGGCATTTGTCCTCCTGCAGCGCTTCTGGAGCGCGATAGTCTTTCTGCCTTTGCGAGAGATTATGTTAAAAAAATATATTTTATCTCTCTTTTCTTACACGCCTAGATTGTTAGCAATTCTGTAATAATAATTATACAGCTATTTTATATTGATTTCTATTTTTTTTAGAGCTCTTGGGTTATGATGATGAACATTCCAGTGGATCATCCCAAAAGGATACTCCTATAACCCCTTCCAGTTGCCCAAAGAAACAGAAATATTCTGATGGTACTGACAACGATTGGGAGTATCTTTTGAATTCGGAAGCCAGCATGTGCATCGAAGCTTTGGTGGAAGAATTGAAATTGGAGTTGGACAAGCCAGACTCAAAACGAGAGTCCAGAGAGTTCGGAATAATCCCAAGAGGGGCTTTATTTCCTTATATACGTCTCATACACTTCTCGTTGCATTTGCTGTATGAAGAAATGAAGCTGAATACATTGCATAAGGAGGATTTGCCCATGCTGATTAAATTCTTGAACCGACTCGCGGTAGACTTGGGATTGAAGGAGTACAATTTGATGTATTGGTCAGATTTTCCAGGTGGGTTTTCTCCAAATCCGACTTGTCATTATAAATTAAATAATATAAAACACTATAGACATTTATTCATATCCATGAACACGCCAAAATTGAAATTCGTATCTTAACAAAAACCAAACTGAAGAATGACCCTCATTGACAAGGAACTGCACTGGTATCGACGACAATATAAGGAGGCAGCTTTCATCGCCTACAACGACCACATTCGTAGCCAACCTAGCGTAGAAATAAAACCAATATGGCAACCACCCCATAATAGGAGTGAAGCAACTACAGCTGGACCGAAACTTCGTGTCACTCAAAATAATATAGACAATGAAAGTCTGAAACTTAACATTCCATATTCCCATCGAGTTCATTCATTTATTTCCAACGCGTGAACGCCTAGTCAGCTGTTGTTTTGTCGCTGTAACAAATACGAAGTGTTTCGGGCCATTAAAACTTTTATCGTGATTGGACAATGTGTTTTGTGTGCGAAAAAATTCCCAGGTAAGGTTAGATTTCCGCCGTATTCTCATCCTCCCGCCGCTTTACAAATGACAGCGTGTAAACAATAATTTATGAACGACTGGTTCCGTATATCATTTTTTATATGTTTTGAATATGACTTATTGTATTTTCCGAAATAGGTGAGGTTGTGTACGAAATGGGTAATGCAAAGATACCAAGTACTGAACTGAAAAACATTCATCATTGGCCTAGTATCCCAGATACTCCTGTGAATGTTATGAAATACATTTACGAGCTATTCCAAGGAAAGAAATTGCCTCCATACCCTTATTTGCATAATGTGAATATCCGATCCAGGAACGTCGTACAGGTAATAGAATATATAACTTTTCATCAAGTTTTTTAGTAGGCTTTGTTGGAAGCAAAACCTTTTTTCCTGGAAGCACTCACAAATTGAGATTTTCGAAATAATCTTTTCAGTTGTGTGGGCTCCTGACCATGAACAAAGGTCAGTCCGAATCGATGTCCAGCAGTTTCGTAAAGGACGTGATTGGTGGAAGCGGTGATGGTTCGTGGTTACCCACCACACCGTTATGTCACAGCCATCGGGGTGATTCTTCTAATGTTGAGCTAGCTATTATGTTCATGGTTGATATGAAGATCAACACTAGGTAAATGGTACATGACTTGTTAGTTAATTAGATAGACAATTTATTTAGAATCAGTGATCGATCCCATCGATAACAGCAATTAATTTTTTTTTTTCGTGATTATAAGAGATACATTTTCTTCATATTATTGAACAGTTACCTGGAAACCTTGCCCGTCGGCATCTACTTCGCGATTTACAACGCTATGTGGTCGTGTCGAGAAAATCCTCCGTCTAATTGGCCAGCGGAAGCGTATCATCTGTTGTTGAGGGAGGATTTGGCAGCTCAAGCGATGAAAATTGAAAAGGAAAAACACGAATCAACACACGAGTTGTTGGGAATGTATAGTAATACCCAACTTGAGGATGTCATGCCTGGTATAAGAGCAGATTCTATGAAAATGGACGGTGAGTGGCAAAACATTAACATCTTCTAATGGAAATAGGTACTTCAAAGTAACTGAAATGGCAGTAAACGCCGAGATTTAGATCAGATTTTTGTATTTTAGTTCCCAACTATCGTTTAAATTCGAGATAATGTGTCTTCTTGATGTTTCCTGACATATAAATCATCACATTTCTGTCAGTCTCCCTGTCCGGCAATCCTAAACCCCTCTATAACTCGGATATTATTTGTATTTTTATTGAACTTTGATACCAAATTACTGGTGTTGACAAGGACGAAAAAGCTTTGTTTTTTTAAAAAATCGGTTCCATGGCAGCAGAGTCATCGTCGAAAAAAAACCAAGCGAAGACTTGTCGACAAGTAGCGACGTTGAGACATATTCAGACATGTGCTTTGGCACGTTTTATAATCTCTGAAATCGTTCGACTTAAGCATTTGAAGTGTAAGGTTGCGTGTATTGTATCTTTACATATCTGGTTAAATCCTATTTATCAGCAATTATGTTGGAATATCAATACAGTATTACCAGTTGTTTCCCACTTCGCAGGTATGGAAGATATAGAAAACTCTCTTACGAAACTCCGATTCAGTGAAGATGTGAGGATCAGTGAGGCTAGGAAAATGTTGCAGAGTTCTAAGCCTGTCCCAATTGTGCTACAACAGAGACCTGATATTTCGGACCATGACTTCATTGAAGAGCAAGAGAAACATCTATATGGAATTTGTATTAGGACAATGGCATTGCCAGTCGGACGGTATGTTCTGTCAGTTTGCTTCTCGCCACTATCTTATACTGGGTTATTTTTTAAAAAAATGGCATTGACTATCAAAACCTATTTAATGATTTGTCAAACAAATGATGATAGATGACCTGATTCAAAATTAGCCATTTCCTGCATTTTCAGAGGAATGTTCACCTTGCGCACCGCAACTCCAGTGATCACAGAACCTCTGCCGGCGCCGCTCCTTTGTCTGACAGGCAAAGCGCCACCTAGGGGCACCACGATAGAACTGAACCACATAGACACCCCCACCAACATGAACATGTGGCCGTTGTTCCATAACGGGGTGGCGAACGGGCTTAGGATCACGCCTGACGCTCACAATATAGACAATTCTTGGATCATCCTGAATAAATCGATGTGGGGGAATGAACCACAAGTCGAACACGCTGGGTTCCTTCTAGCATTGGGTTTGAACGGACATCTCAAGAATCTCGTGTATAATAGTATGTTCAGTTACTTGGAGAAGACGCAGGAAATGACCAGTGTTGGTATATTGTTGGGTAAGTTCGAATCATCAAATGATCAAAGTAGGCAAAAGTAGCAAACAAGCAGTTTGTTATGATTCAGATAAACTGTGTAATTTAAACACAAGGTTTCGCAAGTCTAAATATGTGTTTGTGAGGAGTTTCCATTCAAAATTTAAATGATCATCAAACTGTTAGCTAGATTACTTATCAACTAGATGTCTCAAATTTGGCATCCTATTTGTCCTCTCTATTCTATTGTTCTATTAAATTCTTCTTTCTTTTGTGCTGGAAACCCCTATACAACCTCTACCATCGCCATCAAAATCTCCTTAAGATGTTTCATGTAATAAAATATTCGATTTTATATGCGTTAAGGTATTTCAAGAGTAACTTAACATCTAGAGTATAAATTTATGGAAACATAGTCACACTTCGTCTATTATAAATGTTTGGCAAAACTGGATCTATCTAGATGTTTGTTTTCGAACGTACTTATGTTTTCTTTGTCTTGTTGTAAGTCATCTAGCTGCTTGGCCTATATAAACAGCATTACAGAAGGCACATGAAATCTTGTAAATAACTGACTTTCAACAAACATCCAGAAAGATATTTTTTTCCAAAAATTTGCCTTTTACTTCATCCAATCTCCGTGATGGGTGAGGTTCACCAAGTAGGTGCACCTACAATCTACATAAAAAATGCGTCTAGTGATATGATAAAATGTATCAAATCTACAGGTATTCAATACGTACAGTTTCCCTACCATCAAATGTCTTTCATTTAGTAAGCTGTAAAGTAATTTTAAAATGTCTATATTTTTTCCTTTAATTATTGTAAATAGGATTGGCATCCGCGTTCCGAGGCTCGTGTAATCTCAGCTTGACCAAAACGCTGGCAATACACGTGGAAGCTTTGCTACCTCCCACGTCAATGGAACTGGATATCGCACAAACTATTCAGGTTGCCGGTTTGTTGGGGATCGGTCTTGTTTATCAAGGCTCTGCACACAGACACATGACCGAGGTAAGTGATATTACTGTTACATTTTTTCAAATTGGGGCATACAATACCATATATGGAAAACTCCTGTTATCAAATGCGTTCTTCAGTTCTATACATACATTCTTCCCTATATTACAATTGTGTATTTTTTATATAACAAGCTTACTTAACTATATTCAGTGAACAAATTTTCGCTTCTAATTTAACTTTTGTTCTCTTTTCTACTTCAACTCAAAGTGGTATATAGTATTGAAAATGTTGATATTTTCTAGGTATTATTGTCAGAAATTGGTAGACCGCCAGGTCCAGAAATGGAAAACAGTGTTGATAGAGAATCGTACTCCCTAGCTGCAGGATTGGCACTAGGATTAGTGGTTTTAAAGCACGGTGGGCAGCCCGCTGGTCTTTCCGATTTGAACGTACCTGATATGCTGCATTATTATATGGTTGGAGGCAATAAAAGACCTTTAACCGGTAAGTCACATCATCAAGGTGATGAAACCCATTTACTATAGATTTGCATCAAATTTATCAATAAACTGATATCGGAAGAAGCATGCAAAATCCCAAATCTTTGTACATTACAGTTTTTTGAGAAGTTTACGTCTATATTGTGCTGCTGACCAGGGATGAACCATTCACAATTGTGCAGTTTCAACACAAGGTTTCTCAAATCAAAGTAGATTGTTTATATACAATGTCTACCCAAATTACATGTCAATTAGTTAAGTCTAGTCTATTGATTCCTTATTTCTGAGTAATTGGACAGTATAGTTTTTTGGCAACGGCATTTATAGTACGAGTCAAAATCCCCTTAAGATATTTCGTTATTTCAATATATTCACATACATAATAGTAATAGCATGACCTGCAAGAAAAATTATGATATTTGCAGGATCTCAAAAAGACAAATATAAAACGCCTTCTTTCCAAATACGAGAAGGGTCTTCGGTGAATTTGGATATAACAGCTCCTGGTGCTACATTAGCACTTGGTTTGATGTACCTGGGAACAGGTAACAAGGCTGTAGCCGACTGGATGTCACCGCCTGGAACCCAGTATCTGCTCGATTTTGTCAGGCCCGATTTTCTGTTACTGAGGGTCCTATCTAGATGTAAGTATTATGGATTGAAAAAATAGCATTAATCAATAAAATCCTTTCATTATTATGAATATTCATCAGTTTGTTCCTGTCGAAGAAATCTGTTGATAATATGATCAATTTTAGCTTTGATTTTGTGGTACGACATCGAACCAACAAAAGCCTGGGTTGAATCTCAAGTACCTCCTACCATAAAACGTTATAGTATGGTGGAACCAAATCACGCAATCGAAATAGACTACGAAGCTATGAAGTAAGTTAAAAAATAAGAAATGCAATATTAGCTGATCGTAATCCATATCCATAAATATTTTCTTTCTTCATTTACTGTTTTTGGGGATACTTGGGACGCTTTTGACAGCAACAGCTGATTAGCTAGTATGTTTTCAACTCATTTTCTACCAGATGTAGTATTGACAACGGCTACAAATCCAAACGACAGATTGTTCATTTGAAATAACTCAAAAGTGTTACTGGCAAATCAGCTGTTGTTATCAAGAGGTCAAAAATGTCCTTACAAATATATTTTGGCAATTTAAACTCAATATTTTTATGTAGATTGGAGATGCTCTTACTTGGTGAGACTTTTTCGTCATACAGATAAAAAGATTGTGTACTCAAGTCATTTACTACAATGAAATTAGGATTTCGCAGATATTTTTGAATCTCTAATGTTTCCATGAATTTTAGATCATGTATTTTAGTACAAGTATGAAGTACACTCATTCTATTTTCATTTACTCACCATGTTAGATGCATAGTTTCATGTTTCTGATCCAAACGTGGTCCATATACTACAACTTCCTAGATTCGGTATTTCCTTAGACGCTTCCATACTTGCAAATTGTTGGTTTGGATCATTGCGATGTGTTCCAAAAAAACATTTATTCTGAGTCCTATTGGCATTTTAAGCCATGTGCCGCAAACTATAATTATATATATTATATAATAAACGGGATGGTCATAATTATAGATGGACTAAAATGCACTATTTTTTTAATAGTTACCTAAAAATTATACAAATTGTATTTAATGTGTTTTGAAAGTTGCTCCTCAATTGCAACAGGCCAAGTATGGATCCTTGCGGAACACCTTTACTCAATGGCAACACGTCGAAATTTTATATTGTTATATCTATGACATTCTTTTTTTTCTAGCCAAGCATATTGCAACATTGTGGCTGGTGCGTGTCTTGCAATGGGTTTGCGATACGCAGGAACAGCTGATCAACAGGCTTTCACTACTCTTTTGTATTATTGCCACATGTTCACCTCTCTCACTGCCAAGTCCATAGCAGAATTAGCGGGAAAATCTACGATAGAGACGTGTCTCAATGTGGCCATATTGTCAGCTGCTGCGGTAATATTACAACTAACATATTATATAATTTGAAGTGAAATGAATGCTAGTAATTATAATTGTTATTCTTAAGCTGTCCTTTCTTGTTACTTCCTTATGTTCGTGACGTCACAGTTACTCTCTTTACTCACATCTAGGCTTTCAAAACGCATTCTAATGTTTAGTGTTGTAAATGTAGCGACATTGTGCCACACAGAGGCAAACAGTGACATCAGTTAGAAAACCTGTCTTGAAAACATCGCAAAAATATTCAATTAGACACATTGCGATAGCATTACTTTTCAAATCTCTAATACATTTGCAGGTGATGGCTGGTACTGGAAATCTAGAAATAATGAGATTAATTCGTCATTTGAGAAGGAGAGTGGGTGTCTCCAACAGCCCTGTGGTAACGTACGGATCTCACTTGGCTCTACATATGGCGTTAGGATTACTGTTCCTGGGAGGTGGAAGATACACACTTTCTAATTCGCCGGCTAGCATCGCAGCGATGATATGCGCTTTCTATCCAAAGTTTCCCACGCACAGTAATGACAACAGGTAGGTGATGACAAGAAGATTGAATGGAGTTATTGAATAGAAAGGAGTTTCCCTTAAAAGGTTCCTTTTAGTCCATATAACCAATTCTGCACTGCTAAAATGGAAAAAAGCAGTGATTAAAAGGCTAGAAGTGGTATTTGAAATGCTCCGGTAATTTCGGTTACGTGGTGAAGAAGTCATAAAATACACATGAGAAACAGTAGGCAATATAAACGTTCTGGAATTTCTATTCTTTTTCTGATGTCAAGTATTTAAAGATATGTAGTAACTACAAAAACTGCCATAGTCCCCCGTTCACATATTTCCGACGCGGGAACGCTTTTAGGTTGTTGCTTTGTCGCAGTACTTACGCTGAAAAATACATAGTATACAGGTGATTCAAAATTATGCAGATAAAAGGAATGTGTTTTTAATATTTCCCAAATATAACTTTTTTTCTTCCAGTGACGCGTTTCGATTTATATTTAAATCATCGTCGGACTGTCAGATTTGACTTTTAACAAAGGAAACCCTGATTGCTTGCCAACTAGCTAACTAGTCCTATAATACAAAACTAGTACTCTCGAATCTAGCATACTATTTATTCTGTCTAGCTATTTTTACATTAAATTATATTTTATTTCTTTTGCCTGTCTTAGGTGAGATATTTTTTGGCGACTGCATTTGCACTAGTCTTGAGGGAAATTCCTACAAAACTTTGACCGTCCTTAAGATATTTAGACATGTCAATCTAGTTTATTGCTCAAGCTATTCAATTCTTCCTAATACATTCTATGACTCAAGATATTCTATATTAACTTACTCTTGAAATATCTTAAAATGTGAAATATCTAAAGAAAAAAAATAGTTTCAGATGAAATATCTTAAAAACATTTCGAAGGCGATGGTTAAGGTTTTGTAGGGGAGTCCCTCAATACTAGTGCAAATGTAGTCGCCAAATAATATTTCCCCTAAGACAGACAAAAAAGAAAAAATGATTTATTAGAAAAATAGCTAATAGTATGCAATATGTGAGAGCTCTAGTTTTGTATCCATGAAAGCATCTAATGAGCTAGTTGGCAAGTAATCTGGGTAGCATTTGTTAACAGTCAAATCTGAAAATCCGACGATGCTTCAAATATAAATCGAAACGCGTTACTAAAAGAAAAAAGTTTTATTTGTGAAACTGTGTGTTAAGTACTCAATATTTTTATCTACATGATAAATTCTAATGTTTGTTGGTTATTTCATTCCAGATACCATCTTCAAGCGTTCCGTCACCTGTACGTCTTGGCTGTGGAAGCAAGACTAATAATACCGAAGGAAATCGAATCCGACGAGATCTGCTACGCAAATCTAAGGATCTTAAAGCTCGATGGAACTGTGATGAACGTCAAAGGGCCCAATATTATCCCAGATCTGAGAACCTTGGCCAAAGTGGCCGTGGACGACGAGCGATATTGGCCAGTTGTGTTTGAGAGAGGGAGAAACTGGGATCTTTTACAGTAAGAACATTTTCAAATGGTATTCATCCTGCATTAGAAGATAGATTTATCCATTTTTTTGTACAAATAACGGAAACAGACGTGTCAGTTAGTGTACACAGAACAGGACCGCTCGTCCTATTCGAAAACGGTAGGTCCGTTACAAAGCAGCATGCTACTTTCTTGTCCACTAGATTCCATTTTGTAACGCATCATTTTTTCAGGAACATTCTTTCATCGACTGGGTACATCGAGGTGAAACAACGCGCCGGCTGCCTCAGCTACATATCGGACAAGTTCGGTTACCATAGTCAGCTGGCCAGGACATTGACCCACTCCGAGGTGGTGCCTTGGAATCCAAGCCCCAACTCGGTCATCTACTTCACCTCGGAGAAATCCATCAAGCTGTTCTGCAAACACCTGCTGCTCGACCACACCGGAAATATACTGTGCGAAAACGAGGAGAAGCTCAGACGAGTTCTCACCAAGGTCACCTACGATGCTGTCGTCAAAGACAAGTTGATTGTCATCGCCGTTTATATCTGGTTGGCTAAGGTAAGGAGGATTCCGATTCCAGGGCAAAGTTCGCGTAGCAAATGGTGGTTAATATTTTTGAAAATTAGCTCATTAATTTCCAAAATGCTGTCTCATTGTTAAATCCGATTCAATTCGTTCGTTGTCGAGGGTTTAATGCGAACAAAATTTGCTCGTAAATCTGCTAGTGCTTGCTGTACGGATCTGAAGATTTGACAGATCGAAGATCATTACAAAATAGAGCCGGATCTGGATCCGGATCGTATTCGGGTTTGGATACAGGATCCGGATTTCGGATCTTGATATAGAATCCGGATCTCGTATCCGGAAGCCGGATCCTCAGATCTATATTCGGACCCGATTCATCATAATATATAGCCATACAAAAAAGTCTTGAACTTATTTTTTCAATAACAGTAGTTTTAAAAAGATGTACAGGTTCGCATAGTAAATTGTCTGCACTTATAACTTAGAAGTTTGTCAATGAGGATGCCTTAAGAGGTTTTGCCGTCGACAATGTTACATATTCTTCGGCTGAGAGTAATGTAGTAACATTTTGAAACTAAGTAGGCATAGGGAACACTGAATACAAGGATCCCATAATCTGATCTCAGATCCGGATGTCGAATCTTAGATCCGGATCTCAGATACAAATATTAATTGCAAATTGAAAATTTTGGATCTGATCCGGATTGAAAAAGGATCCGGATCTGATGTGCAGCACTAAAATCTACTCGACATATTGTCTTGTACTGACCAAGGGAATTTTTCTTTTCGTTTACAGTTCATCGAGGAATTACCTACTTGTCCGGACAGCCTAGCGGTATGGCAGTTCAAGATAATCGATAGTCAGATCGCCTCGAACAAATTCGCGAACCTGATTTCTAAGGAAATGATCCTGACACTCCAACAGGAGATAGTGCGTGTAGTGAACACTTGGGATGACGAACTCAGGAAACTGCTGCGCAAGTTCTTGACAGGAAAGTCTTTCTGTGATAACGTTTCGAAAACAGTTTTACTGAAAAAGTTGGCCACTTACGTCGCTTTCCACGATTTGCCCTACAACGTAGGCACTGATAAAAGTGAGACTTTAGAGTTGTTCATAAGGCTGCACGATTTGGGGCTGCGTACCAGGACTGTTGAGAAAATCATCAGAGCTGCTATTTAAAAAGTGGTTATTTTTATTGATTGTTCATGTTTTCGTGTATTAAATGTACATAAAATAGGAAAATAAGTTCAATATATTGTTAATCCGGATACTTTGAGTATGATGATTATATCACGTTCACCAACTACTTTGTGATAATATGTAATGGTGTCAAGGAAATAAAGCTGTTTCATGTCGAAGACTTGTATCTCGTCATATCAATAACTTGTTGGATGAATTTTCGATTCAGCAAACATTGATTTTAAAATTGTTCACTGGAAGATATTTGAATCATTCATATGCGAAGAACATGCTGAACCACATGCAGGTATACCTTAAATGTTTAAATTAAATGCGGGTCAAAAAAGCATGTATATACGAGTACAGTAGGAAAATAATACGCTGTTCAAATACACCTAACAACTTTAATTTTTCACGCAAATATAATTATTTCAAACCATTTAAATCGATGTAAATATTCGAAATCGCTCAATTTATGAATTTTATCTTGAAATGAATGCTTGTATTGCTGTGTCATCCGCAAAACTGGCTATCTTACCGAGACAATAAATTTTGAATTTATCATTTAAGTGAATATTGAATACAAGTGGCCCTAGAACTGTTTTTGTGGAAAACCACAGTTCACAACCGTTTCTTTATGATTTTGATACCTTCACTGATTGAGGACTATCAGACAAAAAACTTTCCATCAACGTATACATCTTTCTACGAAAGCCATCCAACTCTTTAGAAGCAAATCGTATTTAAACTATTCAGCGCCTTTTGTAAATCCATAACTATACAAATTGCTGGAATCTTCTCATCAAGTGTTTTGCTGAATTCATTTACAATATTTAATATTGCATCACACACGCGTCTAAATAAAACATAATGAGCCTTGTTGAGCTATTTATACGTCTGTTAATTACACTTTATATTATCTTTGCTAATCATATCTTCCATAGATTTTCATCTGATGACGAATTTATGAGCAATTTCAGGCGAAAATTTGTTCACCGCGTTTTTGCTTCCTGACGGGTTGACATATGAAAGCGTCAACTTCGTCCGGACAGTCTTTCATCAGTTCGTACTCATCGATAATACCCAGATCGTTGCTCTTCGTCTCTAGTTTGCTTTTATCCACCAATTCGTGCAGTGTAGCGATGTAGATATTTGTATTTTTTTCGTTTTCCGTGGAAAAATTCTGGCAACCCGGTTGAGAAGTCTTCGACAACTTCCTCGCACTGTGGGTTCTCAGTTTGCATTTGGGAGGTTTGAGCAAATAGTTGTCTGACTTGTGCACGAGAGCGTACGAGTTAATTTGGGTCTTCATAGCGATTTGATCTTTACCTTTCCACTTTTCCTCGACTATGATTTCTCTGGAATATTTGTAAGTGTCCTGATCGGTGCATGAGTTGTAATTAGAAGAACCGCAGAAACTGACAGATCTCATCAAAGATTTAAAACAAGAATTTCTTTCCTGCCTGATTTGCTCATCTCTGTAGCTTCTCAAGTCCTGAATGAACTGATTTTGCAATGCTATCTCCTTATCTTGTTTATTTATGATATTTTTCAACAGACTGATCTTTTTCTGCAGTTTGAAATTTAATTTTTCTAGATGTTCTACGTCAGTTTGCCTCTCTTGGGATTTTCTCGCAAGGTTTGGCTGTCTATCTACCAACTGAGCATAGGCTTCTCTTATAACCTCCAGATCTTCAACTTGCTGTTTATAAATGTCTCGTTCTTGCTGCATTTGCACCAACTTCGTTTGTTGATTGTAGGTATGAGTATTGTGATTGGTTTGTAGTTGAAACATTGTAGATTTATACTTGTCCCGTTCCGCATATGCCTCTGTCAGTTTTTTCTTCAAGGCATCGCATTCTTTCTCTAAAGTGCTTTTCTTGTTTTTATTCGCCATTTGTATCTCTTGCTGTATTATTTCGATGAGTTTCAAATCGGAAGAGGAGAACTTACATAGATTGATCGTTTTTGAAGGACAGTCGCATTCGATAGCAGATTTGAGCAAACGAGTAAACTTGCTCAAGGACGATGACTTCTGCGCTATATTTTTCTGTTTCTGTTCGCTTGTTAGTTGTAGTAGATTGTTAGCCTCTTTATTGACTTGCTCCAAAGCAGCTATAATGCAAGTGCCGTCGGATTTGTTGTAGTTGTCTATCTGGTCTTGCAAGCAAAACACTTTCTCCTCGAGACCGTTGAGTTCCTTCAGCCTATTGTTCATACAATTATTCTCCTTCAGAATTTGCTTAACTTGTCTTTCTAACTCGATATTTTCCATTTGGACAGTCATCAAGTAATTGTAGTCGATCCTCTGTTCGATAGGTAACGAATATACTTGGTCTACTATGATATTGCGCTCATCTTCGATGGCCAAAAGACGATTGCAAGAAATTTTGAATATTTCCAGTTGCCTTTTTAGATCGTTCGTTGCCGCTAGCAGATTATTCAACAGATCAATGTGAGAAGGATCCCTCAGGAAATCGTATAAAGTATACTTCCCAGCTTGTAAGATGAATTCCTGCACCCTACCAACCAACTCCTTCAAAGCTAATTCTTGGATATTCAGTAGTTCTTCAATTCTCCTGTCCAGAAATCCCATTCTTTCATAAACTTGATATAGACTGCTCTTCATACCATTCTCCTTTTTAAACTTGTCCAAAGCTAAAACTATAGGCATGCTTTGTTCGAAATTGTGAGCACTGCATGATTTGGATAATTTCAATAGCTTAGATTTGCCCAAACCTTTTTGGAAATAGTACATCAGTTGAAGTTTCTGGTTGTAAAGTTGTTTTTTGAGAGCATCTATCGCTCTGTTTTTATCATCCAGCACCTCTAAAAACGAGCCTTTGAACGATCCAATACTCTTAGCTTCGCATAAGCCTTCATCTGATGAGATCGAAGGCAAATTACTATCGCTCATGATTTTTCGATGGAAAAAATAGCCGTTGAAATCATTTCTCGGTGTGTACTAAAAAATTTATCATTATGTCAAATCTGAATGATGTCAGTGGGTCGACAATACGGAGTGATGCCGGAAGATAGTCAGTTCTTTGGCTTTGGGGTTAAGTGTATGCTCTCCACTATGCATCAGTCCTGCTGTAGACATGCATGTTTTGTTCTTTTCCTAGATTTGCAACTATAGCCTGGCGGTCTAACTGTAGAGAGCAATCGTGTGGTATATACGTAACCCAGTCAAGAGTGTGATAGTAAAATCAACTCATCTCAAAGTGTTGCCCTCTATGGGGCGCCCATTGGCAACTTACAAAGCCAAAGTTCCTAACACGTGTACTGCCTTGAAGCGGCAACAAATGTCCCTCACGAGAACTGCCAACAAGGGTGTACTGATTTATAGCGTCATTTTTTTTCTTCAATTCCACTTCACCAAATTATATATTCGGAATACAGATGCTCGACATTTTGCTGGAATTATCAAAGTGCCTATGTTTGTTACCTCAGACTAGCAGATTAACACTAATCAATTCAAAAAAATTCATCAACCATTTTTCATTAATTTCTCTAGCAATCACTAGTATTCAGCCTGCTCAATGATAGAAAATCTCAAAAATCGATTCTGATGACAAAAAACTGATATCGCAAGGAATTCGACTATTGTTTTTTTAACATGGAAATCAGACACATTTTTCTTATAAATATTTATTTTATGTAAATAATAAATTATGGTATTAATATATGTATTGTATATATACTAAAAAATTATCACTTATTTTATTAGTTAAAAAATACGGAAATACGATTCAGCACCGAAAAATATTTCCGGTAATTTTTATCAAATAAATACATTCTCTTATTCTGAAAAGAAAATCTCGTAATGGTAACTATTGTCGAACATGCATACAACTTTATTACAAAAAAAAAGACTAGAAAAGCTCACATACACTATAAAAGGTAAACATGTTTGAAGGCATATTCACATTCACAAAAATTAATTAAGTGAATAATTAAAAAAAAAAGTTCATCCAGTCCAAGCAAGACTGATTGGAATCCTTACTGTAAATATATATATATATATATATATATTTGCCCTATATATATATATATATATATATATATATATATATATATATATATATATATAGGGCAAATATCGTTAACGGAAAAAACGGTTTCAGATCGACGATTTTGAGAGATATGCCTTTAAACATATAGCTAGAAGGGAAAATAAAACCACAAAACATCTAATTATGTAAATAGAACGGATTAGGAATTAATACATAACCATAAATGAGAAGGTTGTGCCTTGTTAACAATGTGATTACGGAAAATAAAAAATTGTCATTGCGTGAAAATGTTTCCCTATATCCCTGCAAGCTGTAGCGATCTAGGCTTACGTCAACCGTCCTATACAATTGTAGCTCTTTTATTTTCAATTTTTCAATCCACCCCTATGAAAGCTTTTTCCGTATAATTTAATAAAATGTGGTCATATTTTATTATCAAATGTCTAAAATTTCAAATATATAAATGAAATAATGGGGGATTTTAATTTTGCAATTTTACAGACCACTGAAAAAATTGTATAACTAAAATTGTTTTGATATGAATTCAGATTTTATTCTATTATTCACCTGTTTGCATCATATCAACTGTTTTGCTGCTAAGAATGAATCATTATTACCATTTTATGAAAACATTTTAAACTACATACAGCAGTGTATATGGCACTGATTAAAATCAGCTACGAAATATAAATTTCATATAATATCAACCGTTTTAAAAGATACTATGTATTTAAATGTAATGCACAACTAACAGATCTAGCATCGGAACTTTGTGAAGCCTTTTAAGCATATAATTATAAATGCAATTAAAAAAAATCTATCAACATAACAGAAAAAACAGGATAAACTCATAACACTTATTTACAAAAAATATTGTTTATATACAGATTCATAAACCTCCAATAACGAGAAATAAGATTGATACTAAGTGTCCGAGAATACTACAATCATTTACAGGTTGAATCATTATGAATTCCTGATAGTATTGAAACAATTATGCTTGGATTAATTAAAATGTTTAATGCATGTAATAGTAACATCAATGTCGAACCACTGGCAAAAGGATATTTAATAAAAACCTGCCAAATCATAGAAAAATAGATTTTGTAGCTATTTCATTGCTTCGTTTGTTTTTGTTATTTGTTTTTTAAAAATCGTAAAGACACATTCTGTAAATAAAAGTACTAATAACTTTCAGGCAGGTGTCATTGAGTTAATTACAACCAATGAAATATTGCGTTTACAGTCGTTATTATGAATTATATCTAAAATAGTGATAAGAATGAAATTTATCACATCACTTTTTATATTAAAACGACTAAAACTAATTGAAATCAACTTGCCTAAAAATTAATGAAGTTTGGAGAGTTTTGAATCGAATTTAAAGAAAATTTACATGTATCATGCATGAAATATTCATAACATACTACTTGATAAAATTGTATAATCTCAAACATTGGATCATTAAATTTTCAACTCAATTATTTCTAGGGTTGCGATGAAGATGACTAAAAACAATAACTCAGAGAAAATTTTTATATTCAAGCACTTGCTATGAACAATTTAAAACATATCTTTCCTATGCAGTTAGGGCATGTATTACGATTAACTTTTGCCCAACATATAACAAGGAATTATCCATCAAAATTAAAGTATCAGAAATTGGTTTCCGGCACAATGAAATAAGTGCTCTAAATTTCACTATATTTGCACTACCATAACTATTTATTGCCTTTTCAAATAATTTGAAGGTGTTTTCTGTATCCTAATGACAAGTCTCCATACTCCATTAATGCCGAACAGAGCAAATCAATCAAAAAATTCCTTTTATTCGCAATCACCAAACATCCAATTCTCAATCTAACAACCTTCATCACGCCAAACCGGAATCAATATGAGTCCGTCTTTTCGAATCGGATCGTTGGACCATCGCATGGTCCGGAGTCGACTTCAATATGTCTGGCTGGCTCTGATTGGCTATCGTCTGGCTGATTATCGAGTGGTTAACCGCTGATTGGTTCACTGACACCTGGAACAGAGATGGGAGATCAAACAGATCGGTTATACTTCTATTCAATACGTAGAAGCTGACATTCATAGGACCGCAATTGTTTTCAACGCTATAACAAAACCAACCACCACAAACTATTTTTTTTCTTAATGCAACGTTTCGGTTAATGTGAAGTCACACTCAGGAATTAGATAATCGGATGATGATGAAGACTCACATTAAAGAAAAACGATGAGTTTCCGTTTAGCTGATGCAATCTAATTACCCCTGAAAAATCCACAATTACATCCATTTTGCTTACGAATATCAGATACACACCATGGTTCCCCTACTGAGCGTCCCCAGCAACGGAGTTCCGGGGTTCATCAGCAGATTCATGTAGTCGGCTATCAGCAACGTCAATTCCAAGATCTTCGGTTTGCTGAGCGAGAAGATCAGCTTCTGAGAGGGTTGTTGATCGTTCTGTGTAACGACCAGCATGAAGTCTTCTTGACATCCGCCGAAAGTAAGCACGTTGGTGTATGGGTAACGGACTCTTTGCTGCATCGTTGCCAGATCTAATACAGTGATGGCGTCTTCGCCCACTGCCAGCCAGATCATCGGGGAGTCTTGTTGACGGAGTCGAGCCTGGACAGGAATTCAGAAGAAAATTAATAAGATTAATAATTATTCACAACTTGAACAAATGTAAATGATTCTTCAGGTAAAATGACCGCTTACTACTCTCACCTGAAAGAGCGTATGCCCGAAGAAAGGCCACTTCCTGGTAGAGTTCAGGTACGCTCGAACGCAGTCCGCCTGCGTTCTGCCCTTCAACGCCCTCCATTTGGCCAGCAACTTGGCCTGCAGCTCTTGCAGCCCCTCCTGGCTCAGCTGGTCCCTGTACCGATACGGATAGAACTTGTCGATGGCGTTCAGAGCTTGGTTAGAGTGGGCGGTCAGGATGCCATGTACATTGTTCAGGGCGTTCAGGGTGTTCGAGTTTTGCAACGTAGACTTGGGGCTCAAGGTGCCGTTTGCTGTCGATTTCGGACTCGAATGGATGTTTGATGTGCCTGGAACGTTGAATAAGGATTTTCTGTAGATTCACGTTATTTATTTATTTGTTGCTGAGATTCTTAAATACAGAAAGCTTTTTTGATCTGAAACTTAATGCAAATCAATAGAACATGGCAAAACATTGATTTTCTTACCTTGGTGGCTAAAGGTATAACTAGCATTAGATTTGCTGGAATTCAAAGAACAGTCACCCATGTCAAGTTGAGCCATAAGCGATGCGAACTCTAAAGCTGCTTCTCTTGTTACTGGAAACCTACCACTCACTATTTGTTTATTAACCTAAAAACAAAAAAAAATCCAGTCAGATTTCTGTATGTTTTGCATAAGGCCAGTAGCCATGTTGAACGAAGGTCCATATATACTAGCACAGATCGGCAACACTGCGTTCTCTCTCTATATTTCTTGCTGTCTCACTCCTATACACTTAGCGTTCAGACCAACATAGTCTCAATCTCTCTTTGATATGTGTTGTTTTTCATAAAGAATATTTTCGTATCACTTTATCACTTATCTCCAGTAATAATTAACTATCCTTGCTTATGATCACTTGTCTCAGTCGTGATTTAGTAACTTCTGTCAGGTTCCGATATTATTCAATTAAATTCATTTTCAATATGCATTAGAAACGTATAGATTTTGCTTGTTCTATAAATTAATGTATGTGAGTGTGAAATTGGTTCGTTATTCATCATTTTAAAGCGGATATAAAAGTAATGAAATTATGTATTTTTCAGTTTTTTCATGAGTAGAATAAACATTAACCGGAACTCGGAAAGATTGAGGATGGCCATGTAAAATACCCTGTGGTAGATCTGATATGAATTCACCCAAAAGTAAAATATAGAAACATCACGTTCATTGTTATTGTTATTGAGTTAGAATTACCTGATAACATAAGAGCAATCTTTCCTTCTCTGTCTCCAGTTTTGCACAATTCTTCCACCATATCCTGTTCTTGTATGTCAGTCGAATTACTCGACTGTTCTCGAATTTACCTAATCCCTTTTCCCTGAGAGCGATTTCCCACTTAGAAATAAGATCACATAATTTAGCACTAGGTTCTAGGGTGTGTTCCAGGTCCTTTTCGATTGGATCATCACTGAACATTGCAAACCTGGAAAATATGTTCGAGTTATGAGTCTTATATCACGTGGTAGTTTGAATGGGATTGGCCGAAGTTTAATTGCACTACCCCTTAAACTAATCACAAATAATTAAAAAATAAACTTAAACGTTTTAAGATAACTTTCAAATATTCTTATACGACTGTTTGCATTTTTAAGTATACTGCTAATTTAACTTCATAAGGATCCAAAATTACTTTTGAATTGTTTGGTCCGTTATTGTACATATTGAGAAAAAGCAAAGTTCGTGTCTAGACTGCTTGAAATATAATAAAGGAAAACATCGCACTGTCAGCAAGGCAAATGAAAGGGTAGGATGATTTACTGTTCCATGGCCTGAGTTGAACACCCTTTATGTACCGTGATGGAAATGCGACGTTGCCGTTTCAACTATTTCATACATTCTGGAGGCAAACTTGATTATTTCGCAATTTGTACATAATCATCGTTAACTAGAAAACACATCATAAGGTTACCTAAATATGATTTTATATCACCATAAGTTATAGTTGCTTCAATCATACAAATTCAAACGTTCTCTATTAATTGTTTTCTTATATAGAAAATGGTCGTTAAAATAGATTAATATTCACCCATTGTTGGTCCTACAGCCTATTTCTTGAGCTAGCGAGTCTTGAAACTCTTTGATGGTGGTGGATCCATCAAAACTAGTTATGTGGTATGTGCCATTTAACAGGTGGACTGGCATCGAATGAGGTAGAGAGTGGTGTTGAGGATTCTTCAATAGGATGCTCAGTACTTCCATTCGCGAAGGCTTCAGCTCCCTGCCGCCTAAATTCAAACAATACCGGTTTATCTTATGTTTAAGGTAATTCAAATGAATAAACTTTATCCGTGTGGTGAATTTTATTTTTATCTGTATCGAGATGTATTTGAACGTTTGGCAAAATTTTATGAAAAGGACTCAGTATCACATATAATACAAACCTGCTACGATGGTCCTTTCCAGAGCCCTTTCGCAATAGGCGGCGTACTTGCCGCACTCCGTCCGATTGTCCGCGTTCCTCTGCAGGTGGAGCCTCAGGAACCACAGCAACATGGAGGACTTGGGCACGAACAGGCTGACGGCGAGCGCCAAAAACTGCCAGCCCTGCACCAGCGAGAACAAAGGCGGTCCCTTGCCGTCCTTGCCGTAGCAATGCTTCTCCTCCTGCGAATGATGGTGGCTACCGCTCCCGCCGCCGCCTCCACCGCTTCCCGCCCCCTGCATGTCGGACAACGCGATTTGTTGGTCAGAGGCAGTGCTGTTTATGGTGGGCGTGGCCGATTCACAAGTGAACAGGCTTTGCGTGGCGCACAGCAACAGTTGCTGAAAAGAGTATTGGTGTTTCTTTTCCGCACCCAACGTCGGTACACTACTTTGCTTGTAATATAACGTCTGTGTTCATCTCGTTTAGACTACGCGATAACTAAAACCATAATATATTTACCGAACAAACTTTGCTCGATAGTATTTTTAACACGATTTATGATTCAGATGAAATTGTGTAATAATACTAAATACAAGGTTTCGCAAATGAAAGTTGATTTTTGTGGCGCGTTTCGATGTTATATTTGAATATCGTGCAGTGGTCTAACACACACAAAGAGCTAGTCAAAACTGAAAAAAAGTGTTTCATTTCACATTATATGCGGTAGTCGGTAAAGAAGGCTATTGCTCCAATAGCAATAATACAGGGATTCTACGAAACCCTACGTAACGAATGAAAGTCACAGCTGCTGCGTACAGCGTCGAAATCGAGGTAACGTTGAAAGTGAACAAAGAACAATTTGTGGTGCAAATTTCTCCAACTGGAATATGCAGGATGTACCTTAATATCTTAACGTTTGTATGATAGTTATTAACCTTGCAATCTAGGTTGAATTGTAACGGTTGTTATTAAATTACAGTTGCAACAATAACTTTCCGGAAACATCTCGATTGTTATGTTTCCGCGAGACTCCGGGTTGTTCAATGATTAATTTTGTGTGTGTGAGATAAGATTTGTACTGTAAATATCTATATCGCTTTAATCATCGGCAAGTGAAAACGTGATGTACTTGCGCTTTTTCAAAATTGTTGAGTGGCCTACTGATTTGTTCTTTATGGATATCAGTCTAATTTAATGGTTATAACGTTATGTACATGTACATAAATTCAACATATGTAACAGTGAAGTTTGTCTATTTGTTTAATTCCATTTTTCTTTAAGCTCGGAAATGATAATAAACTGAGAAATAACTAGCTTTCAATTATCAAGATTTTGTTGTTGATTTTAATTTATACCATTCATTATCAATCACTCCACGCATTCTTATCCTAAAATCAACAACAAACTCTTGACAATTGAAAATAGTTTTTACTTTTATTGAAGTGTCTTTCAGTTTTGTAACTAATGACAAACTAACTAATTTAGTCTTCCAAAAATTGTTTTTCAAATTTTGAATAATTTTCCAACTATTACATTGTCGCCCGAAATACGTGTTCAAAATGTCAAATTCATGAAAGTTTCAACATCGGTGGAAACTACCTTGAAAAACTCCGTTACAGACCGACGTACAGTTAGACAAATAATTACGTATTTTTTATTCTGATGAGTATGACGTTTAAAAATGACGACTATAATTGAGAATAATTAACTGATATCCAGAAAAACCGTGTCGTCAGGTATTCTGAATGATAATGTTATAGGAATGGGTTATGTGAGTAGTTTTTGTGTCCTGTTGAGTATGTGATATGAAATGTGTGCTCTAGATCTATCATCTAATAATGTATTGTGATAATTTGGTCACTAGTAGGTCTAAACTATCGTTATCTTACACATAAGTTTTGAAGCTACTCTACAATTAAACATATAGTTTTTTCTCGATAATAAAAGTATAGTAAAAGGAGTAAAAACGGGATAGATGCCAAAATGATGATGAGTTTAAATGGAATAACTATATACATTTATAATCCGATAGCATCTTCAATGAAGATCATTTAGGAAAATATCTAAACTATCGTTATCTTACACATAAGTTTTGAAGCTACTCTACAATTAAACATAAAGTTTTTTGTCGGTAATAAAAGTATAGTAAAAGGAGTAAAAACGGGATAGATGCCAAAATGATGATGAGTTTAAATGGAATAACTATATACATTTATAATGCGATAGCATCTTCAATGAAGATCATTTTGGAAAATTGTGCCAATATAAAATATGTATAATTTGAGTCTGTGTAAAAAGTATCACATTAATCGTACAAGTGCTATACTGGAATTCTGCTAAGCTTTGATTACTTGTCTATTGTAAATATACTATGACAAAATATTGTGATACTCACAGCAGTCCTGGGGTGAGAGGGAGTATTCAAAAGGAGATATAAAATACGCAGGCATTGTCTAAGTCTAACCACTAAGAAGAAGGTACATTCATACCAAATGAAAAATAGAATGAAAGTAACATAACGATGAAACACCAACATTCTTCAATAGCAAAATGGTGAAAGAAATGGAACAACTAAATCTAATAGATATTTCATATGTTGAAAGAAATACAAAGGACTGAGGAAGAAATGTCATTCATTGTACTAACTTGCATAGTCCGTTATATTTCTTAGTGATATACGAAGTAAATCTATCTTATGAACACCCTTTAGACTAGATCAACCACTAGAGTAGAACGCAATAGTTACAGCTCAAAAATGAGGATAGATATTTTTTGTGATAACAATTCATCCACCGCCTATTGGCGTGAGATGTAAGAAATATGTAATTAGGTTATTATTTCTATTATTTATATTCACCTATGGGCTACTCTTAAATTATATTATAGTCAGTTTGTTATGAAATTCAATAAACATCTATTGGTTGGTCTGCTACTATTTGAATCATCTTACTTCGATATACTTGAATACTATGTACTATATATGTATATATTACTACGAGGAAAAGTGAACAGAATAAGATTTATATGCGAAAGGTTTCAATGCAAAATAATAAGATGACATATTTCTATGAGGCTAAAACCAAACTGAAGAAAATGATTATAAAATGAGGTGAGGCGAATATTCAGAAGCAAGGTTCATTTAAAATCTAATGACATGTATGATGCTATGATGTGCGTAGTAAGCATACTGCATAGTTTAAATGGAACTCAATGATGGAGACCTTTACAAGATTTGTTCACTACAAATGTTTAATATTTAATATAATCCAGATAGGATTAAGGTTCGTCTTTTTGCGATTCCTCTACTTCACAAACAAAGTCCTATTATAATTATATAACAAAACTATGCGATTTCACACACAGTTCAACACAGATTGATAACGAAAAAATGAAATATCTTGGAAAGGTCTCTAATTAATGATGATTTTTTGATGTCTTGTTTGAAGCTCTTTTTTATATACCGGAAGAATTTTCAATATTGGTACATGATAATAGAGTTTCTTTGGATCAATATTTTGCTGCTATTGTATTTTTCTGATGTTTTTACATTCCTTGTTATTATGAGATCTATTATTGAGAGTTGCTTATGCTGTCAACTAAATGCGATCCTGTCCAGCATTTCAACTGTCCAGTCTATCTATTCTATGGATAAAGCTTAGGAAATTAATTTGATTTCAATCTGGTGATAGCTATTCTAGCACCACTGGTGCTTACTATTCTAAAATAATTCATGGACGGATTATCATGAATTACTGGTTAATAAAATAAGTTACATCCTCAACTGATTCCACCGTCTCTCATTTATACTTTCTATCAAATAAGTATCGGTTGGTTTCTCTACAAATTCCAAATCCATAGAAAAGCTTTCCGACATCAAAGAATCAACATATAACTTACATTCGAAAATAAAAATAAAAAAGCCGACACTTACGCTCTTCTTAAGCAATTTTTGTGTGGATACCTGGACTCCGAGCTTGGGCAACGGGTGAGATTTGCTAGTCTGCTTCACGAGGGCGCACAACAGTTCAGCCTGCAGATCAGGAAGGTCCAGACATTGTTGTAGAGCGTTCTGGGCCAGCACCACATGGTAGTCAATGCCGGCTTGGTCTACCGCGGCTGACATGAACAGTTGCAGGCATTTGAACAGTTTTATTGCTTCCGACTGGAACAGGAGAAAGCGTTCAGTATTTATTCGATGTCAATGATGATGCTGAACATTTATACAATGCATGAAGCTGCCTGTCCTACGAGATGAAATAGAACATTCAGCAGTGTGATTCCAAGACAAGATTTGGGATCCAGAACCAACTATAAGGAAACCTGGATAGACACTTGTGTTACATCAGTAGGTTTGAAGGCATACTCAACCAAACTGGGTCACAGTCTATTGAGTAGTGATTTGGACGTTTCTCTTCTGAGTTATTCAATTTTTGTGTCAAATCGTCAGTAGAGATTCATTAATACGTATGAATGAGAGCAAATATTGTTTATTATTTACCTGGAGACTGTCGGTTGGTAAGCTGGTAAGAGGAAAATAAGATGGAACAGCACCGTCTTTGGTGCAAGGCACATGTAAAAGCACTGGATGTCTCCACAAGACGCAGTTCGGATCTCCGTCGACCTCCATCAGTTTGTGGACCAGCTGCTCGTATTGCGTACCCGTGCTGGGTCCTCCTCCACTTGCTACTGTTAAATGGTACAACCAAGCGTCCTTTTCCTAGTCAGACACGATGAGAAAAGTACATTAATGATGTGTTCACAGTAAGATGAAGAAACATACCAACATTTTGATTTACACAATAGGTATGGATTTTTGGAGAGTCTCACGATATGGGTCGAGAAGGCTGATGAGCACACCAACGACAAATGACACATTTATTTATAAAATATATCGGTTCAGCGCACATTTTTCAAGAAAATGAAACGGTTTTTATTTGCAAATGATAGAGAAAGCTTGGTTTTATACTCGTGCCAAGCCATTTTTTCAATTTTTGACACAATATTTTAGATACTGTGGCAAAGGGGGTTGGAATCAGCAGTAAAAATATGTTCATGTATGGTGCCACAATATTTCGTTTGAAGCGCTTGATTTTAAATAATTGAAAATATTTTTTATGCAGATCATAGAGAAAGGACAGCTTGGTTACCAAAAGGTGAAAAAGACATCCAAAATGAGTAAAAAAATGTCGATATTCATGTGACAATATCAAACATTTTGCATTAAAAATTGCAAAAAGGTTTTCTTACGAGTTCAGATCCAACCTTTCTCTACCATCAGCAAGAAAAATCGGTCCATTATCTTGAGAAATGAGTGCTGGGAACGAAATATTGGAAACCCATGCGAAACGCCTTTTATTCTAGGTAGAGTCCCCTCTTAAGGTATCAACCAAGCTACCTTATCCTTAAGCACGCTTTGAGGAAGTCTGAGCTGACTATGAATTGCGTTTCATCAATAAGGCTTTCTTGAGGTTGAAGGAGGTCTTAAGAAACATCTATAAATCGACACATATAAAATGTCTCACGTATTACTATAATGTGTTATTACCTGTTTCCCCGTAAAATGCAGGTATGTGGGTGCTTGATTCGAAGGAAATATTCCAATCGTATACTTTGGCTGTTCTGAATCCTGCTCTTCAGAATCTGAATCTGATAAGTGCTCGATTTCTTCAACTTTGGCATCTCGCATATTGATCTGTCCATGTGGTGTCTGGGAGAACGAAAGGTCAATCAGAGCAACGAAAAAATATACAACATAGCTGTTTGCCCTTTAGACTTCGTTCCGATTTAAGGTAAATCAAAAAATATTATATGACTGGCTGTTTGCAGTACGGCTCAGTATAGTTTGATTAAGATTTGATTTTTCAATAGCATCAAGTTATAAATTTTGAGCACGTATTTCAAATGTGGTAACGTACTAATAATGCCTCAGGAAACAATAAACATACTTACTGAATCAGTCTGTTTCTTATAGTACAAGAACATCTTCCCTATGAGAACACACCAACACTCTCTAGGGATTCCGTTCTTGACTTTTTTCAATAGGCCTTGCAAAACCGGTTTGTTCTCGTCTCTACTCAACAACAGTTTGGTTGCGTTTCTTCGTTGCACATTTTGCAATATCCTCACCCAGTCCTCCATCGCGGTCATATTGTCAGCGGTTAAATAATACGTCTTTTTACCAGTGTCTATCTCGAAAGTGTTGGAACCTTCTGCTCTGGTTATCTTACAGAATTCGTCTAATACTATTTGGCCTTGCGGTTTTCTGTTTATGTCGTTTTGGCTTTTGTAGTAGGTGAGGACGCCATTCTTCAGGACGAACCATTTCTTCCTCCACGTTTTTAGTTTACCACCTAAAAATTCAATAGTGTTATTTTCTCATTATTTAACAAGGCGATTTTTATTGTTGTACATCTAAGAGTTTTTCAATTATCGTTCTTTACCAGTTTCGTAACTAGAAACTATGGCACCCAGGGTAAATTCCGTGATTTTGGTCCCTACCTACTAAAGGCATTTTTCTCTTTTAGCTCCCAATTTTGCACCACCTTGCCCCCTGCCCTAGCAACGACACTGTACATGTGATGAGATTGATCAGGTTAGTAGTGAAGAAAATATCATTTGTCAAGTTTTAGCACAGTTACTTTACTCAGATAATCCCATATAAGTGGGTAATTTTCAAGTTTCTTGTACATTTTCTGTTCCTCAAATTTGACAGTATATATTGATTTTTACAACAATAAATTATCAATCATTTTAAATCTAACCCAATTAAAATAAATGAAACATCCCCTAAGGAACAGAAAAATGGCTGTCACTCTTGCAATAATAATCATTACTTAATCCTACTAAAACGTATTTTTTATATAGTTTAGAATGTATCCCAAATATTACATTAAAAGTTCTTTGGTAGTTATATGTAAATATATAAGTGGTTAAAGCAACCCTTGTCACATCATTTATACATGGCCTTTTCAATTGGGAGCGCATTTTTGGGCGGTGTTCCCTTGCTGCAATGCACTTGGTAAAGTATTCAATAGGAAATGGCTTCTTGAACTAGCGCGAAGGTACAACGCGTTTTTTTATCATTTTTATACCAGCGTGGCAGAATTGTGCATTCCCTGTATCACAGTGATATAAAGTTGTGGGGATACCAGTTCAGCTTTGATTAAGTCACAAAAGTAAGTATCCTAGTAATACTTTTAATGGCAATTTTACGAATTTTTATGTTCTAAAGAATAAAGATGTTATGTTCTAGAATCATACATTTTCCCCCTGGGTCACACGTCTCCTGAGTCACATATTGTGTGACCCAGGGTAAATTTAAGTGACTCGGGATAATTGTAGAAAAATTAATAAAACTGTCTGATTGTAAATGGTCAAAAGTGTAAGAGAAATGCAGCGCTTTTGTCAGGAAAAAAGAAAAGTATAAAGAAGGAAGAGGAGTAGAGAAAAAAGGGTCAATATTGAAAAAAATTATATATTTCTTTAATTTTCCCTACGATTTAATGACTTTTAGGTATCATGAAACCAAGTATTAATAAATGAAGTTTATGATAAAACTACAGAAAAAATCAGAAGGTAATCTTTGTTTTTGAATCTAAGGAATGGATATTGCAAGCTGTAGATCAATAAAGACAAATTAAGGATTTATTTTATCACCAGCTCGTTTAAAAAGTAAAGGGGAATATTCTATGAATTTCCGTCTGGCATAGATTGATTGGATACAAAATAGAGCACAATTTTTGTTCCTATTTAGATTTGTAAAGCTAGGTCTTTATAAACGTATTTTAAAATATATACCTATGTTGTTTCTTCTAGTTATATAAATTAAGAATAATATTTTAAAATGAATGAGAATTTTTATTTAAGTTTTTTAAGTATGTTCGTGACCCAGGAGATAAATGTTCACTTTTTCAGCCAAAAAAAGGCCTGATCAAAAAAATTCTAATTTCTCACTTCTAGGTGTTTAGCAACATCCCAAAATAAATAAATTTCCGAAAAAAAACATATTTGAAGCTTAATTTTATTTTTTCACTTTTTCTTTTTTAAAAGTACAAGCAATTTGAAAGTGGCCAAGTACTACTCACCTAATTTGGCAAGAGTTCCGCTTTTTTCTAAGCTCTCTATCCTTTTAGGGCTGTCTAGGTAGGAGGAAGCTCTTAGGAGCATAGACGATTCTAAACTGGTAGTATCACAACTTAAGGCATCTGGAGGTATGGCGTAGTCGTCAGACATTCCCGATTCGAACGACGTATCTGAAACACCTTTCAGTCAGTGTTAATCAGAGAGGTTCCAAAAATCATATATTTTTTCTAAAACTATGATACATGATATAAGTGCTTATATATTATTTTGGTCGTTCAAATATTTACAATTTTTTTCTGCGTACACTATCCTTGAGTGTTCCATGCATGCAAAGCAGTTTCATTAATATCTGAGGGTTGTTCCAAGCAAAACACAAATATATTATGATGTGTCTTCTAAGAATACCCATTTTGTTTATGCTCAAGCTAAACACAGGAACCGAATAAAAAAATAAAGCAACCAAAACAAGTACCTCTCGTTTTACTTTTACTAGGAGATCCACTACTACTGGAGGCAGTCCTTTTGCCTGGGCTCGATCCTGAAGTATCTCCTGAGCTTCTACTGTGGGTATTTGTGCCATCTGCTGCTTGCTAGAATTGAAAATGAAAATTCCTCAATTTCTGTTGTACAATATTACCAACTAGTATCAAAAAAATCAATGATTTACAGTAATTAAATATGCGATCATATGAGTTTCATCCATGGTGCTTATATTGGCAGATACTCATAATTTTTGATTGATTACATACCGGTATTTACATTTTGCTGCAGCAACTAAGAGGATGAAAAATCACAGAACTCTTATTGTGGTAACTTCAATCGACCATATCATAACTTGCACAAATCCAGGTCTAATGAATAAAATGATAATATAAATGATTTAAGAAGGAACAATATTACTAACTAAGATTGAGCGTTCATATACCGTTGTATTGTTGCCTTCCCCATCACTGGAATCGTCTGAAGAGTCACCAGTGAACGGCATTGATCTAATTTGACTAGCTCTGCCTTTCACTGTGGCATAAACAGGAACTGGTATATCCTGGTAGCCAGCTTGCTCTGGACCAAGATCACTAGGCGTCGTTCCCGTTAACGTCAAACCATCGGCTGCAACCTAAAAATCAAACAAAAATAAAAGCAAACCATTAAATACACATAATATTGCCTCACGCCGGCTGCTAAAATCCTCCTTACTCAGCCTTGTTCATACGATAACATAATGATATCCATTTTAAAAACATAGCTAAGTTTACCTGATATATCCTATCTTCCCAACTTGGAAACCTATGCATTGGAGGAGTTGGCGCTCTCGGCCATGGAACCTTCTCCCGACTTGGCGTGTATATTTCAGCATAGTCGTGGGCCAGATCCGGATCACTTGCACTGCTACTAGGTATCCTCACTAAAGAATACATCGATTCAGTAACTAATGACCACTTATCCTGTTTTGGAATAGTTATCTATAATATTTTCATAAAATTATGAACTATACTTTAGTTTATTGTTGTTGCCTAACATTTTGATCTATTAGCGCAATCCTGACTACACTGTTATACATGAACAGACTGATCTATTAAAGTTTATTTTTATGGATACTCTACCATAAGATTCCATATGTATATTTATACTTCTATATGTTAATTTAATCTTGAAATATCTACATAAATGAATAAATGTCAAGCAGTGACTTTTCAGCGTCTATACTCACCTAAACTTAAGTTATCTACGGCTGCCCTTAGTTCATCGGTCAGCGGATCCATGCTTGAGGTGCTGGTGCCAAAGTTGACACTGGTGACTAAAGTGCTAGGTATAACTGGTTCAAAATTGGTGTTTGTAGATAGACAGACGGATTGATGTCGGCGGTGTTTTTGGCTACGGGCAGTTGACGTTTTTGTATGCTGGAAGTAAGACAATCAAAACTTATCACAAAGTCAAGGCAAAATAATGGTCTATATCCTGACAGAGGCCAGGTTCAGTAATGCCGTAGATGCTTGGGCGTATAACGAACTTGCGAGAGCATGGTTGGAGAAAGATGACTGCAGGCAGTCCAAGAGGTTCATAGCAGGCCCCAACAAATGTAGGGAGCTATGGCTATTTTACCGGGGGAGGGATTCACTCCATTTGTTGGTAGGGATCCTCACAGGCCACTGCAGATTGAACAGGCACTTGTCACTCATAGGAGCGGTCAAAGACCCAATCTGTCAGAAGTGCTGGGAGGAGGATGAGACCTCGTTCCATTTTCTGGGAGAGTGTGCCGTTACAGCAGACCTGGGGCTGAGGTGTTCAGCACAGCAGAGTTTGACAGGCAAGTGTGCTACTCAGCGGAATGGTCGGACATCGTGACCATTATTAAAAGGTCTTGAAGGTTCGAAATTTCCACGTCTGCCCTAGTTTTAGTGATGGTCTTGAGAGTCGGCAAAAAGTGAATTAATATTGTGCCTACCTGTCTTCCTTCTGGTGAACTACTTTCAGATCTTCTTCTGTCCGCTAAAGCCAAATGGTTCCTGAGCAACTCCAACTGCTGATTGCATTTGATATTTTGCTCTCGCAGCGTTTGATTCTGGATTTCCAACTCTTTCAGCTTGTTAGTTACCCACTCTTTGATTCTTGCTGCCTTTGCCTCTACCTGTAAGAAGTGATATGTGGGATATTATTATTTACCTTTTTGGTGTAGAAAAAGACAGATAGACCGACCGTGGCAGCCTCGAAAGGTTAAATGAGTACTAAATAACAATGTATGACGGAAATCCCAGTTTACGTGCTCCCACGCGGCATAATAAATTATTTAACGCAGATATTTACTGCAGCAGGGCATCTCAAGACGTAATATTGCTTCACTCCGGCCACATTCCGTTGGTGTCGCACCGGCTTGGTCTCGGAGTGATGTCATCGACGCGGCTAAAATCCGCGTTTCTCTGACATTTCCAATGTTAATATCATTCAGATCTTAAAATACCCGAAATTAGGGAACGCAATGAAAATTATTTTTGGTACGTACCTGTTTAGCATCGTGCAACCGCAGCTGCCTCTGTTCCGCAACTTCCCCCTCCAGTCGGTGAATTTGGGCGCTGTTCGCGTCACTCGCCACCGACCATGCCAATTTTTGTTCCATTATTCGCACCTGCAACAAACAAACAGACCCCGTTTAATTCTCTCGGTCTCTCTGCATTACAGCAGGCACTGCGGTGCGCGCGAGAACGAAAGAGCGCCATTTCGAAAGGCATCGTTTGTTTTTTCACACGAAAAAAGGACGGAGAATATGACGAGTACTATCACAAAAAATGACGCCAAAAAGATTAACGCTGTACTTTCCTGTGTGCCCAGTGTATCCGTCTTCAAATCAATGCTCTAGTCGAATTTTTCCAAGCGTAGAGTCTGAGCAAAACTCCCATATTAAACCATATTTCAAATATATCTATTGTGAACCTGTTTAATAAGTTAAACAATTCCTATATGTATTGTTTTTAATAAAAATTATACGAAAATTCACATTGATTGTAAAACACGACACTAATTTTTCTATTTTATTGAGGCTTCAAAATAAAACAAGACAGAATTTTACGAATAGAATGATCAATCGAAGTTTTCAATCAGTTCTAAGTCGTTCCAATGCTGGTTAAGTCAATTCTTAATTCGCAGATGGATTCTAAAGTTCTGAACTTCACAGTACTCGCTATTGGAACTAACCTATTTCAGTAAAATCCATGATATCAATCAAGTTAGTTGTAAACGATGCAATTCATGTTCAGGTTTCATTTGTAGGTGATAAGGTTAGAGAACCTTATCGTAAATCACACCTGTATATCTAGACAAAGAACCACTTAACTCCTATTCTATATGCGACACCATTGAGTGTATGTAAAACATGCAAATCGGCATCTAATTTGCATTTTAGGAGCGCTTCGAAAATAGAGCAAAACGCTCACGTACATTTAGTGTGAGGCTCAGTCGGAACGAGAACTAGAGGCTTACAATTGTGCATTCTGGTTTCCATATTCGACTTCTATGAGATGCTTATCGAATTTAATACACATACATACTGTGCAATTTTGACATAACCCCAAGTGATTGTTATTTAGAACTTTCATACTGACATTAAGGAGAAAAAATAAACATATTTATCCCTGGAATATATATGTACATACCAGGATAAGTAATTTATTCACTATGAACATTTGTTGAGCTGCATTGACCAGAGTCTAGGCAGAGACCGAATCATGCGTGTCTGTAGCAGGCAGGGAGACAATATTTAGTTTAATACAATAATAGAAAACCGCTGAACCGGCTCATTTATTTATTTATTTGGTCTAAAATTACTTTTCAAACTGTCAGTTGGACATGAATGAATATAGGGTTCATTGGTCAATTAATTAATACATGATATATATTGTAGACAGACGTGAAATATATACAAAACACATACATCTCAAAACATACAAAAATAAAGAATTCGAGGCAATATGTGGAATGTACCCAAAATACAGATTCATCTAATCGAGGCGTTTTTTATGTAATCTGGCAATGAATTGTGGAGCTTGAACCCCATGTAGTATGGGGTGCATTTTTAGATACCTATTAAAATCCTAATTCCCATTATGTTCACCTATGTTCCTTCCCTCTAGCGAACAATGCACACATATACATTGGCAAAAAAGCCTCAAAATTCCACTTAGTCGAAAGTATGGTCTATAATATAAGACACACTTCTATGCAAAAATAACATATTTGCAGCCAAAAAAACACCCCAAAGTAGAATGGTGTAAGGCATATAGGGATGAACTATGACTTTATAGCTGTCCTGCACAAAATGTTTTTTCACCTGCAGTCTGTAGTGTTGCAAAATATCTACGATTCATTTTTTACATAATAGAACAAGTTGTGTCATTTAGGGCCGATTTCATCAAATAACCAGTTGTTGTATTTAGCCAATGGGATGAGATTTTATTGATGAGCTCTACCAATAGGCTTTTAGAGTCTTTTCTTATAATTTAGATATCCAATGGTGTTTGACTATATGAAACAAAATTTTCAAACTTCTGAGATGACAGGTTGGCATTTTAATGTCAGTTGCTTATGGAATATTCCAAAATTTACTGAAATTTGAATCAAAATGGTGAAAAAATATTAATACCAGAAAAAAAAACATTATTTTCCATTGCAGTGAACGTTTCTACCTTTTTTTTGAAATACACAGTTATTTTTCATATGACTATTTGTGGAGGGGTTCTATTGAGTTACTATTTACATATAGGTACCTACCTTACATAAATACACAAACATTCTACAATTTGACCATCCTGCACAAATATTTCGGTTGGTGAAAAACCTTGTCATAGAAATTTAGCAATTGCCAAGTAATTCTACTCAAAATCCAGTAGAGATATCCGATATTTTCATTCCCCTGGTTGTACACAGCATTCCTTGATTTCAATAGGGTTATAAAAAATACCTAATGGATTGTATCAAGGACAAACGAACATCATAAACTGTTTCCAGAAGATGCATAAGCAGTTGAATTGGAACATAATACTTTTCTACTGCTATTTATTTTGGAAATAGGATATTGCCATTTTGCAAACATAAGTTTGGGGCAGTTAATCACAGTACCACAGAATCACCACAGAATATATAAGGTTAAGGTTCAAGGTTAAGTAATTTCGAACCACAAAATATGTTCAAACCACTAGACACCTATACAATCACGAAACAATTGGGATTAGTGATGGGCTGATTAAGAGGATATCTAAATGCATATAAAGGTCCAACGTTAGTAAACGTAGCCACATCAACATGTGTTTATATATATATATATATATATATATATATATACTTTACTTTTTTACTGAGTCCATTTACTAGTCACCCTTAGAAAAAATCATAGTATTGTTTTGTATTCCTAGTCAATCAACTCTAGAGTACGAGTATAACGATCACAAGGACTGCTCTAACAAGGCATCACGAATAATACCAGCAATCGTTTATTGAAACCAAAAAAAATGAGTGTAAAATGAAAACAGTATAGTCACTAATATCTGTGTAATATTTCAATATATTATAAAGCTTGTCGAGATTTCACAAAATTCGATAGTGTCGATATATTGCAACTTTTCAAACTATACCGAAATCGACATTTTGAATTACATATAAGTTTACACATTTCCTTTTATGCACACAAGCGCACTCCCACCCTGTTCATTCACTTCTGAAAGTTTCATATTCATTACTTGTGGATACGAATTCATATGAATGTTTTCATTTACGAGTGAGTTTCCACATTTTCAGATTTTACACTTTATAACTGTAACGTATACAAACACAGATACGTATGTTGCATAGCGAGCACAGCATCGACTTTTTTCACATTACTATTTGCGGTGATCAAAATCGCATTTAAACACTTGCTTAGATGGCAACACTGTATTTTATGTCTGCGAATGATGAAAATGAGCTAACGTTTGTTTTAGAAGGCGAAGTACCCGCTTGCTTTTCGCTCCGGCGCCGTATATTCGCTTGCTTTTTTTCAAGTACTTTTGCAAACGAAATTGGAAAGTGTTATCTAGTCTAGTGGAATATATATATATATATATATATATATATATATATTCAACTTTATTCAACCAATATTACGTATGCATATGCATCCATCATCAGGTCCACAATGAACGCTCAGTAACATCGAAAATGGGATTATAAAATAACACTCACCAAAAGTGGCTAAGTTTGATACAGCAAGTAATGTAAAACCAGTAGTCTTGTGAAAACATTTTGTGAAATACCTCCTATATATCCCTTTTTTACTAAATTATCAGGTATTTATCTTATTACAGTATTATGTAGCTTTATAAAAATCACTGCAGTACTTTCCATTAGATTATCATGAATTTGATACACCCGAAAACCGATGTACTAATGTCTCACATTTCTCAAATCCTATTGGTGGAGAATAGCAAGTTGTTGTAGCTTGTGAAATGAGGGAAATGGCAATTTTCTTTTATATATGGTGGATTGCTAGGCTCATAAGCATGCTGTGAGGTTCAGAAAGAGCCCTTTTTCCTTGAACACATCTTTTTCAATCATTTTATGTTGAAATTCAAGGGAAATCATTGATTTCCAGAGACGTTTGACAGTACAATATTTAATGGCATTGCAGAAAGGTCTTATGTGATTGGTCAATCTGTTCGTTATATCTCTGATGTTGATGAAATCGGCCCTTTTATTCTTACATTTATATTCGGGTTGTTATTCAAGCGGATATCAAAATGAATTGATAATCAAAAAATTCGTGGCACAGAGAAAACTGAAATGCTAAAACACTACTGATATGAAATCCACCACTTTCTCTTTCGAGACTGTTTCATATGCAAATCATTCGGTGACTTTTCAATCAACGCAAATTTTCCTCGTGCAGCGTGACTGAACAAATGGCGATCTGCTCATGCAGAATCACCGCGCTTCAAAATGAAACAGCACGGACGACTGCGTTGATGGGAATCACCCTCCATGTGAACTCACTCCAGGTACAAATCCGGAATTCCATTTACAACCACATCGGCCTAATGGGGTTATTGGAAGTATTTCAAATTGAACGGATGTAGCCGAATGGGGAAGAAAATTAAAGGTACAATTTTGGAATGAGAAACATCCAGAAATTTCAGTCCGGACGGGACTCGAACCTCTGTCTCCAGCATTCCGTCCACCGCATTTCGGTGGTGAGACGATCTAAGGTACTCGCCATCATCTATCTGTATCTATCTGTGCGTCTTATTATTATTTATTTATTTTTTGCTTCATGGATATATTATTTCCTTATATATATATATATGAGTTACGTCACTTGTGTTTTTGACTTGATCCATAGCAAGCACTCTTGTACTTGTACAAACATCTTTCCCTCTTTTAAACGTAGCATCTTATTGTCCTCACCTTATGCACCCTACTAGTTCCTGTGGATAAAGAAGTCAAAGGTGCCCATACATATTCACCTATTAAAAGTAGATAACTCTCGGCTCGGAGAAAGTTTTTATTTTTCATCCTGCTATATTTCTTCCTTTCACTTTTTCAACAAAGTTGAGATAGTTATTGTTATAGTAAAATCAATATTACATTTTTTTGACGAATATTGGCTGATATTGGCCTGATCTTAATTTCCATGCGTGGAGCGTTATGATGGGTCCTTTTTTATTCATTTAAGACGGTATAATTGCAGCTACACAAAACTTACTTAGCTACGACAGTGCTAAAAAGCTGACATAGTTTTGCAATGGGTTTCGTTTGTTTTACAAGGCTTTTAGTATTATTTTTAGACATCATCAAAATAAAACTTAAACGAAGTGTAACACAATTTCGATATTTATCAATGACAATTATGTAATCTATCAAATTACTAAGATATTGGGTGAGGATTGTCGTAGCATAAAAATCTAGTTATTGAATGAGCACCTGTAAAGTTACTTCTGGTTAGTAACATAAATTGCAAGTGCATGGACATCTTTAGATACAGCTTAATCCGGCGGGTTCTATTTGTGTAGAATCAACGGAAACAACCACATTAATTTTCACGCTACTCTCTTAGAGAGAAGACGTCGTCGCCATGAATACGTATATTTTTAGCAAACACTAATTAGAATGGAGACAGCAAATACTATGGCAGTGGCGATGCTAAGGGCGTAATACTTGTACAGCGGAGGAAAGGTTTCCTGTTTCGCGAAAAACATACTTGATAAACAAAATCCTAATTTTTATTGACCTCAAATGTGTGAAAAGTTATGAATAAACACTTCGATGACACATACTTTTGAGAATCTGTTATTTTTCGAACTATATTGCTGCTAATATAACTCCTATGGGTCCCGTCTGGTTCATCATTTTTTTTACTAGTCGCTGATTGAAACTATATAGCAATGGCTGAAATATATTAACTGAGGTTTCGGCTGTGACAGCCACCCAAAAATTACAAAAAAGAAAGAATTAAAATTTAGAAGTCTTATCACATTAAAGTGTTTGACTTCTTCCGGCTAAATATTACTATCACAGCCTTATCTGGGAAAGGTATATATACCTACTACAATGGAGAGCATACCCTTAAAAATATCGCTGTCCTCTAGATATCTAAATACCGTTATCTCCCTAATATGGCGAGCTGTATTGTAACCGCTCGTTTTAAAGAAACAACCGCATATTATATTCCGTAAAACGAAAGCAATTCTTTTTGTCATTCATTCGCAATGCGCAACATTCCATCGGTATTGTTGGGCATTGCGTGCCAAGAAGCCATCCTGTCAGGCGTAGGCGAGCAGCTCCACGTCCTGACTTGACATTCAGCATTACGGTTGCCGGAATAGAAGCTTGTATATCACACGACCGATCTTACAGTATCGATTATGGGAGGTTTATTGTTAGATGGCTCTCATTTAAATTTCAGGAACGGTTGTTGAACTGTATGTATGTCGTCTTCTAAGATTATTTGTGGCAGTTTTTTCAGTAAAAGGAGCAAATATGTGAATAATATATAAGTAAATTGCAATTGCTTCATCATTACGAAAAAAATTTGTAATTTAACACTCACAAATAGAAAAGTCTGGTTTTCCGATGCGTTATTCTTATTATTCGTCAACATAAATTTTGACAGTATGACAATTTTTTTAGGTCAAACCAAAACACATCCCAAAAAACTTTTGTTTTTTATGGGTATATATTGCACAACTTTATCTTCATGCTTTTTTATTAAAGGTCGATTTTTTAGGAAAAATTGGCAATGAGGCCATAAATATGAGGTTAAGGCTAACCTCTGCAATGGATTAGATGTAAAAAAATATTTCCAATAGAAATTAAAAAAAACTAACAGAATGAGCCTTCAATTTCTTATGTTTTGTAAAAACTGATGCCTGTAATAATTTTCTGCTGAAAAACTAAAAGTCTGAAAATTCAAAAAGTCTTTGTTTTGATCGATGTTCAATAAACAGCAAAAAACTACAGTTGCCTGCAGTTGAAACTATGAGCTTTGACGTCCTTTACAAGAAATATCAATGTGAAGATTAAGGATTTGTATAGACTATCCAATATATTTTTCAAATTCCTTAAATATGACAAATCAATGGAGATGGAGAGACACTCAGTGCTTGAATTATCTTCCATCATCCATTAATAATAACATCATGGCACGATCATGTCTTCGCTGGGTCAGAATCCCAGAAGCTGGGCGTTTCCTTCCGCACCAGGAAATTGTATTCTCCGGAACAGCTACTGTTACTCCTGAAGGCCCAGATCAGACCATCGCCGGAGTACTGATCGCATGTATGGGGAAGTGTTCCAAAATACGGTCAATGTGAATAGATATTTATCACGCTTATGAAGCGTGTGATAAACTTTCTGCCTCTGCGTGAGATTATCTATAAGAAAAGAATCTTAAAAAAGATTGAAACTTTACCAATGTTTGGATAGAAACATTTTGGGTTAGATGTGTGACAGGGTATTGAGCTTCTGAACATTATATTTTGAGCATATAATTCAAAAATTCCCCCTACATTGTTCTACTGTGTCTACGATGTTCCAGCATATTCGAAAAATGCATGAGGATGTCTATTGCTAGTCAATTCACTCGCGTGACAGATATAAACAATAAAACTTTTGAGAGCTGATTCATGAACGTTATTCATAAATCTATTTCCGAAAGTTTTCTGCATGTAAAAATAGCTTATCGAAAAGTATGATTAATAACTTTAGAAGTAGGTTACGTCTATATAATGTTCTGGAAGATTGATTTCAAGGAACATTGTCATTACATGACACTGTGAGATATTTAAAAAAAGAAACTGAATTTTTCTTGTAAAATATTGAAATTAAATTTATGAAGGAATACTGTGATAACATCTACGATCTTGTTTTCATGATCTGCAATCTTTCCCGCGATAATATATAATAGATATAAAAAGTTAGACTTAAGGTGATTCAAAGTTTAATGTAAGTTTTAATCCCTCTCAAGTTTTTTTAGGTACTATTTCCGTTAAAATTTTGTAATAACAGCTTGATCAAGATTGGCCGAATTTGAAAAAACGGTATTTATTAGTGATTTTCGTTCCATAGCATAAAAAATTATCGAATTTTTCAGATAAATATTTTTTGACGTTGCTATATACAGAACGAAAAAAGCTATAGTCTCAGGACAAATGAACGATATAGCCAGATGTCAAACAGATATACAGTGTGAGCCATTTTGGAAATGCATGTATTGAATTCATTTTATGAATGATAAAGTATTTTGATTATAAACTCAGATCTGGTTACAAAAGGACTGTAATGCTTTCGTTCTTTTGAATAAATTAAATATGGTATTTTCGATAACTAACTATTTTATAAATTATTTTTTTAAATTCGGTAATAACACTACAAGTTTTTACGCGAAATCCAACTAACGATTCCAATTTTGAAGCTGCAGTGCGAAATGCTGGAGACACGGGCTCGAGTCCCGTCCTCGCAAAACATTTTTCTCGGTTTTCTAACTTCAAGATTGTGACTTCGATTGCGCTTTCCAAAATCATCGTAATGGCTAAGAAGAAGTGAACATATACCTAAACCTGCCATTTCGCCGTTTATAGTAGAGATCTAGTCACTAAACACAATGAAACGAACGGATATTACACTCTTTTCTGATTCACCATCCAGCAAAACACACCCGTCTATCCCCGATCGAGTACCGAAAACGACACGTGTCACCCTCTGAGACCGAACAATAACGAACTAGTAGTTTTCGTTGTGTATGTCTGTAGTGGTGAGCCAGCTCACAGCTGTCTGGGTGCATATCCCCCGTCCGAGAACGACGCCGCGACGGCGGCACCGGCCGTCCCGACGTCGTCGTCGTCGTCGTCATTGAACTTCCCCATGGTACATGGGCGCACCCAGGTCAGTGTTCAGCAGGTACAGACATGTCGGCGCTACGCTGTTTTTGTTTGTCTTCTCCTAGGTTGATGACTCACGATATTTTCAATTGGAGACTCCATATACTTCGAGGCGCGTTGACATCCAACCGATTAGATTTCAATTCGGTTTCCATGTAGTACTGGAAGGACTACCTCGAATTCGGGTAAAGTTGACAAAAATAGAGAATATCAATTCATTATAGTTATTCGCTGCCCGCTGAGGGAAACCAAATACGTATGAATGAATCTTTACTAAAAAGTAAGTAACCGCCACAGGATAAGTTTTATAAAAACGACTGATCAGCTACCCAGTTGGTTCAGTTGGTTAGAGCGTCTGACCGGCAATCGGAAGATACGTGATTCGAATCCCGCACTTGGTCTTCTTTTTCGGATTTCTAAATGCAAATTATGCAAGTTTTAGAAGTTAAATTATGGATCTCTGTAGAGATCTTCTTCAAGTGCCATGAAGGTTAGCGACCATCATAATTATTCTTATTTTGGATGCGGCCGCATTAAAAAGTGGGATCGGATTGCATCCCAACCACTCTCTCAGGTTACGCAACCATGAGTTTCTTCTCCTGCCTATATTACGTTTTCCCTTGATGTTGCTTTGTAAAATCAACTAGAGTACATTATGGTGCAGTATTATACGGCCCAGATATCCCAATTTACGTAACTTGAATGTATTGAAAACCTCTCTTTCTCTGCATATGCGCTCCAGAACTTCTGCCGAACCCATCCATAATATGAGAATCCTCCTATACACCCACATTTCAAATGATTCCATCTTTTCAAGAAATGCAGCATTTATTTTGCTAAGCCATGTTTTAATATTATACTTAGATCTTTGCTGCAAAAAAAATTTGTTCATTTCAATGAAGTTGGATCAGCATTTCTATAATCTTAATCGCTTTTCTGTATTTATTTGTGATCACCATCGCTCCAAAGGTAGGTATATCGCTTTACTCTTCCCACATTTCTTCTGTCTATAGTAAGGCTTACATTTATTAAATTTTTCGTAGAGATCATCGTGCATTTAGTCTTTTTGATACACATTAAGTGACAAAGCGTATTCCTCACTACACTCGTACACTTTGTTCATTAGTCTCAGCAGATCATAAATCAAAACTCTATCCCACATTCCTCGTTTTCCAAAGCTTTTCTCAGAATTTTTCCAAAATATACATTAACAAATTTAAGCGACAGAACTCATCCATGTCTTTACTCTCTTTGTATTCAGATCTCTTCTGATTTGTGGTTTTGATTGAACACAGATTGAGGCAATGGTTAATCAGATTACGCGATCATAGAAATGACAACCGGCAGACTGATAGACTGAACAAAAGACCAACTCACAGACAGACAGAGACCAGAGCCACAGACGGATAAACATAGTGACTGATCGACAGATGGTTCGGCGGAAACTAGTAACACTTTGCTTCAATTTCTGGAAAGCAAGACCGGTTCCCGGAGGAATGGTATATTGCACCGTCTAGCGCTTTAAAAGATAGTGTCCCTAGTGTATTTTTCTCGCCACCTCATCTCCGGCGCTGCGCTGTATATTGGTCAGGGGCGTCACCAACAGACAGGCCATCGAACTCTGGAGCAGGGGAGCTCAGATTTATGCGGCATTGTGAAAAATAGAGTTATGTAATGTATGGACGGTTTGCAGGGGGATTCAGGGGGATTTTTTGATTCTGGCATGGAAAAAAGAAGATAGAATCGACAGTTGTTGAGGGTACATTTTTCGAATCTCATATGGATAAACTGTTTTATTTCAATGGATATACAGAATATTATGTTTAACGCCTTTCGTTATTGAGTGTATGCTCTCCACTATGCTTCAGACAGGCCTTAGACATGCATGTCTCGTCTTTAGCCTAGACTTGTCAGTATATAGATATTTTTGCCTGGCCCATAATAACGAGTTTTTTATAAAACCAAGAAAATTATATCTCACCAGATCATAAATTTTCAACCTTTCAGGAAGAGGGTATTTGGAAGATATATGGTCAAACTTCCATAAACCATAAATGAAACGGACACAACTGTTTTGGTCAACTTGTAGACGTCTTTTCGTAGCTTGATCAAGAGAATGAAAATATAAAATAACAAACCTATAGAATTATGCTTTCACGCAACTTCTCTCTGATGATTTTAAAATTTAGCAAATGCTTTTAGGATCAACTTATTTCTCGCAACAACCATGAATATCATATTATATTCATACCAACTGTTGTACCGATCCTCCTATTCCCAATCTGATAACCAGCTAGGATTGCGCAGAGTAATATCAATAATAAGCGTAGCATCATTCTCGTAATAGCCAGCCAACCACAACAGAATTCTCCCAAATTAAATCTTCGCAGAAAGTTGTGGAATGCCTGGCGCTTTCCATCCCTGAAGGGCAGACGCGTGTGTACCAGTAGCAGTGCGGAATTTCGTTATTAACCCTGCAAAAAAGTATTGCGGAATTTCACGAGAGCCTGTTCCTGCCCCTATGCGGGAGATTAATTGGAAATATGTCTCTGAAATGTGAGGGTGACGCGTGTGTGCGTGCATACACGTACACTTGCAGTCAAAGGCGTATACAAGGGGGTAACAGGGGTAATTACCCCCAAGATTATCTACAAAAAATTTAATTCAATTGTTTTTTCAAAGGAATGAATGGTTCGTATCTAAATTTGAGTTACGTTATCTTTATAAAAACTTATTGTTAATTCGGTATCTTTTCCTACACACATAAAAATGAATTCTCATACCAAGAATATAGGCTTTCATTCAAGTATACCGTCTCTTTCTATATGCGCAAAACTATAATAATCTTAAAGTAAGAATACTGTATTTTTGACCATATAGAGTAAATTTAAGTAAATATATTGAATACAAACCAGGGGAAGTCTTGGAAGACAAAAATTTCAAATTGAGCATATCATAATTTTGATATAAGATAGAGAAAATCTAACCTATAAGAATACTATAGCGTTGACTAATAGTTCATTATTGGTATAAAGATTCTATAATTTTGATGAGCTGTTATCAAGGCTACTGTTGGTTCCTCAACATTAAAAAGAAGAACCAAAAGAATATCAAATCTTTAGCAATGAGACTTCTTCTTTAAATTTATATGCGTCATACAGTATTTTATCTAATTCAAATTTAAAAAGTTGAACAGAATATAAAATGTGTACCTTTAATTGAGCCAAAAGATATACGTCCACCATTTGAAAATAGAACTTATTCACAACTCACATATAACTCATATGAAATCAACACCTGTACACTTGTATGAGATCCTCAGAGCAGTCACAACACCACCTTTTCAACAGGACATTCATCCTGAGAGGTGGTTGCTAAACATTAATTCCAATCGAAACTAACGGGCGTGGAAACAGACACACGTGTCCCGCTACATTGCTGTTGACGAATATGGAGATGCCAAACAAGTAAATGAATTACTTTTTATGTGTATACATTACGTTTTAAATAAGGAACAATGTAGGACACGTGTATATAAACCGTGGAGGGTGGCCCAATATTTGAATCATCTTCCATCAAGCTGGAAATCAAAAATAACGTGTCATGGTATCATCATCATCATGCCGACACGGTAGGTCGGCGTCTCAGAAGCTGGGTATTTTCTTCCGCTCCAGGAAATAATATTCTCTGGAATAGCTACTGCTACTTTACAAGGTACAGATCGGACCATCGCGGAGTACTGCTCACATTTGAGGAGATGCGCTCCAAAACTCTCTAAAGCGACATAATCCAGAGACGAATAATACGTCAGACTTCACAAAGGTCCTTCTAGAACATCGAAGAAAGGTGTCTGATCTGTCCCATTTCTATAGATATGAAACAGGCCAATTTTTCCAACATTCAGGCTATCTATAGGTTTGCCGTATTTGTCACATAAATAAATGTACTTACATGATCACCTTATCCCTATTTTAAACTATTTAAAAACCATTTACTCATTGAGAGTGGACTATCTATCGGTATTGAATAGAATCATAATAATCATTAATTTACTCTTCTTTGCAGTTTGCTATTAGAGTATTTTTTTTGTTCTTTTGAACTATAATTTATTACAAATACTAAGATAATCTCCCTCTTACAATTTAACATTCATGCCGTGAAAATTCGTATATCAACTTGTACAATAAACAATACATGACACAATAAAAAAAGACAGCGTATCTTGAGCTATATCATCACTTCCACTATATGTTCGGCGTACACCCTCATTCACATCTGTGCAGCTGAAATTTTTTAAACGTAAGAACCCTTTAAACGATTCGTAACAAAAGGCCTGCGTATGACAGATAGGAGGGATAGAGCAGCTAAGTTTCCATAACCGTCGACTGTGTCAAAGAGGAGGGGTTCAAGATTTAGAAAGTAATCATAACGATTTGAGTTCTGAAAAAAATTACATTATTTATTGTGAACTTAATGAAATTCAGAATATTGAAAAGCTAGTCCATAGTACATACTAGTGTTGCACCGGATTCGAATGCTTTATCAATCTGGATCAGATCCCGATCGGATAAAAAAATTTCAATTTGCACAATCGGGATCCGGATCAATCCGAATACAATATTCGTATATGAGATCCGGATCTAAGATCCGAGATCCGTATACGGGATCCTTGTGTTCCCTATGCTTACTTAGTTTGAAAAAGCTACTATTCATGGAAAGAGCGCTAATTTTAGGGTGAAAATTGTCAGTTCTATCTAAAATAATCCTTGTTTGACCTTTCGAGAAAGTAGTTGCTCAAAATCTACAATAGAAAGACAATATAAAAGCACTTAATCTTGTTCAAATTTGTCTAAGGTAGCTTTTCCCCGAGATAAAACAAATTCGGACAGCTGAAAATTTATTTTAAGTAAATGATTTCCAACATCAGCTTTACATGCATGATCTTTTTGACACTAAAAATGTAAATAGAAATAAAATAGAGTTGCTATATGCCGTATGAGCTTCAACAGCAAATAATCTAAACATGCTTTTTAGTCGTAGATCGTATGCTATCGCTAGTGTATAATATATACTGCAAAAAGGCTCGAAAATAATCCGCAGAAGCCCATGGGGTGGTGATGACAACCCCCGTTGTATTTACTGCACCCCTCATATCTGGGTTACGACAATATAAATGAGTCATCTCTGCCGCTACGGTGATTCAGTGTCCAAAGACTGCTGCCCTATTTACCATCTCATTAATAATGGTTTTTTGAAAGGGGGAGGACTGAGTAACTCGATAGGGGTAAGTATACCACGTGCTTTTTTGTGAATGTAGTATAAATCATTAATTATAAAAGTGTTCAATAAAGAAATGCCTCAAGGATAATTATATCAATCAGTTATTCAGAATGAATGACAAAGGAAGACCATCGTCTTTTGTCTTATGTATTTTTTTTACATAATTCGCATTTAGAAATCCGAAAAAGAAGACCCGGTGCGGGATTCGAACCACGCATCTTCCGATTGCCGGTCGGATGCTCAAACCAACTGAACCACCTGGGTAGCTTATCAGTCGTTACAGAACACGGATGATATGTTAAGCAGAATCCCCCTAAACTAAAGTAATGCCTAAAGCCATGTTCCGAATTTCAAACTGCGCGCGCCGTTCATAAGAATGGCTCTGTAATGACTGACGAGCTACCCAGTTGGTTAGAGCGTCCGACCGGCAATCGGAAGATGTGTGGTTCGAATCCCACACCGGGTCTTCTTTTTCGGATTTCTAAATGCGAATTATGTATCAGGCTACACCTTTCGGAGAAAGCAAGTAATTATTTGTCAAATATTCTTTGCAGTTAAACGTTCGATCGAACTAGTTTGATGTATATTTCATATGACATGATGAACATTTCTACATAAATTTCTTAAATTATGCTACTAAACCTATATTTTACTCCACTTTGGCAGAAATAGATTATGGGTTGAACACATTATTTAATAATGGGCTAATATTTATTTCAATTTAATATGATGATTTTGACCATTTTATTACCATATATTCGCCACATCTCCTCAGTCAGACAAGAATATCGATTTAAACAGTTCCTTTATATGATAAATATAAAAGTCAACAGCCACATGCGTGCATTTGCTCCAAGCATACTAAAGTCACTTTGAATAAACCTAATACTCGACAAAGAAATGTAAGAAGAGCTTTTAGAAGTTTGTTTATGTTGGCAGGACTCGGGTCGACTTCAAAGCAATAGACAGGAATACACATTCCGATTGCTTTTAAAATAGTTCTTAATGTGTATTACTTCTACTTACGCCATCATTAGGATGGTAGGTGTGAAGTGACTTTTCAACAAATTAAATCTTCAATAATGATATAAAATCATGGAAAGGGTGTATTCGGCTACCTTGGCACTTCACCTTGATAATTATGATCATTTATTGAATCACCAGATGTTCTCGCAAAGTACTGACAGATATCTGTGCCAAATTTTTACAGATTCTAGATTATCTTTTTCCAACGTAAAAAATGTGATTATCAATATTTGAAATTCCATCCAAATGACAATTTCTTGACTGGTAATAATAGTAGTAATAATAGGGAGGCAAAGCCTGGTAAGTTGGCCTCTTTTGGTCCTTTTAGCCGACCCCGTAGACATCACTAGAACTAAGGCAGACATGGTAGTATCGAACCTTGCAGACCTTTTAATAAAGGTCATGATGTCTGTTCTATCTGCTGTAACCTGTGAAGATTCCTGCCAACAAGTGGAGTGAATCCCTCCTCCTGTTCAATAGCCATAGCTCCTTACGTTTGTTGGGGCCTGCTATGAACCTCTTGGACCGTCTGATCGGGGCCAATGCATGTGCCCCTTGCTCCCATCCTCGCCAAGCAATCTACTTTCTCGTTTCTGGCACCCCGCTCTGACCAAGTAACCACATGAGGGTCACATTCTTGGATTGGGCTAAGCTTTGGAGGGCGGCCCTGTATTCCGTGCCTTACTGAAATGCAACTTTTATTTGTGAAAAGTACTGTGGATATTTCATAATTTTAGCTGCATGATGGAAGAATTTCACTAAGCATCTACAATCTACAACCTCTTGTCTCCTCGTTATTGGCGTTGGTGGTCTGAACCTCCATTTCTCTTCCAACAAAAAAAACCTCTCGACGCACGACAGCTTCCGGTGCCCGGAACAGAGATTCGTGGGTTTTTGTGCCTGACAAAAATAAACTCCGGAACTGCCATTAGTCTTTCGGCGAGCCTCGTATTCACCTCACCTTCGGGTCTACCCCTTTTTTCGCTGCTGCGCGCTGGACCTAATGGCGTGTCATCTGCAACCATTTATTTATTCTCTTTTTTCATTTAAGAGGGGACTCCCCTAGAATGAAAGGCGTTTTGCCTGGGTTTCCGATATTCCGTTTCCAGTGCTCATTTTTCTGGATAATGTAACGATTTTTTATGCAAATGATAGCGAAATGTTCCATACTCTATACAAGGCGCTTTTTCAAATTTTCAGAATTTTAGACAGTATCGCAAAGGCGCTCGTATCATCAGTAAAAATATCTTCATGTATAGTGCCACGATATTTCGTCTGAAGCGCTTGATTTTGAGCGTATTGAAAATATTTTTATGCAGATCATGGAGAAAGGACGGCTCTATGTCCTAGCGAAGGCCCATTTCATCATATTTTGGCAACTTTGGTTATTCATATGACAATATCTAGAAAATGTTATCAAAAATTGCAATAAACTCTACGCAAGAGCATAGAACCGACCTCTCTCTATCATTTGCAAAAAAAATCGTACCATTATCTTGCAAAATGAACGCAGGAAACTAAATATCAGATTTTTGACTTCGTAAGTTGCCAATGGGCGTCCCCATATAGGGTAACACTTGAAAATGAGTTGATGATGCTATCACACCCTTGACTGAGTTACGTATATACCATCCGATTGCTCTCTACAGCTAGACCGCCAGGCTATACTGACGAGTCTAGGCTAAAGACGAAACATGCATGTCTATAGCAAGTCTGATACATAGTGGAGAGCATACACTTAATATTATTCCGGGTTCACTTTACATCCCCTAGGAATATCTGAAGCTTTAGAGTGAATTTTTTCCTCCTGTGTTAAACCCCCTTCGTATGACAGCCCATCAAACAAATCGGCAGATTAACATATCTCCATCGTCGCAAATACGTGGGCGATATACACTATCAATATCTGACGCGCACTAGTATTTTCATGCGACTGTTATTCATATTTCTGAAACCCTCAGATGCCCCCTCTTCCCCACCGGTTAAAGGGTATACATCATATATAACATGTTTTTCTTTCTACCATATAATCTGCAAGATCCCACATGTCCCCACAACACTCAACTAAATCTCAATTTAGCATCGTGGTTCATCATTACACGCAAATAGTGTTGTCATTAAAAATGCAGAAAGTTCCTCCGAAATATCACGCAAAGTGGATACTACGAGTTGGTAAAACTTTTTGACTGGAAAATGAAACATTCTTGACAAGATTAAAGTGGTTAGCCAGATGCGTTTGCGGAAGCGAAAATAATTTCATGAGGAAATAATTGCTTTTTCTTAAAATTGATTCTACTGCTACTACAGAAAGTTGTTGCTTTATTCTTTTTATTTCCGGTTGTTCACAAGTTTTGAGATGGGATTTCTTTCAGACTGCAAATGAGATTTTTTTCAAGACTTAGCATCTAATTACTTCTGAGTTCCGCGGATAAAGGATACATTACGGGGTTTACGTTTTATATCGACGGAAGATGCCTTTGAGTGAAATAAACAAACTAAGGCCAGAAGATTGGAGAAAATGTTTCCAAGAATCGTTTTTGCGGATGCAAAAATGCATTGATCCTGGAGGAGCATCTTTGGGAAACAATCATGAAGGAATATTCTTTTGTAAATAAAATGTATTTTACTTTGCTAAGCTCGGCAGAGCCACCCTCATATAATACTTAAATGTAATCTCTCACATGTGCTGTTCGTTAATTAAAACCAAAACGCTAGTAAGGTTTGTTCAGTAGGAATATGCGGTATTAATCAAGCATCAATATGAGTAAGACCAATAGAAAGTTTTATTTCACAAAGCATGGAATTTTATCAAACGATAAACTTCGAAAGGCAAGTTTAGAAATCCGGCCTTGCACACTACCATGTATTGCTCTGGCATGTATCGAATTAAATCGACACTTTACCTCACTCCACAGCGGAGGGTGAGAGTAGGGTAGACGTTCTCCTTATCAGCTGGCATTTCCTCTAAAATAGCTGAACTCCCCCCGCGCTAGCAAAATCTGTGCGCGGAAATTGAATTTAAGATCAGTTAAGCATAGTGGACCCCATTGGGTCTATTTCCGGTTGAAAGGGGTGAACGGTCATCTCCGGCCTCGGATGAGCTGATCAGGCGGTCTCTTGATTTAGATTGAACAGATTATTGGTTATCCTTTAATTATAGCTTGAGGCTATGTACATTAAATAGGGTTCAATATCTGTTATAAATAGAGATTATTCGATATAAAGGGCTAAGCCATACAAATTCGCACTTAGAGACTGGGAGAATAACCTGGGACATTACAGGATTCGAACTATACACATTCTGATTGTCGGTCAGACGCTCTAGCAAATTGAGCTAAGAAGGCGCTCCACTCAATGAACCACGACAGCGTTGTGTGGGAAAAACAAAATATTTCTTAGCCCTATACTGGTGCCGAAAACGGTATAGTTTTTTACAATACCGGTCTACCAGAAAATCTGTTCCAAAAGATGCTGGTATCGATTGTTGGGCTAGTCTGATTTAGTGATTCTCTAACTCTTGCTTTCTGAATTTGAACCAAGTATTACGTATTGACTGTGAAACAATTGCTACCGCTACAGCGTCGGAGAATAGTGTAATGGAGGAAACGGGGCAGTGAAAGTCTGACTTCCATAGACTTTGACAAACAACTCAAAATGATGACATCATCAAATTTCAATGGCAGCTGAAAACTAATTTTCCTGAATGATATATGTACACCATATAATACTTTCATAATACAATAGACCAAGCCATCCGATCTTTCGATCCATCCAATAATCCATTCCAACCGGAGATCGGCTACAACCGATTTAGTTATACCAGTCCATCCGGTATCCGGTGCTACCGGTACTTACCCCGTTGAAGAACCGGTACCGCTAGTGGAATCTGTAACATTTACTCCTCAAAACAAAGCGAGACCCGACTATACCGAAAACCCACCGGGTGCTCGCAATCCCTCCTCCTACGATATTTTTCTTCTGTGCAGATGAGCCCCATGGTGACCGGAACGCGCTCAGACACAACAACAGTTCTGGGAGGATTAATCAACGTGAACAAGGGATTGCGTTTGGCCGCGAATTTATAGGACTGTCATTAATTTAGCAAAAACAACGGTTATAAATTAAGGGCACGGGGAGAGGCGGATACCATGGGACAAAGGAGGGTCTGGCAACTATCTCTTACTCTCCGCTATACAGGGTGTATAATTCATATGGTAAACTGTCTGAATACATACTAAAGACACAATTCTGGAGCACAATTTTTTTAGGTGCGTACGGTACTCGACCCCGTGTTTTTAACTTTCCGTACTCATGATGTGGCTGTTCGGCTACCACACCGTAGTGTCCGGTTGATCAAAGGCGTCTTGTAAGGTACGTTCAAGTCGGCACTACCAATTTAGTAGAACCGAAATAGCGAAATTCGAACTCAATTCCAACACAACGCTAAAGTTCTCACCTGTTATGGTCCTCTTGATTGATGAAATGTTCGAACTTTTTTATAGTTTTTGAAGTCAGGAGAACTAACATAGGTCTACATTTATTATAATAGTAAGTATCATTCTGAAAGTATGAATATTTTTCTCCCAATCTCAAAAATGTGCCTGATGGTAATTTTAAATTACTTACAACCTTGATACTGTTTTTAAATAAATAAAAGAGACAATACGATGCCAATTGGCGGGGAAGTATTGTGATCACAAAAACATTCGGATTCGAGATATTGTGTTTCATGACATATATATCACTAAAAACGATCTTACTCATTTCTGTCGGTCTGTCTGTCTGTCCACTAATCCTAAGCGCTCCTATAACTCGGAAACAACTGTTCATATTTCTATTAAACTTTGACACAAGTCACTACTGTGGGAGAAAAAAGCTTTGTGTTTTTCAAAAATCGTTTCTGTGGCGGCAGAGTTATTACTAACATGAAAAAACGGTTTTTGGGCGTTTCCGAGCCCTTAATCTTTTCCATTTTTTGGGGCGATCAATAACACGGGGGAGGGGGGGGGGATCCCAACTTTTAAGATAATTGTCAATAATTTTGAAGCATATATGAACATGCATGAGAGATGCCCGTCGATATGCTACGCAACAAACGAGCAGTCTGCCGTGGATGCATCGGAAGGTGCGAGTAACTTTCACTTACTCGTCTTTTGCCAGTGGCAGGCAGGCGGTAACGGTGACTCGCAGTGATGCCAAGTCTCATGCTTTTGCGGAAGATCATCTTTTTATGTTGTCATTAATGATGAATCTCATCCTTTTGCATTGTTTGAATTACAAAGATGGGAGATGGAACAATTAAGGCGGAATAATTACTTTGTTTTAGTTCAGTTTTTGATTTGGCAACTAGTAATTGTGGTGAGCTAAGCTAAAGAGGGCGTAGCTAGTTATTTTCTTAAGGGGACTCATGTGCTCTACTACTACATATTAATGAATTAATAAGGGCCGCGAATAATATGGAAAGTGCTATATAGTTTCTTTATAAAATGACGTCTGAAGACTGACTGACTGCTGTCACAGCTCCAGCATATACAAAAATTATCATCTCAAATGGTCCAGAGCCACAAACATGCTAATTTTGGAAAGTATCGAAGTTTGAGATGTCTCTTTTGACAACTACTCGCATTTGATGATTTACATATAGGCTGCTACCGCTGATCTCGTTGCAATTTTTATAAATTCAATTACAACTATAACAGTTCTAAAATGCTATCTAAATCCATATTTCTTAGCTGATACCATTGAGCAGGAAGTACAGCGCAACAGACTTGACGCCATTTTTTAGTTCTTGTCACATTATGATCGGTTAATAAGCTATATTAGTTTTGAATCAAATGAGGTTTGTACAAACCTACTTCACTTATATTATAGCTATATGAATACTTTATAGAGGTTCTGAGAATTTAACATACATAGAACCCTAACCTCAATCAAATATATAAAGTAAAATAATAATAAAGTTTTTCTATTATGATTTATGCGCAGATTTTAGATAGCTGTTTAAGTTATAATAAAATAATGATAGTAAAGAAGCAAGCAAATCGTTTGATGATCTTTGGAGATGCGCAAACAAAATCAAGATGTCTTCACAGTCGAAAGACATTACAATTGCTAACAAAACCACTTGTCTTGAGATATCAACATCTAATTGAATCGAATTCTTAGAATGCTCACATAAAATCAATATTACATTTTAAAATTCGGAATAAGCACACATTAAAAGCCTCTATGTAACCTGAATGTTTAATGTGTACAGACAAAATCATTCCAGTAAGGTATCGCCAAACTTACAACCCTTTTGCATTTTTTTACAGGTACGTATAGTTACAATGATTCAAAGAGAACTCTTTAGAGCAAACGCCACAAATGACCAACAATGTAATGCAAACAAAAAGTGACATGGAATCACGTTGTTGGGACTTACTTCATTGAAAGAGGGCTCATCTCACATCACATCGCGTATAACATCACAAACGAAACACTAGCGATCTCCGCCTGCGTTTGAACACAAAAAAAAACAAACGAAACTCGGAAGAAAACCGGCGACGGCGTCTCGGCAAGCGGTGCGATCTTCGCTTGTTTTTCTGTCAGCTGAACGCGGCCGCCATGACGGAGGCAACGACGGCGTCGCGACGTCAGGAATAATCAATATCGGACGGTTCGGTTGCTAGGCAACGGGTTGGCGTCGTCCCTCGTGTTCGCTTGACATTACTGACAGCCGGTCGTTGTGTCACCAAACGATTTGGCGGGATATTCAACGTCGTGGCATGTTTTGGGCTGCATTTCGTAATTGAAGAAGTCGAAAATGGGATGAGGAGTGGGGGATTCAAACATAAGGTTTCATAAATACAGAACACTTTGCAAAGATCGAATTTTATACCTGGTGTAATATTTTAAAATCAAGTTTAACACTTTTTACACCAGGGTATAACAAAAAAGACAATATGAAGAAGGTATAATTTGCTGTCATACTACTTGACATTAGTGATAACCTATAAAAGGCCGAGTTTTCTTTTATTCTTGTCATTTTCCTGTTTCTCCGTGAGCATCCAAGTCATTTATTTTTTCAGCTGTGGTAACCATATTTGGTCTTTGTACGTTGTTCGTGCGATGACCAACTGAACGGAAAGTTGATGCAAAGCCAATATTGATGAATATCGGATTAATGATTGTATGTGTTTCTGGATTTAACCCGATATGTATGTATGAACATATGTATCAGATTTTGATGTAGTTTTGAAACGATTAAACTAATTTGGTATTTTGGAAAAGAGCACAATTCCACAGTTCGAATATTAACTTTACTGGTAATTTAATAGAGTTGTGTGGAAAAAACATCGAAAACATACCTGACGACATTATTTTTAAGTATAGGGACATAAAAAAGTTACCTTATCCTCCGCTTCTTCCGCTCTCCCTTCCGCTTCCAAGACCCTCTGCTCCAACTCGGAAAGCTGGAAAAAAATGAAACAATGAAACATCTTTGCTTCTTTTAGTTTAGAAAATACAGGAATCAATATCATTAGTATTGTAGATTAGTACAGGAAGGTGAGATTAAGGACAAAATGTTTGAGTTATAAAAATTTAGAGAAATATTAGGCGCGGACAGGAGTCGAACTCGTGTCTCCAGTATTTCGTGCTGGCTTGGCTTGAAGCATTCAGCTACCACCGCACTGGCGAGTCAAAACGGTCCAAATTGTTTTTGTTAAGGTACGCTCTCGCTTGCGCCATCATCTCTCTGTGTTTTACTCACTCTCAATCGCACACGATCTGAAAAAAGCTCAACCCAGATCAGTAATTCAACGTTCAAATGCATGCCTGAAAGGAATGCTGGAAACGGGTTGGAGTTTCGCCCATATCTAAAATTCATCTGAATTCGTCTCACTCCAAAATTGTGTCTCTAATATCTCTTTCCAATATTTATACAACCAATAAATGTAGCAAATTGTTGTTCTGGACCATAAATATTCTAAAAGTTTGATTGTGCATGTCAAGCTATTCCACTTTTTCAAATTGGTTTCCTAATATTTCACGCTTTGACGCATATGGAAAACAAATTTCAAATTTTTTATCCATACAGCTTTTTACATCCTATACTTTATCACCTCATATTTTTAGAGTGAATTGGGTAGTTTCATGAATAGAAGCCCATAGATAGTGATTTTTGGGAAAAAGTACAAAAAAAATCTCCTATATATATCTTGAAAGATACTAGGAAATCTAGAAATTCCCTGTGATTCTCCAGAAGGAGGCTCACTAAATGTTTATTTAATTATATGTTTACTCAAGAAAGCTAATGATACCTAATGGTCTGTTAAAATCGTAAGTAGTCGTATCATTCGATTTTCTTTATGGAAAGCCTATCGCGAATAAGAAGCGTTGTGAAAGGATAAATATATATCCACATTGACCTTAAAACGCTGTACATTATAACTATCAAGGAACAACCCCCCCCCCCTTTGCCTCATTGTACAACGCTGAGGTTCTCTGAACGAACATCTTTTTGAAGAGGTTAGTTTAAAGTTGTTGTAAGATTAGCCATCTTTTTTTCATGGTCTAAACTGTGGAGGTCCTTAAGATCAGCTGCATGCACAACATGCGCGGTTCTTTCTTGAATTTAGTTCAGAAGATTCAACCTTCAGGGAATGCTTCGGAGCGCATCTTCGCACAGTATTCCAGAGTGTTGCGAAGAATACAATTTTTTCTGGAGCCTCTAGCTTGTGGGATGCCGACCTAGCAAGGCCGGCAACAAGGTAGTGCCAGGACATGTTATTGTTAGTGTGAATGTCCAGATGACCCATTTATTGGACATCTTTCAATCTCCATGTCTGGCAGACCAGTATTTAATTTTGTTGTCGGGACAGTTGTCCGAGACTTCTGTGCATTGAACTGGACTTGTTAATCTCCATCCAACAATTCTTTCGAACAACTCATCTCAAGTGTCGCCCTCAATGGGGGAAGGCCATTGGCAACTTACGAAGTCAAAGGTCCTAACACTTGGAGATGAGTTGATGTTGCTATCACACCCTTGCCTGGGTTACAAATATACTACTCGATTGCTCTCTTCAGTTACACCGCAAGGCTATACTGAAGAGTCTAGGCTAAAGAGGAAACATGCATGTCTACAGCTAGTCTGATGCATATTGGAGAGTAAACACTTGATTCTTGCGATGTAGGAAACATCCGCGAAGCTGCAGACTGGATTATATATCATTTTCAACAGTTGCTGATCATGTACAGCTGAAAGAGTGTTATACAAACGAGAGATCCACGGAGAACACATGATAGACTATCCTTGTAGCTAGCTATCCATGTGCTGTCCGCTCTGTATGTGAATCTATATCGATGCAAATTGTCAGTCTCCGTTATAGACAACGCAGCTTAAACATGATTGCGTATGCAAAGCACACAGTCCTTCTGCAGCTAAACGATCTCCATCAACATATTAGGTTACCAATTACCCAGGATTACTACACTACAGGAGATTATCCGTATTGTTTACCTACGTAGAGGGAACGTAACTTGTTATGTACAGTAAACCTGTAATTCGAGAGGGAGACTGGAGATGTCGGGAGGTGCAGATCGTTCAATACCAGACGCTGGAGATGGCGACGCAAATATTCGTTGGGATTGAGTAATCAGTGGTAGTCTTTTTTGCTTACCATTCGTATGTAGGTCAACAGCGTATCACTCTAAATACTACTAAATAAATTATAGTTTATCAAACTAAGATCAAACCGCATTAAAAAGTGTTTTTTTATTATTCATATTTTGTTGTTTATTTTATTGTAAAAATGTGTGCTCATTACTATATATAAAATAATAATTACAAATGACATTTTTATACCAGTTGTTATGAAGCACACGACGATGTTTTACAATAAAATCAAGGGCAAAATAATTGATGATTATTTTTTTAGTGCGGTTTGCTCTTTTTATATTTTATTCTAAAAAATAATCGATTTTTTGGCTAGCGAACAGCCGGGAATACATTTCATTTTGGAAATTAAATTTTTCGATGAAATTTTGAAATAAAAAATAATATCATTTTTTCCAAATGATTGCCATTGTCATTGGTCTTTACATAGATACAGGTGAAGCTAATACAGTATGTTAAATAATAAATTTGAAAGATGATTTTCTGACTGCTTATAAGAAATAAATTACTAATTAAATTAATTTAAATATAGGTCCTCAGAAGTTTCGTTCTCGAGATACTGTGTGTTAAGCTATAAAAAAAAATCTTTTTCGTAAGTATCTCAAAGATCATTAATCTAATTTGTAGTGTTAAGCGGCTAATTCAGGTCCTAACTTGATTAAATTCATATTATATTATAGCGACGCTATCACACCCTTGACTGGGTTACGTGTATACTACCCAACTGCACTCTACAGTTAGACCGCCATGCTATACTAACGAGTCTATGTTAAAGACGAAACATGCATGTTTGATGCATGGTGAAGAATATCAGTGTTTACTAAGAACAAGGGTTGTCGCTGTAAATCAGTTCACCCTTGTTGACAGAGGCTTAAGGGGCATCTGTCGCTGCTTCAAGGCAGTCCAAGTATTAGGACCTTTGACTTCCGGCAATGGGCAGCGCCATAGTGCGCGATGCTTGGAGATGATGTTATCAATTGTTAATAACCTAATAGCTTGAGAATTTTGGTAACCTTTGTTTTCCGAATTATTTTCTGTCCAATATGGTTCAGTTTAATGTGTTCGTATTCATCTAGTTTTCGGCGACAGTCACAGTAAGTCCTCGCATTTAATGAGTCGACTGCCTCAACATTCGCGATAAAACGAAATATTAGCTATTGTTTGCGCTTCATGTATCTCCCGGAAATGAAACGTCAACAACAAACTTCCTCGAATTCACTTCTACATGTATAATGTGTGAGTAAGCATGACGGCACTTATAACAAAAGGCAAGCAGAGCAGTTTGGTCATGTCGTAATCACAGCAAAATGAACGTACATCTCACTGAGACTGCAATTAGCAACGTTAATGGCTGCTCACTGCGAGCTGCAAGCTTCACTATAGTTCCAGTTTTGTAGACGGTTCATTGCCACGATACATAGTGGGCTGAAATCTCGAATTTCTTGTAAACTATAGTTTTTAGATACGTTTAGAAAGTCTTCGCAATGTAGAAATTCGATTCGTCTACGCGTTTTTGCAGAAATTGGTTTGAAAAATAGGAATTTTAAAATGGCAGATGCAAGATAGCGGAATGTTTCTTCTACAAATTGTTTTGATGGATTGAAATTGAGTTCAAGGTTGAGGGTTGTTAGGGTGCTGCGATTCCGAAAATTGTTTCTTCTATGGAACGAAAATTTATCGATAACCCTCGCCGTCTAGGATATATCTAAATTATAAAGAACCACCATATAAAACAAGGATCACCAAATGACGGACACTTGTCCGGATGCGGACCGCCAACCTATTCTTTGCTCATTTCAAGTAGACAGTACAATATATAACAAAAACTCAATCTTCATATATTAATGAAATAGTAATCAGGTTCCTTTTTGTTTTATATCTTCATCGGTATTATTTATCAAACTATTTAGTATACCAAAATAGCTCTAGATAAATGGATAAACTGTAGAGCACCACTATTTCAACAATTTTATGTTAGCAACATCAACTGATTCATCTAGGTGTAGCCATCTATGGGACGCACACTGACATCTTACGAAGCCACTATGTATCAGACTTGCTATAGACATGCATGTTTCGTCTTTAGCCTAGACTCGTCAGTATAGCCTGGCGGTCTTACTGTAGAGTGCAATCGGATTGTATATACGTAACCCAGTCAAGGGTGTGATAGCATCATCAACTCATTATCAAGTGTCACCCTTTATGGGGACGCCCATTGGCAACTTACGAAGTCAAAGGTCCAAACACCTGAACTGCCTCGAAGCGGCAACAGATGTCCCTTACGACATCGGTCAACAAGGGTGAACTGATTTACAGCGACATGTCTATAGCAGGTCTGATGCATAGTGGAGAGCATACACTTAATTTTATGTTGTGTTGTTATAGCAAACTTAGTACACAGTATATTTTAAAAAAATGGTGAAAGTGTTATTCAACTTATATCATTAGGAATTTAGATTCAACATGCGCATTCATCATATTTTTAACATTCCGAATTTAGAGTAACTACTAGAATTCTTCAAAAGGATACAAAATATTTTAAGCTTTGTTTTTAAATATGACTACCTCAAAACAATATCGTTGTTTGTCTTCCTGCCACAGAGAGTAGTGCCCTTGCTGCTGTGTCACAGTAAAATTTCGATACAAAAACCCAGCTGATCTGAAACACAATAGCTTCGATGTGAAGTATATTTCTCTGTACTTCATCCATTATATAAATCTCCGCATTTCCATACACAGCACTGAGCAGGAATTTATTATTTCGTCCTCCCCGAGGTACTCATTTATTTATATACCGAACCCCTCTCTACGAAACGTTAAAAATTCATTAGACAACCTCACCATTTCTCTGGTTATTATTAAAGCTTGAGCTAAAATTCTTTAATGATGATATGAGACAGCGATTCAGAGAAAGCGAAAGTTAAATGCATATATGAGAAAACATTTGGGAAATACGTATCGACGACAATTTTCGAGAATCCAGAAAAGAGCTGCGCTTCTGGAGTGCGAGAAGCTTGCCGCGTACGCAAGAGGATAACAATAAAAAATGGCATCAAGTAGATTGACGCTGTACTTATCCTGCAATCATATTAGTTTGTAAACATTTGAATCGGATTTTGTAACTGTTGTTTTAAATTGAATTGAAAAATGTTGAAAAAACTACTTAAATATTTATGACATCAAAAATTATCAAAATGTCAAATTTTACAAAATTTCCAAGGTTTCCAAGACTGCACCAACTGCAACTGCAAACCGAGAAGAATATTTAGTATAGTGATATCACCTCACATAAAATACTGATTCAAACTGCTTGACGCAATTTTTTGAAACGCCATCACCTTTGTAATGATTAATCATACTGATTTAGGTGAAATGCATGCTACATATAAGCAGTTATTGAAACAGAAGTAGGACAGATTGTCGGATTACACGTGGCAACCTGGCAAAAGCCGAGAGCATCTATCCCTATATATATTATATTTATACACGTCTAATGTGTATGCCACCACTCGGCGTTGATCAGTATTGCTTTTTTGAGATCTTCCCCTCACCGCACCCACTTCCAACCCCAATTTTTACTCCCGGAAACGTACAAAAACGAAGTCTGATTTCCAAAAACTGCAAAACTTTGCGTTCTTGTCACAATAGTAACCTAATGTTAAAATTTCCGAGCTATATAAGGATCAAGTATTCAAGTGTTACCGGACATAGCAAAGGCGGACAGGCGGACCGATAAACAGACAGACAGACACTGAAATGATTGACACGGTTTTTTGTGATGTATGTTATATGTCATGAAACATCAAGCAAATCACAATATTCGAATTAATTTTTTTGCTATTACAATATTTTCTCGTGAACTGGCGTGGGAATTAAAAATAATAACGTAAACTCACTAAAATAAAAGCCTTTCAATGCTAATGTTATAGCAAATATGTCTCAGCATTTGTAAATGAAAAGTACACAACAGACAAAAATAGTCTTTCAGCACTAGTTATCCTTCAACAAGCTACAGACAATATTCCTAAAAAAAATAATGAATTAAAATATATACGAACGTATATTTATATTAAGTTTTTTCTTCCATGACACCATCTTCTGTAGATTTTACATCAATTTTTTTATTATGACAATAATTTCATCCGCGTAAACTTTTCGCGTTAGTAAGAAGTTGATTCACAAGACCAATTTTTTTCTATACAAGTATTAAGTAGATCACTTTTAGGTGTCACTAGGAAATGTGGAAACGCGGTATCCCTTCGGTATGTCACTTGATGATGGAAAACAACAGCTACTGCCAAAACGAGACTGAGACTGTGTTGGTCTGAACGCTAACAGTATATAAGTGAGTGAGATATCAAAAAAGATATAAAGAGCACGGGAACGCAGCGTTGCCACTCTATAAGAAGTTGTATTAGTATAAAAACAAGGACACACTAATGTGGACAGTGTTGGAACTGTCTAAAAGACGAGTGAGAAAAATCCAGAAAAATGTTTGATGTGAACGGGACTCGAACCCCTGTCACCGGCATTTCCTTCTGCGTTCTTGTTCGGGCCATTCATCTATCCTTTCTCTCACTCACATTTTCAGATTCCCTTATCCGCATTTCATTTACTTATCAAACATTCATCAGAAAGGGTTTTCAGAGTTGAGTGGCCATCTTTTCCATGGATTTCGCTGGATCGAGTCTGGGAAAATATGGATTAATGGCGGATTTAGCGCGAGCATCAGCTTTAACTTTGATTAATTAATGTAAATGTTTTGGGGCGGCTGCCATGCGGGGCTGCCAAGGGCTGCTAAATGCGAGCCCGCTCGACGCCTGATCCGTCGTTGGTAGCGGCCACAGGGGCGGATTCAAGAAAAACCATCCAGATCTCGGAATCAAATGCAAGTAACACTTCGCACATAATTGCTTGTTAATTTATTTCTTAGGAATAATAAGTATTTACAGAAAAAAAAACGTGTCAAGTAGATTCAAGGATTAAGGTCGGATTTTGGAACAGTTCGAGTTTGATGGGTAAAAAGCAAAAGCAAAGAAGCAGTTTATTATTATTCAGATGAAATTGTATAAGGTTTAACAAATACAACTGTTTTTATGGTTAGTTTCTATTTAAAATTTGAATCATCATCACGCTAAAAACTGACTGTTACCCGGGTTAATTTTCAACCAACTATGAAATTGTAACTAATATAGACTAATAATTATCTATTGTTCTATTATATTATTTTTTCTTTTATACGTCTTAGGGAAAATATTCGATAAAAATTGAGTTGAAAAATCAGTCTGGTCATTTAATACACCACTGTAAGTTGAACTTACTCTTGAAATATTTTGGCTCTTCTTCTGAAATAGCTTAACGAATCGAATATCGTCTTAAAAAATGAAATATGAAAAATGAAATAAAATATTTTGTGACACGAATTATCTTGCGGATATTTTGAGCGGGACGCTTAAGCTTTTCTAAGGATTTTCTCTTAACCGTAGTGCAAGACAGACAAAAGAAAAAAAAACAGAACAATAGCTAGACCAAATAAATAGTATGCTGGATAATAAATATAAATAAAAGTTCCATCAAAGTAAAATGGTTAACAATCTACATGAACCTTAAAACTCCAAAATCTAATCCTGGCATTTTTGTACTTTGAAAAAGGCTGCCGAGACAGTTAGTCGTATTTGGATTCAATTAGCACCTAGTATGAAATATAATCAGTTGGAAGTGAGTGACAAGTCCGGCCCTGTTCCAAATCCACTGTTATAAATGCGTTGATTGGTTACCAGGTGGTGGCGTGGCGCACACTTGACGTTATTACGGCGTGGCACCTGCGTCATTTATGTTCATTAAGCGGTAAAAACTGTGCACGTATTCAATCTTAACGGTATCTTTTTGCCCTTGCATCGCGCGCCGCCTGACTGATGCTGGTTATTCAATCCACGAAGCACCGGATTGGAAAATGAATAGCGCAGAGGCGCGGAAGAACTCCATATATCACGTTGTATCTAATAATCAGAAAAATTAGAAAAAAATATCACCAGTGGGATTCGAACCTAAGCCTCCTGCATTCGGGACAGATGCTTTATCGAGTAGCCGTAGCGACCGTGACATTTTTATCGGATTCCATTGCAATATTTTCTGATGGCGTCAGATTTCCAAATTTTGCTCAATTATGGTTACATAACGGGAAAGTCTAGTCAAGGTCGAGCTGTACAGGTCAGAAATATGGAAGGAAAAATTGCGCGGGGAGAGGTATTTTATTATTTGACTGTAAAAATCATAATTGACAGAAATACCATAAATATACAGGGTTCTGCCACAGGTATCACCTATTTTGAGTAGGCTACGGTGCATATAATAATACGTCAGTGACAGTTCTGTCAATTGATCTGATTTAACAGGCATAATATTTAAGACATAAAATTGCACTGCAAAAAGCTATTAGTTACCCTTAACTTCCTCCAAATGAATACGTTTTTTTCTCTTAGACATCTTTGAAAATAGATGATACGTGTTGCAGAACCCCGTACATATTTTAAACTTAGAAAATTTAGTCTGACGATTATGTATATAATGAAGAATATGTCACAATACTGCCTTCCACATTGTGAAACTTTGAGACGAAAAGCTGCTAAGCTTTTAGGAATTCCCACTACACGCTACTGATCCAAAGTGCGAACGTGGAATCGGATAATACAAAGTGTCAATGGGAAGGGCTTTAATGTAATTTTCTACTTGACAGCTACCGGTTACGCAACTTCAAAGGTTTCCAGCAACAGGGGGAATAAATGCCGTTTCCTACCTCTCTACTTCGCCTCTTCGTCTTCAATTTCCATTAGAGTTTTTGTTCGAAATATCGAGTTTGTTTTGTTGATTGTGGTAGACGAATACTGAAGCTTCCGTTCATCGGCTCTCTGAGGAGCGGATCAAGATCAATCGGATGTCCATTAAAATATCTTTGTTCAGATTTCACACTGGTATCTCTTCTTCTTAAGGTGCTGTCTTCCAATTGGAGTTTGGATATAATTTATGCAAATTACCCTCTGTCCTTTTGCTATTCTTAGTAGTGAATCTGAGTCCAAACTCTACCCCATTTACTCTCTACTGCCCGATCCTTGTTTACACTCCACTTTGCCCTCCATTATAGGTATTAATAACTATAATTTTGTGGCTCTATAAATGTGCACCAGGTAACTTGTCTTCCGTCTTTTGACAATTCCAAGAATTTTTTGGTCTAAATTTTCGCCTTAGGAACGTTTCTTTGCTAATATTTTCCGTCCATGATATTCTGAGAATTCTCCATTTGACAAATAGACATAAGGGTTTCAAGCAGAGGTCGTTGCCATGTTGCATTGCGCAAGGATAAACTATGATTGAGCGTATAAAAACAAAAGCATCGCTATATTCACTGACAGTCAGGGCGTTGGAATGGTTGATTGGTCCAAAACCAGCCTTGGGGTTCCCCAGTCAAGCAATGAGTGGGACTTCATTCAAGAGGAATTAGCGTTCTATGGTTAGTGGACCCAAAAAAGGAAAAAGCTCATTTTGATATAGCAGGTTTTTGATCATTTTACTTTGGTAGTTAAATATTTTTTAAGAGAATCAATTTTTTTGATATCCACCTAATTTGTCTCCGATTAGCATTTTATTTGAACAAATCAATCGTCTCTTGTCAGTCTGCATAGATAATTCTTCTCCTGTTGCATATCCCACATCTCATTTCCCTTGAGAGAAATGGTTTCTCCAATCAAGACTTCTCTGGAATTGTGTATTCCTATCTTGCAATCTCGATTCTTGTTAGGGAATTTTTAATTCTCCTTCCAGTCAAAGATTTACGGAGCGAAATTGTAAGCATAAAAATTGCTGGAGTTTTGCCTGTCCATAAACAAGAAAATTGCGTTCTTCGCGTTTTCGTCTGAAATATGCAAAGTATAAAAAAACTTAATTAAAGTACCCGGAATCATGCTGGAACGAATTTTTCTTTCCAGTGTAATTGAGAAAAATGAAATAGGCGTCTAATGATTAAGAAACTCCCTGGCGAAAGGGTAAACAAGATTCATTGAAGAAAACTAATTATTTTAAAGATTATAAATGCTTTAATTAGTGAAAGAAGAACAAAACTCTTGAGTGTAAATTGAGTTTGATCTTCCCCTGAAGATGTTAACTTAGTTGGCGAAACATGTGGCAAAGAAGTGGTTTAGCAAGTGGTAAAACTGCGCAGTGTTCATGATTGCTGCACCAAAGGATTCAGTGTTACATAATTTTTTTATCATTCAATTTGAAAATTTTCAAAATAATAGGTGTAAAGTATGTATTTCTCTATAGGTAATTGAGCTTCAGCTACTCCGTCCAGATACAGTTTGGAATGATTTAAGTAGCAATTAGCAGATCTATTCCTGCGGAGTGTTATGAAAATGTAGATACAATGATCTATAATCTCATGAGCGCCATTCCTTTTGACAAAATCTTGTACCACAGTTTATCTCAAACCAAACATTTTCGAAAAAAATATATTGTTTCGCCAAATGGCGTGAGAAGCAAGACTTTCGTTTGTGCAATTTGCCAGTATCCAAAACATATAAAAACGGTCCTGATTGGTCTACTTCTTTTGATATTGAATCACATTTTTTTCCATGTCTAATGAGAGGAACGAATGAGATGTATAATTAATAAGAACCTGGATGAAAGGGCGCAACGCGCCTGCCCTTAGGAAACTAGAAAAGTTTCGCTCTGTTTTTGTAATTAATTCAGTCAGAAGCTGGGGTGCTTTATTATCAAAGTGAGCGCGTCATTATAAATCTTTCTGCTAATTCAGTTGGATTATTAATCGGATTCAGCTCGCTTTTTGCTGCGATTTGTAATTGGAGCATTGCTTTATCAGACGGTGCGATTATAGTCCCAAAAAGATACGCGAATGCGTTCGTTCGCGAATGTTGTATAAATGCAGATACGGTGATAAATCAAATTACGGGAACTGCGAGGAAAACCAGCATTGTGGGCGTTTTGCTGTTATACGCAGAATAGATAGATGTAATTTCATAGTACCTAGATTCGATTGATGTAACGTATTGGGTATGTTCACTGAGTTCGTCCATAATGAACTGCACTTCAATGAATATATGGATAAAAAAATGGTGTCCAGTACTGTCTAATCTAGGGAATAAGGAATAAGGTGTTTCGCACCAAATACAGTTCGCACTCTGGTTATTTTGAATATTACTAGTTAGTTAGTTAGATGTATAGATATACGAGGGTCACGCTGAAAGTCTCTAGATATTCCTAATCTATAATGAATCGTTCAGTAGTTGCATCTAAGTGTTGGCCGAATTTTTAATGTGAAAATGGAACCGGGTAGTCACGATTCTCGAGCCATTATTTTGTATGACTATAATAGGGAATAAAACAAGCGGAATGTCACGGAAGTTTAGTGAGTTGCTTTGGGGACTCTGCCCCTTCTAGGGCTACAGTTTTAAATCGGTTTGTTGAGTTTAAAAGGGGCCGCTCACTCGATGATGAACCTCGTACAGGTCGACTGCTGTTACACCGGAAACTGTAGAAGCTGTGCAAAATATGGTAAAAAAAGATCCGACATATAACCTACACAGAGATTGAGGCTTCTCTGGGGATTGGGTCGAACGCGGTCCGAACAATCATTCTTGATCACCTTCGCCTAAGGAAGCGGTGTTCCAGATGGGTGCCACATTTGTTGACCAGTTATCAAAAGGCAACAACAGTTGATTGGGCTTGAAAAGTTTGATAATGGACACAATAAAAACACATGTAATATCGTAACCGGAGACAAAACATGGTTATATCATTATGATCCCGAAACTAAACAGCAGTCATTAGTTTAGTGCTTTAAAAGTGAACAGCCTCCAACGAAAATTCGTCGTTCCAAGAGTGTTGGAAAGAAAATGGTCACATCTTTTTTTTCTGAAAGTTGATATAACACAACGTTAGCCTTGGAAAATCAAAGGACAGTTACTTCTGAATGGTATATAACCAAATGTGTTCCTGTAGTCTTCCAAGAACTCTGCAAGAGTCATCCAAAAACTGGTCTGCGGCGTATCCAATCGCACCATGACAACGCACCCGCCCACAGCGCCGCTAAAACACTAGATTTGCTGAACAGGGTGTCAAACTGTTGCCTGACCCTCCGGACCTAGCTCTATGCGACTTCTTATTTCCTAAGGTCAAAGAAAAGTTACGAGGTCGCCATTTTTCCATCGATGAAGAGGCAATCGCTGCATTTGAGGAGAAAATTAGCAGCCCTTCCAAAGAATGTTGGTCACAAGAATATGACAAGTGGTTTTACCGAGTGCGTAGGTGTATTGAGGTAGGGGGAGAATATAAAGTTTTGCAAAAAAACCTTGTAGTTTTTCTGTATCTGAAAACTTTCAGCGTGACCCTCGTAATTGTAAGATACTGCTATATATTAAGGTCCGGAGGTATCTCGGAGATGAATTAATTAGATTCGTTTTGGCGATTTTTTACTTAACAGCTAGTGGAACATATATGACCTCTCACAGGCGTGTCACAAGTGAGGCATTTAGTTTGCGACGTATAACCGAGAGTATTGTGAAATAATATGAACAATGCAAAGTTAGAGTTAGCCAGAAAAGGGAGAATATAGCAAAGGTCATTTATGCTTGTGCATTAATATATTTTATGTGCAAATAGCACATGAAATATAGAGTCAACATACTGGTAGCTACTTTTTAGCGGACTAACTAGGATTTTTCTCATTGTTAATGATTCTAATTCGGATCGGTAATCTAGTAAAAGTCGACAAAAAAAATTGAACCAATTCACCCGCTTTTGATAAAAAGCTAACTTTGTCCTAAAATACCATACAACATGAAAAATATTCAAACGGTTAAACTTTTTATTGCTGGATTTTTATCGAAAATCTACTATTTTCATATAAAATAAATGTTATTACAGCATGTGATTCAAATTTTGGGGGACGTTCAAGACAAAAATATGGCAAATTAGTCACATTTGAAGTCAAAAAACGTAAAACCCTTAACACAAATCTATATATTATCATCATCTTCTTCATTATTGACTCGATCTTCTATTTCCAAAGTTCAATTGTAGCCGAAGCCATAAACAAATTATCCCAAGTAAATAGAGGCGCGGCTGCAACCACTTCAAACGTGATCCATGTTTAATATATACCAGATTTCAGAACTTCGCAGACATCTCCCGATCCCAACAGGCATTCATCACTCTCCGGTCTTGATGTATCTAGTTAGCAAACATGTGTACCTTAATAAAACGAAAACCCCAATCAATATGCCGGTTTGAGGGGTAACTTTCAAAGCGAACCTCTACCGTATTCAGCATCAAATCAACATTCGTATAATTCAGTACTCCACTCCTCGCTGTTTATATCAGTTTATATATGGTCCGGTAGCTAAAAGAAATATTTTTAGGTTCTTCACGTGTCAGATGAGTTTCCATACAGATTTCACTCAGAAGGAAAACTGTTTTTTAATTTAGATAAAATCGATCAATCAATCAAAGGCTTCGCAAATAAGTAGCGTTTCGTTAGCTTTTTAAATCTTCGTTTTATTAGCTTGATCTGTATGTATGTATGTTTGTAACATAATTTCGAACGCTATCTTCACCCACTTTTCATCCAGCGATGAAAAATTAACATTATAATTAAATGTTTCACCAATTCTTGAAGCAATACACTTAAACGGTGATATAACGGATGACATGTAATATTTCTTCTTAAAACACTTTTATTAGTTTGACCTGTATCTATACAGAGACAGATTCTTTTAAATATAACGATACGGAGATAAATGGAGAGAATACCATTCAAACCCGTTGATTAAGATTCCAGTAGCCACGTAATTGCATTTACAAATATCAAAGTACAAGGATAAATTCATCAATGAATGAATATTAGTGTAAAACAACTGGAATACACTCTTTTATAGTGAATCTACATAACAAAAAAGTAAAAAGTAATTCTTAGTATAAGGAAAGGAAAAATTATTAGTGACAAAATTAATATCATTGTGATAAAAGCATGATGTGCTCGATATCAATCTTTATAATTTTTTAGTTTTATCATATCGCAAAATGTAGAGTGGGACAAATCATGTCATCCATTTTTTCATTAATCATTTTATTCTTATATTAGGAAATATGTCCTTTTCAGTTCGATTTACTATAAACGCGTGTTTTTTTTTCAACAATATTTTATCCCATTTTATCTGCAGTGCTAAAGCTGGAGCAACTATCTCAAAGAGTTCATTATACTAACCAATAATGACCAGACTGAATGATGGCAGACTTCGCAGCCATATTATTAACAGATGAAATGTGTAGGGGAGTCGGTTGGCACAGCAACAGGCACAGTCGGTGGTTGCGATGTTGCGACACATCAAACGAACAGTCGAAAACAAATAATTGGAGTGGGACCACAGTGCGTGTGCTCTAAAATCAGAGTGCGGGATTTGCTTTCAATTAGCGAAATTGGAATCGGCAAAGCCGGATCTATGGACGATTTTACTTTGATTGCACCGACGTGAAACGTACTTTGTTCTGATAAACATTTGGTGCTTTCAGGAAACAATATTAAGTTCGAATTGAAATAATGCAAAAGCGCATATGTACGAGTGTTCTCTAGTAAAGTAAAACAAATTTTATACAATTAGACCGATTTTTCGGTCGGTATAATACGTAAACTTCGAGAGTCATCGTTTACCCGCAAAATAAGAAGTAGTAGTAGTAGTAGTAGTAAGTATTAGAATTACGGCAGGACTATACGGTAAATTACTCATTAATTCAAAGTATCAAGTACTGATTTGTTCGGACACAAGGTTATCTTGATTCAAGGTGCTATAGTAAAAAGATGAAGATGATGTGATTCTAAAGAAGGCAGTGATCATCTTTCATGTTCGGATTTTTTCACAAAAACTTTTTTGGAGCTCATTCTCAAAGAATCAAACTCACGACTGTTCAATTTTAACGACTTGGTTGTTTGTCCAAGTAAAGAAAATGAAAAATTGCATTGTTGAAACATGAAATGCATTACAGTGATGTATCAAAATTTGATGTTTCAGCCAAGTTAGTTTTTTCCTCACCGCACAGGCTTATTATAGATAAGTACATATATCTTGCACGTCATGGCGACCCCAAAAAATATTTTGACAGAGAGAAAGGCGTGTGTAACCAACAAGGCGTCGTAAATAACGAACCAGGCGAGGCGACATCTCCTTCGAGGATCGCGTGAAGCCGGCGCAGCGTGATATAGAACATGTCAATTGAGGAAAATGCCCAAAAAAAGACAAACAGACGATCGACACGATGAATACCAAATATTATCGTACATATGCCGGAAATAGGGAAACGAAAGGGATCATCGAGATCCGGACGTTGCACGGGGTCGCAGTGGATGTCTGTTCGGACACAGATCCGGACTGACCGACAGTCAGACGAGCGCTTTCAAGAAAACCTGAAAGTCGGAAGCCATTTGGTATTTTTTATGTAGATTGTAGATGCTCTACTTGGTGAAACTCTTCCATCATGCAGATAAAAGGATTGTGTAATTAACACACAGTTTCACAAATAAAAATTGTGTGTTAATTACACAATCTTTTCATCTGCATTTGGTATTTGTTTTCCTTTCCTAGGAGCCGCTTGACATAATATCTCTGTTAACACTGCAGCCCTCAGGCTTATTGTGCTTTTACACAATTTCTTACAGCACACGTTCTAGCAGTATTGAACCCTGTACAGTTTCCTTGCTACTGCTGTACTAAACTTTATTGCTTCTAGCCTAGGCTTCCCAAAGAGCTAATTGCTCTTATGATCTAGTGCACTCACAGAGGAAATGAAAGACTGACTCTGTACCTTCTCCGTATTATCTGTAGTCAAAGTCCCTACTTTGTACAGGTGTTCCTGCATGCCACAGTGTCCATTGAGGAGTTCCGTAAGTATACTGAGTAGATTCCTGTTTAAAGAAATTAGTCCTGTAATCGTTTTTTTGCATGATCATTTAATGAATTGCTTCCCCACGCCTTCATACAGTCAAGTTCCAGTATTCCTTGTGCTGAAGTCTCACCCATGTCTTGACTTGGTTCCGTACTATGTCCACTTGGTATTGAATGGTATAGTACAAAATGACGGTATTGTGACATCACTCCACTGTAGATCAAACGAAATGTTTTTTACATAACTTATGTCACTTTAATAACTTGCCAGTATAAACTACAATAATTTCAGTATCAAATATTTGAGTTTGGAAGGATCTTATTTGTATACACAGACATAGACAGACAGATACTGCTTTAGGTAGCTTTGAAAAAAACGGACATCAACAGTCAACAGCCAACCGTAGGTAAAGGTCCTTTGCAAGGTCGGTCGCATTCGATCGACCTATTGCCCATTTCTGAGTGGTTTCCAGATGCTTTAGGAACTGCTTCGGAGCACATCTCCACATATGTGACTATTACACCAGCGCTGGCCTGATCTAGGCCTTGTAGAGTAGCAACATATTTGATACGATACTACTACTCTAATAAATCGATGTCCTCAAATTATGGGACAATTATAAATGCGAATATTAGTCTCCTTGGGGCGTTGATAAAACATTAATATCATGCTACATTTATACTTACAATGAACCACTCGAATGTTGGCATGTTCCAGAAACCATCTCTTACCTAAAACAAAACAAAAATGTTTCTTCAGAATATTAGAACACAATGATTTAGGATATATGTAACATAGGTACTGGTGGAAAAATGTGACACTGCATTCACGCTTCCATTATATCGGTAAAGATTTCATATAAACATACAATAACAATGTACTTTATGATTCTATCCAATTCAGCATGTGTTAATTATGTACAGGTTATTAAAATTTTGTTCAATTAATTGATATGGGTATCAATTGTAGTAGGAAAAATAGTGCCATTCACTCCATTTTCTATATGGTCTTTTATTAGATGAAAAATAAATTAGAAGAAAAAAACTTTTTTAAAAACAAGCTTTTACTCAAATGCGCTAAACAGAATGAAATAAACTTTTCCTTTAAAACTTTTACTTATACCGTCATTAAACAATTTATATTATATAATAGCTTCAGAAGCCACATTTCTATCGACATTTACCTTATAACGCTGTGAAATGCCGCTAAAATGATATGAACAAATAATAAGATAGTTTAATATTTTTTTTTGATAAAGGCACAAAGGCAGACAGCCCATCACACCTAATAAATGATAAGTTTATATTCACATTGACCTTAAAAATGCTGTAGATCGTAACTATCGTGGAACAAACTCCACGGTCACGCATTTCACAACGCCATGGTTCCCAAAATACCAAACTTCTTGTACAGAAGCTTAATAGAAGAACTTTACAATATAATTGAAAAACTGATTCATTGATTCCTTCAACTTGCTTATCGTGGGACAAACTGTATAATATATATGTCTTCTATAAAACAAGAAAAGAATCCAAAAATACTGACACGGTACTGCGTTTATTCGGGATATAGTAGGTAATAAATAAAAAATGAAACGCGTAGGCTGTGGGGACACGCCAGCTTTGTTTCTAGATGTGTGCATGAATTTCGGATGGCAGGATAATTGTGTTTGGTTTCCATCGTGGGAATGTGTGCTTGGAATTCGAGAAACGGGTGAATGTATACTTTATGGTGTGATATTTTATATAAAGAATTGAAAATACAGAAATTATCACTTGGCGCGGAGTAAAAAAGAAGAGCGATTCCAAATCTACGAAACATCCACGTATTTTCATTCTTCCTAGTTACATTTTTTACAGTTTCTAGCAGATTTGATTTTACTGTGTCAAAGATAATAATCTCACTATGCCTTGATTACAAAACGTGTGGTCAAACTGTGATTGAACAAATTATGAAAACATTGCTAAATTTTATTTAGAGAGAATTCTTGAAGTAAAACATTTTTACAATTAAATACGATTTACATTTTTTTATATATGATTAAACTCTAGAGCCTTGGAGCTTTAGTTTAGACTAAATTTGCAATATTAATTTTTTTATATACATCTGGATTGAAAAATTAATGAGCAACAACTTCTCAACCAATTTTTGGCATAATGATTTTTCATACTAAAAAGGTATTTTTGGCAAAAAAATGATGTTTTTCATATAGTTAGTATATTTTCTCTATTTTTGCACTATTAAAAATGTTATTTCCATTTCATAGTAGCTGTAAAATTGAATTAGAAAAGCTTTTTTCTTTTTTCAGCCTTTCTATAGAATAAACAGTTTTTCAAGATACCTACATCAGGTGGAAGAAAAAAACTAAAATTTGGCAATGTTTAATAATGTGTTTGATAACAATTTGAGCGCACATTTAGGAACCTGCGCATAGTGAAATTATGATTTCTGGTAATATTTCAGACTCAAGCATGCAAACCAAAACAGATACCGCTTGCGCCTGGTCTATCCGTTTCCAGTACAACACGTGATGAATCGAGTCGAACCTTTAGCAGCGAGCCTCCATTTTGTCCAGCGATAGAAACGCTCTCCAGAAATTGCTTGCGCGCTCCCCATTCAGGCCACGTAGATAAATCAAATAGAATTTTCTCATTTGCCGCTCTATTTTGTAGCTGGCGCGCGCCACGGTGCGAAACAGCTTACCGCGCAAATTATCCCAAAAGAAAAACATGCCCGCAGGCATTCCAGCGACCGACGCTGAAGGAAGTTGTCCATTTACGTGTTGCTTCTTTATCTATGCATCCTCCCTTTGCCTTCTTCGTATAGAGGTGCAAATTTCATTCCCAATTCAGGTTCGAAGAAAGATATTCGTTCATACGTATGTCGTTTCAATTAGTGGTCACGTTTACTCTACTTTGTCCAGTTTTTGTTTTAGCAACTACTACTAAATATTAATGCATTCTACCTGTATAGGGATAATGGGTAATAACGTGAGATGATTCTCCTTAAAAAAATAATGTCAAGTAGGTTGACTCTGTAGTTCACGTCCAATGGTATTAGTTCATTTAAATTACTAATTTACTTGAAGTATGTTTTGAACGCGGAGGGAGGCAGGGGTGCGTCCTGTTTAGTTTATGTTCTGACAAAATCTTTGAGGAACGGAGAACGAATGAATGATATCAGACACATTTTTAATGTAATTCCGAAGGATTGACAGATCAAAAATCCGAACTAAATCTACAAACTGCAATTATAGCGTGTAGAGTACAACGTCAACCTGACTTACGCCACGTTTGAATTATAACTATTTTTACTGCTCCTTCATTCAATTGATAAGGCAAAGCGGCAAATATCACAGTCCAAGCTGATGATAATATATGGAAAGATATTAGGGACTATAAATCAATGTCCGTTATATTTTAAACTATAGATGTCGCTGATATCAGCATACGCTATAAATAACTGGTAATGTTCCATGAAATACAAATAAGGGAATGATCTGCATGTATGGACATGCCCAGATGTTCCGGATGTCCCTGTAATTAATATCAGTATATGCACGAATACGGAACGCTAACATAAACAGAAATAATTTTATTGCCTACGGTAGACATTTGTTCGTTTGTTTGGGTAGCAATCATAAGAAATTGATCAAACGGTATACAACGATTGCAGTTTAACAGTTACGGGTATCAATGAGATTGAAAGTGCATATCGAATTTTTCATTTTGCTGTAAACCGGAAATATGAATAATTTTTTATATCGAGCGATCGAATGCCTCTCCGAAATCAACGCAACGCGGTCCTTCGCCATCACCCAGGAAAATAAACAGATGGTATTCACCTGGCCTATGACAATTTTTCAAGTACCTATAAAACTATTGATATGCGATTCCTTGGCTTTTAGGGTCGCGGTTGTGCGGAGAAGACACTTTGTCTGCGGACGGAGGTTTTGGTGCAGACGGTACCTGAACTCGTGTCACCAGAATTGCATGCTGTTGTCGTAGCCACCGAAAGCGAGATTAAAGACACATTTTTTGGAGTGTGAAAAATCAAGAATTGTTTATGGGACTCGAACCCACCACCACCAGTCAGTCTCAGCGCTGTATCCCTGAATCTCGATTTTCCTCGCTCTATGATGACCGGCCAGTCTTCCATACAACATCCCATGTGGTGGAAGAACGCGACATCATATAACGGAAATACATATGCTCGCTCACTCATGTGAGTGATGTGTTATTAAGATCGAGCGCGATTTGGAGTGAGAGAAACTTAGAGAGATCAATGGCGTGCATTAAGGCGGAGCTTATCAGATGCACTTCAACGTCTAGTCGCCGCGTCAAGCGTTATTCATAACGTATAATATATAAAGAAACACGTATTCAGTGTTGAGATTCGTGTTCGGGTATGTGCACTACATCTCTACTATCATCCCTTCAAGCATTCTCAGCTTGCGCTATACGCGAGGTCTACGAATTACTGAGACGATCTACTTGACTCGTATCTTTCGCTTCTCTTATAACTTAGTTATAAATAACCTATCGTGTGCCACATTATCAAAAAAGAATATCAATATTCCCACAGTTATCGGAAAAAATAGTAGCTTTTCAATATTTTTCCAATAAAAAGGTCAATAAGTCATTGTTACCCGGATCATCAGTATTTGTATCCACTCGATCTACATTAATCTATTCCTTACACCCATGAGTATTTAGGGGAATTTATGTATATGCTGATTACAGTAATGATGTGTTCCATGGTAGTCTATCACGATATGATAATGATAGGTATACAACCTTGTCGACAGCCCCATCACTCATTGTGATATACTGTAGGACAATTTGTGTTACATGCTCACATATATAATGAGAATTGAAGTAAAATCTATTTATATTCATACTCAAAATATACTGCATTTTGTTTGAAATTACCTCACACAAAAGCATTCCGCTTTCACGTATTATGTATAAAAACATTAACTATAAACGTTATGCAACGTATACGTATAAATATATATTATGTAAATATATAACGTGTACACTATTAAATTATTCATAAATGTAGCGTGATTATTAAAAGCAAAGCATACTGCCCGGTGGACATTCATTTCAATTTTGATTTGCATGCATCATTTGTTGTATTTGTGAAAAACCAGAAAACATAATTTTGATAAAGTTGGAAAGTACGTTTGTGCTTTCTATGGAGTATGTTGACACAATAAGGTGTCTATTACAAAAATAAGAATTTAGATCTGTTGATAGTTGTTAGTAATCTCAGAAATTTTAAAAATTTTCTGGTTTCCGATAATTTCCATATTTTCCGAAACATAGTTCGAGTTGATTAGTGCTGAAATACGATCAGGATCATCAATGAATTGATACAACTACTCGTGAAATATTCAGTAAAAATGCAGCTGAAACAGAAACGGAACAAAATAAAGAATTGTGAAATTTTGTTCAAATGGTACAATATTTATCAGATAATTATCTATGCCTAACCAGAACTGAGGATTGCCGTGGAATGTCGGTGTCGATTTGCATATTTTGATATGATCAATAGTAATTCAAAAACATCAAATAGATGAGCTTTATGAAAATTTCGACTCCACCATGATTATTTAAAATTTAAACGAACAACAGTGTAGATCCTACTCTTTACGTTTCATATACTGATCTACTGAGTTTAGTTTGAAATCTAGTGATATCTGGAACACTTAATTCTGGCCTCCTGAAAAATTACTTATTACTCAATCCATAAAACTGGATCTGATCTGATTCTTTACTATCTCCATATGAATGTTTGTAGTTGAAGACGACGCTATACGTGTAGAAACCTCACATTGTCATTTCACAATGATGATGTCAATAAATAACTACAAAGGAATTTTTGAGTATTTATGAGTATTTAACGCATATGCTGTAGGGTAGGCTGTATTTATGCTTCGGAATATCTCTAACAATATCAGAAACGACAGAGGAGTATAAAAACGTAGGGATAAGTAAACCAAGCGGCTACGTTTGCGTATCCTTTTGAGCCTCTTCTTCATTGCTGGACATATTGAAGAGGTCAGGATGTACTGATTTCACAAAAATCCAGTTGGCATCACCGCTTAGAATCGTCCCCCCACCACCTATTCAAAATAACAAGGTATCGCGATCCTTACCAAACACTCGAGCATCTCCAATTCAAAAGACCCACTGTGCCACGCGGCAAGTACGGACAAATAACATTTACCAGGAAGGCCGCGCCGTTCGCATCTCGATCTTTTCTGTTTGTCTGCACAGTCATCCGTCTGCCGAAACCGCCGTTCCTCTGTTTATTTTACATTTACATCGGAATAGGGATCATATATCTCTGTATCTAGTTACGCGCGTCACTAACAGAATGCCTAAAATAGTCCCGTTACATTGGATCAAACTATGCGAAATAATCGCTTCTCTTGAAACCACTTATGTCGACATTTCTAAAGCAAGCCGCTCCCGACCAGACATTTAGACGATCAGATCAGACGGTAGAGATCGAAGCGGATTGGAAAAAAAAGGGTGTGGCATCAACATCTTTTGGGTTTTTGGAGCAAAAGAAAAACAATGGATTAACAACGGTTTGTTTATTCGATAAGTACAGGCGCAGCAGGATTGAGATACAGAACAAAACATACGCCTAGGTAACCATTTCCAATCAGCTGTTTATTAAGCATTCTTATAACTAGGCAGAGAAATATATTTATTCATGATTTAACTTTTTGAATGTCCCTTTTCCAATGACATATGGCACGATCATGTTGGGTCTATTTTCGGAATAATGCTCGCACGTGCGAGGCTGTATTCCGAAGAGCAATAGGTGTAGTGGATGCACTGGACCTTACAAAATACCTCAACCTTCTGGAACACCGAAGATCTATATATAATATCATCATATATAAGTCATCAGTACAAGGAACACTATTGACCCCGAACTCTCACAGGGTATTAGCAAAGGTCAGGAAAGTATGGTAGGAGAGAGAAGACTGCAGGCAGTTCAAGAGGTTCATAGCAGGCCCCAACAAACGTACGAAGCTATGGCTATTGAACCAGAGGAAGGATTCACTCCATTTGTTAGTAGGGATCCTCACAGGCCACTGCAGATTGAACAGGAACCTGATACTCATAGAGGTGGTCAATGAACCAATCTGTCAGAAATGCTGGGAGGAGGACGAGACCTCGTTCCACTTCCTGGGAGAGTGTGCCGTATACAGCGGCCTCAGGGCTGAGGTGTTCGGCACAGCAGAGTTTGACAGGGTGGAGTGCCACTCAGCTCGGCAGCTCCATTCCACAACGCTGAGGTTATCCAAAAGAATGACTTCTAAAAGAGGCTATATTGAGATATTGGAAGTTCGACCTGTTGAGAATGCGTTCGATGTATAAAGAAAAGTTTATCAAATAATTGAGTAAGGAGCGTAATCCTTGACTGTTTCAAAAAGTAGAACTGGGGTTGACATGACTGTACTATGACATTATCTCTATCTGGCGAATATTTAGGGGCAGAACGTGCTTATACAGAGGGTTGTCATCAGCATCCGGTATGAATAAATATCTTTGATGGGTGGAAATGTATATGGGTAGGGTTTGTTTGTGACACTGCGGTTTTTTGGCAAAATGGCTGCCAAGGCGAGATGCAAAGCTGGATCAACAGAATATCTAGTACACGAAAAAAATGCGAATTGATGCAGGTTGTAGATGTTTTACAAAATGGTTGGCGCGTTCTTTGAATACTTTTGAAATTCTTATTATTTATGAGCATTGGAGACCTTCAATCGTCCTACTTTAAGCCCAGACACAGCAAGTCCTTAACGCTTTAACAGCAGATGATGGAGGTCATTTAATAACTAAAGTCTTCATTTAGTAGTAGTAGTAGTTTGCAGAGGGTATACATGCTAAGTAAAACCACTTCTCATAGACTACACCCGCCTCAAAAAGGGCAAGAAGTATGCTCAGCAACCATAGATCTGAGATTTTTCTCTGCATCATGTCCAATGTGTTGGAGAGCTCTTCATGGAGTATCTAGACGTACAACATGCTTCTTTGAAGGAAAGTTTTTACTTAGAAAATAAAAAATATAAGCTCTTAAAAATGGAACACACCAAAATGATAACGCAGTTTTCTTTGTCCTGATAAAATATTGTGTATGAGAATACAAAGTTTCATATTTTTTCTATCTGAATGATGATGAGTTTCACCAATCTACCTCTCAGTGTGCTTGACATGTAATAAGGTTTCATAATCTGGGATAGAGCACTGCATAGAATTTAATGTACCTGTATGCACCTCAGCCAGGTATTGATCCCCTCATTGTCGAAGCTATACGCATACCAGCAGCAACCCCATCCCGTTCATAGTGAATAGATGACTGCAATCAAACGTTAAGGGGTGTCAGTAATGGACTGCCGAAGCGTTTACACCACCCCCAAGCCTCGCTTATCAGACCGTTCCGCTACTTACCGCACTGTTTATTTTTATTGATACATCATGATTTGATAAGTGTTTATTCGATTACCGGGATCGCATAGGGTAACGCAGGCATAGCCGTAGACGATAGAAGGTGAGAATAGGGTGGCTTTATTTAGAACAGAGCTGCTAGCTAATCCACAGTAAATAAAATCATTCAACAGGTGCTCATTTTCTTAAAAAGTTTATTCAAATCAATTCTGGCTGTTTTTTTGCTACAATTTGCAATACTTATTTTTTAATTTGGTTTTGATGATCCTGCATCTATATTTTCATCTAAACATTTTCTAATGTTTTGTTCTAGGCCAAGGTAGAATTTTCACGTGTGAATATCCAAAAATATTTTTTATATTGGAGCCAAAAATATTTCCCCTAAGACAGACAACAGAGAGAAAAAATAATTAATAGGAAAATAACTAGACAGTATAAATAGTACGCTAGATTCAAGCTCAAGTTTTGTATCCATGATAGGATCTAGTTAGTTAGTTGGCAAGTAATAAATAATTTTGTTGTTATCTTCAAAAAAATGGTTTTATTTGTGAAATTGTGTGGTAAGTACACAATCTTTTTATCTGCATGATAAATTCATCATTTGATTAACTAATAATTCGATAATCAGATTATGAAAATAATTCGATTATGACCACCATTAGTAAAAACTACTTAAATCACCGCATTTGGGTTACAATTTTCCGAATTTTGTCCAGTTTACATGTATTATTCAAATTACTCAAATATGGAAACGGGATCTGAAAATTAGGAATTTTTTTCTAAGCTACTAAACCCAACACGTTCTTTTAGAAAACATCATTAAAATAAAAGTTTTGATCGACCCTATTGTCTCCCTCAGATATTTCCACACAAAACGCCAATGCGTTCAATCGTCCGGGACTACAGGGTGGTAACTGCAATCACCCCACAGTGTCGGGGGAGTAGTGTGACCATTTTTCGTACCGTAACCGACAAATTCCCGTTGACAGGGCTATACGTCATTGTTTGGTCTACCGGGGGATTCTGGGGTCGGTGATTGATAATCGACATTGGCTGTAGGGAGACTGCTTCGAACATATTTCACCAATCTTGTAAATGGGGGGATATGCAAAATTTATTATCCATATAGTGGTAGTACAGAGTGGGATCAAAAAGTAGTAAGATTAAATTTCTGTAGCGCGAGGTGGAGGGTGGCTAGATCCAAGACCTGGCGGTGCTGGGAATATTCAGGGGTCTGAACATTCTCAAATTTTTCGGTCTTTATATCTTGGAATAATCTCACCCTCTCTTGATCACCAGAACACATTTAACTTCCAGCATCAATGCAGGAAGAGAAGACTCCAGATATGTTCAAAGAGAAAACTTTCCAGTATATTTTATATATTTTTTTATATACGACATCATCCAGCTCTCAATACCAACATGTTGCTCGCTTATTTAAACATTTCCAGTCTCTCAGTTGTCGCGCGTGTTTGGGTGCGGAGCACGTGCCGTATCCTAAGCCACAGTCACCGAAAACCTCGGTTTTCATATCGACCATCAAATAAAACGAAATTATGACCCGGAGGGGTGCTTCAATTCCACGTTTATTTCGACACGAATACCGCCGGCGAAATATACAGTGCGGTTTCTGTTTTATTTATATTTCAGGCATAAATAATATGCATAATAAAGGTCCTGCTGGACGTGAAACAGCGAGGCATACATCATTCCAGAATGGTGTTACAAGCAGGTCTGCCATCTTTGAGGACATAGTCATGGTAGACTTTTTACGGAGCAGCATGGCAAATAGTCTATGGAAAGTACCTCCTCCCGCGCAATTTTTCCTTCCAACTATCTAACCTATACAGCTCGAGCTTGGTTGGATATCTAGCTCAATTGTTACGTACCACGTATTTAGCTTGCGGGTAATAACCTGTACGAGGGTCACGCTGAAAGCTTTTAGATACAGAAAAACTACAAGGTTTTTTTGAAAAACTTTATTCTGTTTTATCAACATATCTCCCCCTACCTCAATATATTTACGCATTCGGTAAAACCGCTTGTCAAATTCTTGTGACCAACGTTCTTCTGGAAGGTTAATTTCCTCCATAAATGCAGCGATTGCCTCTTCATCGGTGGAGAAATGGCGACCTCGTAAATTTTCTTTGACCTTAGGGAATAAGAAGAAGTCGCATGGATGAGGCAACAGTTTGACACCCTGTTCAGTAAAAAAATCGAGTGTTCTAGCGACACTGTGGGCGGGTGCGTTGTCATGGTACCATTGAATACCCCGCGGGCCAGCCTTTGGCTGGATCTTGCATAGATCTTGGAAAACTACAGGAACACATTTGGTTATATACCATTCAGAAGTAATTGTCCTTTGATTTTTTAAGGCTACCGTTGTGATGTATCCGCTTTCAGAAAAAAAAAATGCGACCATTTTCTTTCCAACACTCTTAGAACGATGAATTTTCGTCGAAGGCTGCCCACTTTCAAAGCACCAATGACTGGTGTTTAGTTTCGGGATCATAATGATATAACCATGTTTCGCCTCCGGTTACGATATTAAAAATGTTTTTACTGTGCCCATTTTCAATTTGTTCAAGCATAAACTCTTGTTGCTTTTTGCTCACTGGTTAAAAAATGTGGCACCCATCTGGAACACCGCTTCCTTATGCGAAGGTGATTATGAATGATTGTTCGGACCGCTGCCGATCCAATCCCCAGAGGAGCCTCAATCTCGGTGTAGGTTATATGTCGATCTTTTTCTACCATATTTTGCACAGCTTCTACAGTTTCCGGAGTAACATCAGTGGGCGGTCGACCTGTGCGAGGTTCATCATCGAGTGAGACCCGGCCCCTTTTAACTCAGCAAACCAATTAAAAACTGTAGCCCTAGAAGAGGCAGGATCCCCAAAGCAACTCACTAGACTTTCGTCATACAAAATCATAGCTCGAAAATCGCGACTTCCCGGTTCCATTTTCACGTTAAAATTCGGCCAACACTTAGTTGCATTTGATACCGTGGCAAGGCAACTACTTAACGATTCAAACGCTGCCTTTGCGTGTAAGCTTTACAAAATTTTAGACAATATAGCTACGTCTCAAACTTGTTTTAAACTTGTATAGATTAGGAATATCTAAAGACTTTCAGCGTGACCCTCGTATATATGTTATATTTTTGGGGCATCGGTTTGTTTATTTTCATCAAGTAGAACTGCAGACATTTTAGGGAGGTACGAGAACAGGACTGGAGCGAGGTTGGCAAACAACTGTATAAAATAGAATAAAATGAAATTAAATTAGTCAGTCATCGTATCATCGTTTCGTTATCATAAATTTTGTTATAATAGTGGCAACTAATTGTTTGTTATCAACAAAACTGTCACACGGTTTACCAGCGATATGTTTTTTAGAATTTGGCATAAACCTGGACCAATAGCCTTCGAAAATCGTCAATGGAATGACATACAAAATAGGGGAGTGCAGAAGTCTGATAATTACGTACAATATGCGTGAATAAGTTTGATTTTAAGAATCACTTGACGTAATAGGCTCAGGCATTTTCGCAATGAATGATAAAAAAAATATCTGAGATTGGCGGAATAGAGTTTTAGTGGTTCATTGAATTATTTTACAATAGGAATGTAGGCGATAAATAGGCTTGTCCAAAAGAAATTTTGAAAACCTTTTTTGCACACATAACTTACAACATAGCACATACAAAAAAATCAGCCAAATTTAGTAAAAAACCGAGCTCAGAAAATTATTAAATTTTTCACAACTACTACACTTAACACGCTCTTCTAGAACATCTAAAAACGTATGTCCAACGATATGTTTAAGATAAAAAAAAATAGTTATTTATTTATTCAGCAGAACACGCCTAAAATCGGTAGATCTACCTTAACATCGATAATCTTGGCAACAATGATGTAAAAACCTTCAATAAAACATGTATATTGGAATAAAGGAGTGTTAAATACCTTCCGCAGCATGTCCTCTAGCGAGTCCATGTCGGAGCTCCCGTTGTTGTTGTTGCTCGGCTGAACCATGTGTGCAGAGGTGCTCGGCTGCTGTTCCGCCACTGCTGACGACCACACGCCGCCCAACGGGCGACGCCCTCCCCAACCCCCACTAATTATTCTTGATACGTCGCGCACTGATGACGATTCACACACGTCTGTTCGAAACGTCGCGGCGGCTGGGTAACCGCAAATGTCATCGTTCAAACACCGAAACACTTATGGAATTCGAACACTATACTTTGGCGACAACTGTTGAATGATATATTTAAACATTTAGTTATTTATTTTTACATTATCCAATATACAAAATTGGGACGTAGTATGTAAGATTAAACTGGGCAGAGACGTATCCAGAGAAGGATTTTGGGAGGGGACAATACGATAATTTACTAAAACACAGCATATTATATAGGTATTATCAATCTTAATTGATTGGGTTTTGATATGGTCTAGACATCGAATCGAAGATTTCCCATTTTGGAGAATATTTCTACTACTTTTTCAGGTTCCACATCAATATTGTAGTTACCTTATAACAATAAAAAACTAATTTCTTTAATGGCCAAATATTTGGGGGGGGGGGGACATGTCCCCCTTGACCCCTCGCTGGATCACCACTGATACAACTGTATTTTGAAATTTGTAGACAACGTGGATGTTTCAAAAGTTTTGTTTCGGACTTCCATTGTCTATACAATTTTTGAGATCACAACGTTTCGATTGATCATTTATCTTCAATCGTCTTCAGGTGAACTCGAAGACGATTGAAGATAAATGATCAATCGAAACGTTGTGATCTCAAAAATTGTATAGACAATGGAAGTCCGAAACAAAACTTTTGAAACACCACTGATACAAGTTACGTATTTTGCAGCTTCAAAAGAGCGCTAGCTACAGTAGGGCCACGAGTTTGCTTTTGCCTGTGTTGCCAATTTGTGTGTAAATACACGTTCTGTGTGTAATTTGTAACCCGTCACAAAAATTGTGTAATTTGTGTAAAATTTTGCAATTTTATGCATGTAAAGGTTGAACAACCAGGTCCCAGGTTCCAGCAAAGTATTCCTTTTTTGCTCTTCATCCTTTTTCAAGGTTGAGTCAAAATGTTCAGGGTTTCCCATAGCCTGCGTGTCAAAAAATGTAAATTGCGCAGACATAGTGTAATTTCAATAATTCATATTGGCAATACTGGTATTTGCTAGCTTGAGGAAGGTTGCAAATTATTCAGTAAGAATAGAGATGTCAACGGAGGAACATCGCACGGTCTTCAAAGAGCTTTATTTGAAAATCGAAGATTCGTGACAATTTTCATTCGAATGTGGCCGTAAACAAGCAGAACTGCCGCTATTGGGCAAATGACAATCCTTAACAGAAGCAAGAAAAAACACTACAAAGTCCCAAACTAACGGTGTGGTACCAAATTTCTGCGCGCGGAATTACTAGTCCATTCTTTTTTGAGAACGACTAAAACCAAACAAAACAGCGAATAGCGACAGTTATGTTGAATATTTTTCCGACCAGCGCAGCACTTCAAATATTCGGTGGCTTTGATGCAAAACCTGATTTCAGCGAGATGTGGGCACAACCTACACCGCCAGAATATCATTTTTGCGGAGAAAATAATTTCAATGCGAGGGAACCCCAAGCAGTCATGACTTGACTCCTCTAGACCTTTTTTGTGCAACAGCATAACAATGTGAAACACCCTGTACAATATAGAAAGTATGACAAACATACGCAAGAATCACGTGAAGAGATACACATGAACTTGAAATATCATAACTGATATGGCACATATCATGTAGAGGGGAATATCTCAGGCAATCTATAAAAGGTGAATCAAGATTAAATGTTAGAATGAGGCACTTCAGGAGCGCTGCGAGTGGATAAATGTCTATTCAGATCAACTTTGAAACGCTGTAGATTGTAACCATCAAGGAACAAACTCCTTGGTAGCTCATTCCACAACGCCGAGATTCTCCACAAAACGACTTTTGGAAGAGGCTCATTCCAGGCTCATCACAACAGTGATACCAATCAACGAAAATTCCTAGATGAAAATTCTTGTTTCGACTTTTAGCCACGATTTTTAACACTGATTATTTTGATTTAAATTTCAACAAACAGCGCAAACTATACCGATTCCAAAATCCATACAAATCATGTATTCTATGGTCAACTTCGTCCAGTAACGACAGTACGTTATTGGCATTTGAAAGTATTTTAGACGTTTGGTAACATTGTTTTCCTTTAAAATTTCTAAATTCGCGCGTCGTTCGTATCTCAACGTGACATTTACAAGAAAAATAGCTTTCATGGAAGTGAACTTAACACCATCGGTGCTCTAGATCTAATGAGCGGAATACCTATTTAGCTCAGTAGCATATAGTGTCTGACCGGAAATCAGAAGGTGTGTGGTTCGAATTCCACAGACATGTGTTTTTTCAAGTTTCTAAATGCTAATTTGTACACTATCTCCCATCTTTGCAGATTGGCAAGTATACAACTGTCAATAGAAGTAAAATTTCCGAAAAGTGTTCGTTGTCGAAAAATTTCTAAGAACAGTTCTGAATCATGTTTTTTTTAACCAAGTAACGACGAACTCTATAGCTTAATACTGTATAGTGTATCTTGCTCTTTTAAGAAATATCTGGTCGTAACTTTGGAGGCAGTAGAAACAGAACCGGAGAAAGTATACGTATTTTTATACAACTCTTATTTACTTCGGTAGAAATTCCGCTGCGAAAATGAGCAAAACAAAACAAAACTTTTTAGCGTTTAAAGCAATCTCCGTAAAACTTCTACAATACAAAGGGAATGCCCATCGTCTCTTAACAAAAGCCGTAAAACGTTTTATGTCATTTCTTCCACACGTCCTTCCAAGGAACTTTTCCACGGCCAACTGTAAACGCCATACTGGATTTTCTTTTTATGACAACTCGTAAAAATAGTGCGATAGAAACGTATGCCAACTATTATCTGTTTACTTAATGGAAACACCGTTGTCGAGACCCATTTAAAAAGTCTTCAGAGCAAGCGTGTCACCACAAACGATTGAGAGTCGGTTACAGGCAAGAGGCCGATCATAATTCGTGCAAAACGGATTTATATTGATGCGAAATACCAAGTCACTCTACTCGACTCTATTTTATGATCGGCTCATCAGCTGAAGATGCTCGATCGTATCCCAGAGTGCAATAACTTTGGGCGTTGCAATGTGAGCTAACAATGTAAATTTTCGTCCGTTTATAGCTCCCTTTTATAACTCCAGTATCTCGCTGGCTCGTATATTAATTTCGTTCAATTCGGTTTCATTGGCGTTTTGCATATAACTTTTTAGGACGGCAGTAAAGGTTTAGCGTATACGGTGTACTGAAGCCTTATCGCGTTTTATCTAACGCTATTACAGGGACTGTCGTGAATAGGAAATTCCATTGTTACTATCCAAGACAAGTTTACATGACCCTTTCGGAATGAGAGAACGGTAATGTCCACACAGAATGTTCCATCTTATAGAGTGAAGATCATTTTTCTATAGAGAATTTCTCGCGAAGGCAGAAAGACTATCGCACTCCAGCAGCGCTGCGAGAAAATATACTGTACTGTACTGTAAATTTTAAGTAAGGAGGTATTTCTGTCTTTGGTGACAGGTCATCAAAGAAAAGTAGGCCAATCTACTTAGATTTGCATTTTTATTTCGTTATATTCGGTGGACTATCTACCACTCTTTTCAAGCCAATTTAATGTTTTTTGGAATCTTAAAACAAAATACCGTATCTGTACACTCTAAAATCCCACGGAGTTGATTGAAGAGAAATTCTCCTCTTATCACGAGAAATAAAACATGTCGTAGGTGGCCTGACAACGATAAGAAATGGCATCCACTTCTCATGTACGTGGCCATCTTTTGTGCAGCTCGCAAGGACAAAGAGAACTACGATATCAGTGAAGAGCAAGCTTCATATTTTACCAAGCTGTCTCTAATATTTCAGATACTGCCCTGCTCTATTTTCTTAGTTCTTTGCGAATGAACAGGGTAAAAGACTGACATGTATATTCGAGACAAGCTATACGCATTGTTTATGTTTTTCATATGGTTTCTTGGTTATTTATTAACAAACAATCATAAGATATAGTCAGGAAGTTATTGTAATCGCATATATTTCCGAATTTCAGATAACACATTTTAGGGATGCTTTATGATGCCTACATTCCGAAAATATGTGTTACTCACTACCATTGCACAGTGGGCTGATATCTCGAATTTGTTGGTGAACTAAAGCAGTATAAATGTCTCTAGTGAAGTATAGTTATCTCATAGTTTTTGGGTTCGCTGATTCCAGAAATGACAACAAAATGTGGAGATTCAAAATGGCGGACGAAAAAGGCGGACGGTTTTTTAAAGAAGTTTGTTTGACGTACTTAAATCCAAAGTGAGTGGGTTTTCGAGTTCGTTGACTTCAAAAATTATCTCAGAAATACAAAATATAAAATGACGTTTTTTTCTACAAATTGGTTTGACGGACTGAAAATGGGTCTAAGGGGGTTTTCGGGGTCGCTGCTTTAAAAAAAGGTATCAAAAATATTTTATTCAAAAAAACGGATACAAAATCGCGGAAGGTTTTTGGTACAAATTAGTTTGACGAACGAATATGAAGGAATTCCGAAACTTTGAATTGTGCATGTAAATATTTTACCAGAATTCAGTAACGTCCTCTATATCGCGCCACGCAAAAAACAATACAATAATTACATCATCCAGCATTAAAAATTGAATTTGTGAGAGTTGTAAAACGCATGGCAACGCCTCGCATAACAGTGACAGCTTGAATAAATCATGAAGGTTACCACAAAAATGATTTTCAGAAACTCAGGAACTCTCCCTTTCACATATTATGTGTATCTGTGAGAACAATTTTCTACCGGTAATTTAAGGAATCGCACTTTCGGTCAGATTTTTTGGGAAATTTTACCACTGCGCGTCGATTTCTAAGTCTGTCTGTTGTCGTTTTTGTCACCGCCTAATCTCAGTACTCGCTGAAAATTGTTTAAATTATTGTATTACCAACGGTCAATCAATCAGACTACTTGTACCATTTACGATATACCATTTTCTAGTAAAGATACCATCAGAGAGCGCCCGTTTGTGCGACACTTGGAGATAAATGTTACTCTCACACCCTTAGCTGAGTTAGGCATATATTACCCAATTGCTTTCTATCGCCAGGCTATACGCACGAAACTAGGTTGAAGATTCCGACGACAGCAACAGCTTTTCAATCAAATCAACGAAAAAGCGAGAAAGTTACATAATGCGTGGCGCGACGTTACCTTTCCGCATCAGAATAATTCTCAACTCTGTAATCAAATTGCAACGATGAAAAGGCACTGCGGCATTGGGTTGCGTTGCAGGTTTGAAGAGCTATCTCGCTGTATCTTTCAGAGCGAGAGAGTAGCCTGCCGGCCGACTGGTACGCGTGAAACATATCCATTTCCTAAAAGGGTCAAAGGCGTCCCGTGCTCTCCTGCTCTCGCCAGACCGTCACTACTAGAGTGCTGCTGATGTTGGAGAGGGTGATGACGAGAATGTGGGTCGGACCACGGCGCCCACTTGCTAATCAATATTAACGCGCGGCCGGATGCGCCCACAGACCTGTACGCTCACACTAGAGCTATAATGATGGGCTTATGCATGTCTGAACTAATCGTAAGCTGAAGTACACACGACCCTCATTTTTTAGAAAGTTAAGTATGTGTTTTTAATTTTTTTCCGCCGTCACTGAACCATTTCAAAAACTTGTCACACTAATAAGCTGGTGTCAAAGTTTCAAAAAAATCCAATAAGTATTTTCCAAGTTATAGAGTAACCAAGGATTACCAGACACACAGGCAGACAGACAGAGAGGGATGAATATTCACATGACGGTGTTCACGGACCGTCTGTCCTGTGGACTGTCCCATAAGAATAAACACATTCAACTCTGACATCTTGAGTTTATTGTAAGGTTAAGGTGTAGATTAGGCCACCATTACTGGCATAAATGGTGTCAAGTAGACTGACTTTCCACGCAATGGCATCACCTAGGATATAACGATTCGAACCGGAATTGGAGACTGTTGATTTTTTAAATTACAACAAAATACAAACTACTGTAAGACCTTAAATATGTTATGATTTAAAAAAAAATCCAAAACGAATTTCAATTGTTTTAATAGTTCCAGAACTAGTCGAACTACTTGAAGCTATTATGTTTTTAGGGCTGAAAAGCCCTTTGTAATTATTAACTTCAGGTAAACGTGGTCCGTGCAAGCCGCGCCTATCTATATCATATGTATATAAGCTTATGCGGTGGTGTTCGTCATCGGTCACCGTCAGTATTACTTGACCCACAGAATGAGGATGTTGTTACACAACTAGCACGCGCGTTGGTATATCCAAACGTAGCTCCATAGCTTCAATATCTGTCAGAGTTTGTTAGATATTAAACCTCTTCTATAACAACCTAATTTCATTGGAACTTCCACCTCACCTCTTCCCGCAATTTATTTTCCTACCATTTTTTTTTTATTTTCAGGGGTCTCGGAAGCATCCAAGACCGAAGTTTGAACTCCGTCGCCGCCAAAGCTTGTTTTTCACAATACAAACTAAAATTGAATCGACCAAAAAAATTGTTGATAATAATCTTATCAAAATCGTCCGTAAACTGATCTCAAATACTGACGTCATTCCTTAACAAGATAATAGCACTTTTTCCCATTATTCATGATCAGTTTAAACGTCAAGCAAACAGATTTTAATACACACACGTGGTACTAAATGCTAAACATTGGTTTAGAATGAGTGATACAGTACAACTCTGGTACATTCCCAGCTCTTTGGTCAATTTTCATGAGATTCTTCTTGGTGTCAAGGAGTTACTATCATTTACATTTTTTTCGCAAGAAAAATGAGTCACAAGGGTGGAAAAGTGGAAGTGGCGCTTATCTCTGCCAGATGTATAATGATTTCTACTTTATTATTTTTTTACTGTTATCGCGACTTGGCGCTGAAAAGAAATAATGGGAATTCATTTCCTTGTGCCCTACTTCCATTTGACAGACTCGTCAGAGTTAATGTATGTAGTGCTGCTGAAACAAGGAAATGTTGTTTGGAAGCTGCGGAGAGATGAATTGGGTGGAGTTTGATGCAGACATGCAAAAGCACTCGTGGACAAAGGTATTTTGAACTTTTAATAATCCATGTGATTTTTCAGATCCATCGATCCTTCTTGGAATATATCCAGCAGTTGTTCAACATCAATCATCAACCTCGAACGAGCCACATAAAAATTTTTTTTTTCGGAAAACTTCAACGATGTGGATTGTTCCAATTTACCGCCCTTTAAGCCAAATTTCAACAGACATCTAGCACCACTTCTGGAGCGCGATAAGCTTTCTGCTCAGCGAGAGCATATCGATGAAAGAATATTCATTCAGTATGCTGAAGAACTGGCGAACTTACTGCTGAACGCCACTGCTGCTGAACAAGGCAGTCGTCCACTTAAAACCCCCATCAAAGCTGTCATCGGCGCTTTATGGACACGACACCTGACACCGAAAGGTTTGTTCGATCGACAACATTGTTGTATTATAAATGAACTTTTTTCGGTTTCCGTGTAATAACGTTTCCGTCAATCAACTTGGAAACTTGATAAACAGCCTGAAATGACGTTAGATATAATTGAAAGTAAGCCAAACGTAATGCATGGAATTAATGGGCTTTTTCACTTCAAAATACTGGCAAAAACGTTTTTCTTCAGTAAATCTTGGTTATGTGATACTGGATCCTTTTGCTCAGCAACCACAAGCACTATACAGTTTTGCCACTCTCCATGCCACTTTTATAAAACCGACAATTTTTTTGGAATCTTCAGGGCAATATTAAAACTCAGTCATGAGAAACAGTTTTGGTGTTATTGGACTAGTGAGTTCTTCGGAGTGCATCATTACACATGCGGGTAGTATTCAAGATGCGGTCCGATCTGAGCCAATTACCTGGAGCTGAAGAGAATCTCCTAGCTTCTGGGAGGCTGAACTAGCCGGCAACATGATCTCAATAGGACGTGTTAATCCCCAGAAGCCTAATGGAATGGAATATTATGCGCCTATCATCTCCAGCTTGTTTAGATAGCTGTATTTGAAGCCTCGTGTTGATGATTAACCTGAAAATGCCGAGTAATATACTCTGTGCACACCCTTTAACCAGACCTCTTTTGATATACCTCGCTTACGTTTTTCCATGGGACTCCAATTCATGATTTGTTTTGATATTCTATGCTCACCCATCTTCTGTACAACGACATCCCAGCTCAGTAGTTGAAACTAACCTATAAAATTAGGTAGCTGCTCGTAGGTGTGGAGATCCGCTTTGAAACACTCGCTGAAGCTTGTGAATATAATTCCAATACTTCTAGTGCATAGATTCTTTGCCCACCGCCTACTTTGAAATTTTTTTCTAGGGCCCCGCAAGTTCTTTAACATGTTGCATCCCCAGTGCTTTACGCCAACCACTATGGCACCCAGGGCAAGTTCCGTGATTTGCTTCCCCTTTCTAGCTAAAAGTAGCCTCCTCAGATTCGCAAACAAAGCCTCTCGACCGGAAGCAATTCCAACTTCTTTCGGACACTCACCCTTGCACCATCTTCGCATAATCTAAAGACCAAAAAAACTTCGGAATTCTGATTTCTCACCCTCCCCCCAATAGGGTATCAGTGTCCCACAATTTTCTTAGCATCTTCTTCGCCACCCTGAGAGTCTCAAACGCTCACAAGGAGGCGCTATCGTCCACGCTGAAAACATATGGTCCAGAGGATTCGCTAGACGTTACAAAGGACCAGTCTACAACATCAAAGAATGGTGGCTAATCTGTTTATATTGTATATATACGACCATGACAAATTGTTCGTCGCAGCTGTTTCGCATAATAACAACAAGAGTGGTCAGTCTAGTGTGGCCCAACAGATGCATCTCATCAGGTTGAACTGCCAACGCCTCGTACGAACGTATTCCAAAAGTTATTATTTTGGTGTTGCGGAATCAGCCGACTTTCTGCCTTTGCGGGAGGTTATTTATAAAAAATCTCACAATTACATTCGATTCTGTTATGCGAAGTTCAACTTTGAATAGCATCCAATCACAGAACGATCCAGCAAGTATAAAACCTGGTATCAACTTCCCACTAATCGAACAGGTCCATTGAGATACAGCCGATGTAGGAAATCAATTTCGGGGATTGTGACGGTCGGATATAAAACTGTGCTCGTCGAAATTGTAAGTGTCAAATGCAGTTGAGCGCTGCGCTGGTGGAATTGCCATCACGAGATACTGATAAAATACGCCAGATATATGTAGTTACTATATGTCATGTCTGGGGACAAGGCAAACCATATCGTCACAAGATCATGAACCTCTATTTAATGGACAGTTTCAATCGAAATGTTGTGAAACGCAAACATTCTCAAGATATTGGAAGTCTAGCAATAGGGACGATGTTCCGCATAAAATCATGCTACCGAATTTTCCGTTTCATGTGCCTATGATTTTCCCATAATTCTTCGAAGGTCCAAAGTCTAATTTCGTTTGATGTGTTCGATCCATGCTTGGTAGTGGTGGCTATTTGCGATTTATGGCACCGGGTATCGTTCGATACGTTATTGTTGTCCACTCCAATGAACGTATGGAGCTCACAGTCTGACTGATGTCAAGTAATATAACCCAGGCAAAAAAGATACAAATATGGTACACGCAGTGATATCAAAGTATTGTTCGAATACAATTCATCAAATCTACAATTGCTTATTCAAATTTCAATTTAGAGACTCAGACAAAAAACCCGGGCTGCTGCTGGATTCGGACCACATACTTACTGATCGCCAATAGAGCTAAGTAGGCACTCCTCTCACTTCCTAGGTGTAATCACTGAAAGTCATTCAAATTTCAAACTGTGCGTGTCGTTCGTATCTCGAGGTACAGCAGCGTCAGTGTTTGGGTCCATAGAACGAGTGGGCGCAATGTCTATCTAGCTCAAATAGTAGAGCGTCGGACCGCCATTCAGGAGGTATGTGGTTCGAGTCCCGCAGTAGGCTAAGTTTTTTCATAAGCTATATAACTATAGGTCTAAAAAATAATACAATTGTATGCTATTTTTAGAACCAAAAGGTGAGTGTAATGCATAGCTTCCGACTTCTACAACACCATTCGGAACAAGTTTGGAAGTATAGATGCATAACAAAGTTCTACCAATATAGCTAGACTGTCCTTATTTTAATACTAGCACAACGCCGCAAGGAGCGGCAACACTGTGTTCTCTTTCTATCTTCCTAGCTGTCTCACTCACTCACTCATATATTCTTAGCGTTCAGAGCGTTGCTGTTATTTTTCGTAAAGAACATTATACAATGTCCGAGATTGTGCGGTTGAAGGGTCGGTTCCGGAGAAGGAATTTCGCGGAAGGAGAAGAACATGTTATTGCATTATCAACTGTCACAATTTCAATTCGCCGCTCGCGGCTGCTCCTGCAAAGGGGAACAGCGTTGCCACATAGAATAGTGACACCCAAAAGTGGTCTACTTTATCTATGGATAAAAAAACGGAACTGTAAATCGAATTCGTAATAACGCACCAATTTTACTCATGTGCCCTTTTATATACTATTTGTTGGTGCAAGGCCTTCTCGTAAATTTTCAGATTAGACTTACGCCCTTTTTACACTTTTCTGCGAGATTAACAAACCTCAAATGCAGATTACCATCAGCTGGGCCCGTAGGTAATATTATTTAAATTAAAAAATATTTATATTTGCAGAAGGTTGATAGTAAATATAATATAGCTTAGTTTATTTGTTAAAGTGGCAATTTTGGGAAAAGAAAAATCATGACATATTTTCCGACTTGCTCTCAGCACTATTTATTTTCCACGTGGTGAAACCACGCGACCTCGTACAACGACAGTACTTATGTTCGCTTCAATGGCGGATTAGCTGTCTGGTTCACGTATTTTCCAGACCCTGTGCAGTTTGGAATGAGGCGGGGAAACTGCGAGAAATAAATAGTGTAAACGAGAACGTATTTTATAAGACACCATAGACACGGGTTCGAGTCCCGTCCGCAGCAAATATTTTTAAAGATTTTTCTCACTCCATCTGTGTTTACACACTTACAGATGCTGACTCATGCAAAAAGTGTTCCGTATTAGTTTATTTGATCCGATGGTGCCTGAACTAAGTGAGGTGAAGAAAAAGAAGGGAGAAAGGGTGAGTGAAGGGAGCAAAAAGGGCTTTAACTATAGAAATCGCTTGCTGTCCTAGTTTTCCTGATCGCTTTTTCTGCCTATCGTTCCTAATATTTTTCAACTTAAACGAATGTCCAATCTCGTCAGTGTATATGGTTATTTTCTGAATCCAGTTATTTTCTACAAAATGATATATAGTGGTAAAACATACATTATCCAGTATGCAGTGGACCTTAGTTCTGATACTGATACTGTAAGCTGGGATATAGATAGATAGATATATAATATTTTTAGAGCGCTATAAACTAAAAGTTACCCTAACTCCGATAGATTTTTCCAAGGCCTTCGACTACACCATAATTCAACTTACGAAATTATATTTTCCACTGGCCGCTAATTATAACCACATCCGAAGGGATGAATAGTTAATTACGGACGTTTTGGCTTATCAACCTTTATCAAAATACAGCAAAAAAACAGAATGAAAAAATTTGATTTTAAAATTATAATGATATTAATATTGAGACTACCAGGGTCAACTATGAAATCATATATGAAGTGGCTGTCTCGCGTTCTTTCCTTTGATCGTTATGCTCGATATATCAAAAACTTTTGATAGGGTGTGTCATCAGAGACAGAGAGAGCTTGCTGCTTATCGGCTACCACCAGGGGTATGCCAATGGATGGACTGTTTTGCTCAGGTACCGCCTCTATTTGTGCTGATACATCCGATAAATATTCACCATCAAAGCGGAACTCCCACAGAAATCTGTCCTTTCTCCAACGCTGTTCTTGCAATACATCAAAGAACTGTTGGAAATAACAACTAACTCTACTCCTTCGCAAATTATAGCACCCTTATTTCGTGCATGGTATTAGAAAAATCTGCCATGCGGAGAGAACTTCGTCGGGGACAGCATGCTGTCTGGATCAATGAGGAAATTGAGAGAATTATCGGAAGAGGATCTACAAAGGGAGATCAGTTTAACGAACAGAAGAATCAGACAACAACGCAGACAAAGAATCACCCAGAAAATGGAATGAGGTCTCGTCTTCCTCCTAGCACTTCTGAAAGATTGCAGTGACATGTGAGGATCTCTGCTACTGTTCAATAGCCATAGCTTTCTACGTTTTTTGGGGCCTGTTGTGAACCTCTTGGACTGCCTGCAGTCACCTCTCTCCATTCATGACTCCTCAAGTTCGTTATACGCCCAGTAAGGGTTCGGGGCCAATGCATGTGCCCCTTGCTCTCGTCCTTGCCAGGCAGTCTGCTTTCTCATTACATGGTACCCTGCTGTGAGCAGGGATCCACATGAGGGACACATTTTTGGATTGGGCTAAGCGTTGGAGGGCGGCGCTGCATTCCTGGACCAGTGGTGATCTGATCCTAGGAGATGCTACCGCTCTCAAACCTGCCTGTACACAATATCAACAATAACATGTCCTGGGACGATCATGCTGTCGGTCTTACCAAGTCAGCGTCCCAGAAGCTGAAGGTTCTGTTCTGCTCCAAACGGTTGTATTCGGACAGCTACTGCTACTCTACAATCATACCAGCACTGGAGTTCAGCTCGCATGGACACAATCAAGAAACGAGCAGACCTTCTGGTGGATTCGCCATACATTACTAAGGACTCTCCACAGTTTGGAATGTCGAAAATAGGTGGTTGATTTGCCCTTACTCCATAGATAGTATCATGGCATATGTTTCACCGAATTGAGAAACTCATAAGTTCTCGAACATATTATATACCTGTACATGCGATTTAATAAAGACGAGTAATTATATTTATTTACCAAAATGATATATACATTGTTGGTGGGATATCCAGAAAAAAATGTCCATGACAACTGCTCTTAAGCAAACAACAAGACAAACAAAAACAGTCTTAATTTTGGTATCCGCTACACGTAATGTGCGTACTTTTTACAATGATAAAATATCGGTGTTACGCAAAAAAAACAAAAAAAAGATCACGTGAAAGGATCATGTCAAAAATAAAATCAGAAATGGCGAGACCGTTAATATTTGTCAATAACAGTGTACCGAATATATATTTGCTTCTATTGTTTGACAGCCACACGCACGGACCAGATTTAATCCTTGATAATTACTTCTGTGTAAGGAAGTTGGTTTGGTATATAATTTTGCGTATGCAGATAAAGGTAATAAATATGGTCCAGTGATAACGTAATTTATATATATGTTATATAACACTTAGAGGGGCGAGCCATTAGCTAAATTTTGAGTATGGGCACATCGAATGTGAAAAGAAGATTAAATAATAAGAACGCTTAAAAGGAAGAAGCTTGCCGATATAGTTAGAGGTCCAAACTATAAACTATTGCAAATTATAATTGAAGGTGAAATTAAAGGAAAACGTAGCCAAGGGCGGAGAAGAACATCCTGGCCTAAAAACTTGAGATAATGGTTTGGAATGTCCTCCAACCAACCGTTTAGAGTAGCTGTTAATAAAGTCAGGATAGCCATGATGATTGCCAACCTTCGTTAGGAGATGGAACCAGAAGAAGAGGACCACTTTTATTTCTGCTATAAAGAGAATTTGTAATGTAATAGTTCTTTAGTCTAGTTTACTCGTTTTTTAGGTTTATCATATATATTTTATGACGTGAAATTGTTTGTAAATACTATCTACGTATCTACGTATATATAGCTACAATTATTCATGTATTGTATTTCGATATTTCCTTACCAGTAATCGGTTTGTAATTTGTTGGTGCTGTATTCAATAAATACATAAAATAAATAAATGAATAAATAAATAAATATTGTTTTTGTTTTTGTCCCGGTACTTCAGGTATAGGTTGCACGTAAACGAGGTACTGGTGAACGCCTTACAGCGCAACGCTTAAGGGAGATTGATAATCAAAATACAAAAAAATGGTTTTCCATTTAACCTAGTTACACCAGCCTACTTCGATCCAAAACCTAAAGTATGTCATCCAAAACTGGGCATCCATGAGCAAACAGCCATATTCATTGACTAGCATTAACCGTCTTAATATTATAATCAGCAAACCTGGAACCACCAGTAAGACTATAAACATACACAGATATGGTATCTGAGTAAACAAAGCCATATATAAAAGTTGATTTCGCGCGCCTTGGACGCCAAACACTTTTTTTAGTCAGTTTGCAGACCAGGCCGGAAATCGATTCGACATGGTGGCAAAGTGTGCGAGTCAGAAAATTGAGAAGAAAGATGAGGGCAAGGAATGGCCACAGATTCTTGCTATACTTATTGGTAAGAAGGCATATTCTTTGACCTTGACCTCTTAAAATTATTTCCTATATTCAGTATTTTCCTAATTGATTTCCAGAAGATGATCATTTCCAAAATCCGATCCAAATAATTATTTCTAAATTGAAATCATTATGTGGGCTGTAGCATTATTGACGCTGTACTTGCGGGAAGTATAGCAGTGTCTATTATAAGTCTTATAATATAATTTTGATTTTGATAACTAGATTATTACTATAGCAACGATGAAGAAAACCCTTGTAATTTTCAAAAATCGGTTCAGTGGCGGAGTTATCGTCAAAATGCGGGGAAAAAACGATCAAACTTCGAACTTCCCCGAGGCACATGATCATCTGTTTTTTTTTTGGCGTGGATGAGAGACGTTCTATCATCTATACTTGTTAGAAATAGATGTTTGTTCACAGCAAAACAAACCTATAATCCGACCTATGAACATAATAGATTTTCGATGTATTCTGATGTTTCGAACACATTTTGCCATTCGAATTATTTTTGTGTTGTACATTATTATTGCTTTTTTCTGATTTGTTTCGTCTCTGTTTTAGCGGCTTCTCTTACAGATTACTGCATTTTAACTGAATATTTCACATATAGTTGTATCAGTCTAATGAAGAATGTTTTTGAATTTTATAACTGCTGATACACAATTTTTAAAATAGTGGAAATTTCAGGGAACATTTTAAGATTTAGATTGTAGGTGCTCTTACTTGGTAAAACTCTTCCATCATGCAGATAAAAAGATTGTGTAATTAGCATACAGTTTCCATAATTAAATTCTTTTTTTTCCATGACTCGTTTCAATTAATATTTAAATCATCGTCGGACTGTCAGATTAAACTGCTAACAATTTGTATTCCAGGCTAAGTTACTCTTAAAATATCTTAAGTTATTGAATGTATCAAGAAGAATGCAATAGCTTGAGGAACAAAATATCTTAAAATGTGAAATATCTTAAGAAATAAAATTTATCACATGAAATATCTTAAGGACATTTGACGGCGATGGTTGAGGTTTTGTAGGGGTCAGTGTGAATGCAGTCGCCAAAAAATTATTTCCCCTAAGACAGACATAACACAGGAAAAAATAATTTAACAGAAAAGTAGCTAGACTGCATGCTAGATTTGAGAGCTTCAGATTTGTATCCATGGTGAGATCTAGTTAGCTAGTTGGAAAGTAATTTGGGTACCTTTGTTAGCAGTCAAATCTGACAGTCCGACGATTATTTAGATATAAATCGAAACGTGTCACTGGAAGAAAAAATATTTTATTTGTGAAATTGTGTGCTTACACAATATTTTTATTTGCAAGAATTACAAGAATTATTCAAATTTTTAAATTGAATTACAACTATCAAGAGTTCTGAAATGCGATCCATATCAATATTTCTAAGCAGATATTACTGCCCGGTATTAAATAATTAATTATTTATATTCTGAAGCAATCATGATTGTCAATTCACTTCAATAGATACCGTCCACTTCATCTACAATTGAACGCAAAACAGACTAACGGTCGTAACATTTTATTTCCTGCAGCTTACGTTTTAGTAGCAGTATTTTATTTGTGGCATCGTAAACCCTACAGATTGAGTACAACCGGTGAATGTAGCTCATCTATGTTCAACCAATGGAGGTAGCAGACTCATTTTGGACAGAAGCAGTATCACTATCAATACAGAATAAACATATTATATATTAAACAAATTTTGGAGTGCGGAAGAGACTAGAATCCGTGTCTACAGATGAATTTTTCATAGAATACCTCTCGTAAAGCCAGAGAGCGTATGTGTACTTCATATTGTAATTTTCAGGTTGCCTGATGGCTCTGGAGAATGGCATGCATTTCTCATGGACCTCTCCTTTTTTTGTGAAACTAACCAAAGACAAAGAGAACTACGACATCAGCGAAGAACACGCTTCTTACTTCACCACCCTGCCTCCCATTGTTCTGGTGATATCTTGCCCCATATTTTCATGGCTTTGTGACAAAATTGGCAGAAAAGCAACCCTCCTCGTTGGAGCTGTACCGTACATGTTGGCTTGGATACTGGAAGCAGTTGCTAGAAACGTTTATGTTTTCCACGTAGCAAGGTAATACATTAAATTTGGAAATTGAGTATTATAGAAGCGGATAGATACCTCATAGATGGATTTATTGGTATTTGAATACACCGAAAATATATTCACATAAATCAGGTGGAAATGATTAACAACTTGAAATAAAAACATATACGTTCAAAAAGCAGCTGTAATTAAATTTCAGAACTTGTCCAAAGAGTAAGGAAGAATTATTTCAAGGGTGAAAAATAAATTCTTTGTTGTCCCAATTCGTCTCAATATTTCTCTCACTTATGCTTCTGAAGGAAAAATAAAATTTGAACTTTTGCAACGTATTCAAATAAAATATATATATATATATATATATATATATATATATATATATATATATATATATATATATAAATAGATAGGAACAATATAGATAGATTCGATGGGCGAGCAGCGTTGAGGATCTGGGGCAATAGGTAGGTTTCCCACAGCTGTATGTGAAAATATATCCAAGACTAAAACCATCTCATTACAGTGTGCAAGTACAGAGTCAATCTACTTGCCATTTTTTACTTGGAATAATAGATTATTAAATTTTTAGCTGATTTATGGTAGTGTTATGCTGCGTTGTTACAGCCGGTACAGCATGCCGGGTCGATTCGATGAGCGAACAGTGTCGTCAGTCTGGAAAACTGCTTCCTTTTCCACGTATTCATGGCATAACTTTGAAAATTTAATTACATGTTTCAGATGCCTCACAGGGATTGGGCATTCTTCTTCTTACGCAGCACTAAGTATTTATATCGGAGAGATAGCCACACCAAAAGTTAGGAGCTTTTGGGGAAACTTCTTCTCAATATCACTCAATCTAGGCCTCTTGATTATAAACCTCTTAGGTGAGAAAACAAGTTTTGCAACACCCCATTCATAGATTCATAAATTTTGAAATTCACAAATCGATATTAGCTTCTACTGTATATCTTTAATATTTTTTCCAATGCCTCTGTACCGACTTCATTTTGGCGCCTGCGGCAAAGCGTCCGTACATATTTGAAAATTTACCAATCACACGATGAGCGGCTTAAATTCTACGCTTCTACACACAGACCCTCTTCCGACACATTTCTACTATGCTTTTTTTATCCTCACATTTTGGTGCCTTGCCCCTCCCTTAGTACGCCTCTGCTGTATTTCATCGAAAAGTTCCCATAATCAGTAACTTAAAATTCATATTATGGATTAAGACAGTCTATTAAGCATAGCTCCATTAGTTGTTGATTTATGGTACATTTAAACTTAATGCCTCAGTAGCAAGTAATCAACCTTTGTTCCAGGTACCTACTTCAATGTCCGTCAGACTTCCTACATTTGCTTGATACCCTTACTGCTCTTCGTCTGCACCTTTCCCCTGATGCCAGAATCACCATACTACCTATTGATGAAGGGCAAGAAAGAAGAAGCCATGAACAGTTTGGCCAGGCTCAGACGAAAAACAGACATAGAGCCGGATTTTCTGCGTTTGAAGGCAGATGTAGAAAGACAGATGTCCGAAAAAGGGACTTGGTCTGACCTGTTCTGCATAATAGCTAACAGAAAGGCATTGATAGCTGGTGTTTTAATGAGGTTCACACAACAGTTCTGCCTGTCCAGTGCTCTAGGTGCTTATACAAGGTAGGCATTCTACAAAAAAAACAATAATTTGTAATGGTGCACTTATGATCATACATGTACATTAAGTTGCTGAATACGAATCTCACTCAAAAAAGCCTTACAATTAGTTTTTGAGATAACCTCGAAAGAAATTATTTTTGTGTGAAACATGAACTTACCATGTTTAAATTGAATTAACGGTGCCGATGCCGCGCCATAATGTCAGCAAACAGACAGACAGCCCGGGTGATCAAACGACTGACAGATCGACAGACCTCACAGGTTAAATAAATTCTAAATAATGACGGACGACGTGGAACGTCAATGCTCCCACACGGCATAATAAATTGTTTAACCTACATATTTAATCTTACGATGTAATAATGTTCCACGCTTCGTGGCGTCTTGGTGTTGGGCCAGTGTTACTGATGCGGCTGAAATCAAAGTTTCTCTATCCGATATATGATCACGTAACTATTTCCAATTTTAAAAATTTTCAGATACGTTTTCGAGGGAGCCGGTGAGAATGCAGACACCTACACCTTGATCTACAGCGTAATCAGTTTCGTGATGGGAGTGGTGGCTGGGTTTTTCATCCACAGATTTGGTCGTAGGAAATCCTTCTTGGCGTCGATGATCCTCTGCAGTTCCTGCCTCTTGGTGCTCTCCATCTTTTACTATATCGAAGAACAAATGCCTCAGATTGACCTGACTAACTTGCTGTGGATTCCGCTGATGGGCATGTCGGCCTACGTGGTCTTCGCTTCCTTCGGGGTGATCAACATACCAACAATCATGTTGGGCGAGCTGTTTTCAGCGTCCATCAAAACCAAAGGCGTTTCAGTTTCGCTGTGTGCTTTGGGTTTGCTAATCTCTCTGACCAACTATCTGTTTTTCTGGATGAGTACCACGTACGGAATGTACTTTCCTTTTTTGTTTTTCGCTATAAGTAGTTATGTTTTTACTATTTTATGCGCTTTTACTATACCCGAAACTAAGGGGAGAACGTTGGAGGAAATCCAGCAAATATTGAGCGGGAATCTGATTTCGAAGAGATCGTTAACTATTCTTCGAAAATCGATTCAGGACAACATAATCAATAGGTATCTTAAGGAAGGTGCCGCATGAATAATTTTCACAGCTCATGCTGTGTAGAGTTTCAATCTGATCATTGTATAATAGTGTAAGTTAAACTGGCAAATTAGCTGTGTAAAATTTGGAGAATGAACATTGATTATAATCTATAAATACTTCAGCTCAAGTCTCCAAATGAAAAAAAAGAGAAATATTTATAATATCGCTACATAGGTACTAAAAGGTTCTTTATTTAACTTTAACTATAACATAGTGGTGCCTGCACTGGAACAAAAAATGATATGCAGTAACTTTTAGAACCTATCCTGGGGATATTTCTATGCTTGTACTGGCCACTAATTGAACTACATATGATTGATAGAATTACTTTACTTAAATATGCTTCGATAGTCAAGCAGCTCTGAGAGCTGTAACATGTCCCTGGTTCAGGAATGCAACCGTCCAGTCCAAGGACTTTAACTTTATCACAACGGAGTATTAGATGCCAAATCAGATCGCTTGGCAAGAATGGAGACAAGGGGCTCAGAATAGGCTGGGTGAAAGCGGCCGCCTGATTAGTAATGCCTAGACTGGCGAAAGCATGGCTGGGCAGTGATAAGTGCAATCAGGACAAAACTGTTTGCCTAGTCTCATCAATGTCACTATAATTATAAAATTTAATATTTTTTGTATATTCTATCAAACCATGTGGTTTTGATTAGCAGCCAGTATAAGATGGACCAAGAAATAATAATTTTTGACAAAATTATTCGATTTTGGAAGGAACTTCCACCGCAGAGATTTGCTTTGAAAAACTATCACGGACGTTTAGGGAAAATCAGATGTAGGTTTTATTTGTAGTTGAAAATGAAAGAAATATAAGTCTGAGATAATTTGAAGATAAAATACAAAAACATCCATAAAAATTTTGGAATTTTTATGTCCGAATAAGTGAAAAAATCAAAATATAACTTAGCTTTCAATTTTTATTATTATTTATCGATTCACGTAAATTGTAGATGCTCATAATTAGTGAAACTCTTCTAGTATCAAGGAAAAAATGTGTAATCCTTATAAAAAAGGTTCTCGTTTTTGCGAAGCGTTTTGATTCAATGTCTGAATCATCGTCAGACTGTCAACATTTTGTGTTTAAATTAAACAATTTCTTATTATTCATTTACTCTTCCCTTCAGCCTTATGCGGCAATATCACAATAAAGCAACTTCATCATCATAATGTTTAAAATAAGTAAGGGTAACTACTTTGTTTGCATCAGTGAAAATAATCCAAATATAAATATAACTCGATCTAAAACTCTGAAAAAGTAGCATTACCTCCTTTTTAGTCCCTCAGATCATAATAATATTGTGAATGAATATTATATATTCTGTGATATATGTACTGATACCTAATACGTTTTATGTATTATTGTATTTGACGTGAATAAAATGGAACTGAAATAACTACAACACATTTTTTTTCGTTGGATCCACGAATTCATGATCCTCGCCTGAATATAATATCCACTTCAGGATATAGTATTTTTAGACCATTCATGACATATATCACGAAAAACCATGTCACTCACTTCAGTCGGTTTGTTTGTCTGTGGTCTGTCTTTGACACCTCTACAACTCGGGATTGGAAAGTTTTGTTGATCAAAATAGCTAGATAGGGTAAATAGTTTGCTAGATTTGAGAGCTCTAGTTTTGTATCTATGATAGGATCTAGTTATTTAGTTGGCACGTAATATGGGTAGCCTTGTTAGCAGTCAAATCAGTACGACGATGATTTAAATATAAATCGAAACGCGTCACTGAGAGAAAAAAAAGTTTTTTTAGTGAATCTTTTAATCTACAAAAAAAAATTGTTTCTTATTTATCGAATCGTTTTAAAAACTGAAGTATGTCATTCAAAACTGGACATCAGCGTATCAATGTTATAATATAACAAAAACTGCTTGTTTTCAGTGAATCCATCAGCAAATAGCCATATTCACGCGCTACCACTGAACGTCCTAATCTTATAACCATTAAGCTAGAATCTACAAGTCATGTTAGCGATACACAGAGATATGGTATCTGAGTAAACAACACCATATTATATAAAAGTTATGTTTCGCAACATTGAAAACAATTTTCCTCAGTCAATTCGTAGACCAGAACGGAAATAGATTCAACATGGTGGCGAGTGACAAAGTTGACAACAAAGATGAGGGCAAAGAATGGCCACAGATTTTAGCTATACTTATTGGTAAGAAGGCATATACTTTGACCTTGATCTCTTGAAATTGTTATCCTCCTTGCGCAGTATAGAATCTTGCTCCCATTTTATCTTATGCTCCGTTTCCTAAACGTGTTTACTGAGTGCTGACTTTTACTTTTCTCTGTTCTCATCTCTTTAATCATTTGTAATCAAATTTGAAAAACGATACAAATATTGACGAACAATCATTTTTCATTACAAAAAATTAAAAAAAATTTCACGTTGTCGAAAATTTGCATAATTATTCATATTCTAGAAACATGTAACCGCTGGATCAAGAGCCTCCAAATTCGAGCAAAATGTTAAATAACTGAGTCAACCGACTTGACCCCATTTTTGTTCTTGTTCAATTAAAGTGCATTAATCTGCAGTAGTAGTTCCTGAAACAACTGAAACAAATTAGCTTCCTTGTTGGTAGCTCTCCGCTATTATGCACGATTTGGCATCACAGGAAGTAATCTACCACTGATCTCGTCTTAACGGCTCCACGGCAGTCCAGTTTAGACGTAATTGTACCTGTTTTTTAAGTTAAATCTTTCAGAAACAATCGAAATGCTCCGAATATGTATGTAAGATGTTTGTAGTTCATGCCTGAATCAACGTTTATGTATAACAGGTAAGGAAAATTTAGAAACATGTGTATTTTTTATTGTAATTTTCAGGTTGCTTGATGGCTCTGGAAAACGGCATGCACTTTTCATGGACCTCTCCTTTTTTTGTGCAACTGACCAAAGATAAAGAGAACTACGACATCAGCGAAGAACACGCTTCTTACTTCACCACCCTGCCTCCCATTGTTCTGGTGATATCTTGCCCGATATTTTCATGGCTTTGTGATAAAATTGGAAGAAAAGGAGCCCTTCTCGTTGGAGCGATACCGTACATGTTGGCTTGGATACTGGAAGCTGTCGCTAAAAACGTTTATGTTTTTCACGTTGCAAGGTAGATTTATTGAAGTTTCAACGCACAGAAAATATATTTATATAAATATATACATTTGAAAAGCAACATTTCAATACCAGCATGATATTGAAGAATAGTTAAAAAGATTGAGTTTGATGGAAGGGTTAATCTCATATTTTTCTTAACACTACACTCTCGGTGGAAAGTAAAAATGGGAACTTTGGCGCGCTAATTCTGAAAACAGTATGGAAGGTTCGATGGGCGGTCTGTGGAGAGATGTTGCCACAGTTGGTACAGCACGCTGTATCGATTAGATTGGCGAATAGATTCGGGCTGCTGGGTCGGTTTGCTATAATTATATCGAAAAATTATATTTTCCAGACGAAAACCATATTATTACAGTGTGCACATTGAAAGAGGATGTCATCGCACTGTCCAGTTTTGTGGTTGTCAAAAATCAATAATTTTGTAATAATTGTAAAAAAGTGGGTAAATATTAGGAAACTGTTATTGTCATGATAATAAATAAAATGTATCTCTCCCTTTAGTAATCACTATTTTAACAAGCGATTAGATAACATACCTTGACATTTTAACAAGTAAGTAAGTAAGTATACAAGTAAGATGTTAGTACCTACCCCCGATAGGCGGAGAAATTCTAAAAAAAAACCTGAGATGTGTCAAAAAATCAACCTGTCCCACGGACTTTGCAACAGAAATTATATAATTATACAGTATATAATTTTAGACTTTATACCTACATGGTAGAACATTGGACAAAGTAATTTACACGTTTCAGATGCCTCACAGGGATTGGACATTCATCTTCTTACGCAGCACTAAGTATTTATATCGGAGAGATAGCCACACCAAGAGTTAGGAGCTTTTGGGGAAACTTCTTCTCATTATCAGTCAATCTGGGTGTCTTGCTTATAAACATATTAGGTAATGATACATGTTTTGCAATAATCCAAGATCATCTACGTATTTATTTATTGAACATGGACATACACATGGACAAGTGATTATTAGCGAACGAGAATAGTCAGCACGATAAATTAATCAATAGTCTCTTTTGTAGCTCCTGTGTATTTTTATAATTTTTTCAAATCTCATTGTAATTTAGTACTGTCAGTATTTACGAGTATTCGAAAGTTCTCATTAATCAAAAACTGATGGAGCTTTCATACTATTGATTAAGACAGTCTATTAAGCATGGCTTCATTACTTGTTGATTTATGGTACATTTAAACTTAATGCCTCATCAGCAAGTAATCAACCTTTATTCCAGGTATCTATTTCAATGTCCGTCAGACTTCCTACATTTGCTTGGTACCCTTACTGCTCTTCGTCTGTATCTTTCCACTGATGCCAGAATCACCATACTATCTGTTGATGAAGGGCAAGAAAGAAGAAGCCACGAACAGTTTGGCAAGGTTGCGACGAAAGATAGACATAGAGCCGGATTTTTTGCGTTTGAAGGCAGATGTGGAAAGACAGATGTCCGAAAAAGGGACTTGGTCTGACTTGTTCTACATCAAAGCTAACAGAAAGGCATTGATAGCTGGGGTGTTGATGAGGTTCACACAACAGTTCTGCCTATCCAGTGCTCTAGGCGCTTATACAAGGTAGGCATTATACAGGTATACAAATCAAGAACATTAACCTTATCTTGATGAGAACAAATCTGACCTCTCAAAAATCCTTTCCCAGATTGAGTTAAAAAATTGATTAAAGTTTCAAGACCTTAGATATACATAGATTTCAATCGATAAAATCTGTATCTTATTTGGTGAAACTCTTCCATCATGTAGATACAAAGTTGTGTAGTTATCACACAGTCCCACAAATAAAACTCTTTCTTTTAGTGACGAGTTTCGATTTTTATCAAAATCATCGTCGGACTGTCAGATTTGACGTCTATCAAGGCTACCCAGATTACTTGCCAAATAACTAACATCGTCATAACAAGCAATTCCAAGTACGAGTGAAGGAAGGAGCTTCGAAGATATCTGACAGTGTTGCCGATAGATGCAAAATTATGTTAAACTAATCACTTTTAGGCTTGTGGTGGTCTGTTGTTTCCCAAGCATATTTTTATCAGTGTTGATTCAATTTTTTATATTATAAATAACAAATTACTATTAGAGATTGTGTTGATTAAGGTTTTTTCTGATAAATTTCGTAAAATTGCATAAATATACTAACAGGACAAGATGTACTGCATGCGTAAAACGTCCGACAACGTCGCGGCTTTTTGCCCGCATTCTTTCGCTGATCAGACATTATGGTTTCTGCGCCTAAGGATACACTATCACAGTATGTAAAGGACGAATGATGATCAAATAATGAAAAAATTTCAGATACGTTTTTGAAGGTTCCGGCGAGAATGCAGACACCTACACGCTGATCTACTGCGCAATCAGCTTCATGATGGGAGTGGTGGCTGGGTTTTTCATCCACCGATTCGGTCGGAGAAAATCCTTTCTGGTATCGATGATTCTCTGCAGTTCCTGCCTCCTGGTGCTGTCCATCTTCTACTATATCGAAGAAAAAATGCCTCAAATCGACCTGTCCAACTTGCTGTGGATTCCGCTGATGGGCATGTCAGCTTACATCATCTTCTCTTCCTTCGGGGTGATGAACATACCAACAATCATGTTGGGCGAGCTGTTTTCAGCCTCCATCAAAACTAAAGGCGTTTCAATCTCGTTGGGCGCTTTGGGTTTGCTAATCTCGGTGACCAACTACCTGTTTTTCTGGATGAGTACCACGTACGGAATGTACTTTCCTTTTTTGTTCTTCGCTATAAGTAGTTATGTTTTTACTATTTTATGCGCCTTTACTATACCCGAAACTAAGGGGAGAACGTTAGAAGAAATTCAACAAATATTGAGCAGCAATGTGAAAAGATGATTGTCTATTTCGAAGATCTATTCAGGACAACATGAACTGTACAGTGTGTAACATGATGGATCCGGAAAACTCTACTACTGTTGAGTAGAGTGTCAATCTGATCTTAGAGTTAGTCAAAATGCCAAATTAGCTGTAGACAATTTGGAGGACTAACATTTGCTCAAATGGATCTATTGATTCTCACATATATAGTATTTATAATTTAAAATAAAAAATTATGTGCCAAAAGGTTTCTGTTGAAATTCTTCAATTTTATTTGGATCTTACACCCGAAGAGATTTGATTTGAAGGACTATTTTGGTCGCTTAACTTACTTTCATCGAAGAAAAAGTTGATCTCGAATAATTTAAAGTTAAAAAATATCCATGCCAATTTATGATTGGAGTTTTCACGTCCAAGTGAGTAACAATACATAGCTATAAATGTTATTCATTATTTAATTACTTATCTAGACTATATGGTGAAACTTTTCCATCATCAAGATAAAATTGAGTTATTTAATTTTCACAATATAAAAGTATCAGGTTTAGGAATTAATATGAAACGGTTTGCGCCAGAGAAAATATTTTTGATATAAATATATCTCGAACTAAAACTCGCACTAAAAAGTAAAAATATTTTACTTCTCCTACCTCACATCATGATAATATTGTGTGAATTGTATATTCTGTGATATCCAAAACGTTTCATGTATTGTTATATTTGACGTGAATAAAATAGAACTGAAATAAGTGAAACATTTCTATTTTAATCTCACTTCCCAAGTTTTCAACTACCATTATTTCCAATATTTTAATATCAAATCAGCAACTGTTAAATCCATTCTATATATTTTATATACTGATACAACTGCAAGTGTAATGAAGACGTAACCTACTAGTATCAATTCACAAAAAGACTAAATAGCACTTTTCTCATTATTTCTAATCCCAATTTAATAATCTGTAGTAAAAGTCTCTAAAACAGTAATGGAACAAATGAGGCTCCTTTGGAAAAAGAACAACGCTCTAAAATATCGTATGAACATTATATAATTAAACATGTTTTATACTTGGTGGAATCATTCGAAATAAAATTCCACAGCTAATGAGAAGGATCAATTTTGTCATTTGAATGCAAATGCAGAACAATAATATGGGTCTAACAAGTATGGAGTATTACCGGGTACAAAATTTTATACATGATAAAAAGCAACAGCTAAACTTTATTCAGATATTGAGGCGTTCTGAACGTTTTTTATTTTTTTCATTTTCTGAAGATAACACCACGACCTATCATAAAATATCTAGTTAAAATATTTGAATTGTTTAATTGACGTAGGTAGAGTCTCTAGAATCTTAATCGATTAACTACAATTCAAAAGGAATGAAATTCACTACCCTGCAATCTACTCATATCATACCTGTATGACGCTGGCACTTTTATTGTAACAAAAATGTGAACTCGCGTGATTCTGGTAGTTTACTTAGATTATAGGTATATTCGAAAGCAAATCAACTATCTCAATAAACTAATCCAAGCAAACGTATTGTTCAAGTTTTGAAACATAAAACAACGCAGTCGACTGCAGTGCTGCTGTGAACCAAGCATGGCTGAGAAATGTACAAAGAGTCATGATATAAATGATGATAGGGGAAAAGCTTGGCCGCAAATTATTGCAATACTATTAGGTAAGCTAAAGCAGTTACATGTTAATTATAATAGCAATGTAACAATTCATCACCGATGTGGAAAATGGAGTCAAGAAAATTTTTAAGGCCTCCTTATTCTTCTACCTTAATGCCAGACTAAGTTTGAAGAACCTTTCATAATTTTTTCAATAATTAACAATTCCTCCACCATTAAAAACCGATTAAAAAAAGTCAGCATTACATATTATGTACCCGTTCATACGCCTCCCAAATTTCATAAAAATATGTGCAGGGTTTACTGAAACTATGCGATAACAGAAACGCGATCATGAGCGCAGAAAACGTTGCGCATTAGATCGAGTGTCTGCTTTGCTCAGTTGGCTGATTGTCTGATCAGTGATCAGAATCTCGGAGTAAGCAAGGGTGGGTTTTTGTTCCAGGGTTTCTAGCTGCAAATTTATCAGCAGAAAATAATTGTCAGTGATGGAACTGTTGTGTTACTAGAAACCAAGATAAGTTTGGAGAAAATTAACATAATTGACTAATAAAATATCGTTAATTTTTAACCTAAGTAGCCAAGAAAATCGAAGCCTTAATACCAGTCGTATTTGTGGTTGCTATGCAGAACGTATGATTCAAACAGACAGACTGATAGACCACCAAATAGACTGACGGAAACGAGTAATACAAAATTTCGTTATATAGATAACACGAGAAACTTAAAAATGTGTAATTTGTAGGTTGCCTCATGTCATTACAAAACGGTCTCCACTTCGCTTGGACATCTCCATTCTTCGTAGAGCTGACGAAAGATAAGGAGAACTATGATATCACTGAAGAACAAGCATCGCTATTCACAACGTTGCCCCCTATAATTCAAATCTTATCATGTCCTTTATTCTCCTGGATGTGTGACGCAGTAGGGCGTAAGGTGACCCTTCTTGTCAGTGCTGTGCCATATAGCTTATCTTGGGTATTGAAGGCGTTCGCGACAGACGTATACACCTTTTACGTAGCCAGGTAAGCATGCAAGACTATTGCCAAATTATTTTTTTTTACCCCGATGGTCTTGACTACTACTATCTAAAGCTGCTCCAGTAGTTATGTAGTTAGTTGGCTATACAAAATGGCGTCAATATGATTTAAAAATGGTTAAAAATACTGGACGAATGTATCACTGTTAAAACTCTCAAATTGTTTGTGTCCTCAGAAGCTTGCATAATTCCCAGTACTTCAAAACTGGTCTTAAGTGGGTTAACTGCACGTTGAATACAGTGTCGTGCAACGTCAAAAAGTACACTTTTTGTGTAATCTACTCACTATCAAAATTGTATTTTCACTCTCTTCCTTCTCTATATAATTTTTGTTTGCAGGTGTCTTACGGGATTAGGCGCATGTGCTACAATGGCAGCGCTATGTATGTATATCGGAGAGATTGCTACTCCTAAGATAAGAGGCTTCTGGGGAGGCCTCGTCGCTATCTCCATAGGTCTTGGACAATTCTTAATCAACCTAATAGGTAATAATTCACATTATGATACTATGACTGCCAAGAGACAATTTTTTTCATACACTAAATCTTGCTGATGTACATGAAAGAACTATTAGAAATAAATAACGTATAGTCCAATCTACAGCTTTGTAGATGACAACACCCTTACGAGTACTATCTAGTTCTAGATGTATTACGCTGGTATGTGCCATTTACTGTTCATCTTCAAGTTTCTTGAGTAACTATGTACCACAACCTGCCCTCTCATTTTACTTGGATTCGTTTGCGTGTATATTAACATCAGCCTCATCGATCTGATCTTCAGTTGCTAAGAATCATAAGGTTGATTAAAGATATACTTTGGAGGTATACCAACTCTCGACTTTAGCCTGTAGAAGCGGCAGGTTTGCAAAAGCCATGTTCCACATGCGACTTCTAGCTATCCCCTATGTTTGGCAGTACACCAACAGCAAAATCTTTCATCAGCACAATTCCTGTTTTCTAGGATTCCATTTCAACGTCCGCCAAACTTCATACATTTGCCTGGTGCCCGCATTCCTATTCGTCTTCACTTTCCCTTTGATGCCGGAATCTCCCTACTATCTGCTAATGAAAGGGAACGAAGACGGGGCAAGACGAAGTTTAAAAAAACTGACACGCAAAGAGGACGTCGGACCCGATTTCGAGCAACTGAAATCGGACGTCAAGAGACAAATGTCAGAAACAGGCAGTTGGAGGGATCTGGCTTGTATTGCCGCCAATCGGAAGGCACTGATTGCTGGGGTGCTGATGAGATGCGCCCAACAGTTTTGTGGAGCAGGAGCTCTGGCATCCTACACCAGGTAACTTAAATCAGAATAAATTATAGCTTAAACAAAATTAAAAAAACAACCACAACAAAAAGTAAAAGATATTTTTTATATCATTTTTTTGGTGATTTTACAGTAATGATGAAATGTTGCAAAAATCTATATTTTCAGATTACTTCAATTTATAATTTTTTTATTCCATTCTATAACATTTAATTCCGAAATCAGTTCCAAATTATTATTTCTAAACTCATACTAGTGGTTATGTGGTAGAGCGTCATCCCGCTCAACCTCTGATTTTTGTGTGTCAATTTATAATTTCCACTTCCAGATACATTTTTGAAGCATCTGTAGGCGACTCTGAGACATCCACCCTAATCTGCAGCGGTCTCTACTTCATAATGACAATATTGGCAGGGTTTACAGTCGACTACCTGGGCAGGAAGAAATCGTTCATCAGTTCAATGTTTCTAAGCACCATGTGTCTACTAGCACTGTCAATATTCTACTACATCGAGGAATTCCAGCCTCAAGTGGATATATCCGGCTTACTATGGACGCCATTGGCAGGGATGATGGCGTACATAGTATTCTCGTCTTTCGGGGTGAATAATGTGCCGACCATCATGCTTGGAGAGCTTTTTTCCGCTCCAGTCAAAGCTAAGGGAATGACTGTGCTGCTAGGTATCATGGGTTTGATGATATCCTTGACGAATTACTTGTTCTTTCTCTTAAGCGTCAACTATGGCATGTTTTGTCCGTTCTTAGTTTTCTCTGTAGTTAGTATTGTTTTGACTGCACTATGTTTCTATATAATACCGGAAACGAAAGGTAAAACTTTGGAAGAAATACAGCAGATACTGAGTGGCAATGTAGAAAATAAATAAAATTACACATGGATGATGGTGATGTTTCCTTTTTCCTGCAAACGTTGTTAAAGTAAATAAATTAAAGTACCGCGAGGGACCGTTCTTGTATATTTTACTTCTGACGCGACGCAAAAGCGAAGGAATAACATTAACAATGAGATATTTGATCATGAGCATGATACATCCAGTCCAGCGTTCAACCGATACTGATGAATGGCCGGATTAGAAGTCTATATCCATAGCTCCAATATCTCATTAAAATCTTGATTTCCAATGTGGTAGCATTGCGAAGGAAGTACATCGTCAATTTTTTTGATATAGTTTATTGGATATTATTTGTCGTGCAAATGAAGACATTTTGAGTTTTGCACCGGTTCTATTTAAAAGTACGCAAATTCCGCGATTTCGTTTACGTATAACTTCCATAGTGAATCCTGCCTTCATGTTTTTTCAATCGCTGACTAGGGGAGGGCGATTATAAAATATATAATAGATTATCCATCATTTTACATAATCGATTATTTTCATTTGACTGACCGTGAAATTTTTGATTAACGTCATTTTCTATCAATCGATTGATCGATTGCGGTGAAGAAAGAAATGAAGCGTTAATACCGATAGATGCGAATTATGTTTGTATATTTTTTAGATAAAAAAATTAATTTTGCAACTCCTGCACAATATTAAAACAAAATTTCTCCAAAATCCGTCAAGAGCCTAATTGGGTTCCAAATGTTTAAATTAAAAAAATAATCGAGTGGACAATACTTGAATAAATGCCATACATCACTGTGTTCTGGGTCCATTATTACAAATAATTGACAGTGAAAAACACTGGTAAAGGTAAGAGTCAACTTACTTGACAAACATGTCAACTTGCATCAGAAAGGTAAGTGCATGTGATTTTAGTGATTTAATCAGATAATACGATCAAACGCAATGAACTCTTCAAACAAAGTAATCTGAAGATGTATTCTTTTTATTTAAGAAAAAGAAAACAATGGGATCTATATTCATATTGTTGACGTTGTAACAGGTATCTAAGTATAGTCGAACAATAAATTGTGATACTGTTCGGTGGTCGGTAGAGAAAAATAAATGAAGACAGATATTTGAGTATTGTAATCGTCAAAAATCACAAACAGAAACTCGTTCGTTTCATTGTGAATTATCAATTTTTTTTGGAGAGGTCAAAAATTGGGGGTGAGCAGTTGGGGAGGGGGGGGGGGGGGCAAGGAGGATATCTCGAATCTTTTTGGCATAGGTAAAAGTCGTTTTATCATCTATAAATTTTTGACCTCGGTATTTTTAAACAAGTTTTGCATTTTTTTCATATTGTACAGTATTTCAATATAAAATAGCAAGAAAGAGGTTGACTCCGTATATCAGATGCAGCTGGATCAGTTTATTGAAGATTTCGAATGATCTTCAGAATTGCTGATCCGCTTAACGTTCGTTTTGGAATAATTGAGAATAATGGAAATTTCTGAAAATTTTTGGGAATTTTTCTTCTAATTAAACGTTACGTCCAAAATAGATTTTTCTGACTCCAAATCAATGAAAACCACTGCATCTCAACTTAAAACAAAAACTTAGTCCGATCTGGCAAAAATAATTCCAAGAAGAAATAACAAAATCGAATTACACAAACTGCATTAATCTGTGCCGCAAGTTATTTGTAGATTAGCAAATCAATAACCTTCAAATATTTTGTTAACATTTATTATGATTACTCAGTGCATGAATGTAAATAAGCGCGATCAGAGATTATACTGACCCAAAAGCTGACGTTGTTACGCAAAAATTACACAAGGAAGCCGTAAATTAAAAGTAAAAAAAAACATGGAAGATAACCTAACTTTTAATCACATCTATGCAGTGAAAAAAATATAGTTTATCGTGCAGGTGGAATCCGAACTCGTGACTCCAGCATTCTGGGTCGAGAAGAACTGTTGTCTTGTAAGGTACGTTCTCGATCGCGTCATTCATCCCTCACTCTAAACTCAGTGTCAGCACATTAACGCGTGTTCGACTCCCGATCATATCAAAAAAAATATCTCTCTCACAAATTATGTCTTTGATCTAACCAGAAAAAATGGTGCTGTTAGGACTCAAAGCTTCAACATGTCAAGCTAAGAAACAAACAGTAGGAAAGACAGCTGAGTATGAATATTCGATTGATTTAATTTCAAACACTCAAATTCTACATCACCATAAGTCTTTATAGTATGGACCGATGGTATATACACGGCATGATGTTCTACTTCGTTTTAATGGCCTGAAGCTAGCTGCACAATATAACCGACTAACCAAAAGAAAGATTGATTCTCGTTAGACCGGCGTTATTTATTTTCTGGGCAGTTTGCAGTTAGCCGCAATATTTCAAGAGCATCGTAAACTTTATACGACTTTCAGACCGCAGAAAAATATAACGAGTTCATTTTTGAGATGAACGATCTTTCCCATATACTATAATTAAATTAGCATAAGCTTCGTTGGAGAGGTTTCCAAATAAATTGCTAATAGACTGTACAGGTACTGAACAAAATCAGTTAATTATAAAGAATTTTGTAGACCTCGTCCTCGTTGTTCATGACGCAAGATATGAATCGATGACAACCTAGAATCGTAGAAGCTCAATATATCATGATAGCTATTATAATCCCAAACGTGGTCACAGTCTACTCAGTAATAAGAAATACAATCATCTTTCAATCTTATGAAGGCAGATTGTTTGACCTTCTTCTTGAAATTATTATCTTTGTGTAGTATTCAGTAAAATGGCAACAAGTTTCTATACTACACAAAAAGGATGAAAATTGCAAGAGCAACGTGATGATTGTAATTCTAATTCCTGGGCCAACTTTGACCCCTCCGCAATGTTAGTGGTTTGTCTGGCTCAAGGGTGCTCCTTGGAAGTTTATTTTTGAATTAGCAGTGAAACCTACCACAAGGTATCTATTGTTTCTTTCGGGTGGAGACAATGGACACATCCAATCTCGTCAGTGGTGGTATGGACGAATTACAGAAACCGAGAGAGAAATTGAGAATGCTCTGGACGAGTTAGGACGTAAAAAGAATTTGTTCTTAATTTTCAGCAGCGTCATGTTTCTCGTATGATAATAAGCATTCTGTATCTAATTTTGGATTTAACAACAATACAAATGCATAATCTCTATTCCAATCTTTTAGTATCCCATTTGTATGCAAGGAAAGTAAAGTAATGCTCACACAAGGTATATTTGATAAGTAGCACTTTCCCCAAGGTTAACACCATGAAAATTGACAAGAGCCTAAGCAAACAATAATTTTCCTCCTATTTGCGAAAGGGGGGATGTTCTCGGAGCAATTTCCCGCCGAAGATTTTTTCCGATACTCGTCACGCAAAGAAAAACATTTCCCACATCTTGAGCCGTCGCGTCTCGTCGCGTAAAGTAAACATCATTAATAAAAGCAATTTACTGGCGTGTCCTGGCTCCCTTTGGAGTATCTTTAAATTGTCGAAAAAGAAAGGCGCAACTCCGGCCGACTAGATCCAAACTTTTCACACAGAAAACTTTCAAATTCAATATTCATGATACGATGCGAAGCGAAAAGGGTTGTCAGAGATTTATTTCATCCCCAAAGGTAGAAAAGTAGATTAATAGATTTTTTTGTATCAGAGCTGGAGTTTACTGGAAGCGAGGCTGAAATTAACTAAGCTCCTATTTAATGCTAAAATCGGATTAACTGGATTTAGCTACCAAAAGGTATCGGAACTTTCTTGATACATTTGGGTCTTGACTTTCCTGGGGTGAATTTCCGTGATATCAGCTTCATTACTTTCCATGGTATGGTGAAATAATAAAATAGCTATTCACGAATAGTTGATATGATGAAATGTCATCGAAAATGTTAGTTTCGCCTCAAATTTGTTTGGCGTGAACTTTTGAAATCAAAGAAGGATTCATGGTTTCCAATATCTGTAATATTTTTTCCACTTATTGGTTATTAAACTAACATCCTCAAGTCATCGTTAATCTACTTGATGTCATTTTTCTTGAAACACGACGCGGGGACCCCATAATATTCTAAAACTGCCTTATAACTAACGATAGAGTCGGTTGGGATTGACATCATTTTCAAAATTTTGCATGTCTCGGGTTAATCAATTTGAATCCATTTTCACATATTACGGTATGGCAGTATATTCACTAACCTTGAGGAAGATTTTGAATTTCCTTCTCAGCGCCTCTGAAATATTCATATAGTCCTTACAGCCACAAAAAGCCCGATTGAAGATATAAAAAAAGACACTTCAGCGACGGCTTTTATGAATTTCAAAGACAAGAGAAACCATCCGTGCGTTCCATTACGAGGGGGATTTTATTTCGTCAACAGTTCCTTCAAGGTATAAAACCCACGATGTTCATTAAATTTGCCTTGTGCTCATCTAATTTCATTTGCATGAAGAAAGCGAAGAAAGAGATAAAATTAAACAGCGTGATTAACTTCTAACAATAGGGGGTAAATAGACGGCTATTATCTCTTAATTTTCATTCCATATTGAGACGTCTCAGGTTTTCAGATGGAAACGGTGGAATACGCTAGCGGAGGACAGTGGCGGGTTGATGAGTTTCACATAAGTTGTAGGGCAACTCGAAACCTGAGACCTTTTACTTTGCACTCTAAAGCGACAGATCATAAATATTCTCGAATTTGAAATTATTTTTGTTAGTTTGTTAGATCAGTTACATTGCTACATTATTGTTAGATTGTAACCATCGGGCAACAAACTTCCCGATAGCTCATTCCACAACGCCGAAGTTCTCCAAAAGAACCACTTTTGGAAGAGGCCCGGTTTAAGGCGTTGTAAGCTCGACCTGGTGAGGATGCGCCCATTGGGCTCCCCTAGTATAGAACAGAGATAAATTCGCCACCCTCCCTCGATGTTCTAGACGGAGGGTCACCAATTAGTTTCGTTTGGTGTCCGTTTTGTAGTCTCTACCTTGCTGCCATCAAAAACCTGTCCTGTAACCATGTCCCACTATATCGGACATTTATCCTGTCCAACAAACTCGAAGAGCAAACAAAAGGTCTTCCCTCAGAAGAACTGATGACTGTCGTACCAGGTACAGAGCAAAAACAAACGTCACCTTGTGTGGAAAACAAGTTTTTGGTCCGCACAACCTAGGCTGCGAGGAATCCGGGTCAGCACAGACTATGTCAGCGGCATGTAACCGGACCTCAGTGACCTCTGTTCTAGACTGTGGAGGTCCTTTGTAGCCGTATGGCTCGTTTCTGGATTGCGCCCAGAAGCTCCACATAATTCTTCGGAGCGCATCCTCATACATGCGAGCAGTGATCTGGACCTTGTGGAGTAGCAGTAGCTGTTATGGGGAATACAATTACCTAGAGCGGAACAGGACCTCCAGCTTCTGAGACGCCGAAATAGCGACTCCGGCGAAATGATTGTGCCTCGAAGGATAATTATTCAAGTATTGGCTATTTTTAGTGCAGTATGCTATTACAGCCTATACTTTATCTGATATGTATAGTGTAACCCAATCACCCAATTCAATCTGAATAATGTAACAGTTTAACCATAGAAAAAAATCTACATTGAATATAATCTGAAATTCTAAAATTGTTGCGATTACAACATTGTTTCAACGTTCAGCGATTTTATACTACCATCCTTTCTACGACATTGGCAACAAGGGAAATATCAGTTTGGATAAAAGAAGTGTCGCTACTGGGCATAGAAATCTAAATGAGAATTGTGCGGTTTCTTTTTAATTAAGATTATGTCAATGTGTATTCTTTGTCAACGCAATCCTTTGTTGAGCTTCAGCGAGCTGCGGATATTCTCTTGTGTTTTTAAGTTCTGTTATAACGAGGTTTCTCTTTTATCGTTGTCGTCGTGGAAGCCTTACAAGAAACTATTGTGGATATAAGACTGTCTTTATAATGGAAATGGAGCTAAAAGAAGGTGAAAATCCAAGCAATTTAACATTAAGCAATGGAAAATATAGACAAAACTATCGTTAAAAAATTAAATCATACTCAAAATGTAGGTGTGATAAAAAACTTAATATTTAATCATGTAGATTGTAGATACTCTTAGCTGGTGAAACTCCTCCAACATTCCGATAAAAAATTATGTGTAAATATAACCAAAAATGGATGTAGTGAAAATGAGATAAAGCATCGAATTGAAAAAAGTAAAGCGATAACAAAACAGTTGAATTAGTCATGTAGATTGTAGATACTCTTACTTGGTGAAACTCTTCCATCATGCAAATACAACGCCGAAAATCGTGAAAAAACAAAATTAACTAAAAAAGTTTATTTTTTTAGATACGGCGTAAAATCGTTTCCTGGGTGACTGTAGGGCGCTGATCACGAATCCGGGCTCCGTTTTCAGCTAGGATCTAAAGAGTCTCTCTGGGACTTCCCTGACAAGTTACGCTTTTCTAATGATCATATTCGCATTCAGGGCCACCAAATACATAAATGTTTCGAGTTTAGTTCGCTCATCTCCTGCGGGGGGCGTTCTTGAATGATTTGTATTATTATAACAAAACCACCAAACATTTTTGCGCCCCCCCCTTCGGTATTTCCATGTATTCAGAAAATATTTAATCTTCGGAGAACGAAACCTCGTAACGCAAATCTGAGCAGACAATTGAATTCAGTACATCGGATAGAATCCAGCAATGGGAGAGCAATTTTTTTCGCCTCCAGATAGAAGTCAGAAGTCGACCTCCAAAAATCGTAAAAAAACGAGAATAAAAATTACTAAAAAAGTGGATTTGTTTCGAATAATGCGAAAAATCGTTTTCAGGGTGATTGATAGGTGTGTTAAGTTTAATGTAAACGCTTATCCTCTCGCAGCACTTTTGGAGGCTTTCGTTCTTTATGACATGTCATCTATAAAAATGTAGGTACCCATATATTTATAGTGGTTGGAAGCATAAGATTTAGTATTTTCAGTCATGCTCTGGAAGATTATAAATATCAATACGGAACATTCCATACAAATATTGGAAGCATTGGTAATCAAAAACAAAAAGATTCAAATGATTGTCTAGTAGGACATATATATAAAGTGTACAGTATTAATTACGGTACATGAACGCAAATAAGAACGATTTTAAAAATTAAACTGCGATTCCAAAACCTCAATCAGAAATTTCAGAAATAATTGAAATTGAAAAAGAAATTGCGGCTTCGAGAAATTTCTTGATGGAATGGACATTGATATATTGCGACTTAATTGCCTGTAGTTTTGTTTATTTTTTTGCTTTGGTTTGCCATTAATGAGTCTGGGAGCCGCAGCCCCGACTATTTTGAATTTAACTTTATAATTTCTTAATATTTTATAGAGGTGCTGGGGTAGCATATGATTTTTTGCATACATTTTTTATTTCACACTTATAAATTTTGGTTAGTTCGATGTTGTTTTTTAGCGACTTAATTCACGCCTTTTATCGCTATTATTTAATCTTCCATCTAGGTATTGTCCCCTCTCAAGATTTGAACAAATTATATATACGCATTCACCTTTTTTGAAACGGTTGCCATGCAGTCGATCTTTTTAATAATGGTGAATGCACAAGTAACACGCAGCTGGAAAACCACAATTTCAGGATTACAAAATAAGACCATGGTGAGATTTCACTTCAAAGTAGGAAATTTTCAACAAAAATAGAATCTTTACAAAACGTGTAGTAGCTTTTTCGAGTTAATGATGGACAGATATACATACATAGATACAAACTAGACGGTGGAACACAGGAGCACTTTTTTCAATTGACTTTAATATCATGGACAGTTATTTCATGCGCTTTATAATTATATTTCACGGCTAAGATATACTAAAAAAATCAGGAAATGTTATTTTGAAACAGAATAAATAATTATTCGCAGCTTCTAAATACATAAATTATTTTAGATCTCACGATAACTATTGTTCGGCAAAATGTATTTAAACCAAGTGATAAAATTTCAAACGCATCAAAACATGGTTTACCAAAATATATACCAATAAGGAAACCACAAACAGGGACCACTGCACAACACACACCTTTCACACGTATTATCGTACGCACTCCTCAACGCAGACACGTAAGTCGACGTGCGGTAGCACGTAGGCAACGGAAGCAGGAGAGAGCTTTCAGCGGACGGTCACCGTTGCAGAAAGCTGGAAACTGAGAAAAGTTGAAGCTCGGCGGTGGTGGCAGTCGGCCGTGGGCTGAAGCGCGCTCGGGAAAACGGTCGGCATGCGCGCTCCCACCGCCTCTAATCTATACCTCCCATACCCCCCGATAGCGACGACACACTCATGTTGGAGATTGCAAGGACGATAGATATTCACACCTGCAGCAGAGTCCTTGAATACTAATTCCTTGTTGACATATCTTCTCATTATTCTTCGATTGTGTATTTAGGGAAAACAAATTATTTTCTGAAGCATATTATTGGAGGCTGCCAGGATTATAGATATCCTTGCAGCTGAAACAAAGATATGATTCTTTGATATCATATCATACCACTACTACCGTTCGTCCCATTTTTTTCAGAGAAGCTGTCGCAAAGGTAGAAGGTCTATCGTGCTCTAGATGCGCTGCGAAAGGATGAATGTCCCTACACATTGACTTCCCTGTACTGCTCCAGTTAAACCAAGGTTTGTTTTTGGAGGGGCATATCTCAACGTGAGGAATGTAGACTGCCATGCCTAATGTTAACACTTATGTATTTTCTGGCCACAAGCTAACGGATCATCTCACTTGGCTGATTTGTAGTTTCAGACGTTGCGTGTTATGGTCGAATGTTCCTAGTGTATCGAATATATTTGCTGTATGGATGGCGGGATTATGTTGTGAGGTACAAATGCGAATAAGAGAAATGAGTACATTATACAGGTAAATATCAACCCAGCGCATAATACCAATGCACGATTAGTTGAGAGTCGACTTGCTTGACTTGACTAGTCTGACCCAAAAATAGAGAATGTACAAGAATCAGCTTCAGGAAGTCGAACTACTACATGCAATTGACATTCAGATCTGCGATGCGATCCGACGTTGTCGTCGTAAAATGAGCATCGAGAATACTGACAGTGCGGTTACCGGCATTGCATTGGCAGCCCCGCCAACGGCAATTGAATATTTGTCAGAAACATTGCAACAATTGTCTCACGCTCGCTGCCGAGGATGCTCCACATTCTATGTGACCCAAATATCAACAAGATATGCTGGTATTTGCATAACTACATCACGAGCTTCCTATTTGGTATACAGGGATTCGGATCGGATCTCAGAAAGGCCCCAGGGGCCCTGGGAGCAACTTTGGTACTTTCCCCCTACAAATGTGCACCCCATGACTCATTAGACTTTTTTAATGGACGTATTCGGATTCGAAATACATGAGCGTATAAGGTAACTTAATGAATAATCATGTTATACTGCGAACGGCAGCTGTTTGTCGTGTAAAAAATCATCGTATCGTTTCTCTTTTCATACTGTTAACAAGTATCAACTCAAAAAACCTATCTCAAAAACAGAAACACTATTCTGGAATGAAAATATTAGACAAAATACCTGTATATTGTCAAAATAAAATCCAAGAGTTATGTCCAATTCGAGAGCTTGTTCCTCATTAAAAAAAATAATATCAATTTCAAGAGGAGCAAGCCCGTCCAGGCCCACTCAGGAGTCCGTAGGTCTGGCCGGAAAATAATGATAGATGCATTGATGAGGCTAGAGTATATCCATTTTCAAGGATTTTCGTATGCCATCTTTCGGCAACCATTACGGGGCCAAAAAGCCAGGTTCACACAAATAAGACGATGGATATGCTATTGAATATCGTTGAGCGATTGATCACGATCCAGGGTACGATTGCGCGACTGTAATTGTTGTTTTTATTTTCTACAGCTGAAATGATTCTGTGTCGCCACTTTAAAAGGGTTACAACACTCTAGTTTTGTATTTCCAACTTTAAAATGTGACAGAATCGTATTAGAAATCACTGTGGAGATCCTCCAAATGCTGACAGTAAACAAACAACTGTTGAAGGACGTTGCTGATAAAATAGGAAAAGTGCCAATCGGCCGATAATTTTCTTGTGTAAGAACAAAGAAAGAATGAAGTTTCATCCAGTGTATACCGGGTGAAAGAGAAAGTACTGTCCACGAAGGAATTTCAAAATGAGTAGAGCAATCTGATTAGTTGCTAGGGTTGATAATTGTGACCATTTGAAGCACAAAAACAATTGGATACAGTTTCCGGTTTCACCAAGATCCTTTGACTCGATTCGTTACTTTAACTGGGACAGCCTCATATTTTACAATGTTTGGACTCTCTTTAACAGTTCTTCCCAATATTGAATTTTTCATTGGAATTGTCACTCGGTATACTGCGTCACTAATTACCGCGAAGACCTTTGCGTGCTGAAAAGTTTCAATCTCGATCACGCACAACGGTTTGACTTTGAAAACATCATCATCTTTAACCGAGTATACGTGTATAACCGATTTTATCAAGATTGGCACTGCACGAAGTTAACAATAGCTATACATGCACATACCATCAAGGGAAAGGCACAATAGGACGAATCCTTTTCCTTCAGGAAAAAACCTGGCCTACTGCGAGATTCGAACCACACACGCTTCTGATTGACAGGCTCTAGCCAATTGAGCTAATCAGCCACTTTGTTCACTAGATCTAGAACGCCGTGCAGCCCCTGAAATATTTCATTGGCAACTGACGAGTTAAAATAGAAGTTTTATATAATCCAGAATAACGCTAAACATTCCTAACACTCACATTAATTAAAGGCGAAGTTCAAGGTGAAAGTTCAACCCGAAACCGAGATGAGGGTCTGAGTGGACCTAATAAGTTTTCGGAAAATAGACGCCACACAAACGGAAGGGAATAGAGGGTACAATTATATTAATTCAAAATGAAGTATATTGTATATTATGAATTATGATATCCTGATTTAAAAGTATTCGTAGAAGTGACACACCCAAGTTTTTTACGTAGAAAACTATAAAAATATGAGTCAAATCATGGATACCTTGAATCGTCTTGAAAACGTATCTCGCAACAAGCTCAACTTCAACATCAAATGAACCCAGAAATTTACAACTCTGACTGATTGTTTTTTAATTATTAATTCATCAAGAAATATTGTAAATACAATGATAACAGTCGATATTCTTGATTTTTCTTATTTTTCCGTCATATCTCATAACTTGTCATTTTATTGATGATTATTCCCCCACCCCTAACACCAATTTTTCCCCATGAAAGAAAAATTGAAAATGTTCAGCATCCTCGGAAACATCAAAAAACGATGTTTGAGCTTGTTTTTTTCGCCAATTCCGCGGCCATTGAACCGATTTTTGAAAACTACACAGCTTCTTCGTCCTCGTCATATTAGTAATCTGGTGTCAAACTTTCATCATAATACGAAAAGTAGGTTTTGAGTATAGAGAGAACGAAGTACAGACAGACAGACATCGATTGAAATGGATGATACGTTTTTTTGTATTGTATATGTAATTAAACATCAGGAAAACAAACCATCTCGAAATCGACAATTTTTTGCGATAAAAATACTTTCTAAATTGACCAGAGATTCAGCTTTTCCCTGAATGTTCGAGTGAGCTGTGTTTTTCGCTGACAAGCCATGCCTATTCCTCACCACTTACCTGACTATCCCTGATTTGCCTTAATTATTATACATGATAGAGTTTGATCTGTAGAATATTGTACTCAAATTACATATTTTTAAATAAAAGTGATGAAATGAATCATGGCGAGAACCAAGGATATATTTCCGAAGTAACATTAATAATGTCTATTTCCGAAAGTCCGATATTTCATTTCAGCCATAAACCCATCATAATCTCAATTTTGTTCCGTTTCTCATTCCTCCAACGTTTTCAGTGCTTTTAGCAGTGCCAGTGTGGCGTAGACATGCCCCTGGCAGCATCAATATCCTTTCCATGTGCCTACAGGTTCAATTACAAGATTGATGGAAAACCGCCCACACAGCACCTGTCTGTCTACTGTCCTTCAACTTCGCCTTCGCTCTCCGGTCATTCTCTCCATGAAAAGGCGGATTTTTGCTTAATATGAAAATGGATTGGAGATATATTTGAAATTTTTGGGTCTCGATTATTTTCTTGGCTAGTTTATTTATGGTGAATGTTCGTTGTCGCTCTATAGACTCGCGATTTTAATTTATGATGGATGCGTTGACCAAAATCCTTTGATTTAAGAAAAGCCACCAACTTCAATGAGAAATTTAGAAAAGTTTCATCGTTAAAATCAATTACAGAGTCATGCGAGTTACCCAAAAAAAACTTTTTATCATTTTTTTACAATGTTTGTCGGTTTTTATCCAATAAACAAATGGGTGAAACGTTGTTTTCTATTCGTATTCTCTGTTATTATGGGCAAACCGGCAACACCAAGGTTACATTTCTCAAGCAATATCAAGGAAACTGCCTTTTCGACATCATATCACGTGAAAGTTGTCAATCTTGTTATATACGAAATGACTTTTGTTTTAGTTGAGGCTTCGCCAGATGGTATTGTTTCCGAAAATATTTCATTACAAATTTTGTAAAATTGTAAAGCACAAACACAAGTCTGTATAAAAAAGAGATCCTCTGAATAGTTGCCTGTAGGAAGGCAATTATAACTTGCATTTTTGTAAACCATTGCTAATACAACCAGCAATGATAATAGCCTTGTAATGTTTCAATATCTTATTTGTCAGAACCGTTATATAAAGCACAGAGTAAAACCTGTACCTGAATAAATAAATAAATAATATATGTATAAGAAAATATATAATATTCTACTTACATGGCAGGCAATCCGACATGGATGTGTAAAATTACCTACAATAAATAAGTATACATGAATAACGTCATGAAATATCGAATAAGTATTTTTTTTGGAAATAACGACTCACAAGCACTTCAGGCGCTCCAGAAGCGCTGTGGGATTTTGAATAAACATTACAAAGGGAAAAAATTGCGTATTCACGTAATACACAAGGTCTAGCTGGTTTTAAGTCTAAAAAGTCATTTTTAATATTATAAAGATATTAAAAAGTACTTAGATGATAGTTAGGACTGCCACCTTTGTCAAAAAAATACTTTTTTAGTATGAGAAAACATCACACCAAATTTCATCAAAATCAGTTAGATAGTCTTTGAGCAATAATTTTGTAATCCAGATAAAAAAGTTAAATTGCAAATTAAACAAAATTCAAACTAAATTTGTTTTCCTATTGAAAATTTAGTCATACATCCAAAAGGCGCTCACACTTTAGAATGTATATATATATATATATATACCGATATATATATATATATATATATATATATATATTAATTATTAAAAAAAAAAAAATATTATTGAAAAAACTAATCTTTATAAAATTTCCATGTGTCTCCTAAGTAACCGATTTCAATTTTTTCAAATACATTCTAAAGTGTGAGCGCCTTTTGGATGTATAATTCTGGTTAAATTTTGGAGTCAATAAAACAAAAACTTTCAATCATATAGAAAACATCGAATTGCATGCTTTTTGAAACAGATACCGCCAAGTATTTAAAAAAAATGTCAAATATCCCCATATCGAGGGTCACCAAATGGCAGACTGCGGTCCGGATGCGGACCGCCGACCTATTTTGTGCGGACCTTAGTAAGAAAATGATACTATAGTTTATCTTAGTTTAAAAAAACGCACCCCAAATGAAACTAATTGGCGATCATTGCCCTACACCGTGAATCTCAACGCCTCATCGGAGCAATGATCCGCTCATCAAAGAAAAAATCGTTCGTGAGAATTGGATTGCTCGTGTTCACAGTAGTCGCCCCCCAGGTGCTTGTCTTGAAGCACCTTTTCGTCGTATAAGCTTATATTTTCATTATTACCCGTCCCAGTTATTCACATAAGTGCTTTTACGTCTCCATCCATATAAACACTATCGCCGTCTCACTCTAGCGCGCGTCGGGATCTATAATAAAGGAGGAGACTCCACAAAAACGTACCGTAATTGGAGAGCGTTACTGACATGGTTGCCAAGAATGCGGAACTTTTGGATAGTCCGGGAAACATACGATGTCAAATGGACACGTCAGGTAGTCATGCCGTCTTTATGAAGCTAGCGCAAACAGCAAGCTGTTGGGGATAGGAAACCTGTTTTAATTCATTGCAATGACAATTGTATACGTAATTCAGGGGCGCTAAGCACGAATCTGGCCTTCGTTTCTGCACCGGATGTGAGGGGGTCCGAGGAGGTACCAGGAGAGATAGTGAGAACATTTTAGCGCTTGCCCCTCCTGCAAACGGGAACCCCACGAATTCTTAGGTTTTTTTTACGATCGAATTCGGATTCAAGGCCCTCAAATATATAGGTGTGTCAATTATCTTACCCAGAAAATAGTTTTTGGCCTTTTTGGAAATTTTTTCGAATCCTTTTTAAATGATCAAATTCAGATGGGTCTTCAAATACATAAGTGTAGAGTATCTTTCAAGTCGGCAAATTAACTGTTTCGAATTTCAATATCTTTAGATTATGGTCAAAGTTTTCAGTTTCTTGTCGCACAACCTCTTGAAGGTCGTCAGTAGTTTCGTCATCTGAATTACCATTGGTTACTGATTCATATTGATCTGAATCCCTAGAGCTGTCATAGTTCACTGCAAAGCTTTGAGAAAAGTCTCCTAAAAACGTTGACATTTCATAATCAATCTCACCCTATATTCGATCAATTTTACCCTCATAAATAAATTTAATCATAAACTCATTATGTGTATAAGAAAGGCTAAATTTCAGAATATGGCGACCAGAAGGATCAACAAATGGTACCATACCGTCAAATCATTAAACACTAAACCGCAATGTGACTTACCAATCAAAGTTCTGGAAGTGACGAGAATTTCAGTAAAACCAGCTATCAATTTAAATACATTTTTTTACACAAAACAAAGTATCACAGTGGCAGCAGACAGGTATTATTCGACCATCTATTCACTACATAAACCCGTTGGACGTTGGCGTTCTGAATTTGAATTCATGAAAATTGAACTTAGAGATCAATCTCGCCCTTGGTTATCACTCTCACCCCAAACGACGGTACCTCCACACAGATTTGTCAGGCAGATACACGTGCGCAATTGATGATGTAGACTACCATCTAAATTTTGGTCCCATGGATTGTGAATAACTCACGCGTGACCCACACTTGTTTTAGATCAGACAGTCTCCGATGTACCTTGCGATACTTCAAAAAAAGGGTGAATCATATGAGCTTGTGTCTGAACACAAGGACTTAAGTATAACTGCCTCTTTCTGTAGTAATCTGAATGAATATCTTGCTGCTCATCATAGCAACTCCCAACATTTGGAGGCGTTATCTTCATCGATTGGTGAATGAAAATATCGTCCTGGTTGAGTTGGTTAAGTTTAGTGGTCACAGGCCAGCCTTCGCCCTTTATAACTATGTTATAGTAAAGACGTTGATTTGATTTTGAAAACAATCAGTCAATAGCTGGCTCAAAAAGCTCATAATATACATATGGGAAAGGTGAATAGATGATTCACATGACATGCAAGTACAGTTTTGTCCCCCACTTTTAGACTGCATCTTTGGAGATATTCATAATGGCCGACAGATGTGTTTGAGTGTTTTCTAGGTTGATGTGTTGTCGATGCCAAGTTAGAAACATTCGTGTATAGGGTGACTTTTTACAGGGCGATATGCATGCAAAAATACGTTAAAGATAATTCGTATGCTTATAAGTGTATGTTAATTAAACGTAAACATGCACGAATATCCTACAATAGCAAAGCGGCAACACAGCTCGACCTCAGAGAAAAGGCTTTCACCGCGATTGCAGCAACAGTGGCGAGAGCATGATGATAAAGGCATAATGCATTATTCTCGGGGAGCACTGTCATCGAGCTACCGTACCGTGCGTGAAGGAACAATCAATCACTTGTTTATTGTTGTTTGTTTGAATCGGCGCCCGAGCTGGTTCATCGACAGGGTAAAAACATAATTATGTTTGACTTGGCAAGTTAAAAAACCCTCTCAAGAAGCGTCCCTTCGTTTTGCTTATCTCATACTCAGATAAGTATTTATCTATAGAAGCCACATGTTGGATGATCCCGGCATTCATTCGTCTCTTGTCTCTCGGGCAATAAAGATCTTTCCAAAAATTCTGGTTTTTGTTCGGCCGTTATAACTGTCATACTCTTCTATGATCCAAAAAATAACGTCAAGTGAATTGAAGCTGTACTTACCCCGCAATTTTATTTCTTTATATATAAAGATTTGAATCTGATTCAGCAGCTGTTGATTTTTTGAATTTCAATGAAAAAATATATATAATAAAATCTGCTGAAATATTATACAATTCAAAAAATTCCCAAAATTTCAATTTTTCTTAACATTTCCAAGTATTACAAAACTTATACTGGAAACTGATATCACTGTACGTGAAAAATAGAGTCAACCACTTGACGCCATTTTGGTAGAACGCCATAATGTACAACGTTGGCAGTTTTTGAATTAAAAACAGGAATTATAATATATTATAGTATATATATATATATACATATATATACATATATATATATATATATATATATATATATATATATATATATATATATATATATATATATATATATATATATATATATATATATATATACACGAGTTACGAGATACAAAATGCGAGTTCCCACTTATCGTAACGAGTTACGAGCTACGAGACACAAGATACGAGTTCTAGCTTATCAGTAATTAGTTACGAGTTAGAGTTCCGAGTTATGGGTAACGAGTAACGAGTTACGAGTTACGACTTACGATCTACGAGGTACGAGTTACGAGATACAAGATGCGAGTTCCCAATTATCGCTAACGAGTTACGAACTACAAGATCTAGGATACCAGTTCCAGGTTATCGGCAATGATTTACGAGATCCGTGATACAAGGTACGAGTTCCGAGTTATGGGTAACGAGTTACCAGTTACGAGTATATATCTCGAATTGGATTTGTTTTGCGATTAGAGTACTTCTCCACCCACTGGCGTGGGAAGTAAAAACAACGTACACCTAAAATAAAATATACTACATGCTACTCGTGGTAGAAAAAGTCATATCCACTTACCCCTAATAAACCAATAATTTATCTTGTAGGTGCGTAAATCGGAATGGAAATATATACCATCTCAGATTCACACTGTGTTTATTCTAAACACTCAGCGTTTCCGCTTTGCCCCCAACCCACTAATTGATCAATCTCCATTGTGGCATTAATGGAATGCTCTGCACCAGAAAAGGTATACCAAAGTTGGTGAAATAAACAAGCCCCTTTACTTAATAGTTACCCTCCGTCTGTTTTATGCTAATTGAGACTGGCCTTTTGTTTCTGCTAAATCCCGGCATCTACAGCCAGACTGTGTGTATACACGGAAAACACAACTGCCGAGCTTAAGTCAGGATCAGAGCAAAAAGTTTTCTATTTAGTTTATGTCAACTTCCCAAGCGTTCCCAGAGTTGAGCTATCCCAAAAGAGAAAATGGCATATATTAATGAAATAAATATATATACCATATATGAAACATCTAAGCGTTTCCTCGTTTACTCATGTTAGTATTTCTATTTTTTTTTCTTCTTCTGGGCATGGACATTTTATCAGAACAGTCGTTTTAGTTAAAACAAAATCTGTTATCATATATTTAAGCGCACGAAGCTATATGAGGCTTCCATTACTTCTTTGATGCGGTTCCCATGGATACTTGGCTGCCACACCGCGGGGTATGCGTGCGAGTTGGGATTGCACATGCCGCATCCATAAAAACACCATTACTTCACTTTTTTCTACGTAGCGCAACATAAGAAACGCTTTATCTAGACGCAGATTTCTATTTTTATTTGCGAAACTTAGTATAACGTTTACATATTTCGAAATCTTAAATAAAAAATGGTGTGCAGTACATCCTACACAATCGGGTTGGAAATAAACATTTGAATTTGACTATACAACTAAATGTTGATAAATGTTAATAATTGAAATTTAATTTAAAATATAAAAACAAATAAATCTCATGAATTGAATAATTCTTCCACTTTAAAATTCAATCACAATCTTAATCAATCAATAAAGTGACACAACACGAGAAATACAGTTAGTCAACTCACTTGACTCTATTATACAAGACACTGAGATAGCACACTTGTCATTATTCCAGATCAGTTGAAATGCAGTACTCTGTAGTAAAAGTCGCTAAAACAAAAAAACATCAATTGACCCCATTTTACCTTCCACTATTACCGTACTAATACCATCGTACATCGTACAAAAACAATAATTATTGCAAGTCTGGCAACACTGATAGAAAAATTGTAGTGTTCGACAAAAACAATCTGACAAAAGCCGGGCGCGTCTACTATATTATTTATATAAGGTGGCCGTTCCTCACGTCTCAGTGTCGCTTAAATGGAAGAGGATGTTGACGAATATATTGTGCCTTGTTTTATGGATATGAATTACTCTGCTGCCACCGAATCGTTACTTCAAATATGTGTCTAACAAGAGTAGCAGTATTATCGTGTTCAAAATGTTATTGATGATTGAACGTATTATATCAATATTTATTCATCAGTTTTCTGGTGTCAAAGCTTTATCAAAATTTGATAGGTTCTTTCGGAGCTATAGTGGAGCCAAAAATTACGGACAAGCAGACAGGGCGGACATGGGTTTTCTTAATGAACACATCATGGAATATCAAGAAAACACAATATCCCGAATTCGCAATGTTTGGCGATTAAAATGGACTAATTTACAATTATGCATATTTTTTAAGGTGTAACTTCTCTCCCTGTAATCACGATACTCGAAAAACCTGCTGAAATTCTGCCCTGTCTTGCGAAGATACATTCCAAACAGAGTAAATAATGAACGCAAATAACCAGACAATATAACTGAATAATTCAGCTAAAACGTTAGCAAACTTCTCAATGAATTTGATCAGATAAAAGGGCGGAGTTTGTACTTACCTAACAAAAAGCAGTTGCCGAATATTTAAACTTAATTGAAACAAACAGTTATTGTTTTGTCTACGCCTTTAGGTGCTTAAAGTTCCCATTATACTCAGTCTTCGTTCGAGAAGCTCCGCATAAGACGTAATCGTTCTCGAAAGTATATTGATAAGGCGTCGGAAGTTTGGCTCGAGATGAAGTTTCTATAATAATAACGAGCTTCCGGTGAAGAGTTGCATCTTTGGAAGTTTTTTAATAGTATTGCAAATGTCGTGAAAGGAGCATTGGCTGGCATATATTTGTCACTTTCTAGTACAGATACCCTTAGTATTATCATGTTTAATTTAATTAAACTTACCTAAAGGTATCATTGTTGGAAAGAATCTTTACCAGATTGAACTTCATCTAGAATGCGCCTCATACAAAATTCGTTCTTTTGAAGAACCTCTGCGTCGCGAAATGGGATGCCGGAAAATCTGTTTTCAGATGGTTCCAGTTTACAGAATTTTAAGATCAATGTATAGTTTGGAAATACATATGAAAAAATTTAGTATGATATGATTTAGAATATTTTTCCTCAAATTTCATTGCTACACCGTAATGCCGCTTGGTCTTTCATTGACAAAGAATTAGTGCGAAATAGAATTTCAAATTTCAGAGAATATATTTTAAAGCCATGTTGCTTGGTAACACTCTTTAACAGTGAGATGAGTATTATTTATTGATACCGGGGTATATTTTATTATTAAAATCTCTAGTGGAGTTATAAAGCATCATTTGAACAAATCCTCTCCCTTTCTCAGTTAGTTTAGTTAGTGTGATTTACAAGAAGATTCTTTAAATCAAAAGATTTCCATTATTCGTTTAGCCATCTACAGCAAGTCATCAACCGCATTCCAAAATATAAAAATAATCCCTTCAAAGTACCTGCAATTTCCTCCGCAGCCAAACAATTCCATATCTGTCTTCTTCTAACATATTTTTCCGGTCAATTTTGTAGTCCAGTTAATTTAGGAAGAGCATAAATCGTGAGAAGATACCCATGAAAAGCAAATGAATTAGTATGAGTAGTAGAGTAGTAGATTAGTAAGTGTCTTATCCATACAGGTGGTCTGCAGATTTCGGTCTTAGCCTAGACTCTCGTCAGTGCATCTTTTCGGTAGGCAGTGGAAACCTATTATTACTGTTTATCTATACATTTGAGATGCGTATGGATTGAGTCAGTACCTGTAACCGTGTAAACGCAGGATAGGGAAATCAAAGGCACCATTTTGGATCGAGAAAAATCCAGAAAAGTTTGATGCGGATGGGACTCGAACCCGTGTCTCCAGCATTTCATGCAGACGCCGTAACCTTTCAGCCACCGTGAACATATATCTTTCAAGTTGAAGAGCACGGTTTGTGACCAACGGAAGACCCTATACGACTGGACTACAAAGATGGCCGTCTTCCCGCACCGTTAACATTTACTTCGCCCTCTCGGGAGCCACTCCCTTAGACTTAAGAAATCATAAAGAGATTAAGGGATTTCTCTAAGCTTTCTACGCACTCCCCAGAAGAAAGAAAAGTTTCAAGATGCGGTGCGCTGGAAGAGGCTTATCGGAAATAATAAAGACTGCATCGCTAAACAACCGCTACTTTACTGTAGCCCTTATGCTGCAGTCAAAAAAAGGCCTGAGGAAGACAATAAATTTATTTTTGCGCTCCAAAAGCGCTACCAAACAATAAACGTGACACTTAGTGATCACATAGACCTTGAAGCGCTATAAATTGCAACCATGGGGCAACAAACTCCCCTGCAGCCCATTCCACAAGGCTAAGGTTACAAAAGAATAACTTTCGGAAGCGGCTTGTTCAACCTGATGAACGTGCGCCCTCTTTACCCTTCTAGGGACAGTTCGTTCGAGCATTTGTCAATAAAGAATCCAAAGAATAGAGACTAATCAGTACTTTGTAAGGACAGACGCATCCATTATACGTATTGATCTTGTCTGGATTGTTTATCCAGAGGATTCAGCGAGTGCTTCAGAGCATCCGTTCATTCGAGTAGTATTTTGGAGATGGTCTGAATTGAGCCTTGTAGCGTTGCCCAGTAGCTATTACGGTAAATACGATTTTATAAAGATATAGATACATAGAAGAATGCTACGAAAGCCTTCACGACTGGACAGATATACGCACTGTCAACCAATTATTGACAAACTTGAGAGACCTTACGAGGCACATGAAGAAGAAAGAACAAAAAATACTGGAACGATCACCCAGCACGGTCTGACATTTTACTGTTGATATTAATCCCCAGAAGCTAGGCAAAAGATGACCCGTATCTCTATCTCCATGTCTGCATGTGGTTTTGTCAGGGTATTACGTTGAGCTTCTCGACACAATCAATCGAGAAAAGATGAGAAGCAAAATGCAAACAATTTCGTTTTTTGTAAAAACATGTAAGGAAGCCGTTGTACCACACTGTAAATAACTGCGAATGAGTGAACTGAAATTAGTCAGCTCGTAAATGCAGTAAAACAACTCCTCCTATTTCGGATCACAACCCTGTTAACGTCCCTTCCGGTATCTGCGAGATTACGACAGGGCGTGTTCCGTGACTTAGAATAAAGAAGGGGCATTTCTGAAGTCTATTTGCACTTACGCAGAGGGGATAAACAGGCTTTGTGCTTGATGAAAAACAAACGCCGGTGAGATGAAAAGGAGGCTCTCCTTCTGATTCTGATTTTCTGCTGAATATTGAAATGAAATTTGAATCGACCTAGCTTGGCTATTATTTCGCTGTATCATCGAATTAAATCTTATTGATCATTTTAATATCTCAAGCCAATAAACTTCAGCGTATTTGTAGATTTTTTTTCAATAAACGGTAGTGGCAATCTAGGTTTTAAAAAGAGTATATTCTTCTGTTTTGAGATCCGAAGAAGTTACATTAAAGCAGCGTACAAGATTTTATACCAAAAGGAAAAAATATACTTAACCCAAAAAATTTAAAACAAAATTCATCAAAATACCGAGAATATGATTCATCAAAGGATCTGAAGCCTTGTAGAATAGCAGTAGCTATTCTGGAGAATACAATTTCCTGGAGCGGAAGACAATCCCCAGCTTCTGGGACCTAACAAGGCCGACAACATGCAACAAGTACCAGGACATATTAGTTTGATGTTAATTTATACAAGCTTGATGGGCACTGCATTGGGTGTCTCTTCATCATAACAGCTGGCAAACCGGTATGTGATTTTATTGTCATGGTACTTGTATGTATAGAATATAACAGCCTTTGTTTAAAAGAGAACCTATCGGTAAATGCTACGTTTCGGAAACATCCAATGAAAATACCATTCAGCCTTACTTAAGGAAGAAAACATGCAAGGAGATATAACCTGATACACAAACGAGTCAAAGGTCAGTAGCTGGAAAATCAGGCAACACTGCTAACTGACACAACAAAGAATAGTTGGAGTGTGTATGAGGGTACTCAGGAATTATTGGCAACGAAAAAGCAGATGAGCTTGCAAGAAACAGATCACCTTCTTCATTCAACCAAGAACCAGCTTTGGACGTTCCTCAAAACACAGTTAAGTACCAAGTCAAGGAATTCAGCACGAGGAATATTAGAACTTGATAATTAAGTTTATTGAAGCACCATGAAGGAACACCTTTAAACCTGAGCTTTATAATGCAGACCTTTACTGCAGTGCATACGGACAAGGAACAGTCAGCCTTTCATGTCATCTGTGAGTGCCATGAGCTAGATGACAAGAGGAAAGAGGAATTCTAGGCTAGAACCAACATAGTTCAGCACAGTACCAACAGGGAAACTGCACAAATTAGTACACAGTTCAGAACTGCTAGAATCGGTGCTGTAAGCAATAGAACATTAATCGTAAAGGTTGCAGTACTAACAGGGAAAGATATTACGTCGATCGGCCTCTAGGAAAGGAAAAAACATTCAGCCTATGAGACGTGATACCTAAACAGCCAAAGACCACAAAGCGATCGCAACAGTGAGGAGCAGAGACGGTGCATAAAATTTGCATGCATGAATGCAGAGAAGTGTTTCCGGTGCGAATCGAAGCCCGGAAAATCTTCCGTTCGTAAATAATGCATGCGTTATGGTTCGTTAGGAATTAGCTTCCCAGGGATGTTAAGATAGCAGCGAATGATGTTTTCGGGTGCCATTACGTCCGCGCACTTCACTGCGACTTTCGGCAATTTCGGAACGTTTGTAAGGATTATCTGGAAGCTTAATTTCATTCTCGAGTGCTTTTCGTAGAGAGTCGGCCTGAAAAGGTACACCTGAAAATTCAGGATGTCAGTTTCAAGCTTGAGCAACAAGGTGATAATCACAAAATTCCCCATTGTTTTATTTCTGCCAGCTCCACCAAATATCATACAGTTTAATGTTCTTATGTAGGATGTCAATTCGAAAACTTCCCAGTCTCAATATCTCTCTGTCTGAAAATAAGAAAAATAATAAGTACGAAGTACTACCAAGAGATGAGAATTTCATAGATGACAAAGGATCGTCCAGCAACACCTATTTTTTGAGATCTACCCTTCACCATTCCCAACCACAATTATAGACTCCAATACCCAATTTGTTTGTGTTGGAAGTTCTCAAACTAACAGTCTGTATATTTGATTCGATTATTGGGCAATTTAAAGCCTGAAAACATTTTTCTTAGTTGGAATTGTTCCTTGTTTCAGCCCCCTACAGTCCAGCGCCTTATAGTCAAATTTTTTTTAGACCCACGACGTGACGAACAGCTACCGTTCGCATAAGCCTGATCTATGTCACTCCTTTTTTTCAGCGTGACATCATAATCAAGTTCCAGCTCGGCATTCATTCCTGGTCACAAAAAGGCTCCGGCTCGATAATCGACTTTTCCGATATAGTATCCTTGTATCCTTGGTCGACCCGCTTTTTGCCGTTCTTCTTTCTCGCTGGCCTGCCTGCGACCCCCGCCCTGATGAATAGCGGTCATAACGAGTGGGCATAAAACAACCCCTCAGACATAACTCTACACTTATCAGTGTTTGTAATGTGGACCGCGCCATTCGGCTCAGAATTACTGAAAATTAATAGGATCTGATAGGATGGCGGCTAATTAAATTTTCGGGAAGCACGCGAACCGAAGTCCTGTTTTATCGAAGACGCATTGGGTTAGAAGAGCGCCGTTCAGACGACCAGTATCATTGAAATAGGAATATTGGAACTCATTGATAAAAATATAGGACATTCACGCTAAGTAAACAAGTGAAATGACACGAGCAATGAAGTACCGTTAAAAGACATCACCACAACATGCTGGAGACACGGGTTCAGTACTATCCCCACATCATTTTTCTGCAGTTTGTTTACTCCAAAATTCTGCCTTCAATCTATTTTTTCTGTATTTACAAAGGTACGGATGGTCCGACTAGTCTTTTATGTTTTATTTTATATAAAAAATAGGTTACTTCTAATTTGTGGTAAATATTTCAGATCTTGTAGCAAACGATTTCAACAAACAGCTAATAGCGTCTAACACTACACACTCGCCAAACTCCTTTTTGAACCCAACTACAAACTAGACGGACAGACAGTCGATGCTGAACGCCAACGCGTAAGCCGATACCTACTAGTGGTGCACATCAGATCCGGCTCCTTTTTCAATCCGGATTTCATAACAGTTTTTGAATATGCTTAATCCGGATCCGGATGTAATGTTCGTATCTGAGATCCGGATCAAAGATCCGAAATACGGATCAAGAATCCGGGATCCTTGTATTCATTGTTGCCTAGGGCTACATGACATAAGTACTTTATTCGGTTTCAGTGTTCCGTGAGCTAGACTTATAAGGCGAAAAGTTGTTTCGTTTTTTGTTTTTGTGCGGATCGGGGAACTATTTGCAGTACTTGTGCTTCTACCTATCATTGTGAAATTATTGTCAATATGAACCGTAGGATTATATATTATTCCTAAAAAGAGGCGTTGCCTTTCTTCGGAAAAGATAGACACACTAGTATTTTCATATGAAAATAATTATGTTAGAATACTCTAGGTTATTCGGCAACTGTATTTCGAAGAGAAGGCACCGACATCTGAAGATGCTGGCCACTCGTGCTGGCGGAACAAATTCCAACCGACGACGGCCCAAGAATCCGAATAACCTAGAGTTTTCTACGAACGACGGCCGCGAAAGCAATGATAATGTTGTACCTGCATCCACTTAAAACGTATTTGTTCTATATTGCTTAATAGAAAATTAATATTTTGTGCTGCAAATAATAGTACTCGTTTTGTATGTCCATACATTACATCATAATTCTTGATGCGGATATCAGCTCTGAAATTCAAATCTAGACCAAAGATCAGGGATCAGGGATCCGGTTCCTGTATTGAAATCTGTATTCGTATACATCCACCTCCGGTTCTCCTCTTTAAAGATCCCCGATCCGTAAAAAATGGATCCGTGCAGCACTGATACCTACAGATTTACCACGTTTACCTGTATTAGGATAAATAATTCGACTACAAAAGATATTTAGTCTTTGGAAAATAGCGTTCTGAGTTCCACATGTAGTGGAATTAGATTACTGAATAATGTTAAATAAATTTTGAATAAACATATTTTCTTTTAAATGATAACATATTTAGGAACTACCAATATCTTTTATTGATATTCAAAAGATGGACAGCTCCAAAGTCCGATAAAAATCTTTATTTTAAAAGTGACATCATTTTGTGAGAGGTACAGCGTTACCTTACTTGACGCCATTCATCATAAAGTTTTCTTGCTCCCATTTCATTCAAAAACACTATGGTTCACACTAGATATGGTTCTCTCTCATAGCCAAGATTGATTACTATTTTCTGATTAAAAAACTTGTGACTATTAGTTTGAGCTTTCAATCCAATTACGAAATCAATGCTAAGGAATTTTTCAACCTACATTGAAGCATTTGCTACATAATTTTGTAGTAAAAGCATATGCTGCACTTTATTCAGTAGAACAACAGGGACATCAACATCAGCTAAAACATGCTATCCTTTATGTGCAGAGTAATTTTATTCGACATTATGCCTACTGCATCGAGTGCGAAACATGAAATAAACCTATGTGTAACTTAGCATACAACAAAGCTTGGGACACATAAAGTTGGCAAATACACCACCAAACACTCACATTATTTAACAGTTACTGCAATCGTTACGTAAATAGAGCTCGTATTTAAACTTTCCAAACTTTGCGCTGTTCCGTTGTTTCAAATGTGCTAGATATCCAACCACTGGCGTAGTCAATGGACATTGAGACCTTGTCTGTTCCAATTATCCAATTGAGCGTGGCAATTGTTATAATTTAGACTTTCAGGGACGATGTCGAAGACACCGATAAAATTAGAAGGCGTCGAAAACCCATCTTACAACTAAATAATATTACACGTTAAAATATAATCGTGGAAATAGTTGTTTCAGATTCGCGACACATGGCAAGTAAAAAAAATGAGCCGTTCTTAAAACAGCATGGCAAAGTGGGTGGTGGTCAAAAGAGGGTTGAGATAAAGTCAATTGAAAGCCTTAACTTGTCACGATGTACCAGGAGCACTCAAAAACATTCAATTTCGCAACGCAATCTAATGAACTTTTTTGTCACGTGTTGAGCTGCTGCTGTGGTTATATTCTTCATATTTTCCACTGGTAGGTACTGCTAATTTAAATGACCCGATGTATTTATTTACTGACTTACCGGCTGCCTCGGCTGTCATTTTCAGATTAGAAAATGGAAAAAAATGTATTTTGAAATTTCAAAACATTCATATTTTTGGCTGGTTCCAGGGGAACAATTATATTATCAAACAACACATTAGTATGATCTATTTTGAAAAGATAACCTCTCACAAAGACAAAAAGCCCATCGCGCTTCAGAAGCGTTACGAGAGGATAGATGTCCATTTACATTGACTTTAAAATGCTATAGATTGTAAGCATCGGGGATCAAACTACCCGGTGGCTCAATCCACAACGTCGACGTTCTCCGAAAGAACGACTTCTGCAAGAAACACATGTGATCAACGAAGGTCTGATTTGAGCCTTGTAGAGAAACACTAGCTGTTAGGGTGAATACAATTATCTGCAACAGAACATCGGCATATCCTGCAAATAATTTCTGTTGGTTCTGCTCCTTGCCCTAAGCAAAAAAACATTGCTAAGCTAATGACATGTGGCCTAAGCGGTGGCGGTGTAGCGTGATAGGAGCCATAAGTAACCTAAGGACATGCAAAAACTCTCTAAATTATCCAGTGAAGTAACTGCAACCGCAAAAATCGATCCAGAAAAGATCATTAGCATCAGAATTCTACCAAAATACACTGCTGAATGAGTCGGTTAGGTCACCATGGGGAGCTGATTATGATGAAAGCATAATGACTAGGTTCGTGTATTAATCCCATATTAATCAACTCGGGCTTAGATTTACGTGAATAAGGTGAAATTGGAGGATTATCTATAATCGTGCGCCAAGCAACGCACATGCATTACGTTCAATAATAGTTGGAGCAAACTTGATAACAAATAATACTAGGCATGGCTTATTCAATAATTTTTCGTATCAATTAAATAATAATAAAGATACGAAGATGGATACATCTGTAGTGCAAGTTGCGTAGACATTTCTGTCTGTTTTGCTCCTCACACAACCAGTGGACTTAATCCAAAAGTATCATAGCTATGTGTCTTAGTATTTATAGCTACGTATATTATAAATATATTAAATTGTTGGTGTTGATAGTGATACTAAAGTACACGATATTTCGAGTACATAGATTCAAAAGATTAGAAAATATAAATTTCATTCGTTTGGTTAAGATGTATAGGTAGTTGATTATAATCTTCGATCGAAAAAGAATGATCTTTGAGATACCGTTTTTTAACGTTTTGATGTGGACATATTATTAGACGATCATGAGGGGTTAAATTCTGAACAAGAAACTAGTAGTTCACATCAGATACGGATTCCTTTTCAATCCGGATCAGATCCGGATTTGATCCGAATTTTAAAACATGCACAATCCGGATTCCGATCGATCCGGATATAACGTTCGTATCTGAGATCCGGATCCGAAATACGGATCATAAATCTGAGTTCCGGATCCCGGATCCTTGTATTCATTGTTGCCAATGGCTACTTGACTTATTTTTGGAACATAAGTACTCCCTACAAGTCTTCTTTGGCGGTAGGACGGTTATTCGTTAAATGTTCTCTTGTTAATTCAGTTTCCGTGTTTCGTGAGCTAGACTTGTAAGGCGGAAAGTTGTTTCGTGTTTTGTTTTTGTGTGGATCGGGGAACTACTTGCAGTACCTATGCTTCTACCTGTGATTGTAAAATTATGATCAATATTTCCGTAAGTTTATATGCGTATATCGGATCAGAATAATTGATCTAGATCAGAGATCCGGGATCCCAGTCTTAGATCCGGGCCGGAAATCCAAATGTTGGAACCGGATCTTAATCTGGTTCCCGTATTGAGATCCGGATACGAATACATCCAGATCCGGATATTTTCTTCAAGGATCCCCGATCCGTCGAAAATTGGAATCCGTGCACCACTACAAGGAACAGGAGCGCAAGTCTATGGTAGAGTGCACAACTGTAGATAGAGCGTCCGCTTGGAAAACACACATATATGCTTCAGATAGAGATGTATCCACTGTTTGCACTGCGCAAGGATAAACAATCAACGAACGAATAAAAAAAAGGATCGCCATAATATTACATACATTACTTGGGAATGTCAACAAGAACTAGCGGAACATAACAAAGTAAATTTGAAGTGTGTACCAGGGTACCCAGGAATGATTCGCAACGAAAAGGCAGATGAGCTTGCAAGAAAAGAATCATCATTCATTGGCCCAGAACCAGCCTTAGATGTCTCTAAAAAAACCAGGTACCAAATCAAGGAATGGGTGAGACTTCAGTATAAGGAGCACTGGAACTTGATGACTCAATTCATTAAAGCACCTTGCTCAAAAACGGCTAAAGGACTAATTTCTTTAAACAGGAATCAGCAAGGTATAATTACGGGACTCCTCACAAGGCACTGTGAACTTAAAGAACAGCTACACAAACTAGGGCTTAATAACGTAAACCTAAACTGCAGACAATGCAGGGAAGGAACGGAATCAGCCATTCACGTCTTCTGCGATCGCCAGCACTTTGAGAACCTAGGCTGGGATCAATAGAGTTCCATAGAGCACCAAGAGGAAAACTGTAAAAAAATTTCATCCAAATTATAAACTGCGCGCGCGGAGCCGTTCATATCTAGCGTTGTACCTCTAGATACGAACAAAACAAATGTATGTACTATGTTTATCAATCGAGTTGAATTATTAATTTTTTTATTGGCTGAATTATCTTTCTCATACGTAAGAAATAATTGCATCTCTTCGAGAAAGTTATTCAATTAAGTTTATAGGATGTATTTACTTGATTCACTGGAAAGTGTTTCGCCGTGAATAGAAAATATCGGCCGACGACAATAGTCCAAAGTAGAAGTGGGAGCTGCCACGAGTCGCTCCGATTTATTTCAGGGAAAGCGATAGTTTTATACCGTCTAGTAAGTTCAGGAACTATTTTAGCAGACCTCTTAATCTTGAGCTTTTTATTTAGACGACTACGCCACATAAATTGTTCGAACTACAAGAATGCCGGGTATCAATTCAATGGCGATAAATAAGGCGTTGCCTTTTACATTTCCTCTATTTAAATGATTTAAAATGGTTTGAAGCAAAATTGCGATAGACCAGTATCTGTACCTCTAGAAAATACATGATGAACAATTCATTCATCTGTCTCCTTGTGAAAAGAACTTTACAGAATTTTACTTCCAACGTATTAAGGAAAATTTTCTAATTTGAGACAATACTTTTTTGTGTGTTTTATAATGTCCATATCACGAAAATAAAAAATAAGCTTGTGGAGTCGCAGGAAGTCATGGTACTACAATTTTTAAAATAAGGAAAAACTAGAGTTAGTCTATACATCACACAAACACTAATTTTTTCAATATATCATAAAAAATTAATCTAATTCTAGCGTATTAACAGTTCCAAAATTTGAACTGATACCAGTGCGTTGAGAGTTCAGCGCTGACCTACTTGACGTCACTTTCCTATGCCTATGCCATATTTTTATGACAGTGAAACACCCGACCTGCGGAGTTATAGCTGCTTATAATTGGCGACGAATCCGTTCTTAACGTTTATGGCTGGGGAAAAACTGTTGGAATGCCTCATATATACCGGTTATGGAGAGATATATTTTCCTTATCCATTCCCCAAACTAGGGCTGAAGATGGCACTCGGAAATGCCATTCACAGGGCCGAACTCTCCCGATGCGATGATTTATTATTATCTATCTTGAAAAATATTTTGATTCACATCATTTTAATAAATGGGTACACTCCCTTTCACGCTATCAATAAAAGAAAATAATCGAGAGAAGTGTTTGTTCAAATCAAGTATCTAGGTTTTATAGCTCATGCTTGCTATTTCTTTGAAACCAGATCCTTTGCATTATGGGCGAAATCGTACCTCAGCAGTTAAGTGTAATTTCTGACATTTCATAAAATAAATCACAAAACACAGACGTCTGAATGAAGAATGTCCTGCATATTTCACTACTTCCTCCTCCCTCCTCCCGTTTTCCGCCTTTCCGTCTTCTCGACGAACTTCTCTCGAAACTTTTCCGATTTTCGTGAGTTCGCTCGTTAAAATATGCATCACAGCATTGATTACCTTTCACAACAAAAACAACAGGAATCGCTTAAATCAGGCCTTTAAATAAAATATATCAGCCGACTGTTTCCACCTGACTTGCGTTGTAACTTATAGACCAGTCATTGTTGTAAAGAATTGATGAAAATTGTGTAATTTAAACACAGTTTCACAAATAAAAAATTATTTTTGTGTGACACATTTCGATCTTATATTTAAATCATCGTCAGACTGTCAGATTTCCCGTTGAGTACCGAACGGACAAAAGATTCAATCGCCACTCAGTCGTACTGACTCTGAAGCATAGTCGGTACCACGTTGTCGGGGGTGATTGTCCGTTCCACAATGCTCTCCATTTTGGTTCTTTGCGACCCAACGCCCGCAAACAGAGAATGTATGTTCCGCGGAGTCACGGGAAGTGGGCAGTATTGACACAACGGTCATACTTCTAGTAGGAGCTTTAGGGATCAAATTAGTATCTCTATTCCTTATCACTGAACTGCCTTTTAAGGCTGCTTTTCATATTCGTAAAATTTTATAATAACATTGATAATACCTGGAAATCCTTGCCATTACCCAGGTTTAAAAGCAAAGTTATATTGCATTAGGCTTCTTTTCATAGTTTTTGTTTATGTCTAGTACCTGTGTATTATATATATATATATATATATATATATATATATATATTATATATTCTCGCTTCCACCATCCAAAAACTTCGCCTCCATATCACTTTAGGGTATTTGTTGGAAAAAATTTTATCACGTAGTCTGACAAACGGCATATGGTTAGTTAATAGTTAATAAAAAAGTTTTTTTAACGTTTGAAACCATACATTTTTTAGGTTATACTCTACTTGAATTTGGTTGGTACGCTCTTGTAATTACATCTTATTATCAAGTAACCACCTGTATGCGAATTAATGTCCAAGGACATCCGCTATAATCCCCGTATTATTTCCATAAAAGGACTTTTTCGTGCAAAAACACACAAAGTAACCGAATTACACTCTGTTGCACTTAATGTCCTGAAGCACTTAGAATTTCCTCGGACCTTTATGACTTTCTTTCCGCTATTAAGTCTTTTTCCGGGCTTGTTGACATAAGCGTAACTGAGAGTATAAAAGCTCCTTACGTCGATACTGTTACATTTAATGATGTAAATCAAGAGATGCTGCACATAAAAGCTATTTATACTATACGTTACTTTCTCCTGCTCAACATTACAAAGCAGCAGATGCTGATTGTAGATGGTCATTTAAATAAATTTTGAGAAAAACAGTATGTGATCAAATGATGCTCATCTATGGATGATTAAACTCTCAGAAAATCATTTCTGTGACGGAGTGTCAAAAAATTTAAAAAATTCTCATTGATTTGGACAGTGTGCTGTCCTCGCCGTAATGAGGCATGGGTTGGCCCAGTTCCATGTAGAAAATAAGGGAAGCTGTAGATAAAATTAGATGTTATTCTCAATAGTTCATTGATGTTCAGCAAGAACAGCGTTGGAAAAAGGAAAGCTAATCAATATTTCTCTCTAAATCAAATATCTGTCATTGTTTCATGTCTATTTGAAATGCCTATATATTTTTTCATGAGTGAAAGGTGAGAGAAAATGAAAAACTGAACCGCGCCAACTCTTAACGAATTAAAAACTGCCAATTTAAATGGAAAAGTCCCTTTGTTCACACTTTTCTATATCCATCCGCATTCAATTTTTTTACATAATACTGCATTGGCTCGTTGATCGATACCTGACCCTTGCCACCCCGTCACCATTAAACGTATTGGCGCGTAGACGAAGCGAAAATGCTTCCTTCTACTTCGTTACATACCACTGGACACATTGGAAAAACCAGGACAACACCAAATAACTTTTTTATATGAATTTGATCAAAAGGACGATTCGAAATATAATGTGTTCGAACCCATACCTTCTGTTTGCCGGTCAGACTGTGTATATTAAATATTAATCGAATTAATCTAATTCACACAATATTGTTTGTATACGCTTAGCAAAATTCCTAATCCCCGCTAGAAGAGACGCTTCGGCTTGAGCATTCAAACGTTCCCACTATTTCATTCCACGATGATTTGTTACAATGCCTTGCAGAACAGCAATCGTCTCCACCTGAACACCATTTCATCACAAGCTTCCCCCTTTAATCAGCTATTTAATTAAAAAAGCTCCATTCCATCTTCGTGCTCCCTCCCCCAAAATAATATTTCTCACGCAATCGACGGAGATGGAGGAGGCAAAGTTTGGTAGAGCGAGACAAGAGAGTTATTTTCAATTAGGTTGAACTGTTCGAATGGTCCTCCCAGATCCAGGCTGCACTTTTCCCTAGATATACTATTTTTTGTCTCGCAAGACTCGCATTCGACCGGCTGATGCTGGAGAGTAAAGGCTTTATTACGTTTCGCTCTCAGTGGTCTGTCCAAGGCGAGCCGGTGAGTCGGATTTCGGATCTGGAATCTGGATTTCGGATCTGGATCTAGAATCCGGATCCTCAGATCTAGATTTGATATTTGGTTCCAATAAATGATCATGTATAGGCATACAAAAGGATTATTTAAATTTCCTATCAAGCAAAATAAGACAAACACATTTTAAGTTGACATAAAAACATTCTTTTTTTCATATAAAAATACCAGTCATCATGATGAACGGGATCTTCTTTTTGCACGAATAATATTTCCTGTTGTAGGAATACAGAGGAGTTTTCTCGCTAGGTTTGATAATTTTGGTTATTTTTTACCACCATTTTAGAGGTCATCTATTTTTGACGAGATCTTGCTCTTGAATATATCTTTCAACTTCATTGAACTCCTTAGTGCCTGACGGTTTCGGGAATTGGAAATCCAATACACATGAGCTTTCTGTATTTCCTTCTTCTCGCGGATTGTCAAATCCTTCTAATGTCTGTTCCAGGGATTTAATAGCAATATTTTTTATATTTCTAGGCAAAATGCTTTTGAACTTAGGATCAAGGATTGAAGACATGTCATGAATTGTTAAATTTGAACTTATTTCTTCAGTAACAGTAGTAACAGTATTTCTTAAAAGATGTACAGGTTCGCATAGTAAATCATCTGCACCTACATTTATGAAATTTGTCAAAGAAGATGCCTTAGGAGGTTTTGCCATCGACAATCTTACATATTCTTCGGCTGAGAGTAATGAAGTAGCTTCGTCAAACTGAGTAGGCATAGGCAACACTGAATACAAGGATCCCGTATCCGGAAATCAGATCCAGATCTCGGATCTTTAAATCGGATCTCGGATCTTAGATCCAGATCTGAGATACGAATATTATATCCGGATTGTGCAAATTGAAAATTTTGGATCAGATCAGGATTGAAAAAGAATCTGGATCTGAGGTGCAGCACTGGTCTGCAACTGTTTTTTCCATTTCATGATAAAATCAATTGCTTTTATAAGCGTTGTATGTACGGTTGATATCATATGTAGATCGCAATGAAGATCTTAAACTTGAGACGTCAGGATAAATCGATTTTGTTAGAGTATTTTGATACTCAAAATGAAAAACTAATTACACGACGAGTTGTTCACATGCTTCAACATTCTGACTTCACAGTAAAGAAAACCTGAAGCGTAAAAAAAACAGATCCTCAAAAAACTGGCTATTCAAATTACACCCTTCTACACTGCAGTTTTTCAAATTATATAATTGTACACAAAATAATTGCTGAGCTGCGCATTTCACAAGTGATACATGTTCACTCCCTAGCTTGGCAGGGATCGCCTTAAATTTAACGATATGACAGTAGGCTTATCTTGTGTAAGCTCAGTTCAGACTAAGGACGTTTCCGTAATAACGAAATTTATGTATGTTGGATGCTGAAGAGCAGCTACTTTTACGGTGTTGTCAAGCTGAAAGGGAATTTGTATTATACAAATATAAGTTGACATGTTCGATATATTACTTTGTGTAGATGGATGTCATTAAGCAAGGAACGTAGTATGCAATGACGGGCTATAGGTGTCGCATTTGCTACAATGAACATTTTGCTCGCAAACAAATCTGTTAGATCTCTTGATCCATATAATCACTAAGTTGTAATCTTAGAAGTCACTGAACTGATCACGGGAAGAGAAATCTGGCAGTCATGCATGGCACGATGTCGCGACGGAAAACGTAATGACGCGAGCTTACGAACGTCTTCTAGGTTATGAGGAGAAGCGCTATCGAGCAGTGTTCGCTCTTTTAGAATATATAACACGTCGAAGGTTATAAAACAGGGACGGTGTAGCCTCGGAGAGGTTTCATTATTTTTTAGTAAGCTGGAATCATTTACGAGAAAATTCAGTTAGTAACAGTACCTTCGATTTTCAGTATATTCAAGCCGGCAGTCAGCAACTTTATAGACAGAATAAAAAATAGTGAAATTTAGAAGCTGTCAACAAGGCGACATTTCTGTACATTTTGGATGAGAATCATAATTTTAGGACAAAAAATATTTTTATTAGTTTTTGACGTACGCCCGAAAACTCATTTTCAAGTATCTGATGGAAACATCTTGTTCAGGATCGGTTTTTAAGTCTCTAAATTCATAAACTAAGTCAGACCAACAACTGTGTAGATTTTTGATGCTCTTACCTGGCGAAACTCTTCCATCATTCAGATGAAACTGTGTTCGATATTTGAAGGTCGTTTGATAAGCTCCAGAAATTAACAGAGACGAATATCTTATGTCAATGTTGTAGGTTTCTTATAGCAATTTAGCGGTGATCTTGGTTTGATCATTGACCAAACACTCCAAGGTCAATTCAATATTTGACTTCATAATTGATTATTATAACGCTATGATAAGAGGTGAAAAAACGTCACTCAACTCAATTTTTACCTTAAAGCGTTTTTAAAGTGTCTCACAATTTTAGGCCCATATATGACCTTGAAAATTTATAACTTCTATATTTGAAGGTATTTTGAGAGGTATAACCACACAAATAAAAGCTTGAGACATTAAGGTTTACAGAAAAGAATATCCGATATCAAAGTTGTAGTTGTTTTGCTATCTAAAAATGACCTTGGTTTGACATTGACCAGACACTTCATGGCCAATTCAATATTTCAACTCAAAATGGACTTTTTAATATACTTTGAAGATAAGTGAAAAAAATGCTCAATTTTTATCTTTAACCGTTTTTGAAGTATCTCGGAGTTTTAAATCAATATGTCTATATGACCTTGATCTGAATCTGAAGTTCGAGTTCGACAGCTGAAGGTCTTTTGGAATGAATTAGCGAACAAAGAATGCTTCCAGAATTTAAAGGCCATAGGGACAAATATCTGATGTCAAAGTTGTAGGTCTTCATTAGCTATCTATCGATGCCCTTGGTTTTGACATTGAGCATTTCTACGTTCGAAATTTGAAGGTTTATTAAAGGACATCAGCTAACAAACAGTGGCTACAGAAATTAAGACTTGCAGAGACGAATGTTCGAATGACAATGTTGTAGTATTTTTTGCTATATTAAGGTGACCTTGGTCTGACATTGATCAGATAGTTCAAGGTCAATTCAATAGCTCACCTCAAATTAGGCTTTCAAAACGCTGTGATGATCGGTCTGTATGATATTCCAGTAGGTTTTTTGATCTCGCAAATATCTGATGTCAAAGTTGTAGATCTTCACTAGCTATTTATCGATGCCCTTGGCTTTGACATTAACCGCTTCCAAGTTCGAAATTTGAAGGTCTTTTGAAACACATATGCTAACAAACAGTGGCTACAGAAATTAAGATTTGCAGTGAGAAATGTCTGAATGTCAATGTTGTAATTTTTTTGGTATATTAAGGTGATCTTGGTCTGACATTCATCAGACACTCTAAGTTCAATTCAATAACTCACCTCAAATTGGGCTTTTGAAACGCTGTGATGACCGGTCTGTACGATTTCCAGTAGGTTTTTTGATCTCGCTCGAATTCAGGTAAACATTCGTAAGAACGTATACGTCCAAATTCCAGGAGATACCCAACAAAATATATGAAAACAAACTTAATTTTATCTTTATGTTATATGTTATACTTTCAAGACAGGGCAAACCTTATGGAACCTAATTGTTTTTCAAAACTACTCGACCAAGTTTAGGACGATTTTCATCATATTTTTCAGATATTAATTCAACTTCACTTGAAGTCATAATGAAAACTAATATTCCCTAGATGTTTCTCCATTAAACCAGTAAATCCCTGGAAAGGAAAAGACTCAAGCCAGAGAAAATAACTCGCCTGTTTATCTTGTCGTTCCTTTTAGTAGACGTCTCCGAAGTGGCCCCTATATAAAAATAATGCTTATAGTCCATATAAGTCAAGCTTTAACGAGAATTTTATACTGGACCATCCCAAAATAGAGTATGAGATCGTATTTCTTCTGTTGATGTAGCGGATAAATGTTTCTGTCGGACAATAGAAAAAAGAACGAATTGGCATTGAGTGAATGGGATGGTTTCAGTTGGCTCATCGTTTGTAGTGGACGTAATGGGCCATGAAGAATTTCAAATTTTTCTTTTCGTTTAATAACTTGGCTTCATGCTAATGTTTATATTGTGCCAACAATCTACGTATAAAAAAACGATAGCTGGGGAGTTCATTAAATCAAGATTTCACTTGCCAGTAGATCTATAAAAAAATTCAATATATTAAATAGACCGCGTGTATGTGACAAATGCTATCGTCTTCTTTACCTAATGAACACAAATTTTATACAACTAAAGGGGAACCGTCCGAATCAGCACTCGGTGAACCCGTTTTGGAAACGGGACATAGAGTAAAATGGGAACGGGCTTCCTACACAAAGACCATAACTATTTCAATAGGAAGGTGAAAGGATCCGCCTTCTATTTCTGAAATTACACCAAATTAAATACAAATGGGATCAAAATCTTGCTACGTGCACGTCGCTAATTCTGCATGATTCCGAGAACAAGCACTACCTCAATCATAGTAATTTTTTGGAAATATTTCCAAAAATCTTCGAAATCCGCCATTTTAGATCCGCTATTTTAACCTTCCAATATGACCTCAATTTTAATTTGTTTGCAATGTATTCTCAGATTCGTGTTCAACGACCCTAAAACATCTATATACAGAATTTGCAATTAGTCGATTTTCGGAAATCTCGTCCACCATCTTGGATCAGCCATCTTGAGATTTGTCAATACAGCCCCAGATTTGTGATCATCTGTAATCCCCAGATCAACAGAAAACATTGTTGGTGCTTGGGTTGAATTTTTATAACCACATTTTCTTAGATTGACCTACTAACGACCTTGGAACTGACATGATAGAGATTAATCCACCACTGCAGAAAGTCAGGCGGTTTTTTTCAAACTAAATGTTGACCTGTGATAAAAGCGATGAATAGCCTCAATTATTGGTTTTCTGAGGTTATGACAAAAGCCTGCCATGATAGGGTTAAACGGACGGTTATATTTAGTCATGCAGATTATAGATGCTCTTATTTGGTGAACCTCCTCCATAATTCAAATGAAAATGATCTTTTATCTGTGCCAAATGAACCGTGAATAAGTATTTCACTATAAGAAACACTGTGTTGGGACCATGCAACTCATTTCTTGAATGAAATAGTTGACGAGAGCTACAATCTACTTTCATTTCTAGATGAATACGAGTAGCAATCAGTGCTTGTATTCATTCACTGACCTACAAATCTTCTCCACCCTCAGGTGTTTCTCTCTCTCGAAAGCTCCAATCAAATAAAATCAATCCGTGCGAGATAGTTCTTCGAAAGCAAATCCTAATTTCGCTCGAGAAAAAAACAGACAGTGGAGAAACTGAACAAAAGTTGACCCTTAAGGCACACCTGATGCTCCCATTTGCTTCTGACACCTGATCCGTGAAATAAGGAACAGAACGACTAGGGAGCGCTCACTCTTGGCCCTTTGTTTCTCCTTCTTATTAGAACGGCAGCTACTAATTTCGAAAGGACTCTTCCCAGACGTCTTCCGTAATTTACAATGGGGCTTTTAAGAGACAATGTCGCCCGTCTGCTTTTTTCGATTAGAGAGAATGGATAATGTTTTTGTAGTGGGATTTTTACATGTACTTTTATTAACATTGTTGGAATCGCCTCGTTTTGGAGTGTGGTTGAACAGTCTAAGCTTGCTTACGAATCGATGATCTGCTTGATTTTATAATTAACAATTAGTAAAAAAAAATATATTTTCTCTATTTCCATTAATAACTGCATTCCTGTTAATATGCAATTGATAGCATGCAAATAGCCTCGTCAGCATTAAATCACGTTTTTTTTCTTGAAAACAACTGTACATAGAGCGCTGAAAATTCTTTGAGATGGGATCTAAAAGTTCTGATAATGTACAAAAAATTTCAGCAACGTCCGTCCATTCCATTTTTGAAGAGAATTCCATAACGAAAAACTATCCGAATGCGAAGATATTTCCTTCAATAATAGAGAAATAATTACTATTTTATTATTATCGTATATTTACAGTGACCACTATTTGAAACCATGTGTGATTAAATAAATAAAGTTACTATTGATTCAGCTATCTCGGCAACATTTATCAAGGTACAAAAGATGAAAAAATCAATTTTTTGTGCATGGCTCTACTACTATACATAAGACCTGCTATAGGTACATGTTTCGTCTTTAGCCTATACTCGTTAGCCTGGCAGTCTGGGAGCAATTGGGTTGTATATACCCAACTCACGTGAGGTTGAACTTTTTCAACTGATTTCCGATGTATTTTGAATGCTTGAAACAAAATTGAACCATTTTAATTCTTCTGAGATAGATTTAAGCTATTTCAGAACGTAGGTAGTTTTATTTTAAAGGGACAAATTTATTCCGTTTCTGTTTTAGTGACTTTTAATATAGATTACTGCATTTTTATTGAATATGGATCATGGACAATAAGAAAAGTGTTATTTAACCTGTAAAAAATGAGTTCAAGTAAGTTGATTCTCATTTCACCTACAGTTGTGTGCTGCTTTTTAACTTGAAGTAGGTTTTAGAAATATCGGTAATTATATAATTTTTCGAGAAACTAAACATTTTGTTAGATAATAAAAGATCTAGTTAATCAATATTTTTAATTTCGATTACAAAATCCGATCCAAATCCTTGTTTCTAAAATGATACCATTGCATGGGAGGTACAACATCAACATGCTTGACGCATTTTTCATCAAGGACAATGTTCATTTCTTAAAAAACCTTTAAAACAACTCGCTTTTCCTCGGTTTGGCCCGCTTTTCTTATGCCTACATTCCGCCAAATGTAAATTTAGTTAACTGGCAACACTATCTACTACAAGGTGTTTTTCCCGATTTTGATATTCTCATGAAATATATATATTTTGGAAAGTCACCAGCAGAAACAAATTTGTATGAATAGAAACCCAAACTTTTATGCGTTTGGAGTATGCAATAGACCTTCTTCCATTCCAAGCAATGGCTTTCTAAATGCACCAGTAAAACCGCCAGTCGGCGGCGGGTAAATTCTACGATTTGGTGTACCTATGAATGGCTCTTAAATGATGTTGAACAACGACAGATTCCATTTTCTCCGTTTCTGGAGAGCAATCTCCAAGTATGTTATTCGGCCGTATACGTTTTCCCTAGTCTCTAGTGACTCCCTACACTTGACCTATTTTTCGCATCGCGCGATCTTTACGAGGCAACCTCACAACGAAACACGTTCTGGAGAGAGGCAGAGAGGTTTGATTAAACAGGACGTATCGCACGGTAAAATCTGACGCAGCGCGGGGGGCGAAACCACGGTCTGCAGATTACCGAAACTGTTAAGTGGAGCATATACTGCGAGGGATGCGAAGAGGTATAATCGCGGCAGCACACGGGGCTGTTATCGTCAGGGGTGGCCCTACTGCTTTTTATATGGGGGAGCTGCGATTATTTCTACCAAAAGGCATAAATTCCTAATGGTATTCTAGCTCCGGCTTTTTCATAGATAACCTCATGAGACGCAGAAAGCCTATCACGCTTCATGAGGGCTGCGAGAAGATAGATGTCTAGTCAAATTGACCTTAAACCATCGGCAAACAAACTCCCGGTAACTCATTCTACAAATCCGAGGTTTTCCCGAAGAACGACTTTTGGAAGAGGCTCATCCACGGTGTTATAAGCCCGGCATGGTAAAGATTGCGCCCGTTGGGCTCCTCTAGTGATTATTGTAATGGCGAGTCTTGCTGTGATTATGCGAGATAACTAAGTCAAACATCTCGTATAATAATATCTGATTATTATAAGAGATAAGAGATTAGGCTTTCTTCTTCGATAATCTAGACTATAGATGTACTTGTGAGGCCAGGAGCATCCACAGACATATGCTTGTTTATGGATTGTGTCCAGAAGCTTTAGGGAAGTGTTTCGGAGCGCAGAACCACACATTAAAGTAGTACTACAGCGATGGTCTGGTCTGGACCTTGTAGAGTAACTGTTCCGGAGAATACATTTTCCTGAAGTGGAAGAGAACCCCCTAGCATCTAGGACGCCGACCTAGCGAGACATGGAAAGTGATGGTACCAGGACATGGTATTGGCGATGTTAATGCCCAGAAAATTTATGGAAGATCTTTCAAGTATTTGAACTAGGAGACCAACATGTGATTTTTGTCAGGGTTGTTGTTGAGTTTTCCATGCGTTGAACTGAATTTTATTAATAAATCCCCATGCGTCAAATTATTTCAATGTCCTCCTTGATCAGGACATCATGATGTCCCCACCGAGGCGAACTCTCTCTGGACGGCAGCAAATAAAGGATATGATATCATCTCCGGATCTATAGATAGCATTAGAAGTTATTTCCGGAAGTTCGTTGATGTACAACAAGAGGAGCGTTAGAGATACAAGTATTGTGGAGAGTTAACATATAAATGACAAGCTGAAGCAACAAATAAACAAAACCTAGGTAAGTACATATACTCGTAAGAATATCTACCTTCAAATCGAGAAGCGGGCTCCAAGGCTCGCATTTCACCTGTTTTCAATTATTCAATTTCTATTTATTTTCAACTATATATTATGACGGGTTTAACTTCGAGTTTTATTTTCTTTACACTTATTATATTTTTTCCATTGCACGTGTAATATCCGCTGTTGAAGACAAGTCGATCCATTTTTGGACGCTCGTGGCTATAACCGGCGTCATTGTACAGATATAACTGTAAAGTTGAGGGCGAAGGGTTTGCGCTCTATATCCGCAACATAGTACGGACGAGGTTGGAGATGAAACTGAGGTTTCGGTGGTATTTAAAGGAAATATACATGTAGGTATGAAAAATTGGGATAAATTCCCACATGTTTGAGCAGAGTATTTCGAAGCAGATCAGACCATATCTGGCATACTGTTCGCATGTATGGGAATGCACTCTGAAGAACTTTTGAAGCTTCTGGACTCAATCCAGAGGAAAGCAGGACGTGTGGTGGAAGTACCTGACTTTACAAAGGATCTCCACAGTCTGGAACATCGAATAAATATGGACTATATCTCTCTATTCTATAGTTTTAATCCATGGTGAATGCTGTACTGGAAATACTAGAGGAGCCCAACAAGCCCATCCACACTACATCAAGCTTGTAACACCTCGAAGGAGACTCTGTTTTATTGGAGAACTTCAGCGTTGTGGAATGGGCTGGCAGGTAGTGAAACATATATAGCGTTCCAAGGTCAATGTAAATTCAGACATTCGCTGCGCTTCTGGTGCATGATAGATTTTCTGTCTGTGCGAGAGATTCTCTATAAAAAAGTTTTATTACTCACTGTATTGCTAAATATGAGATATTCATAGAGATCAATCAGCACTATGAAAATGTTTTGGCCGTTTCCTTCTCGTACTAATATAGCCGTAAACTTTCTCCATGGAGAGCCTACGCAGGAGGACCGCCCCCCCCCACCTGCGGCAGATAAGAGCACCCTGCCCTCACCCGGTTCGGTCCCACCGGCCTACCAGATTTATCGCCGTTCGCGTCTTTCAAGGACCCCGCTCCCTCCTCCCTACCTTGAGGTCACCCCGCTTCGAACTACATCTGTATTCATTAGGATCACGAACAATGCGGTTGACCGGATAAAGTTGTTTCCGGTACAATTCATGTCTTTGACAGTCTCAGAACAATAGATAATGGCCCTGCTCTTTTATTGGAGTTCTCTGTTGAGCAGGTGTACTGAGAAATAAATAAATAAATAAACAATCATCCAATAGTATGGTGGAGGTGTGGTCTACGTCACTATTCATGAAGAATGGAACTTGAAAACCATGAGCAAAGTTTACAGGATGAGTATGAGTTGGTGCACTGGCCGATCAACCAGGTTTTCCCTCCACCCACAGACAAGTCAAAGCCGACTTTGTTGTATGTATTTTGATTTGAATCCAAAACGTACTTTCTGAGTTATAGAGGAGTCTTCGACTACCGGATCGACAACAGACAAGCTAACCAACCGGCGGAAATGAATGAAACGATTTTTTGTGATTTATAATTCATGAAAGATGAGGAAATCACGACAGCCCGATTTTCAAATTACAAAAATGTGTATTTGGATGTTTTAAGTCTATGATATGTATCGGAGATAACAGAACTTTTCAAAAAAAGTTCGCCTACGGAAAAATTGTTTGCCTTCATTGGAACTATTGACTGACCTGTTTACATCTACCTGCCCCCAAATTTGGCACCAACGGAACCTTCCACCAAAACAGATATGTCGGTAGCAGTGTTACGGGCACCTCATTGATGTATGTATGACGGAGCGGGAGGTGATCCTCCCGCTCCGTCGATTTTAATTCGACTTACAGATTCCGGTACTATTACACTAGTCTGGCACTGTTTTCCACAGCATTTCAAACGACCCGGCGGCAAATAACCTCTCTTGGAGGCCAGCCAACGATTCACCTAGCAGGGTTGCCAACGCTACTCTTTTCAACTGAAATACTAACATTTCCGAATAACGAAAATTATTCAAGTATGGAAAAATATGAAAAAATATTTTGATGAAATCCAATCTACAACTTAGCAAATTCGTATCGGCGCTATCGAGCTTACAACATGATCTCTAAGCCTTGGGAAATGTCAAAAGATTATTTGAAGACATAAATTGAAAAAATCCAGAGAATTTTTGGAGCGGAAGAGGCTCGAACTCATGTTTCTAGCATTCTTCTCGGTTTCCGTACTGCGGTGGCGAGAATACTAAAAACACGGGTTCAAATCTCGTCCGCAGCCAATGAATCAGGATTTTTCTTAGTACGAAATTGAGTCAATAGTGTCCACTCAAGTTTATGGCTCGATAAACCAAGTTTTTTATTGCCCAAAAGGTGTTTCGCTAACTACATAATTGACGTAGTAGTAGTACATAGCAAAACACGTTTTGAGTGTTGGCAATATAGGTTTGACAAGCAGTAGAAGCTGTGTAGTTTTTGTTTAGGAAATATGTATGTCTGTGCGAAGCAACATTTCTTGAATCAAGTCTTTGAGATAACTGCAACACTTAGAAGGAACTCTGATTCATTATATCTTCCGCTGACCGCTGATTGAAACCAAAAAAGACTGTCAAAGAATTTGCTTTTATAAAGTTGAACAATAATTGTATTTCTAAATCTTCAATCGACTGGGATCCAGTGGGTTGAGTATAATACTTCGTGGAAAAATCTAGTCAATGTTCTTCATAATAATTGATAATTTGAGTCTCTTAGTCGTCCCAATATTTGTTCATTGAGATTCAAATGATCAATTGCCACTGTTGACTAATATATCCAAATATGTGGCAACTTCATGGAGAACAATTAAAATAGAAAAAAGATCATATAACGTTTTGCATAACGGGCATTTAATGTAATTTATGATTACCGGAGGAGAATCCGATTCTCTAATGGTGGCAATATGATGCCGTAAAGCTGGTTCACGGTGGTCCGAATCCCAGGCAATAACACAGCAGAAATTTCAATAATGACTATCCATTAGTTAACATTAAGTGAATCCTCTAGGACCTACACCGACCACCAGCCAAAGCTATATGCTGCTAGCATCAGTGGTGGATCTCCGCATTTTCTGGAGGTAACGAGAAGGAGGAAGAATTGAATTGAAATCAATGGAGCTAAGTAGATTGGATTCAAACACCTAATGACAAAATATGAGTTTTGGGCATTTTTTAGATCACCTACATTTGTCCAACTGCGTCTTAAGTAGCCAGCAAAGCAACAGTAGGCCCGAAAACAGAGTCCGGATTCGTTATTAGCGCCACTAAATTACCTAAAAAACCGGTTTTTATCCAGTTTAAAAAAAACTGTTTTTTGGCACCCCCAAATTTAAATCAAATCTTGAAAACAAATTTTGCCTGAAAATGGGCCGTCGTATCACAAATCTCCATTGAATTTTCCATGAGATACAGTGGAATATAAAGGTCATAAAGGTCAAAGGGGTTTGAAGTTTGAGGTGTAATGGCGACATTTGAAAATCGTTAAAAATCTCAATGAATTTGAAATATTGATGAGCTTTACAGGTCACATATGACAAGACAGCAGAATGGCAAATATGCCTTAGAGCTACTCCCCCCCCCCCCCCTCATAAATAACTATCTTCCTTCAAACTTTCTAACCTGTACAGACATCTAGTGGCAGATGACCGATACATATCTTCAATCAACTTTGCCGTGGTGTAACCATCATTGAGCCAAATGCGGAAAAGGGCCATCATCAGGAAAGATAATTACTACATTAGAAGTTCACTTCCCTAGGTCCGCCCCTGTCCGAGATATTATGGCCGTAACATAGCAATAGAATCGCGTTCTGCAATGGCCGACCACGATCGTTCCGGCTAGGGAAACTGATAGCTCCTACTTTAATATGCCTAAATTAGTCTTAATTGTTCTGAATTGATGGTGCGCATAAGTTAAATATTCCCGCAAAATGTCCTAAGTTTGGATGCATAAATGGGCAACCATTCGGACGTATCCTAGAAGACATGAAGATATTGGTTTGATGATATTTACATATATTCCTTGGAGATTCATTTTTACCATAATCACTAGATAACCACCACCTTGCAATCACATGTACGTACTGAATCACCCTGTACACACTCATTGTTTTCTGCACTTTTTTAAGAGTATGTATTCGAGAAACGTTCTTTTCATTATTACTTGGGAGAACGGGAAAAATGAACGTAATGAAAGTATGTACTATGGTAGGGTTGTCTGAATCACACTGCATGAACGTGAACGCTCATGCTTTCAATTATTCCGCATCGACCATTATGAAGACCCATTTAATTCTGAGGATGGATGGCAGGTCTGAGTGAAATGTCAACGGCACTAAGTGAACGTATCTGTCTTGGCGGCAGGCGAACCGCTATGGTTGCAGAGTGGCTCCACATGAGGTGAATTATTTTATGAGTCAAGCATATTGATTCAGTACTGATGCAGGTAGATGCAGTGTTTCGAACTTTCAATGTCCGGTTATGGACAGGGATTAGAATCGAGCAACCTGGTTTAAATTTAAAACACTAATAAAGTTAGTCTTTAAAACAAAAACTAGAACAACAGAATCGCGAAATTGTATATATACTGAGGCAGCCATGAAGGCAAAGCTTAGCATAGCAGAGTATGCTGGTCGAGGAAAGAAAATATGGATTAGTATATATATAGAAATAATATTGGATATGAGACCTGTCCCTGTGGAACACCTGCTTTATTCTGTTTCTGCATTATTTTCATCCAGTAACTCAATAACAAAGGATAACGAACACACACTACGCAAATACAATTTTGTAAAATACAGTATTTCCTGTTTATAAGGGCTTAATCACAATACGAAGGCGAGGTCAACAATAAAAAACAGATCATATTTCAGAAAATTGGCAATGCGGTTTCTATTCGCTTGTTATTCCGGTAAAATTGAATGCATGCATTGAATTGAATACATTTTGGTTATTTTGACATAATTATGCCATATAGATAATGAATTCAGTATGAATGGTAACCAACGCTGTATCTTCCACGCAATGTATCAGTATAAAAATAACAATTGGTATCGGATTTTGGAAGTACATGCTAATTGTTAGAATTCAATTTGAAAACATGTGATATAATTTCCGTAATTTCCATTATTTCCGATATTTACAATAGTTCAGGTGGATGAACATATCTAAATTCCGATCGCAAAATTTAATAAAGTGATAAAACTGCACGTGAAATACAGAGTAAAACACTTGACGCAATCATTTAACTAAATAGCACTTTTATTAATATTCCAGATGCCTATTAAGTTGAAATGTAATTAATCTGTAGTAGAGCCACTAAAACAGAAACAGACCAAATAATCCCTAGAAAGAAGTGTTTTAGAATTGAGCCATGTAGCTGAACTGTTTGTATGGGTTTTCACCTTATGAAATCATTGTACATCTAGCAATTATCGTGATAGTGCTATCGAATCGTACAAAATAGTTATTGACCGTTTCGTAAAGCTACAATAAAATGTCTCGATGCTCTCAACTATCCATATTATATTAAGTCCGTTCGTTCTTCAGTATAACTGCGGAATGCAACTACTCCAATAACTTCCTACCACTACCACGTGCCTCAGCTCAGGTGTTCAACGCCCTATTTCCGGGATGGATCCGACGCCGTTGTCAGTTTGATCCCCTTAAGGTGGTCATTATTCAATGCCTGGCCCCATCTCCTCAAACGGACGGCAAAAGAACGTAAGGACAACGGGGAGATACAAGGGGTAGCCGGTGTTGCCAATCCGCTTTCTTGTCGCTCGCTCACACTACTGGAGGAGCCTAATCATCATAATCTAACTATACAGGGTGTTACTCAATGATAGACGGTAATTTCAAGGGCACATTCCTGAACCAAATTCAAGTAGAAAGTTCGTATAAACATGAGTCATAAAAAGTCCGCATTTCAAGATACATGGTGGCAAAGTTTGAAAACAATATTTTTTATTAATAGAACCAACATCCTTGTTCCGGTTTTGTTGAAATTTGGCAGTGCCATTCATTGTAATAAGACGCCAACTTAGCACTAACTAGAAGATAATTATGAGTTCAGTGGCATCTCGAGGGGCAGTCTCACGAATAATGTTGACAAAAAAATGTAAGCCACTGAAATGAGCCGCTAAAAATACAACTTTTTGGTCTCTGGATATCTATTCGTATCTTACTTCGTTTTCGAGGTAAAGAAATGATATAATACATTATTCAAGTCCCATTTAAAAATCGAAGAGGTGGATCTGTCGTATTTCCGTAAGAATGTGAGTGGGTAACTTGGCAACCTTGGAAGGGGATTTGAAATCGGCCGACGCTCGCGCTTTTGAGCTGGACGACTTGTCAGGCGAAATTACCGGGATAAAAATCACTGACGGATTTTTTATCCTTTGATGCGTTCCTGATGAATGCCGAGACATGGAAGCCTCCCAGCTTTTTTGGCGGTGATGCGGTTTTTATTCGAAGGCTTATCTGATGTGTAGCTCTGATTTCTACTGGGTTTGTAGTACGGGGAAATTGCTACTTGGACGCAAAATTTCTCCATGGAGACGATATGATACTGGAAATTGCCACAATAAATCGGATAGATGCCCTAGAGATTTGGATTCATTGAAGAATGCTACGGAGTTCATGGGTTGATTTCCAAATGGAGGAGTACATTAAAGGGCTAACACTATTCGAGAACTTTCTCTAAGCTGGAGGGGTAGTAGTTACGAAAACTAAGGCGAAAAAATAAGCCTCCCTTAGAAAAAAGTGAACTACGCCCTAAAATTTACTGTCGGATACATGGTAACATTCGTCGCAGGTTACAGAAAAAATGCATGTGAAATTTGAGATGATAAAGTTATGAGAGCGTAACAAAGGGGCTTAGTCACCAACTGTTACTTGTTGCCTAAAGCATCAGAACATGAGATTTCTTCCGAAAACATGTTATCAGGTATATGCATGAGACCTGGCATCACTGTATGTCATCATGCCATCGACGTTTGCTTTATATAAGGGGGTGGTTGTCAAGCGAATATACATCGACGCAACGAAGCATCTCTTCAATGTTTTGAAGGCAAAGACACTCATCTATATCTAACAAGTAGTGATCGAATTTGATATTTTTCACGATTACAATACTTCCCCGCTCATTGGCGTGGGAAGTAAAAATGGATTGAAACTCAAACGAAGTAGTACATCCAAAACACTCACGTCCAAGGATGTGTTCAGTAAGATGCATTTTCTGTACAAAGCAGCTGCATCGTCACAGTCATCGTAAAACAAACCACCATTGTGCCATCGCTCTTTGAAAACTGCAAGTTCCTGCTTACATAATTTCAAACTATTTCCGTGGTATTAAAATACAAAGTTCCCAGGAAGTAATATCCTATATCCGTGAATTTGCAGACGGTATATAACTTTTCTTCTCCTGACCACAGAGATGAGCACCTGCACAGTTTCGCATACCGAGTTTAAATCGTTAGAACAGTCATTTTTATCTATGAAAGAATTCCACTATCATCCGTAAGAGGAACCGAAATTATAATTAAAATCGGGTGAAAACATTTTGGATATATAAAATTCAGCCCTGACGTGAATAACATTAATAAGGGCAGTCTTTGTCCTTGGGCTGTGTTTTCAGGAGCAGCATGTCAAAAACCCAGTCCAAGAACGAAGGCCAGCAAGGCCTGCATCTACTAGGTGCCTTATGAGTGTAGAAGCATGTACGTCGGCGAGACAAAAAAACGACCCTAAGCTCGTATATAGAGAACTGTATTGGTATTGCTGACATTTGAAGAAAGCAGCATCCATTGTGACCAAAAATATGTACTGGCACGATTTTCGCACCAAAACATTTAGCTTCTGAGCACCATCCCGAAGAGCAATATGTCTATTGGATATAAGGACCTCAACAGTCTGGAACATCAACATCTCTTCCAGAAGTAACTCTTTTAGAGAACCTCCGCGTTGTGCAATAGGCTGCTAGTGACAAATGTTTTATAGTCGTCTCTGATTATGGGTCAACAATAGTAGTCTCTTGAAGACTTCGACTTGAGTTGAAGCTAATAGATGTCCAACAAAGATAGTGTATATAGTAGTGGCCAAAGCATGGCTAGAGAATGACGACTTCATGGAAAGCCAAGCGGTTTACAGCAGGCTCTGAAAACACAGGCTACTGAAGAATAGACCTTGTCCCCTGGAGCATGTTCTGTATATAATGACCTTAGAGCCAAGCTATTTGGCACGAAACAATTTGACAGAGAAGAAGTATACTCAGCGGAATGGTTGAATATCATGACCTTCATTGGGGGCTCTTATAGATTATGGTACATCAAGGAATTACCGTGTTTCTTTTTGTGTTGATTCCAAAAATCGGTAAGAAGAGCCAATGGTGGCCTACTTGCCATCTTGTCCCGCCCACCACTACTTCTAATGTCCAACAATGAATTGAGATGATAAACTGAAAAGATAATATATATTTGAATGTTCAATTAATATATAAATGTAGACGTCTCACCACAGGTTTCCTTAATTCATAAGGTTGTGTTTGTTGTGCTTCGTGCACAGATTTTATACTTCACGGTTTGTAAAACTTTGTATGTTTGCAAAATTAAAACCCAACTATCAATATCAAAAACAGCTGTTCTATAATCCGCTCTCGATTAGGAACAAGCTTTGTTTCAAATGAAATGTATGCCTCGAAGTTCAGCTGAAAATAAACGCCTTTCGGAGTTTTACCCGCACACACATACAGTCTTCTTGTTTGCAAACTCTTGCTTTCTGTTCTGTTTAGTATAATTTTATGCATATTCCGCATATTAACTTTTTCATTTGGGAATATAAACGAAAATGAACTTCTGAATATGAATTTGAAATAGCAAGATAATGGTCTTAGTTATATTAGGAGATATTTTCGGAAGAATAATTGCGAGTTTTGGATCTATTGATTTCATGGAGAGTGCGAACCCTTAGTGTATAACTCATTGTAATTTGTGTCAATTAGTCTAGAGTTTAGATAAGTTTTAGATAGATAGGTACTATAACGTTTCCCAATTATCCAAATATTCCAAGTTTCTAACGTCATGGTGATAACTCTTAACAAGTAAGATAATGGGAATCATTATGAAGTTCTCTATATAAACGCCGAGCTCATGTCAATCAGGCAAGGCAGAAATCGTTAACAGTTGTAATGATGTTGTTCTCTAAGTATTTCTTTATTGGCATGCTCTTGATGGCAGTATTTTTGAGTAAGTTTCCTTCAATTTTTATGCTTCACCAAATATTCATCGTCACTTTATTCCTATTCTTTGATTTTTTATCCATTAGTTGATCATTTGCGTACGATTGGTTGCATACTTTTGTTTTTATATCGATGTTTAAATAATTCTCCAATAATTGCGTCATTCACAATTTTGGCAATAAACTGCAGACCTCAACATACATAACCAAATGACCATATCTTGTCATGTTGCTGACCTCGTTAGATCGGCGTCCCAGAAACTGCTGGTTCTCTTCTGCTCCAGGAATTTGCATTCTCCAGAACAGCTACAGTCTATAGCGTTTGAGATCAATGTGAATAGACATTTATCCTTTTGCAGCGCTCATGAGGCGCGATAGGCAATCTGCCTTTGAGTGAAGATATCTATAAACACACACACACACACACACACACACACACACACACACACACACACACACACACACACACACACACACACACACACACACACACACACACACACACACACACACACACACACACACACACACACACACACACACACACACACACACACACAC